>ML675616.1:20093376-20203275 GCA_007922155.1 Mesoclemmys tuberculata
TCACCTCCCTGCCACTGCTTGCCTAGGGAAAGATGAGGTGTGGAAGAAAGGAGGGAGCCTGAGCGGTGGCAGGAGGGACACGGTGGTGAGCAGGAGAGAGAGCAGGGCCAGGGGTGGAGCAGGGAGTGTAGGCAGGGATGTTGGCAGAATTGGCAGGACGGGGAGCTAGCCTCCCTAAAGGGAAGCTTCATCCACCACTCATGGTCATAAACCTCAGCCACACCTTTCTAGGGGGGCAGGGGCCATTGACTGCTCTGCCCTGGGGCCCAGAATTGCTGTTGGCAGGCCTGGGAGGTTTCAAGCATTTTGGATAAAAGGTTTAGAATTCAAAATAACCTTGATCACTTAGCCAATTGGTCTATGTGATGGGGTAGACTAGGACCAGAGGCCCCTTGCTGGAGGCCTCAGGGTCCTGCAACACCAGTCTCAGCAGCCTAGAGAGTCTGTGCAGTAAGCAGCCAATCAGGGGGAGGCTGCAAAGGGTTAGCCAATCAGAAAGGCTGCAGGAGAAGCCAGTCAGGGCCCAGAAGGGCCATATAAAAAGGCACTGCAGTCTCAGAGACAGTCAGTTCCTTTCTGTAACTGGAGCTAGAGAAGTGCAGATGATGCTTCTGGCTGGCTAAAGGGAACTGTGGCACTATGGATAGCTCAATGGTGGCAAGGATCGAGGGAATGAGAAAGAGCTCCTGGTTGGCTGCTAGGCCTGAACACAGAAGAGCCTAGAGCTAAGGATGAAGCTCAGTGAAGGCTGGGGCTGTGGAGAAGTGGCCCAGGGAACTGAAAGCATTTTAGTTAAAGGGACACAGTGGCACATAGCTGCTATTCTTAGGGACTCTGGGAGGGGGCCCAGAGTAGTGGGTGGGCCTGGCTTACCCCTGTATGCCACTGGGGAAGTGACCTACTGTCAGACAACAATAAACCCCCAGAAGGGGTTAAGAGGCCCAGCTGGAGAGCTGGGGCCAGACTAGACCAAGAGGGCAAAACCATTGACTCCAGGGAGAAAACCGTCGGGGTATGGTTTGATACCAGGGTCAAGACTATTTAAAGGCTGCAGACATACTTGACCAGGAGGGGTGCTCGTGAGAGGAGCGGGGCACACTGTCACAGTCTGAAATCAGCCAAATAAAATTAAACAAAGAAAAGTAGACTCATAGACTTTAAGGTCATGAAGGACCATCATGATCATCTAATCTGACCTACAGTACATTTCAGGCCCACCCACTCTTGTCATAAATCCACAACCTCTGGCTGACTCACATGATTTAAAGACTTCAAAGTTACAGAGAATCCACTATTTACACTAGTTTAAACCTGCAAGTGACCCAGGCCCCATGCTGCAGAGGAAGGTGAAAAAACCCAGGTTCTTTGCCAATGTGACCTGGGGGAAAATTCCTTCCTGACCCCAAACATGGCGATCAGTTAGACCCTGAGCATGTGGGCAAGACCCACCAGCCAGACACCCGGGAAAGAATTCTCTGTAGTAACTTGGAGCTCTCCCCATCTAGTGTCCCCTCAACAAGTATTGGAGATATCTGCTGTTGCAGCTGCAGATCAGCTATATGCCATCAGAGGCAGTTTCATCACACCATCCCCTCCGTTAAATTATCAAGTTCAGCTCTGAAGCCAGTTAGGTTTTTTCCCCTTATTGCTCCTCTTGGGAGGCTGTTCCAGACCTTCACTTCTCTGATAGTTAGAAACCTTTGTCTAATTTCAAGCCTAAACTTATTGATGGCCAGTTTATATCCATTTGATCTTGTGTCCACTTTGGTGCTTAACTCAAATAATTCTTCTCCCTCCCTGGTGTTTATCGCTCCGAAGTATTTACACAGAGCATTGATATCTCCCCTCAGCCTTCTTTTGGTTAGGTTTACAAGCCAAGCTCTTTGCGTTTCCTCTCATAATGTAAGTTTTCCATTCTTCAGATTATCTTTGTTGACCTTCTCTGCACCTGTTCCAGTTTGAATTCATCTTTCTTAAACATGGGAGACCAGAACTGCACACAGTATTCCAGATGAGGTCTTACCATTGCCTTATATAATAGTGCTAACACTTCCCTATCTCTACGGTCTTTGCTTCCACTCTGCTCCCCTGGGGGAGTAGCAGAACCCTGTGTGCCAGGTCAGAATACTGACATGAGTCGTCACCCTCTGCAGGTTTCTCCTTCTCCCCAGGGAGGGAAGCTGAGGCCTGGCTTTTCTGATGGATCTGATCTTGTTCTATTAAAGTCAATAGGAGCCTTGCTATTGATTTCAATGGTCATATTTTTGGCTGATTCCTGATGGAAATGTTTGTTCTGTTTTCTTTTATGGTGAAGTTGCACAACTCAGTAACGTGCTAGGGCACATTTTGTAGTCTTGAGGATGGTTTCAACTGACATGTTTGTAACAACATCTTACTTATAACTGTATATTCATTTTAATAACTCTTTTCTAACACAATTATAGATAGCTTGCTTTGATACTCCAGCCATTCGCATCTTGAATGTAACTTATACTCAAAATAGAATGATCAACCCTCCTCTTCCCCCCTCCCCCCACACACACACTATGGAAAACTTTATGGGTTAATGACCTCTGTGTTAGGACTAGTCCTATATAGATCAGAAGATGACTAAAACAAAGAAGAAAACCTCTATTATCATGACTAAAACCATTTTTAAATGAGGAATGTGGGGAAAAGAGATATGGTTAGCGATGATGTCTAGAACATTGAGAGAGTTCAGCAGTGTTTTAAGTGGGCTAAATCCTGAAGTCCTTACTCAGGCAAAACTATCTTTGAAATCAGTGGGTATTTTGTCCAAATTAGGATTGAGACTGACCAATATATAAGGCTTCAGTTTTAGTTTTATGAAAAAAGTGTTGGCATTTCTCTGTTAGGGAGTAATTTTTTAGTTAAACCAATTTAGACTGCTGGCTCAGATTAAGGAAATCCCAGTCAACAGGCTGATCAGAAAAAAAATCTGATGAATTTTCAAGCATTTTATTGAAATCATATCAGACTACATAAGAAGAAATAATTTAAAGGGAGGTTGACAAAACTGATAGGGTCACAATTTAATCTCCCTTTCCTTCTGATTGTACATGTTTGCAAATGCCACATAATTCTTTATAGGTTAAATTTTTCTAAGAATTCATTTAAAATGCCTAATTTTCAGATTGCATCCAACTTTGTGCCCATGAATTTTTGTGTATGCCTGATAATTTGCATATTCAAATAGAATTTCATGCAAAATTTCATCTTACCCTTTGCATGCAATATCGGACCCACAAATTGCTAGAAAAATTGTGTACATATTTTAAACGAAATTGAGGGCATATTTGACAATGTGACCCTAAGCACACAATAACTTGTTATGCTGGGAAATAGAGTATTTGAGATTTTCCCCATTGCAGCATTAACTGGGTGTTTTTGGTTTTTCCCTGCCTATTCAGAAAGATTAAATTTACTTTAAAATTACCTTGTGAAAAAATCCCACAGAATTTAAGATTTATATAGAATATAGCACTGTAATGGTCCTCCCTCGGGGTTTGGTAGGGAAGTGTAGCGTAGTGGTAAGGCTGCAACCTGTGACAAGCAGGAAGGTTGTGAGGGAGGGAGCCCAGGCCCTCCCACTCCACTGGACTCTGACCTAGGGTCCTTTAGGGCTACCAGTGGTCTGCAACTGAGGCAAATTTAGTAAGAAAGGTGCATGGGGGGGTATTTTTGCTACCATGTAACTAAGAACTCACCTATTTTTAATGAATACTGAGATTCTGGCCCACATAAATGCATATGCATCAAGCAAGCCAGCCCTTTCTGTGGCCTGAATGTTTGACATGTCTGTTTTAAGTTATGCAGGGACTGAGGTAAGGGAACCTGCTGAATCACAGAATCATAAAAATGTAGGACTGGAAGGGATTCAATAGGTTTTCTAGTCCAATCCACTGCACTGAGGCTGGACTTAATATTATTTGGAACATCCTTTATAGGTGTTTGTCTAACCTGTTTTCAAATGCTTCTAATGATGGAGATTCCACCACTTCTGTAGGTAATTTGTTCCAGTGCTTAACTACAGTTACAGTTAGGAAGTTTTTCCTAATATCTAACCTAAATCTCCGTTGCTGAAGCTTAAGCCCATTACTTTTTGTCCTGTCCTTAGTGGGTAAGGAGAATAATTTATCATGCTCTCCTTTAAAGCAACCTTTTATGTATTTGAAGACTACCATATCCCCCTCAGTCTTCTCTTCTCCAGACTAAACAAACCCAATTTTTCAATCTTTCCTCATAGGTCATGTTTTCTAGACCTTTAATCATTTTTGTTGCTCTCCTCTGGACTTTCTCCAATTTGTCCACATCTTTCCCAAATGGTTCCCAGAACTGGACATAATACTACAGTTGAGGACTTATCCATGCTGAGTACAGCAAAAGAATTACTTCTCGTGTCTTGCTTACATCACTTCTCCTACTACATCCCAGAATGATGTTCACTTTTTTTGTAGCAGTACTACATTGTTGATTCTCAGTTTGTGATCCATTTAGACCCTCAGATCCTTTTCTGCAATAATTCTTCCTAGGCAGTTATGCTCCAGAAGTTCCCCACAGAAGACAGGAGGATGAATTCAAACTGGAACAGGTTCAGAGACGGGCTACTAGGATGATCCGAGGAATGGAAAATCTGCCTTATGAAAGGAGACTCAAAGAGCTTGGCTTGTTTAGCCTGGCCAAAAGAAGGCTCCGGGGGGATATGCTTGCTCTATATAAATATATCAGGGGGATTAACGTTAGGGAGGGAGAGGAATTATTTAAGTTTAGTACTAATATAGGCACGAGGACGAATGGGTACAAATTGGATATTAGGAAATTTAGACTAGAAATTAGACGAAGGTTTCTAACCATTAGGGGAGTGAAGTTCTGGAATAGCCTTCCGAGGGAAGTAGTGGGGGCAAATGACTTATCTGGCTTTAAGACTAAGCTTGATAAGTATATGGAGGGGATGTTATGATGGGATAGTTTAATTTGAGCAATTGATTTTGGATTATCGGCAGATAAGTCTGCTCAATGGTCTGTGGGAATGCTGGATGGGATGGGAACTGAGTTACTGCAGAGAAATCTTTTTTGGGTGCTGGCTGGTGAGTCTTGCCCACATGCTCAGGGTTTAGCTGATCGCCATATTTGGGGTCGGGAAGGAATTTTCCTCCGGGGCGGATTGGCAGGGGCCACGGAGGTTTTTCGCCTTCCTCTGAAGCATGGGGCATGGGTCGCTTGCTGGTGGATTCCCTGCAGCTTGAGGTCTTCAAATCTCACTTTTGAGGATTTCAATAACTCAGTCATGGGTTCGGGGTTGTTATAAATGTGTATGGGTAGGGTTTTGTGGCCTGCCTTGTGCGGGAGGTCAGACTAGATGATCATATTGGTCCCTTCTGACCTATGAGTCTATGAGTCTATGAGTTATATCCCTTTTTTGTAATTGTGCAATTGATTATTCCTTCCACAGTGGAGTACTTTGAGTTTGTCCTTATTGGATTTCATCCTATTTATTTCAAACCATTTCTCCAATTTGTCTAGATAATTTTGAATTCTAATCCTGTCCTCCAAAGTGCTTGGAGTCCCTTTCAGCTTCGTGTCCTCTGCAAACTTTATAAGTGTATTCTTGTTCCATGATCGCCATACATGATGTGGGGGAGACCTCCTCCTGGTACAAACCACCTCTCCGGGATGGGTCTGAATAGTATGGTATACCCAGGTGGTTTTCCCGGGGGTTGCCATGAAGGAGGTTGTTCGCTTGCCACCTCTGGGTCTCGGAGAGGTCAGCGCCTAGCTGGAGTTTGCTGAGTTCATCTTTTTGTGGGATCTGTGGACCCAACTCTGGATCGGGCAGAAAGGGGTTAATCATTAAACTCTCCTGTTCCCTCCAGAGCTTCAAAAGGTTGATGTGATATATCTGCTTCTTTTTCTGCTGGTCCTGTCAGATTTTGAAGTTCACCAGGCCTACCTGCCTGATGATCTCTTAGGGCCCTTCCCACTGGGTCAGCAGCTTATATTTGGCAGATGGTAGTAGTACTAAAACTTGGTCACCAGGCTCAAAGGCATGGATCCATGCACCTTGGTTGTAGGTCCTGGCCTGGGTGACCTGGGCGGCATGTAAATTTTCCTGGGCCACAGTCCCCACCTGTTGGAGATGCTCTTGCAGATCCAGGACATATTGGAGCAGTCCCTGTGTCAGCGTGGGAGCCTGCTCCCAATCCTCCCTCATCAGGTCTAGGATCCCCCTAGGCTGTTGGCCATACAACAGCTCAAAGGGGGAAAACTGGGTGGATGCCTGGGGTACTTCCTGGATTGCCAGTAGTAAGGTGGGATCAGCTGGTCACATCTCTGCATGTCTTCTGTGGGGAACTTCTGGAGCATGTGCTTGATTGTCCAATTAAATCTCTCAACTAGCCCATCAGTCTGCAGGTGGTAAACCGAGGTTTGGAGCTTCTGGATCCCAAGGATGTTGCAGACCTCTTGAAGAAGTCGGGAGGTGAAATTAGTCCCCTGGTCCGTGAGGTGTTCCCAAGGCAATCCTACCCTTGCAAAGGCCTTTATAAGCTCTCCTTTGATGGTCCAAACTGTGGCATTCTTCAGGGGGATGGATTCTGGAAAGCGGATGGTGTAGTCCACCAGGACAAGAAGGTAGCGGTATCTCGCTGTACTCCGCTCAAGAGGTCTGACCAGGTCTACTGCCACCAGCCAGGTCAATCACTGTTGTAGCTTTCAGGGTGGTTGGCCCCCTGGCTCACTCCTCCACAGCATAGACCAAGCCAAAGGAGCAGTGTCGTTGGACACTGGAGCCGCAGGTTCCCCATCTGGCTGCAAGTAAAGCAGGGCCCCATGTCCCCTGGGCCTCTTCTGGGATCTCCCAGGGCCGGTCCTCCCAATCTCCGGTTGGTGCACCCAGAGGTCCACAGGTCCCAAGGGCTGACTGGATTTGGGGGTGACTTCGGCCTGGTCTCAGGGTCCAGAGGTGCCAAGCAACCCACAGTGGTTGGAGCAGGGCTAACCCTCCAGGGCTGGCCCGCCCTACGGTGGGGGCAGCCAGATTGGCCAGATTCTCAGCGACTAAAAAGTCCTCCATGAGCCTCACTGCCCTATTCAGAGTAATGGGGTGGTGTTTCATCACCCACGTCCTCCCCTGGGCGGATAGCATGTACAGGAATTGCTTCAGAGTGACTTGTTCTGCCAGGTCATCTATGGAGCATTGTTCTAGCTGGAGCCAATGCCAGCAGGAGTCTTTGAGCTCCTGGGTCACGGCCTGAGGATGGGCCCCAGGAGTGGGGTATGCCTTCCCCTGGAACCAGAGCTGGAAGGTTTCAGGGCTAATGTCCAAAGCGTTCAGAACAGAGGCCTTCCCGGCCCAATAGTCCCAAACCTCATCATCCGCAAGGACCCAATAGGCAGCCTGGGAAGTTCCAGTTAGGTATAGGGCCAAGAGGACGGCCTATTGGTCAGGGACCCAACCTGCGGTGGAGGCCATATGCTCAAAAGTACTCAGGAAGGCCATGGGGTCATCCTCAGATCCCAGCTTCATGAGACAGAGCAGTAGCGGGGCCAGGGCCATGGGTCGGCCACTGGTGTCAGCGGGGCTGGCCAGGCCCAGCAGCAGGGCGGTCAATTGCTGCATGTATTGCCACTGCAGCTCCTGCTGCTGGGCCCCCAGCCCGCAGATTAGCTGCTGCTGTTATGCTCCCAGTGCTTGTAGCAGCTGTTGTTGTTCCTGGAGTCGGGCCACCTGCTGCTGGTGGTGGTCAGTCCACCATTTTGCAAACTTGCCCAAATCCATTGCTGTCCTTCAGGCACTGGACTTGACTCGCCGGTGCTCTGTCCGAGTGGGCAGCCCCACTTTCACCAAGGGGTGAGGGTGCCTGCATTGTCCACCATGTGTAGGCTGGTGAATCCACCCAGCAGGGATGTCATGGCCCTTCCTTGGGCCCAGACTCCAAGGAAGGCCACAGTGCCTTGCTACAAGGGGAAAATTAGTGGGATCACAAGACTCTGTAGCCTCCGGCCCCCAGGTGGGGCAGGGCTGGCAGAGAGTCTGTAGCCCCCCAGGGAGGGAGGCCAGGGCTGGCAGAGAGTCTGTAGCCCCCCAGAGAGAGCAGGGAGGGGCTGGCAGAGAGTCTGTAGACACAACACTGGGTATCCTCTGTGGCTGCGGGCCCAGAGGAGACAGGCACTCCAGAGGTGGCTAGGGAAGGGGCGATAGGGATGAAGGCCCACTCAACTTCACTGCATCCCAGCCCAGGGCCCTACCAGTGGCAAGAGTCACTGGGTCAGCTGGGCTCCAGTCACAACGCACTGACACTGGTGCGGGTGCAAGCTCAGCCAGACAGTAGTCAGCTGCCTCTGGGCTACTTCCTCCTACCCTGAACACGGGTAGCTGGAGCCAGGCGTCTTCCTCAGATTCTCCGGGGTAGACGGCTAGAGGGAGTCCCACCAGTCCCTTGCCGTCGGCTGTCAGCAGGTCCAGGAACTCCTCGGGGCCATCAGCGGATGGCAGCCTTCCAGGTCACAGGGTCCTGGTGGGTCCTCCAGCACACAGGGCCCAGGCAGCTCCACCGGCTCCGAGGCGATGGGCAGCTCCTCTAGGTCGTACAGTCTCCGGTATCTCTTCCCAGTTGCTAGGGCCTGGTAGCCCTGGAAGGCCCTTGAGGCTCCAGTCAGCAGAGGGCTCAGACTGCCCAGCCGCGGGGCCTGGGTCGTTCTCAGACTCAGGGAAGGAGCGTCCTTCTCTGGCAGCAGCTTCCCCCTGAATGAGCTGCTAGGCCCGTCTTTTCTACTTCCTCTCTCTGTCTTGGCCGTGCCCCTCTGTTCCCGGGGTCTGCGGCCTGCAGTGCCCTGCAGGAGTGTTGCGGCCCTTCCATGGACCGACGCTCCAAGGAAGACCATAGCACCTTGCTACAATGTGTGACAATCATACATCCCAATTCCAGTGTATACTTACCTTGAAGCACTGTAGAAATATTAACCAATTAATTTTTACAACAGTCCTAGGGTGAAATCATGCTTTGATTTACTGCAGTGTTTATACAGACTAGGTCAGTTCCTCTGGATTTACACCAGTGTAAAAAAAGACAAGAATTTGGCCTTAAGCATTTACTTAGATTTTAGAAGATTTAAAACTGTTTACCAAATTCTGCCCTGAGATACACCAGTGCAATTCCACTGAATTCATTGGGTTTGCACAGTTTTAAATGAAGGCAGAATGTGGGACTGTATCTCATTCTATATCAAGCCTGTGCAGTGTTTGTTGGATATATTGGATTAAAGAATATGTTTTTAAATTTGACTCATATTCACAAAAGCAGAGACAACTTCAAACACTCAGCTCTGTAATTCACCCCATGTAAGCATTCCAGAAGATCAGAACAGTTCATGATGTTACATAAACTATGTATTGCTTTACCACAAAATGGGATCAGCTAATTATAGTATCAGGTCTGAGTTAGAATTTTAATTTTGGATCTTTTCGTAGGTTAAACAGACAAATAGGGCCAAATTCAGACCTCGTGAAGGTAGGTGCAGCATTGACTTCAATGGAATTGCACCTACTTTTATTCTTTGTTATTACTTAACACTAACATTATGGTAGTGCCTAGATCAGGGCCCCATTGTGTGTGTGTACGACATACAGTGAATGACAGTCCCAGCCCCAAAAAGCTAAAAGACAAGTTATGTCAGTGGGTCAGGGTTTGTGAGCTGGGGCAACAAAATTTTTGTTCTGCTTACACCTGTTGGAATTTAGCCTATAGTATTCTTCTTTAACATTAGTATTTATAGGTTAGTATACTTTGCTTTTTATGGTACTATTTACAACAGAGGGAAAAAGAACTAATGGAAGCAGCAGAGTTGACATAACAAGCTACATATTATAAATATGTCTGCAGCAATTTCTAAAATGGGGGTTAATTTAGGGCCAGATCCTGCACCTTTGAAGTCAATACGAGTTATATTATTGACGTGAATGACTGCAGGAGCAGGAACATAATGCTTTTGAAATAACTAATAATACTAACTAGAGATGGATTTCAGATCACATTCTTCTTTCTGACTGAAATATGTGCACGTGGTGCATGGACACACCTACACACATAAATAGTGTTTTTTTAATGTTTATATTCTGAGTGGCATAAACTCCTGTGCAGATCATTTCTGCTAGGATTGGTGGCTGGGAACTAAAACCTATAGCTAGATTCAAGGCATAAGCCAAAAACAGGTGGGCCATGGCCACAGAACACATCACTATGATTCCTGTCACAGAGGACGTGTAGTGTGGCATCTCCATTGGTTCTGAAGGAGAGAAAAATCAGAGTCAGTTTTCCCCCTAAGGTATCCCCTTCTGCCCATGGGATTTCAGGCATGCAACTACATGTATCAGGCAGCCAGAATTTGACTCAAGCACAGACTGGTACTCTGTAAGCTTTTTCAAACAACTCTGTTAATATACTACAGTCATAATCTGCAAAACCTTTTTCCTTTCAGGACTCTCCTTACTAAAGACTGTTCACCATGCTGAAACGTGCACAGGTTTTGTGATTTGGATACTTCCCTAAGGAAGACTAAAATCAAGCCACGAAATTAATTTCCACTGATGTCTAAGCCAGCTTTAAGTTTATCTCATAGATGAAGAGTTTGTGCCTCAACCCACAACACCACTTGACCTCTTATATACACCATTTAAAAAACATTTAGGGCTAAATTCTCCACTACCTTTTCACCTGCGGATCCCAGAAAACAGAATTTCCATGTTGCAGAATTTAACCAGTACTTCTTACTTTGCCTGTACAGAATGAAATCTTGATCCCACTGAACTCAAAGGAAGTTTTGGTATTGACTTTGATGGAGCCAGGATTTCACCATAGAACTCAGAGTATAAATGGACACCTATTTATATATTATTTTAACCTTGTACAATGGACAACTAGGCATATTATCCCACTTGTGAATTTATTTAACCCAGCAGCGCAGAAAAAGAAATTGGAAAAATGCTAAACTGTAAATTAGCATGAAGTTTAGCTATGTGCACTAAAAGGAAGGTTTTCTCTTTCCTTTGGAACACTGAGCATTGGCCACTATCCGAGGCAGGATGTGATGGACTGTTGGTCTGGTCCCGTACAGCAAATCCTATCTGATCTGAGCAAAAGCCATTATAGTTTCTCATGTAAATATATACTTAAACAATTGTCAATATTTATTATCTGATACATTTTCAGTTTCTCCAAGTTGTTAGGCTCTGTTATATTAACTATTTTGATGAAAATTTTAAAAGCACATTATTTTCTACTTAGACTGTAATGACTAAAACATAAGTGTCTATTTCAAGAAGTAGCTGTAGTAGCTTAGATTAAATCAGCAAAGTTTAGGATTCTTGTGGTAATGAAAACAGAAGGAGGCATTAATATATTTATTTTAAATTGTTTTTTTAAATACAATTTTGAAAGCAGTAAGGAAAATATCTTAAAGGTTTTGATTTTGCTATGTTTTCACCTCGAGGGATTATGGATCTGCAATGTGTTGATATGACAAAGAAATTCCAAACACTGCAGGATTTTTGTCCAGTTGCAATTGTTGCATAAAATAAGTGTATATCTTTAAAAGTCTTTCATATGGTGCAGTGTCTCATTAGATGAACAGTTGACCACTTAAAAAAAACCTGTGATTTTTGCTATCAATTCAAAAATGAATGCAGGGCAAGCTTTGCTTGGCATAATCTTATGCTGCCACAGTGAAAAGCATTCCTAAAAGTTATTGTCTAACTTGATATAATTGTTGAGTTCAATAAATTTAAATAAAAGGAAATGTCTTTACTGTCTCTTCACAACTTTTTATCCAAATGTGACATATTATATTGGATCACTGGATAAGCCAAATTCCATTCTAATGCAATCCAATCCTGTGTGTCTTACTCACATCACTGTTTCTTTTTAGTTTTTCCCCTCTTGATTACAGATCTGAGAAATACAAACAATGTTTGCAGTTTCAGAAAAAGAGATCATTTGAGTCATTATGATTAACACAAAGACTGCACGTCTTCTGATTTATTTCCAAGTAAATTTCATTGTATTTTGGCCCTATCTGGCACTAAATTCATATTAATCAAATTTCTTGCTTCATATCCAAACTCATTTTGTATTACCTTTTATTTGCAACTAATTAGGATAGTTGAGCACTCAGTGCAGACAGAAGGGCTTTGGCTATTTTTGCCTTTTGCTTTTTTTTTTTTTAAATATATATGTGAAGGAACGAAGATTAGTGTGATGAAACCAGTACAGTTGTTTGCTGCCCACTCTTTTGAGGATCTGCTTTTAGCAGCTGATATCAGGAATGTGGAAGAACAAGTTCAAATGAACAGCTACATAAAACAAATATTCCAGATGCACTACAATCATTTTGTCTGTGGTACACTAATTTATATAGGGTCAAATCTTCAAAGCAGCCTCAATCCAAGCTCTGAGACAATTTTTTTGCTGAGGGTAACTCCCTCTAACGTTATGGGTCTGAAACTGTATATCCAGGTTTTGTGCTCTCTTATGCTTGAGTAGACATCTAACTCTTCAGTTTGTACTCCTCACGTGTACAAATTACATTATCTTGCAAACATCCAAAATCTAAATTGCATAAAATCTTGGCTACCTAAATCTGCAAGTACATACTAGAAAGTGCAAATGTAGAGGCCACTTTTGGAAAATTTTATAGTTTAATCAGTTTAGAAATTTTTTTAAATCTTGTACAGAGGAAAAAACAGAAGTATTTAGCTACTCTTCTCCTCAACTCCTTTGACTTTATTCATATCAGTAAAATTCATACCTGTTCTAGCTAGCCTCTGGACATTTAAGAGCAGATTTTCAAAAGCACATGTATACCTTTGCACGAGCCTAATTTGCAAAGATGTAAACCTCAATGCAAAACTTACAAAACATGTGGGCAGATCCTCAGCTAAATTCAATGGAACAACACCAATTTACACTAGCTGAGGATGTGGCCCACGGTCTATAAAGTAACAGGCAAATTATACTCTCATTTACATCAGCGTAAACCCATTTTAGTCCATTCGAAGAAAATTTGCTTGGCAGGGTATAAACGGCTCTAGCTGAGATCACAACAAAGGCTTTGTTACACTAGCCACAGTAGAGCCAACAATAAAAATACTAGCATGGACTAATAACAGAAAGCAAGCTATACTTATTCTCTAAATAGCAGACAAAATAACTGTAGAGAGTATGTGGTTTTCAAATACTTCAGAGGATTGCAGAGAATTTTGTGGAAATCTTTGAAAATTGCCAACTAAATTGATGGACATCTTGTTTATACTTGTTATATTACTGAAATTGGATGCTACTATATTTAAACGAGCATTTGTTGCAGTTTTTCACATCTTACCATTTTTAGTCTAAACTGAACAGTGTTTATTGAAATTGTAGCATTTTTCAGTTAGCCTTGTCTGCAGTCAAGCCTTTGGTTATTCTGGAATTGTTTCAAATGATTAAGCAAGTACAAAGATGTTTCACTGACTGTGTTAATTGATTTTTATGCTGAGTGGAATCAGTTTTTTAAAGTTTTATCTCTACTAGTTTTATTTTTCTAAGTTCAATACCTACCTGTCCCGCACTTTCCTCTGGGCTTACTCTTTTGTTCTAATATGGCTAGCAAAGTATAAGTCTACCCAAAGATCTGATTACAGTGTTTAAAATGTGCACCACAGAATTTAACTCACAATAGTTTTGACCATGTCCTTGTGATATAGAAGTAGTTGAAATATGCATCTAGCATCTGGAACAATACAACAACTCTAAGTCAATTCTGTTACTATGACATACGTGGTTTAATGTCAGTGTTGTCACTGGCGTTGGACAAGTATAAATAGATGATCTATCATCATGTGGTAAACCACAGGTTAGTGTAATTTTGTGTCTACATTTTTACTCATTCTTCAAAGAAAATCTCTTTGAAGAAGAAAAAATTATCTATACTTCACTCTGTATTTACACATATTCACTAATATGCAGCTTTATCTTCCATTCCTTGTAGAAATCCCTACACTGTCATGCTTTATTGACATTTTTCTCTCCATCAAGCCCAATCCTATCAGTGGTTTCTCTTGCAAGAGTAAGATGGCCATTCCCCCCCCGGCTTCATAATGGCCCCAGACAATTCCACCGTGGCAGGCTACCACAAGCAATTAATTACAGATAAACATGTCCATCTATTTGTTGCAGCCACATTGCAAATTCAGTTAATTCGTAAGATTACACCTGATCCTGTTCTTAGGGTATGCCTACAAGGCAAAATAAAATAATAGTAATACTTAATAATGTGTTGTTAACTCAGGTTAAAATAGCAGTGAGGACATGGCAATTTGGCTTATAACTTGGGTTAGCAGCTTGCGTTCAACTTCAAGATGCCCTACAGGGTTGAACTCATCATGTCAGCATTTTTGTTTGTCTGTGTCCGTAAGGTAACAGAATTCAAATGCCACAAAGAATCAGTTCCAAAATTTCAGGGAATGTTCTAGGCATCAGAGCAGAAACATATTGATTTGGGGGAAAATCAGAAAACTGAAAGGGAAAATATGAGGGACACATGGAGCCCCTGCCAGCTGATTAGTACAGCCACTCCTTCAAGTACCTCTGCAATTGTCTATTGATCAAACAACTGGTTGACAGCACCCATTAATGCCTTCCATCATGACAATACCCCATTTTATCTCTGCCTATCCGCCCAATGGAGTTTAACATGTTGACACGCTAAATGACTTATCTCCCTGACAAAAAGAATAATAATGGTGGAGGGGAAGAGGGACAGTGGGTGTGCACACACCTTGGAATGGAGGAGAATATTGGGAATCCTGATATGGGGGAAAAGGTGAATGGGGCACACAGAACCCCTGGCCAGAGGGAGACTGGGGGACCTTAGAATGGGAGGAGCAGAAAATGGGGTGCACAGAGAACCAACCCATGGAGTAGGGGGAGATTGGAGTACTCAGGTATGGGGGGAGAGGATAATGGGGCAACCCAGAGACACAGATATGTGGGGTTAAGGTGACAATAGGATGAAGGGGATGGGGACACATAGAACTGTTTTGGGGGGATGAAGAGCCTTGGTATGGGCAGGAGGAATGGGGGGCACACAGAACCTTTGGCAGAGGGGAGGTTGGGGAACTCTGGCATGTGGCAAAGGAGGAAATGGAGTGGCACAGAGAGCCCTGGCCATAGTCCTACACATGACTGAGGGGAAGATTGGGGTGGGATGGGGGTTGCAGGGAGTCCCCGAAATAGAGGGGGATGGGAGGGTAGCACCCAGGGAACTTGTGAGGTGGAATGGAGGGATGAACTGAGCCCTGCATGTGTGCAATAAACTTGGCCTACACAAGCTATGAAGCATGCGATCTCTCTCGTATCAATAGATGTAGCTCTACTCCACCAGCAGAGTTACTTCTCTGGACACTGGTAGCGCAATCGTATGTATACACATCAGCTATTTACAAATGAAACCTGGATAAAACACACTTCAGTGGCCTATATGTCTGAATATGCAACAATAATTGCATAGGTAAACATTTGCATAGAACTAAAGACTTACCTTTCTGAAAATCAGTCATTAAAAAAGAATCTTCACAGCTAGCCACTTTGTTTTCCTCTGCAGATCTTAATCCTGGATACAAAGATCCAGCTGACAAAGGATGTAGTAAGAGTGTACTGCTCATGATAAGAAATGTAGCTGCTAAATCATCTGAGTTAAAAAGGTCACAGTGTAAAATTATTTTGAGAGATGAGATCTTGCATGCTGTGTATTCCTACAGGACTCCTCTGATCATTTCTCAACAGTATGAACAATGCATGATTAGTGGGCTGGAACCGTGGCTCTGCAGCCTGCTGCTAGCCTCTCTCTGGAACATGGAGATGCTGCTGATTACATCAGCAAGCTGTTTTGTGAAGACAAAGAGCAAATTTTCTAAATTCAGCTGGATTATGAGAAATGTTACTGCTCTGCAAAATTCCCATGTAAAGCAGTTCTAAAACTTTAAAAAAATGTCCAGTAGCAGAACCATTGTGGGTTCTATAAATTTCCACCTTTTCCATTGACTTCATTTCACCAAATTTCAGAAAATTTGAGATGTTTAAAATGACTTATGCTGACTTCAGTGCACCTTTGCATTAAAAATTAATAGTGTCAACTCAGGGTTTTAAGGAAAGGCAACTCTAAGACTAGCAAACAACTTTTGTATATCAGCACTTGATTTATACTTCCCACCAAGTGCAAAATATCTATCACTAATGAAAGGGGAAGGAAGGCTTTTGCCTAATCTATATCTATATTCTCAGCCAAAAACTGTTATGAGTAAATATCAGTAATTTAAGAGTAAAATCTATTATAGGGGTGTTGTAATTTTTACAAAAATAAACATTATAAAACCCAGGAAATTCAGAATTCAGGTTGAACTCAACAGAAATTAATCTCTCCTCCTATGGAAGCCGTTCCATTCCCCTAAAAATTTATGTTGCCTTTCTCTGTACCTTCTCCTATTCTAATATATCTTTTTTGAGATGAGGCGGTATTCAAGATGTAGCCATACCATGGATTCATATAGTGGCATTATGATATTTTCTGTTTTATTATTTATCCTTTTCCTAATGGTTCTTAACTTTGTTTATTTGACTGCAGCTTCACATTAAGCAAATGTTGTCAGAAAACTGTTCATGATGACTCCAAGATCTTTCTTGAGAGGTAACAGCTAATTTAGACCCCATCATTTTGTATATATATTAGGATTATTTTTTCCAATGTGCATTACTTTGCACTTACCAACATTGAATTTCATCTGCCATTTTGTTGCTCAGTCATCCAGTTTAGTAAGATCCCTTTGTAACACATTGTAGTCGGCTTTAGACTCAATTATCTTGAGTAATTTTGTATTATCTGCAAATTTTGCCACCTCAGTGTTCACTCTGTTTTCCAGTCATTTCTGAATATGCTGGACACTACAGGTCCAAGTACAGATCTTTGTGGGACCCTGCTATTTACCTCTTTCCATTGTGAAAACTGTTAATTTATTCCTACCATTTCTTTCCCATCTTTTAACCAACTACTGATCCATGAGAAACCCTTCCTTTTTATCCCATGATTGCTTATTTTGCTTAAGAGTTTTTAGTGAGGGACCTTGTCAAAGGCTTTCTGACAGCCCAAGTACACTATATCCACTGGATGAACCTTGTCCACATTTGTTGACACCCTAAAAAAAGTCTAATAGATTGGTGAGGCATAATTTCCCTTTACAAAAGCTGTGCTGACTTTTCTCCAACATACATGTTTATCTATATGTCTGATAATTGTGTTCTTAACTATGGTTTCAATCAATTTGCCCCATACTGACGTTAGGCTTACCTGCATGGAATTGCCAGGATAACTTCTGGAGCCCTTTTTTTAAAATTAGCACTTCATTAGCTACCCTCCAGTCTCCTCATACAGAGGCTGATCTAAGTGTTAGGTTATATACCATAGTTAGTAGTTCTGCAATTTCATATTTGAGTTCCTTCAGAACACTTAGAAGACCATCTGGTCTGGTGACTGATTACTCTTTAATTTATCAATTTGTTCTAAAACCTCCTCTATTGACACCTCAATCTGGGATAGTTCCTCAGATTTATCACCTAAAAAGCATGGCTCAGGTGTGGGGATCTCACAGTGAAGACTGAACCAAAGAATTCATTTAGGTTCTCTGCAATGCCCACGTCTTCACTGAGTACTCCTTTAGCACCTCAATCAGCCAGTGGCCACATTGCCTGTTTGCCAGGCTTTCTGCTTCTGATGTATTTTAAAAATGTTTTGTTGTTAGTTTGCGTGTTTTTAGCTAGTTACGCCTTCAAATTTTTTCCTGGCCTGCCTAATCATACTTTTACACTTGTCTTGCCAGAGTATATGTTCTTTCCTATTTTCCTCAGTAGAATTTGATTTCCAATTTTTAAAGGACATCTTTTTGCCTCTAACTGCCTCTTTTCCTCTTCTGTTTAGCCATGGTGGCATTTTTTGTTGTTGTTGTTTTAAATTTGGGGTATACATTTAGTTTGGACCTTTGTTATGGTTTTTAAATAGTTTTCATGAAGTTTACAAGCATTTTACCCTTGTGGCTGTTCCTTTTAATTTATATTATGGAACTCATTGCTACAAGATACCACTGAGGACAAGAGCTTAGCAGGATTCTAAAACACACTAGGAATATATACAGATAATAAAAACACCCACAGTTATAGATTGGATACAAATTTTAGAAGAGACATTGATACTCACTAATGGATGTAAGTTAGGAAGAAATTTCCCCTATAGGCAGTTATTCCATTCTGGATTTCTTGTATCTTCATTTGTAGCATCTGCTACTGTCCACTGTAAAGATATCAGGCTAGACAGATAATTGATCTGATTCCATATGACAATTCCTATGTTCCTATAGAAGCACATACTTACCTCATGGGGGTGTTGTAGTGGTTAATTGATTAATTTATGATTGTATAGTGCTTTGAAAATGTTAAGCACTATGTGCTATTATTTCAATCTGCCCAGACAATGAAAAGTTAATGTTTAGCCTTTTTCAATAGGTTCTGTATAATTAAGCTGCTAATAATTTGAGATGATTATATTAACTATCATAACAAACAATGTAATAATCTATTATTACAATTATATGCTATTATTAAAAATAGAATAAGTTATTACAAAATACATTTAAATTTCTTTACTAATTTTTATGTTTAGAAACATTTTAAATATACCGAAGCCCTTTTTTAATAAGGTAAATGCAAATATAAAAACTTTGGTGTGAATTCTTCTCTCATTCTGAGCGGTGTAAACCTAATGGCATTCCTGATTTACCACAACTGAATTTTGAACAGAATTTTCCTCTGTATCTTTTCTTTCTTTGTACATTCATGGCACTGCATAGCACGGTATAAAATAACACATACATAACTAGGGCTACAATACTTTCAAGTCCCCATTGACTTGTGGACCAGTGATACAAAGTCTTACTCATGCAAATAGGCTCACAGAGCAAAAGTAAGTGAGTAAAAGCTCCTCACATGAGTAAGGATTTGTAGGATGAAGTCCCTAGAGCCTAGAAGTCAGTGTTAATGGGGAATTTTGGCTGAGTAAAGGCTGGAGAATAAGGCTTTTAGCTGAACGGTATAAATTGTTCATTGTTAAAAACAGTTACTGTATTCTGCAAGTATTTTGGGAAAAGGAACAGCTGAGTGACAAATCAAGCCCACCTACACAATCCTCTCTGTTATTAATGTATTATTTGTTTGAAGCTAATGTGTATGACAAATAAGATATTTTAGGACCTACTAGGGAAATGTTTTCAAAGCTTTAGAAGAAGAATTTGAATTTATTTAAAGTGCTTAGTTTATCAAAAGGGTACCTGGTGTAACATACAGATGAGGTATTGTTAAAAGTAAAAATGGTAACTACAGGCACCTTGTTGTTGGCCAATAATAAATACAACCAGGAAGCCAGAGGGAGGAAAGATAAAATAATCATTTGAAAATGTGTGTATTCAGGGCCTGATCCAAAGTCCATTTAAGTTCATTGGAGTTTTTCTATGGATTGCAATGAGCACTGGATCCAACCCTACAGGAGGAGGACGACAAAGCGCTAGTATGATGTGGTCTCCATCTGTAGTTTGCATAGTCCATGCTGAAGCCTGAAATTTCTGGTAGCAACATTTGAATGAAACATTTTTTGTCTTTTAAATTGTTATATTTTATTATTTTAAAATAGAACAAAATTATAATGGAATCAACATTAATGTAAACAAAAATAAAAAAGGTGGCGCAAACTAAAATTAATGTGCTAATTAAATGCAGTGTTGCATCAATCCATAAGTTATCAGTATTTACCAAACCTGCCATTGCTTATCGATAGTGTCCTCTTGAATTAAAGTGAAAATGAGATAAAAATAACAGACAATAGCAAAAGACAATAGCAAGTTTCCAAGTTCTAAACCAAACTGATGGCTTAATGAGGCTGCCTTTGAGAGAATAAACCCAGGGCAAGAAGTTCCTTAAACAGCCAGTGTGTATCCAGAGCTTTGATCAATGTTAGCAGGGATTATTTTGTGCGAAGAACAAAGGAGCCTAAGAGATGGGATCATGGAGAGAGAATTGAAGGAAGAGAACAGGTCAGTCACGGATCTCTGGGCTCCAATGTGCCTCCCTCTCTCTCACTGTTGCACCTTACTTCGTTAGCAGTCCCACTGACTTCAGAGAGCTTTGCATCAGGCCCTGGTTGTTATCAGTGGGCCTATTTACAGAATAAGGTACTACTCAGTTTACAAGTAGCAAAATAGGGTTCTTCATTAGCAATTAAACTGAGAAATTAAATATTTCTTATCATTAATTATAACAAGAGCATGGAAACACATATCCATGAGGTAGTGAAATCAGTAAGAGAACTCTGATGTCTTACCAGATCAGTACTAAACTGGTGTAGCTGGTTGATTTCAAGGAAGCTATTCTGATTTACACCAGCTTAAGATCTGGCCCACTGATTTTATTGTATCTGAAAATGTGGAATAGTATTCTATGAAAGATAAATATGTTTTGTGTATAAAGAAACTAAAAGATTTTCTTGTTCCCATATCTTGAAATAAAATTATCCTGCTAATCTGCCCTTGAATTTTGGCCTTTATATTTACTGCTGAAATTTATATTTTAAATTGCATGTAATTTGTGTTTCCTAGCAGAATTGACAAGAACACATTGACCAATCTTTTTGTGTAATTTATTTATTTATATATATTTATTTATTCATGAACCTATCTTGGCTGACAAAGTTCTTTAAAGAATCCCCTCTTCACAGATACAATTAATCCTCTGTTGATAGAGCATCTGGATAAGAGCTTGGCCTCAATACATGGGAATTTCAAAAGAAGCTATGAGCTGTTTGCCAGGCTGCTACGATTTTACTGAATTGCTTCAGAAACCCTTTTTGGTGGCTTCCACTATGGTCAAAAGTCTTAAGTGGAGCTTCCTTATAAAGAACACACAGAAGCTTCATGGCCTAATGTATGTTTCAGATATGTGTCTATTTAACTAAATAATATTTATTTTAAACAAGTGAATCTATAAATCCAGCTACTTGAGTTGTCTGTAAAGAAACATTGGTGAGAATAAATAAGTGTGCAATAAGCATAAGAACTTTTAAACTAATGTGCAGAATCCTATTTCTGGTTGCCACATGATCAAAAGCACTTTTGATGTTATATTCACCAACCTTGACTGGGTCATGGTCCAATCCTGTGATATGCTGAAAACCTACTGAGAGTTATTGTCATCAATAAAAGACCTTAAAAAAAAAAAGAAGGAAGATGTAAATAACTAAATCAGCCCCTTTTTCATCACATATTGTGATTTAGGCCTCCATCCAGCATGTTGCTGCATGGGTCCAGACATCCATGTCTCCATGGAGCTTCACTGACTTAAAAGGAGCTCTACAGAGCAGATATAGGGGTTCACCGGCATAAAATAACTTGCAGGATTATGGCCACAGATTGAATATTTTGCTACAAAGGATTTAACAGAAATGTATATTGGTTTATTTTATTTTTAAACTTAAATATTCCCCTGCAGTGCTGGAAACCCAAACCAACACTAACATTGTAGTACTGCATGAGAACCAGTAAGTGTATCTGACTAGAAACAGAAAGTGAATCTCACAATCGGGTTTCACCGTGCAAGCTGTGTGAAATGCAAAAAGTAAACAAACAGCATAAATGATTAGCAGTAAATTGAATTTTAACAATAATTTTCCTTAACAAAAATTACATGTAAATAAATATATAATTTTGTAAATTCAGAGGACTTCTGTAACCAGCTTCTTTTCCATAATAAGGCACATTTGACATATACTTATTTACCTAAAATAGACCGGGGATTTAAGGCTTGATTCAAAACACACTGAAGTCAATTGAAGTTTTTCTGTTGATGTTACTGGATTCTGGATTAAGCCCATAAATTTTAAAAATCTGTGTGCTGAAACAGTATTATATGCTGTACAAAGTTTGTTATTCTTACTTACTTAGACTATGTCTATACTTGCTGCCAAATTCGGCAGCAGTCAACGGGAGATACGCAAGCTATGTAGAGTATCTCCCGTTAACTTCCTAACTTATATATATCACAGTGTCTTCAGTTTGCTGCACTGATGGGAAATGTCCTTCCATTGACGCAGCGTTACACCACCTGGCAGAGGTGGATTAGTAGCATTTATTTCTGGGTCGATTGAGCCGGTCTCCACTTCTGCTCAATCGATTGGGATAAACTGATCTGACGGAGGCGAATTTGCTACTGTCAGCGTACACATAGCCTTAGAGAATGATTTAAAAAATGTAAGTCAGCTTTGTGGTTTGGGACGAATGCACTGTGCTGTTAAAATGCAAACCTGGCTCCTTGGGCCTACGTTGATTGCCAGGAAAGAGTATATAGCCAGTCTCTCAAAAGAGGAAATCACTTGGTTTCTGTAGTATTATTCAGTCTATACAGAAGCATTTGCTTCAGTCTCGGAGGAAATGGGTCTTAGTATTGAACATTAAAACGGGAAGTGAGAAAATAAAAGCAGGACAAAACAATGGCAGAGTAGGAAAGGAGGGGCAGCAACCCCATCTCAGATAAATGAGAGTCGCTATTCAGATGATAGCTGCTGTAGCAGATACCCAGCCATTACTGTTTTGAGGATACAGTAGGACTGAACTAGGTCTTTGTGACAGCACAAAACAGTAATACTGGTATGGGATAACCTGATTTACAGGGCTTCAAGCAAAACCAGATCTTCATAGGAAGGTACCTTCTCTTGGGAATCCTGGTTCTAGAGGAAGATCTCAGGCAGAGAAGTGCCTCCCCCTTTGCTCCCACTGATTGAAAGCTGTGAAAAAGACTGAGCTGGCCATAAACTGCAAGGGTCTGCATGCTCATTGCCAAAGGATAGGGTCCCAAGCAGTTGCTGAGGTTGCCTATAGCAATAAATGGGCACTCTCAGTTTAATTTTAACAAGTTTTTTAATTGGACAGTATATTCTGCTTATGTTTCCTACACTTATTCAAAGAAAGTCTGCTTCCAAATGCTAAGTTGAGTCATTCATAAACTTCAATGGCTTGGTGTATTTGTTTCATTGATTTATTTCTTATTGGGTCTAAGTTTTCCCTGCACTTTATGTTTACCTTCTCTGAAATGAATGTTGGGAAATAAGTGTTGATGTGTAGATATCTATACGCACACCCATACAACATGCATGCACCTATGCTGAAAGAACAGTTAGGTTGCAACGTCAAGCACTAAAAAGTTAGGAAATGTCAGAATTAAGGTTGTCTGTGCAGCCTTCTCTCACCCCCTTTGTGCGCATACTTTATAACATCGTATTTAATGACACGTTCACATACTATTTTTTTCCAAAGAACTCCTGTTTAATTCAGTGCACAAGATGGATCATGTCTTGGAAATGAAACCAGACAGATCATGGACCATGTCCTGGAAATTTTTATATGTAATTTTGTAGGTAATTGCCCTTCCCCTTAAGAAAAACCTATTGAAAAAAACAAATTCTATCATCTGGAACCATATTGACCTCCCACAAGGGTCATCACGGGGCTGCAACCTTTAGATCCATAGCACAGACTTCTGACAGCTGAGCTAATGGTAGCAAAAGTAGGCTGGAATAAGCAGACCAGCTACCAGAGGCATATTAGACACCTTTTGTCAGCAGGTTTCACAGCAGTTTGCTAGACAGCAGAGAAATGGTGAGACCTAGGAATCCTGGGTTCAGTTCCAGCTTCTGTAGGACAGTGTACTGTAATGATTACAAACCCTTCTCCCCGTGTCCCAGCATTGGCCCATTATTCTGCTTCCTACTCCCACTTGTTCCTATTCACCTTCCCCACCCTGCCTCTGTCCCCCTTCCTCTGTTCCTGTTCTCCCCATTTCCTGCCTCTGTTCTCACCCTACCACAGCTCTGACTCCTGCCACTTGTCTTTCTTTCCCCTTCCATCCCCACTCACCTCTGTTGACTCAGCTCTCTGGTGTCTGCTCCTCATATCTCTGCATTTATCGCCATGCCATTCAGGTTTGGACTTGCCACCGTTGGTCATGATGGAGGGGCAGCCAGGCAATATTTGAGTGAGTGGTGTTGCAACATGACACTGGGGGGGGGGTCACCGTGCCATGTGATCCCATGCACCATGCCACATTGCCTGAAGTTGGAAGCTGGGCCCAGCCCCACAGACAGTAGCCACCCAGTCTCCAGCTCCGTGTGAAAATTCTTGTGGTACACCTTCTTTTGTCACTTGCATAATATTCCTGAAAGACACCACCCATACGCCTAAAGGCTGCCAGAGGGACAGTCACCATTCACCCCACATTAGCTGTGCCACTGATACAAGAGTTAGTTGTTCTAGTTAGCTCTATATCCTTCTTACTTGGTGAAAGCTGGTTTCCTTTCCCCTATTGGGTAAGACTTCTTAAGGCATTAAAATAGCCTGTGAAAAAACATAAACACAACTACTGTGCATTGTAAGTGCTGGGTTGCAGCTATGCTGACTCTGCTCCCTTACAGGGCTGTGGCTTTAGACTGAAATCTCTGTGGTGTAAGTGGTGTGGGGAACTCTGTACAGCGCCTAGCACAGAGGCCAGCATTCTCATGGGGGCCTCTAGCTGCTCCTGTAGCAGTGTAAACAGCACAAGCCGGGCACACACCTACTGACACCGTGAGCTCCCTGCGATGCCCTTATTACAGAATCCTGGGGGCTCTGGAGGGCAGATGTGGGCCAGAGCCCAACATTCCCCTACGCTGGGATCGGTCTCAGCGGGGGCTGGCTTTGGCTTTGTGCCAACCTCTCTCGTTTCCGATTAACGCTCAATTATTTCTCAGCGCTCTCCGCCAGCCCCCAAACCACCCCAGCAACGCGCGAGCCCACGCCGAGTAAATGCCCCACGCCTGCCGCAGAGCGCAGCGTGCAACCCCCTGGCCCGCCGGAGCCGGGCGTGCCCCCAGGGGCTGCAGCCGGAGCCGCTCCCGGCCAGGCGGGGCGATCCCAAGCGCGGCAGCAGCTGGGCGCCCGAAGCAGAAGCGAAAGTAGCCGCCGCCCGCTGGGAATGAGGAGCCGCGCGGCGCCGCCCTCTGGCCCCGGCCCGCCCGCGGCTCTGCCTGGGAGCCGAGAGGCTGGCGCGCGGCCCCTCCGCCGCCCGCGCTCCGTCCCGCGCCGCCTCCTCCACCCGGGGCCGGCCGCCGAGGGCGGGCCATGCTGCTGCAGCTGAGCGCCGAGTTTGAGCTCCGGAGCGACGTGGTGCCCTGGCTTCTGGGGCACGGTCCGGCAGCGGCGCCAGGTAACGCGCAGGCTGGGGGAGGCGCGTTTCCCTGCCCCCCTCCCACCAAGGTTGTTTTTTTGTAGGGTCGCCCCCCCTTAGCAATATCTGTCTTGTATTCGGCCGGGCGGGCCGGAGAGTTTCCTCGCCCTCAGCCTGCCCCGGCTTTTGAACTGCGGGCCCCTGTCTAGGTTTATATGGTCCCTTGACCATCTCCCCCGCCCCGACCCCCCTCAGCCGAAAACGGGGCACCACAGAAACAGAAGAGAAGAAGTTCGGAATGATGTGATGTTAATGGCACCCCCGTATCAAAAGCTGGCTACAATCTTAATTATTCAGGAGTCAGCGGCACCTTCCTTTAATGTATGGCAGAAATAAAAACAGCAGGTAATGTCAAAAGAACCAAGGTGTGTTTAAACTTGGGCCTAAACTAGTGAAGTGGCTTCTTATTTAGGCGTGCTTTGGTCAGGTGATTGGAGCATGATATGTGAACCATTGCCAAAGCTTATCTAGAAATACCTGTCTGCCTCTGATGTGTGCTTTGGTTTTCCCATTGGTATGCGCCTTGGCTGCCAGTTACAAAAAGACTGCTGGGCCTGTAATACTGTATTGACTTACACCATGTTCAAATGCTGTTAAAGTTCTGTGCAGAGTCTAGTCCACTCATTATTTACATAAGTGTGTTGTCTAAATGCCCACTGTGATGCAAATTGCAAAGTTACTCTGTATGGTGTGAGTTTAAATTTTAGATGGTGACATTTATTTTTTTAAATGGAGAAACTGTTTCATCTGTTATGGCAGGGAAGTGAAAATAGTTGTTACAAACATGAAATGCAGAATGTACTTAAGGTGACATGTCAAGAGCTGTGAGCTCCTTGAGTAAATGTTAGAGAGTAATATAACGTTAAACAGGTTATTCTAAAGTATGTGTATTTAAAAATAACTTCCTTGAAATATGGGCTAAATTCATTCTTAGCTCTCCACTAAAGTCAGTCATGCACTAGTGATGAATTTGGCAAAGAATGTTCAAAGTGAAACAATTCTATATGACTGCAGGAAGTAACCTATGTAGATTTAACTTCCTTCTGACTGACTACTAATCACATATGCTAGGTGTTGTTCCTTTATTTCACAAAACTTTTCTCTCCTCTCTCTCTCTCCCCATTTCTCAAAAAATTTGGTTAGAATGCTTTCCTCCAGTAACCTCCCCTTTAAAAACAAAACAAAACTTTCATCCATGTAGTAAATGAGTGCTAATTAAAATGAGACAAGATGTTAGATATCACAACAATATGTGATTGCTAAATTATTCTGTTGGGTGGGGTGGGAGTTGAGAAGCTATGAATAGATTTTTGGCACAGAGGCTCCCCTCCACCCCTTCACCTGTGAAGTAACTGGTTCTGTTCTGCTTTTTAAAAACTACCGAAGACTCAGTTTAGAAAAGTAGAGAGAAATAGTGCCTACACTAGCATCTGTTTCTACCAAGATGATGATTTTTATACTAAGTACTGAATGTCTAATTGGGGACCTTTTGGCAAGATACATAATTCAAAAAAATCAGTCAAACATCTATGTATTGTTGCTCTATTAAAGGGGTAATGTCAGACTGAAGTAGCCCCAAACAAGCTCATACAAAACCAAAAATAAATGGGGAAAGTTTCCATTACTTTAAAAAATAAATTCCTTACCTTTCCTCCTACTCTAAATCTGTAGTTCAAAAGTATTCCATGTATGTTAGGTAGATATTATTTTTGTCTACAATTATATACTGGAATATGGACTATGATATAGATAAGACTTAAAGATATGGACATGGCACTGAATATCATGTTTAAGACAGATACAGTCACTGCACAGCCTTCTTAAAAAAGCAAAAAAACCCAGTCCTTTTTTAGAATAAGCCCATTTGATGTTAGTACTGTTAATGTCTAGCATTTCAACTTCTATTAAGCGTAGTGAGTTTTCTACCTTTTGAAACTAAAGAAATTATTTTTGTCTAGGCATGCAGGGCATTGTAGCCAGTTAACGAAACTAATATTAAATAAAAACGAGAGTCCTGTAGCACCTTAACAACTAAGCTTTCATGGGCTGCAACCCACTTGGTCAGATATACCTCCTATCTGTGGTTTCCATTTCATGCATCTGACTAAGTGGGCTGCAACCCACGAAAGCTTATGCCCACAGAAATTTGTAAGTCTTTCAGGTGCTACAGGACTCTCATTGTTTTTGCTGTATACAGACTAACATGGCTACCCCTCGAACTAATATTAAATACAGTACCATGGGTTCAGCTCCTGTTGCTACAGTTTCAAGCTCAACAGAATAATCCTGTAAAGTCTCACAACACACGTTTAACTTTATTCTCATAGGACAACTCATATGAACAACGTTAAGTATCCACATACGTTTTGTCAGTTTTGGGGCTCAAATCACTGGATTTTGGACACAAATATCTTGTATGATGCTGAATTTAGCAATCAGATATGTTGTGCTCACAAACTGACATATCTCCAATAGGTCCTAGTAGAAGCATTGTCATTAATGTAATAAAATGTTAGTCAGAGCTGAAGAAATTTAACTTTTTAAAATAAAAACGTGAAAATATTTGTTTTTCAACTGTTCTTAATGGAAATCATATTTTTGCTTAGCTCAATCCTGTAAGTATTTAGAAGACAAGAAGCACTTGCTATAAATTAAAACTGTGCTTCTATTGTAATAAAGTCTTCATGGCTTTTCTGAATCTGTTGGTGGTGGTAACCTGTTAGAAGGTCACAAATGACCATCAGTATATAGGTGACTGCAAGCAAGTTTCAGAATTGCTTGAAAGCTGATTTAATGATCTTAAAAATGATTTTAGTTTCTAGATGTTAAAGTATCATTGTTTTCTCCCTTGAGGATTTGAGAGTGCTATGCAGTCCCTTTTGGAATTTCCTATGATATACACGGTGGGGCATAGCTAGGATGAAGGAAGGAACTATATAAACTGAGAGAAGGTGGGTCTCAAAAAGGATTTGATCCAAAAGACTCCCACTGATTTGTGTGGACTCTGGATCAGGATCTGCTTGGAGGTCAAATCCAGCCTTCCCCATACACACCTGCCCTTGAATAGAAAGCGGGTTGATGGGACAATATTAATCCTCAACATGAGGCAGGCTGCGTGCTTGCCTGCAGTCCATCCTTGCTTGCTATTCTAATCTGTGGACTGGGATATTTATTGACTGTTCTTCTTTGTGCCCTTTACATTGGTGTTTTTGCCACTGGGTTTTTCAAGCCCAGATTTAGTGATCACTTTCCCAGTCAACTCCAGATGCTCACTCTGCACTGGCTTAATCAGGGTGTGCAGCGCCTTCAACATTTCCCCCTCCTCTTCATCCTGGGTTGATGAGGAATCCCTGTGGTGTTGTGTGGGCCCTCTATATTGGAGTGAATTCTGCTCTGAGAGAGTATCCTATATGGAAAAGGAATAATTTGTTTAGAAACTCTTCCCTAATCTTTCAGGATCAGTATAAGTGACTAATCCTATGAAACATCCATTAGTATCAATGAAGGGTGAATGTCATTTGAAGGGATAATGACAGATTTTTCTGGGCTGATCATCTCTAGTATAATGATGATGTGATGGACTTTGAGTGATCTGAAAGTTGTGGAAAGTGGTGAATCTAGTAGTGTAGAGAAAGCCAAGATTTTCCCCTTTTCCCCCACAACAGAATGCCAGTGTTCTGAATTTATTGATCCTAACAGTAATAAATAAAATAAAGGAGGCATTCTTTTCATTACCGATTGCGTTAGTGCAAGCCAGTTTCTAGTATTAAAATACCTGACCGTGCGGAGGAGGCTCTGATGGGGTCCCCAGGGTGCAACTTGGAACCGGGGTATGGTTGTGCCTCCTTAACTCTCCAGTCTGGGCTGTCTCACAGTGCTTTGCTCATGACAAGCAGAACAGCACCTGGAGGAGTTTGATCACACAGCACAACAGCATGTGGAGCCCTATGCCCACCTAGATTGAATGAATGCTCCCTGAGCCACTTATGAATCACACAGAGAAAGGCACCAGCTAATTCCCCCCAGCTCCCAGCCTTCCACCCAGTTTATTATCCAGTCCGCCCCTCCCTCGATGTGGAGAGGATATACTCAAGCCTTTGTAACTGAGCAGAGATTTCCCAAGCACTCCAACCATAATGCACTGTTTTAGGTAAAACAGAAAACAGATTTATTAACTGTAGAAGGATGGATTTTAAGTGATTATAAGTGATAGGCATAAAAGATCAGAGATAATAATCAAAGACAAAAAAAGAGAAATGCACACTCTAAATCTTAAACCTTTTAGCACTAGGCAGTATTTAGATCAAGCAGTTTTCTCACCCCACAGGATGTTATAGTTCTCAATAAACAAGCTTCTCTCTGAAGCTTGGGATCAGTCTGCTGCTGAAGTCTTTGTCTTCCAGTGTTTTTGTTGCTTTCAGCATAGGTGGGAAAGGAGAAAGGACAAAGCATGATGCCATTGTCCCCTATTTCATATCTTTAGTTCATGTGCCTGGAAGGCATTAGCCTAGACATGTCCTGGTGGGCTTTTCTGAGTCACAGAATTGAGTAATCCTCCTGTTGTGATTTTGTGTAGCTGGGTCTTAGGCCTGGCCTACACTAGAGAGTTGTGTTGACAAAAGTCACTTTGTCAACAAAACAGTCCTGGCGCACACATTGCAATGACCCTTTTGTTGACAAAACTGCCCTATCTTGTCAACAAAATAAAAGATTGACCTAGATGAAAGGTGTACAGCCTTTTTCAGCAAAGTCTTAACGAAAAAGCATGAATGTAGACATTGCCCTTAGGTTATATCGCTGAAAATAGCCTCCCGATTATCCCAGAATGCCATTGTGAGTGCTAGTCTGGGAAGTGGTTTGAGATCGGCTGCCCTGCAGCCATCCACTCCTCCCCTTTCAAAGCCCCAGGAAATGTTCAAGTTAAGTCACTGTGGAGAGCTCACTCCAACAGCAGCAAAGGCAGTCCTGCCCTAAACTACAGGGGAGGGGTGTAACTCCTGATGTGCTATGCAGAGCCAGGGATGGAGGTGGGGGCTGTGTCCCTCTCCCCGCCCCCTCTGGGCATACCAGACAGTCTCTGCTGAATGGTGTGGGACAGTGGTGGATGCCAGCTGTAAGCTGTCTGTGCAGCAGCTTATGCCTCAGGATTGGTTGCTTCCAGCTGCTGCTGTCTGAACTTAGAGACAGCAACAAGTGCAGACGCACTCATTGTCTCCCAACACATGCTGTGTGTGTGTCTCTCCCCCCACCCCACCTTCACTAACCTCACTTTTGTGTGCTTCTTGTGTTTGTGTTCAGCAGTGTCCGTCTGGCTTACAGCACGGTTTAAAAACGGCTGTCAAACTAGTAGGGTGCCTATGGAATGATGGGAGTTAGAAACCTTCATCATGTGACGCTATGTCTGTCCCATGAGGCAATGCAAACCCTTCCCAAAGCACCCTGCATGCAGTTGCACAGTGGGATAGTTACCCACAGTGCACTGCTCCCTTTGTCAACAAAAGAGCTGATAGTGTGAATGCACTCCACTGACAGAAGGGGACAGTGAAGACACCCAACAGCGATTTAATTACAGAAGTGGCTGTATGCCAGCAAAATTTGTTGACAAAACTTTCTAGTGTAGACAATGCCTTAGAGTTGAGCAGTCCCATTGTGTGATGCTTGTGCAACTGTCACTGAATTGCAAATCCCCTCATTACAACTCCCCTGCTGGATAATAATTGCTTAACACCATTCTGGGTGGGGACCACCACCCTAGTAGAAGAGACTCTCAAACAACGTACAACACATTTCACTAATGACAATACAGCAAACTCTCATAACTTGATACACACTAATGACACGCATTTGGACAGTACAGTGGGTTTTAGCAGATCCTGACTTCCTATGATATCTTACATGGCACGCTGTGTTTGAAATATATCATAATTATATATGAAGGATGAATATGGGGGTTAAAGAGTGCTGCTTTGAGGTGCAGTGTGTCACAGAAGCGCACACTCTACTAACCTTACGTGGTAACTACAAAATAAATAGTAACAAACTGAACTAATAACCTACCCTGTTTCCCCGAAAATAAGACCTACCCCGAAAATAAGCCCTAGCATGATTTTTCAGGATTTTTGGAGTATGCTTGAAATATAAGCCCTACTCCAAAAATAAGCCCTAGTTACAGTTTACAAGCGGTTCGCAAGTAAAGGTCCCCATACACTTTACACTCATGGAAAAAAATAAGACATCCCCTGAAAATAAGCCCTAACCCATTTTTCAGAGCAAAAAATAATATAAGACCCTGTCTTATTTTCGGAGAAACACGGTAACAAATAAATTGAAGAATTTTTTCATTCACACTTGCTGAACCACATTGCTGTTACGAACTACCATACAGCGCCTAAAATGCAGCCATCGAACTTTCTTGTTATGGACCACGTTTCCTGTCTGCTAATCAAGATCTCATTTGTAATACAACTCCTCTTTGCCAATCACAGCACCTAGAAAAATGGCATAAGGAAAGTATGCCTTTTTACTATGACATGAGATTTGTCCATTTTGACATAGCGTGATTGGTGTATCTCCTTTTGTTTTTCACTTTGTGCTTCCTTGCTGCCTGGTCCTCCTTTTCCTCTTTTGTGTCCATTCTGGCTTTCGGATAATTCTCTCCCTCCTCTAAACCTCCCTTCTTACCTATGCTTCCCTGACACGTGGGATCCTTGCATGCTGTGCTGCTTCGTTCCCTGGTATTCCTGTGCAATACTGCCTGGCTCTGCTCTCTAAAGGAAAATTATTTTTCCTATCCTGCTAATTATGAGGAAGTGGCCTCTGGTGGAGGCAGCTAGGCTGGCACTGCCTCATTTCCAGATATTTCTCTCAGTTACTTGCAGCTAGAAACAAGCAGATTAGTTTCGTGGTACTGGTTCCACCTTTCTGTAATCACCAGCAAGTGCTCTGAGGATTGCAGTTTGAGAACTTGCATAGCCGTTACTTAACTTACAAAGTTCTGTATGCATTTAATATAACGGATAGAAACTGATCACACTGATCTGCTGTAAGCAGTATACAGTTAATCCAAACATTTTTCGTTATTACAGGTAAAAGGTGGGGGCCATTTAGAACTCTAACTGAAACTAGGAGTTGATTCTGAAATTTACAAAAAGGTGGTTGAATTGTACTACTGTGGCAATTAGAACTGTTAATTCAAGAATGATTTCCATGTTACTGGGTGGATGAGTGGGGAATGTTAGAAATTAAGCTCCTTTTCTATAAGCTTTAAAACCTGAAGTTTCATTCAGGATTAAATAGAAGTTTGCGTACTACTATCTTCCTCAAGAAGAGAGGAATTTTTGGTGTTCACAATATGCTATAGAAAGGCATCTGTTTAAGTGTTTTTGTAGATGTAAGACTAATGCTGATTCTTAAATTTAAACCTACATATATTGTACAATGAATTAATCCAAATCAGCAATTTACACCTTTAATACTTATCATTTCAGACACTTTTGAGAAGAGTTCAACAACACTGTACATAGTAAATGTTGAAAGAAATGGAAAAATTATTTATACCTGGAAGGTAAGTCTACAGCATAGATCTCTATGCAAATATACTGGAAAGTAACAATCTAATTTAATCTAATAATTGCATTTTACATTTCATTTAGTTGGGATTTAAAACCTGATATTTGATTGATTACAAGTTTTGGATTTCTTTTACAATAAGAAAGTAGATTCCTTGAGGTTTCTTACAAAACTGTTCTTCTTTGGGGCAAAAGTGGGGGAACTGAGGGTGAAATCCAGGCCCCATTTAAAGTCCACTGGAGTTTTGCCATTGATTTCACTGGGGCCAGGATTTCACCCTGAATAAACACCCATTCCATAGACAGATTCTTCATAAAGAACGATTCTTCCACTCTGAGAGCTGAGTTGCTCAAGAAAGGCAGAATCTACTGAATTCAAGTTGAGCTATTTCACTTAAACAAGGGTTCTGTAAAAGTGACATCTTTAAACATTTTTAATGGTAAAGAAACTCCTTTTATGCCATGCTTTGTGTAATTTTAAACCCTATTTGTAGTTCTTTATTGTAGTTGTCATGAACTATGAAGTATCTTTAATTTGTTTAGTATCCTTCTAGAGCTATAGTCACTTTGACTTTAAAAGCCTACATTTAGGGCCCTGTTCTTGCTAGTGCATGTAAGGAAGAAGAAACTCGGTATTGAATTTTGTGGTGTTGTAAGGAATTCTCCAGTTGGTTTGGAGACAGTTCCCCCTCTTTGGAAGAAGTTGGGGGTTCAGTTAGCAAAATCCATTAGTACCTATCCTGATTTATATGGATTTTAGGGATCTGCTGGGGACACATGATTCAGGGCAATGCATTTCTAATTTAATTGCGGTGACAGGGATGCCCCTTCTTATTCTTTGACCTGCCACCTCCAAACAGCAGGGCTTCCAAAAGGATGAGGGAAAAAGGAGGTGGCAGCAGAGCAGAATTCCCTTTTCTTGTGACTGTAGCTTTCCTTTGTATGAGGACACCAAGGGAAGTTAGGAGGCCTTTAGATATCACCTGGCAATATTAGCAAGCCTCCGTTTTGTTTTGGTTTTTTTTAGTGTTTTATTTTCCATGTGATATTAGATTTTTGCATTACACAAAAATCTATAAATATTTTACTGTGCAGCTGTTGACAACAAATCTTCTGGGCACCACAGACTTGAGGAGGCCACATTTTGTTCATAGGGGGGAAAAAGCCTTCTTTCCAGCATGCATGGCATTAAGCATTCCAAGGCTGCGGACTGGCCAGCCCAATCACTTCATATGGCTGTCAGGCTCTTGGGAACAACAGCAGGATTCACTAAGCTTGCTCAGTGTATTTGCCTTCCCATTCCCAGCTAGTTACATTTACGAGGGCTGAAGTAAACTCAGCAGGCTGTGGTGTGCCAGATGGTGGTAGTGAGGAGGAAAGAGATCCTGAAAAATTGGGTCTAGCATAATGGAGAACACTTTTGCATGAGGTTTCCACTCCCAAACTACTCTGAACTCTGTCCTGAAGAATGTGGTTCATATTAATTCCGTTGTCCTCCTGTCTTGCCACAATAGACTGATTTTCCCCCAGGTCAGTCTACTACAGAACCAGCATCTGGAGCCTTGCTCCATTGGGGATGCCACAGATATGTTTTGTTTGCTTGGGTTTTAAGAATAAAACCTATTATTAGAGTGGTGAGTACTCCTTGGAATATTGTCACCACTGGGTAAATTTGAGGGCTGGTCATATGTCGTACGTTTAAAAAAAAAAGCGTACCGCCTTCTCCCTGAGAGAGGATTATTAAGTGATGTGTGTTGCCTATATGAGTTGTCTAAGGTGTCTATCCTGCTATGGGGTCTGTGCAGGCCTTTATACGCAGATCAATTCCCATTGAAGTTAGTGAGACTCCATGCAGGATTGTGTCCATCCATGTTGGTCCAGTTGCACGACAGGGGGCCTGAATTAGCATACAAAAGGTTTTGGGATAACTTTTTCTCCAGGAGTTTGAACTATATACAAAAAGTATAAATTTCATCCCTCACATACTATGCTTTTTGTATCAAATTGCCAAAGCGTGGAGAAGGGACCATTTCTAAGCCTTACAGGTAAAATGCTGGCTTCACTGAAGGCAAATGGAGTTTTTGTCATTGACCTTAATGGAGCCAAGATTCTACCTGAGGTGATTTTTGTTCTGCGGTAACTTAGTGCGTAAGTTTAATACTGGTTGGAAACCCGTTCCCAGGAGTAGTTATCCATGGTTCACAGTCAAACTGGAAGGGCATATCAAGTTGATCAGGGATCAATTCTGAGTCCGGTTTTGTTCAGTATCCTCATCAATGATTTAGATAATGTCATAGAGAGAACACTTATAAAATTTGCAGATGATACCAAGCTGGGAGGGGTAGCAAGTGCTTTGGAGGATAGGATTAAAATTTAAAATGATCTGGACAAACTGGAGAAATGCTCTGAAGTAAACAAGATGAAATTCAGTAAGGACAAATGCAAAGTACTCCACTTAGGAACGAACAATCAGTTGCATACATACAAAATGGAAATGACTGCTTAGGAAGGAGTACTGCAGAAAGGGATCTGGGGATGAAGCTGAATATGAGTCAGCTGTGTAATACTGTTGCAAAAAAAGCAAACATCATTGTGGGATGTATTAGCAGGAGTGTTCCAAGCAAGACATGAGAAGCAATTTTTTGCTCTACTCCATGCTGATTAGGCCTCAACTGAAGTATTGTGTCCAGTTCTGGGTGCCACATTTCAGGACAGCTGTATGGAGAATGTCCAGAGAAGAGCAATAAAATGATTAAAGATCTAGAAAACATGACCTATGAGGGAAGATGGAAAAAACTGGATTTGTTTTGTCTGGAGAAAAGAAGATTGAGGGGGGGACATAACAGTTTTCAAGTACATAAAAGGCTGTTATAATGAGGAGGGAGAAAAATTGTTCTCCTTACCTCTGAGGATAGGACAAGAAGCAATGGGCTTAAATTGCAGCAATGGTGATTTAGATTGGACATTAGGAAAAACTTCCTAACTCTCAGGGTACTCTAGGTACCTAGTTTATCAGGGATGTTCTAGGTAATGTTTAGTGCTGCAGTGAGAGCAGGGGACTGAACTAGATGACCTTTCAAGGTCCCTTTCAGTCCTATGATTTGCTTGACTGATAACAAATGTATTGCTTTACCTACTTTGTCCTCTTGTGTATGGAAAAACTTTAAAAGCTTTTCCATTTGTTGATCTTTTTATTACTCTCTTCTTTATGTGTGGGAAGGAACAGGGTCTTGAATTTGTCTAAAATTTACTGTATGTGTGGGTTACTGACAAGTAGTTTAAGACCCATTTTTGACCTATCTTAAAACTGTTGCAAACTGGTGAAAAATGTCTTGTGAATGAGTAAGATTAAGATTCTGTCACAGGAATTTTTAGTAACAGTCAGAGACAGAGAATGGTCAATAAATAAAAATTCACAGCAGCTGCAACCTGTCTCAAAATTTTACTAAAAATACTTGCAGGTAGGGGGAAGGCAGAGCTGCTAGGGCTTGCAGCTGCTCCAGCCCTGCTGCTCCAGCAGGCTGACTGCCAATCAGCTGTTGAGCAGTTGGGGATGGCCCTCTGTCAGCTACTCTGTGGCCCCTGGGCTGGCCAGCCGATCATTGGTTCAGCAGCAGTGGTGGGGTTGACAGCTGCTCCAGCTCTGCCTTCAGAAGTCATGGAGGTCCTGGAAAGTCAAGAATCAGTGACCTCCAAGACAAAATCATATCTTTAGTGATGCGTATTTGAGTATTTTTCATGTTGCTCTCTTTTATTAATTTACAGAGGTGATATCAAAAAGCTTTCTCATTTTTATCCAAGATAAATAGATATGGTTACCCCAGTATCTGCAGATTCCCCTTGCTCTTCCCTATATTTGCTACCGAGAAATAACTTCATTACTGAAGATGCTGGTGTTGGTTAATTGCAGCTCTTATTGTGCTGGCCAAGGCAATTTTAGTCTGTATTTTTTTTTTTTTTTGTTTAACCACTGTAAACTATTTATAATCCAATGAGCCATCATTTTTGTGAGACCCACTTAAACATGTGAGTTGTTCGTGCTGACTCTCTAGCAACAGTTAACTGCAACACTTGTCAGAGCACTTCATGTTCATACTGACGTTATCAGCAAGGCTGGTGTACAAACAAGGATGTAAACTAAACTGAGCTATTCTGGCTTCTGTCCCATTAGACACAAATGGAAAACAATCCGCATTTGCCAAATGGAAAAAGATCAAATGTATTGTGCGTGGGATCAGTGGAAGGAGGAGGGTGGACTTTATTTTGTAATTTTTGTAAAAGCTTGGAAATGGCTTGAAATTTTTTTTGCAAAACCTTGAAAAGGTGCATCTGACAAAGTGGGTTTCTGCCCACAGAAGCTTATGGCCAGATAAATTTGTTAGTCTTTAAGGTGCCACAGAACCCTTGTTGTTTTTCTTGAAAATAATGTAGAGATTAGAAAAAATGTGGCTTTTGTCTTTCCTGGCATATACAGTTGTCCCATAAGCTCTTTTTCTAACAGGTATTAGTCACATGGCAAGTACTTCTGCCCTGAAAAACAATGTAGGAATCCTGTAACAATATGCTAGCACATGCATAGACTGGATGTAGAAATTAATTGATTATTGCAGCTATGTTTCCAGTATTTATGAAATACACTTTTATTAGCCAAGTACAGGCAGTGCCCGATTACAAAGGCCTGCTCCTGATCCCATTGAAGTCAGTAAGGTCCTAATTTGGTCCTGTTCAGGAATGCACTTGCCTAATTTTAAATCAGTGAAACTTGAGCACACGCTTATTTTTTTTCTTAAATAGGAGGATAAAAGAGTTTTGTTGTTGAGTGCTTAGCTACTGTGGTGGCAGGTATAAAAACCTAAGAGAATGCGTGATCAGGCCCTTAAATATTAGGATGACAATATTTCCCAAAGAGAAAATGAGACACCGCATGGGGCTAGCTCTAGTCCCATGCCTTTCCCCTGTATGAGGCTGGGGCTGGCAGAGCTGATCGCCTTGAGCCCTGCCTGCCCCTTGTGTGAGGCTAGTGCTGGCATCACTGCTCACCACGTGAGCCCTACCTCCACCCCTGTATGGGGCTAGCATTGCTGATCGCCCTCTTGCACATTCCTCTGCACCCCACTTTTTCACAAAAGTGGGTATTTGTCCCATTTGCTCTTGCCAGCTTGATTGAACGTCCACTTTTGCCAAAAAAAAGTTGGGACTGCCAGGACAGGGCTTAAAAAAAGGAACTGTCCCAGTCAAAACGGGACAAATGGTCCCCCTATTACGTATATTTCACAAAACAAGATGCATCACTTTTGCAGACTACTACAGGTCCTTTTTCTCATGCTCTGTTGTTAAAAACAGTGGTGTTTATTGTACTGAGTAGACTCAAGGATTGTAGTCTGAGTGCCATGCTATGTAGCTGGATTTAGCCTTATTAGCCTAAGAATTTTATGCACACTTTGAGAGTGGTAATAGCTACCAACTGAAAATGGAAATGCAACAATTTGCTGCCAGTCAGAGCCCAAATATAGAAATAGATCTTGAAAATCTAAAACATGGTAAACCGTAAAAAGTCTTGCCCATTAAAAAGGAAACAGCTTAATGTGTGTTCAGAAGTAGTGTAAAAAATAATGAATGCATCCTTATACAAATCAGCTGTAGACTGTTTGTTTTTTTTACAAGACAGTAGATTGTCAGTAATGGTGTTGACAATCTGGAGCTTTTAAATAGCTTGTGAAATCTAGCCTTTGTGTAAATAGTTCCCAGGATAGAGGTTGCACCCTTCCTCCAGCTGCAGGTTGGCCAGTGGGTTATGTAGCAGCCTCTCTGCACCTGGCTGTGAAGTTTTTAACCACTGGATCCATATAATTGTGGATCCCCCAGATCTGATGTGACCCACCCCAAAATATCCTACACAGGCCAGCACAGAATCCTGCTTCCATGGTGCACAGAAGGTGCCAAAACCAAAACAACAACAATCCTCACACCACCCATATTTTCTGACTCCCTTTTTTGAAGTTAGAGTAATAGCGTATTATGTCTGAAACAAAAGGGCAGAAAATGGATGGGAGTGAATGGAATGGAAATAATTGGTGGGAGAGAAGAGGGGAGTAACACTGGAAAGGAAAACATAACGTTTAAAAATGTCTGTGTAAAGCTAGATAAATCTATGCTTATTTCATTTAACTTACAGGGAAGTAGGAGAAATACCTGCATTGGATTATACAACCCCCTAAATAAACAAAATGAGGTAAGGCTAATCCACATCTACATCAGTAAGGAGACTATCTCCGCTTCCTAAATTTTGATGCCCTACAAAATAATATTCTGATGTCTGTCTGAAGTGTTTGTTTTTAAATAAAAGTTGCTGTTGAGACCTTTTTACCCCCCGGTGTAAAGTATTCAAATAAAATTTCGTAGTACCCGGTCTGCATAGCAATCTGACTTAGTTGATAATGTGCAGCCGTATCAGAATACTTGAGTCCTCTCCTGTGTCTAAAAAAACAGCCTAATCAAACATGTTTTCTAAAAAGTAATTATTTATTTTGTTACTTATATTACATGTACACCCACAGTGTGCTACGTGCTGCCACGTGTATATGAAGACATGATCCTAGAAATGATCGTACAATCCTGCAGTTGGATCCATGTGGATGGCCTGTGCAGAGCTGTGTTGAAATCAGTGGGGTTTCATGCTTGCTTAAGGGTTTGCCTGTGTAGCTCTAGTGGCAGTTTGGGGGCCTAAGAAAAAAAGCAATGCACAAAGGGTGGAGAAGAGAGATAAAACATAGGATTGGAATATAGTTCTTCTGGCCTTTGGAATGTTTGTTTAAAGAAGCTAATATATTGGTCAGTTTTGTTGTTTTCCTAAGGAATAGTTATATTGTTGGTTTCCTAAGGAATAGAGACTTTTAAAATAGTTTGTGTTAAGTGGGTGACATAAAACAAACTGAACTTAAAATTTATTTCTCAATAGCATCTGTATACCTTTGAGAAAGATCTACACGTAATCAGTTGTTCGATCAACAATGAAAAGACATTACTGGGTAAATGTTGCCTTTATCTCATTAAAATTATACTATATCATGATAAAGAAATGTTTTTATTTTACTAATCTGGATAAATTTAAACCTAAAAATAACAAGAAATATTTTTACCCGTAAGTACCTCATGACAATCTCCTCTGCATTTTTAGTGTATCTGTCACTAGAGTATCTAGACAGTGTGATTACAGTGACTGCTTTTTTCTTTTTAAACAAACTGACCACTACTTAAGTGTCAACATGCCTAGTACATCCACAGTAGCTGTTGTGGTATTCCTTTATAGTTTAGTTCAGTGAGGAGTTTTCTTCGGTTAGATTTTTATGTTCTTGATATTTGGAAATGTTCAGTAAGATAAAATAGTGAATATGCATATTTTGTTTTTTGTTAAGTAGCAGTCAGCTTTCTTCAGTCAACAAAGGAAGAAACAGTAAATCAGCTACTGCAGCCAGGTACCGAAATGACTTATTTTTAATTGTGAAGGTACAACTAAGTGTTACAGGGATTTTGCAATGCTATTTTGGTTTGCATTCCTTATTTTATAGAACAAAACATTATAAAACAGATTAATATATTCTTAAACTTGTGTTCTTTTTGCAGTATCTAAGTGTTTGACCTTGCTCGTTGAAATTCACCCAGTTAATAATGTAAGAGTCTTAAAGGCTGTGGATAGCTGTATCAGAGTACAGGTAAATGATTCAACTAATCTGACTGTAACTCTTCATTTATTACTTTAAAATGAAAAAGCAGGGGAGTTTAAAAGAACCAGTTTCATGTTATCCATGCAAAAATACTGCATTATGTAGCTGAGATACAGTATGCTTTTGTAATATTTAATACAATAAAAGTATTTTATCTATCTTGAATCTTTCTGAGATTGTATTTATACAAACTAATGATGTTTTTCATCTATAGTAATGCTGGTGCTGTTTTTGTTTATGGAGGATTATCATTCTGGCTAGCTCTATACAAAAAGTACTCCACTGTCAAATAAACCTCTTAAAATTATAAACAGCTTAGATTAACTTTAGCAACAAAGTCTCTTGACCATTATTTTTACATAATTTCCTTTTACAGTTTCTCTATCCAGTTGCAGATAGAAATCCTTTTCCAGAAAGCCATCTCTTATTAATTTCAGAAGATAAATGTAAGTATTTGAGTTAATATTTTAAATATACATGTACATTCTATTATTTTGAAACAGTAGAATAGATCTATATTGCTTATTTGATTTCAATATCCATTTTTATTTATTTACTTATTTATTGGCTTTTATGAAAAGGACATAGAAATAAGAAAGGTTGCGGCCAATAAGGGTATTGTGGATGTATTCCAAAAAAGGTATACCTTAATAAGATTTTTTCCAATGTTGGCGGAATGGCCAATCTTCACTGTATCCTTTTTTTATTTTGATTGCTCATCAGCAACCTTAATTTTTATTTATTTATTTATTTATTTTGAGATCTTAAGGTGAAATTACGCTTTCTCATATACTGGTATACATTCAGAGCAGTTCTGTTGACTTCAGTGGAGTTTCTCTGATTTTACACCAGTAAAAAGAGGATAAGACATTTTGGATGTAAATTCCAGAAATTAAAATGGGTGCTATATTATAATAATTATAATATATAATGTTATAATATCCATTGGCCATATATCCGTTATAATATCCATTGGCCATATCTTGAAGTTCTTATTCAGAGAAGATCTCAATTACTTTGTTGGGAGTTTTGTCTGAGTAAGTACTGTACAATTTGGTTTATCTTTCAGATTAAATCTTATGCCAGGAGTTGATCTTCCTTGTTACTAACATGGCAGCTCACAACTTTCCAGTGCTAGGAAGTTAAATTGTTTTACTAACCATATTTATGTATTTTAAACAAAACTGAATTTCAATATTTCTAATTTTAAAGATATTGAACAATTTCACATTCATGTTGTCACAGAAGAACACAAAGTGGTAAGAAACCAACTTTCTTTTGATGCATTTATTGAAAAGCTAGAGGAAGACTACTCTTGTAATCTGTTTTCTACTGTGATTTATCTGACCTTTCTAAATAGCTGTTTTAGTAACGCTTTAAGCTATGGCTAGAACTGTGAAAGCATTATTAATAAATGTACAGATAATATAGCAGGATTTTCAACCAGTGTAATTTATGGGGAAAGTTTGTCCTCTCATTGCTTCTCATTACATCTATGAACTTGACCTGATCAAGGGCATGTTTAGAGGTTCACATCTTCCCCAAAGCCTAAATGTTTTGCGTGATAAAAACGGAGTTAAGGGGCTATTACTGACCCCTTATTTTCTAGGATTCTGACATGAAGGAGAGTTTAGAAGGATGACCTGTACTCAGGATGCATGAAGAAGGAACAAAACCTAATTTCATGCATCTGACAAAGTGGGTTGCAGACCATGAAAGTTTATGCCCACAGAAATTTGTTAGTCTTTAAGGTGCTACAGGACTCTTGTTAAAACCTAATAATACATCTAAAATTAATTTTAAAACTGGTGATGTGAATGCTTTGAATTCCTCATTCCCTGTATTTATAATATATGGTATGAATCCTTATTATAGTTGATAGTAGTTACGCTAATCAGTGGTGCCATTGTTATAATCCACTAATGTGTGTCCTACTTAAAATGAAATGCAATAATCAATTTAATGTAGTGATCAACATGTATTTGCTGCATCACAAAAGCCAGCAATTCATTTAATTGTGGCAAATATAGGTTTGGAGGGGAAAAGTTTTAAGTCGTTATTCTCAGTTATTCTAAGGCCTTTCAGTCAACAGGTGTCAGAAGTTGGATGCAATTTTTTAAAAAATTGTAGGAGTGGGGTAAAAGAGTTTAGTGCAACTGAAAATCAGTCCCTGTGCCAGTCTCCATCAAATAAACTGTTTAACTGTTACTTGAAATGAGGTCACTTTGCATCTGCCAAGGGTAAACTTAGATGGTCCTAACCATTTCTCAGTATTTTAGCCTCTTCTCTACTGCCGGGATCACGCATCCATTCTGTGGCTGGAAAGGCTGGACAAGACTTCCTTTGGAATTAGCAATTTTCTTCTTACACTGGCTAATAAAGATTGTTGCAGTTAGTTCAAAAGCATCGAGCATCCCATTTCTCTCCCCTTCCCTGGGACTGAGCTTGCCATCTATTCTCTCTCCCACCTCCCTTTTGAGAGGGTTGGGTGGATCAATTGTCCTCTGTGATTTGCCTCCCTCTCCCAGTTCTGTGCCAAACTATCCTTTCAATCTAGAAAATCCTAGATGCACCTCCTTGGGAGCTAGCGAATATTTCTCCTGATCTGAACATACTGCCTCTTCAATGTCCTAGACTCAAGTGAAATGAGGAAATAGGACATTAAGCTATTTGGAGATATTGGCTGTTCTGTGTACTGCTTCTTAACTCTTTAAAGTCTGAGTTGTGGATCATTTTCATTACAGGAGCTTATTTGACTTTTATTATTCAGCTCATTTTTTTAAAATTCTTTCTTCAGGTGATTCAAAACTCAGGCCAACTCCCAAGAGACAGAGTTGCAGATGATCTCATTTGGGCACAATGGGATATGACAGAACAAAGACTCTTCTACATTGTTCCAAAGGTGGGAAGAAATTGAAATCTCACAGTGTGTGTTCCCATCTCTTTCATTTTTCTAATATGAGTTTAAAAGCCAATAATAATTATACGAGTTGGATGGTTTTGGGTAGTAAGAAGAAAGAGTACGATAATTAAAACTAGAGACCAAAATTAGATCTTCCATGCTATTGTTTACATAAGAACATAAGAATGGCCATACCGAGACAGACCAACGGTCCATCTAGCCCAGTATCCTGTCTTCCGACAATGGCCAGTGCCAGGTGCTTCAGAGGGAACGAACAGAACAGGTGATCCAGCCCTGGTTGCCCATTCCCAGCTTCTGGCATGTGAGCATTTGCAGTGAGGGGTGTCAGTTCCTCCCAGATAATGGAGGTTTTTATTTTTTTTATTTTATTTTAATTTCTTTTTATTTTTGTTTGTTTTTTGTTTTAAAGATAGTGATGATGTATGTGATTATCGAAACCTGTTATAGCTAGCACATCTGCCCTAGGAATATGGGCTTGCCATTTATGAGAAAATATCATCTGCATGCCAGAACATATAAATGTAAGAAAACGTAGACAATGTGCACCATCCAAGGGTTTTTTGCTAGAAAGTTTCAAACTGCTTTTCATTCTGACTAATGGGAATAGCCAAATTTGGCTCAAGTTACATATGAACAAAAATGGACTTTCAGTGCTAGTTTGTTTGGGGGTTTTGACCCACTGAAATTGGGTGAAGTGTTTCAGAAAGTATTGGAAGTGTAATATATAGTGAAGAACTCATCTCTATTCTACTTTTTGCGAGAGGCCCTTTGGAGTTACAAGATACTGTTCTTAGTAGCTTTAGTTTCTGCAGAGCAAAAGGTTATTGAAATTTGTTCTGTAACTTTCTAGTGGCTTTCTGGGTGTGAAAGAGGAGTGTGAGTGTGTATTGGGCAAAACCCTAAACGATTATAGACAGAAGGTAGATAACTGATTTGAGACTGGAAGGAAGCATGTATTATAGCTGTGTGCTGTGGAGTGCTATTTGAGGATTTAGTTGTGGTTTTTGCTTTCTTTCTCATCCACTTGTTACCCTATGCATGGGTAGCAAACGGGCTGAATGATGGACTTTCCAACCATCTATCATTCTATATGATATAAATCTATTATGAGTTATAATAAAATTCTCTCTCCCAATTTTAGGAATCAAGGAATATCTTAAAATGTGTCCAGTTTTATCCTGATGAGAACTTTAATTTAATAGTAAGTCATTAATGTAATCTTATCATATAGCTAGTCTGAGGGACAATTTAATTATTTGTTTCAAGGGATGGTAGTTAGGTTTATTCCCAACTATTTGTGTTTGTCATTTTTATTAGCATGAATTATAATGCAAAAAACACAAACTTTGGAAATGTGCTTCAAAATGTAATGACCAGATTCTAATTTAAATACATTAGAGCAACTCTACTGATTTTGGATTAACATCTGTGCAAATCCCATTGAAATTCATGAAATTACTCTAATTTTAGACCAATGGAACTAAAGTAGAATTTGCAAGTCAAATTAGGTGGAGAAATAAAGGTCTGCTCCTGCTTCCATTGACTTCAGTGGAAACAGGATTGAGCCTATTGGTGTGTTGAGGGCACTCTATTTATCTGGATTGGATTCTTCGTGACAAAGTCTGAAATTCACATCAGTGCTTCAGGCTTGCATGGAAGTAGATGCATCCCAACTTAAGGTTTGATTAAGTGGTCTAGGGGGTCTTGTGTGAGGCTTCTGTATTGGAGTGAATTTTGCCCACAGTGCACTTTAAGTTAAAAGGCCGACTGAGGGACAAGGGGCCCAGACCATGACTCCCTGCTTTCCATCGCTTTTACTTAAAAAATCCCCGTAGTGTTGCTGCTTGGGAGCTCAGCTGTTTTAATGTACTTCTTATATAAAGAAAGTACTACCTTCCAGTTAGACAAATGCTGAGTCATTTAAAATATGAAACTCGCCTTAGTTAGGTTTGCAGAAACATTGAACTTTTATGTTGGCTTAACGCAAAAGTATCCCATTCGATAATTGCATAAAACCCCTATTTTCTGAGTTCTTGAATGATTTAAAGGGATTGAATGGCGGTCGATGAATCCATTTTCTTTTGTGAAACTGGTGAGTCAGGTGAGAGTGAGTGAGCACGATGGATGTTTTACTAGACTGCAAGACCAACCTTAAATATTGAATAATGTAGGTGTGTTTTGACTTTTGGGTTAACAGCTTGAAGTACCCCTGGACATCTCTTTAAGAGACGTAGGATTAAAGTAAGTAGATCACAGAGAACATTGTCTCATTTGTGCACATGTATATAAAATTTGGTTTGTCAACACATTAATTTCATTTGTCATTGCATGCGTCTGTGCATCTTATGACTCAAATCCAAGTACCTGTTGTTCTAACCTGACTATGTGGAGCTCCCACCTTTGGCCTCCAGAAGAGGAAGCAGTGTCACATATGACCCTCAAACCCACTTCATGTCTTTCCCCAAGTCCACTGTCTTCACCTCCTTCTATGGCATGGTGAAGCCAAATGAATAGTTTAACATGGTTCCTGGTCTCTTCCCTTTGGGAGTGGTTTGACTGGAGAACCAGATGTATACTAAACCATCCGGCCAGGGGGATACAGTGACCCCATCCAAATAAAACAAACTTTCTTCAGTTTCCCTCTGAGGTTGCAGTCCCTCTATAGCTGGCCTGTAGCAGTGTCCCCCAAACTCCCATTCATTTTCTGGGGTTCTTTTTCTAGCCATTGGGCTCAGCCCCAGGCTGTTTACTGGGCAGCCCAACAGCTCATCTTTCTTCTCCATCTCTTCATGTTATGAAGTATGATAGCTGTTTATATATTCTATCTCTTTCCCAGCATGCCCTGCTGTGGTAGCTTACAGTCCCACACACTAGCACTCCTAGCATGCTTCAGTGCCAAGCAGAAAGCAGGAGCTTGGTAGCGCTGGACATGGAGTCTACCTTAAAAGACGAGTACAGCCCATTATAGTTACGATATGGTACCATATCGAAGAAAACCAGCTTCACAATTGCAAAACCTCTTTAGAATCTTTGTGGAAAGGTAGAGAAGTATGTTTGAGGAGGAACATTTTTTTTTAAATGATTTAGTGCATAATTTGCAATTGATAGATGGTCGCTAACTAACACTAATGCCATGTTAGATTTTCAAAGAGCTGTGAAAACGCTGAAAAGGAACCAAAATGCAGAGCTGGTAATACCGTAGAAATGAACCCCATTCTCCTGCTTCCCATCCTTTATTTTGTGACTATTCCCATTGAAATCAGCATGACTACTTACAGAATAAGGTGCTATTTGGCAAGAGTAAGGTTGGTAGATTTGGGCTCCAAACCTTTTGAGTTCTCAGATATGGTGAGTGCATAAATTCAGATCGTCCAGCATAATTTACCATCACCTTGATTCAGGTGGTGTGTAATCGAGCAGTGTTGTGCAGTAAAGAAATAACGTGTAGGCATGTAGGATGTCTCCTTTTAAAATATGGTACTGAAGCAATTGCTGCCTTTTGACTGCAATCCCAACAGAGCAAATTAACAGAAACAGACTGTGCAGTTGTAGTTGTTTAAACTTTCTAAAGGAATGGTTGATTATAATCTAATTCTTATTTTTCTTGTGACCTTTCATGGGTTCAATGTACTCTATAAATCACTGTGGATGAAGAAATGCATTTAATGGTCTCTATTTCTGTCTAGATTTGTGAATTTTGGATATAATTACTATCAAGATCAAAAAATGGAACCTAGATCTCTGAATCTGCAAGTTTTTACTAGTAAAACAGGTAATTTAATGAAAAACTGATTTGTGATGATCATATGTGACAGATTATTACACCGAAGTGTAGTTGTGTAACTAATTACTAAAGTCTTAAGAGATCATTTTTTGTTTATGGCTATACTTTTTTTCTGATGTATAGTACTCCTAGCAGATCTTGGGGAAAACTGAGCTGAGGAGAGTAGTGGGTCTCCATTTTTTTTTTTTTTTTTTTGTAGCTTTAGTGATTTTTAATCTAAAGACCATGGAAAGTTCTGGAGTCACTGCACTATCTTGAGCCAGGCACATAGGGGCTGATCCAAAGCTTATTGAAGTCAGTAGGAATCTTTTTCTGTTTACTTTAATAATCTTTGGATCAGACTTCTAACGGAGATGTCTTCAGATCTGTCAGCAGTGTTATTCAGTCCTCAGGGTCTCTTGAGCAGAGCCTACCAATCATGCTAACCTGCAGTGCACACAGATGAGGACTAGAGTGAGGGCCTCATACTTACATTCATTGATGCCTTCAGTCATTATGTGAAACCTGACGTTGAGGGTAAAAAAAACAAGTACACTAATAACTTGTGATGCACTTACATTTCTTTATGTTTATAAAACCCTCAAGATAGCCATCCTGTTCTCTGGGCACCCATTCTATACATTAAAAAGGATTGGTCATAAGCATACATTAAGCCGCTCCAACTCTCGGCCTCCCCTGTCAACCCTCAAAGTCTAAGAAAAGTGGTGGGTCCCTCAGTGTGCCTGGCTCTAGCAGAGCAGTTTGGTGTAGTAACAAACTCCAAGTCAAGTGCTCTGCCATTCATTCTGAGGTGGTGCCAGCTCAAGATCCTCAGCTAATCTCAACTGCAGCTGTACGATGCAGAGAGACAAGTTCTCTCTGAAGTAATCAAGTCCCAAACCATCTAGGGTTTTATACATTCATGCCAACACCTCAGACTGCCACCGGAAACTTACTGGCAGCTAGAGCAGATCTGAGGGTAGTGATAACTTCTTTTAATAGTGCAGAATGAGGTTATCTGCTTATCTTCAGTTTCCAAGTGGTCTCAAGGTGTACCCCCATGTAGAGTACGTTACATCAATCTGATATTAAGATGACAAAGGCGTGGATAATTGTTGAAAAATCTGCATCAGAGAGCATGGTCATACCTTCTTCACCAGATGTGGGTAGAAAAATGCTCTTGGCTTTAGATACCACCTGGGCATCCAGGAGTAGCCCATGATCTAACAACACATGTAATATGTACACCTGTCCTATAACTGTGTAAATGTGCATAAGCTGAGTACTACAAGATCGTATTGCTGAAACCTCATTCTTTATCTCTCTGCCTTCTCCCTGCTGTTTGTCTCTCACTCATCTAAAATTTACTTTTGTAGACTCTTTGGGGCAGGAAATGTGTCTTCTAGGAAGTCCTTAACATGCTTCAGAGGCTACGAAACATTAACACTAGGGCTCTTATTTGTTCTGTTTTAAACTGTTTCCAGTAAAGAATTGGCAAAATTTCTAATGGAATATTCCTTTCAATTTCCAGTTTAATAATAAACTGTTAGACTATTGCCTGTTTTGAACTGTGAATGAAGCTTCTTTTTCTCTCTCAAACTTCTGTAGCAGAAGAAAAGTAGCTCTGTTACTCACAACCAACACTAACAAGATAGAATGTCACTAGACCCAAATGCTCACAAATTAGCTGAGATCAAACAAGTCTCAGAATTAACTTTCTCTTTTCAGTCTGAACAGCGTTAATACTTATTTAACCATTGGTACGGTCTCAGAAACTTCATGTAGTTAGGTTTAAGGATTTTTTAACTTGTAGATTTTATTTTCTATTTAGCTTATTGATCTTTCAGAAACCTAGACAATAAGGTGGAATAAAAGAGCCATACTCTCCCCCTCTGTTTCACCATTTGTTAGCTAGAATGTCTATGAATCTCTTTTGGTTGTGTTGCGCATTGAGTCTGTACACAGGATATATGCAGGACATTTATGTATGGTGATACGTTGTATTTGCATTGGAGCCATTCTGATGAGCAGGAAGTATCATAATGCAACATTATTGTTGACATTCTACATGAACAAAAGTCAAAAAATTAAAGTTAGTTTTCTAGGAAATGTACCTTACTCCCTTTATACATATGTGGAATTACATAACTCCTTCTATGTAATTGCAATGCCTTACACGTGACAGAGTTTGTAGTTGCTATTTCCTGACTTTTGAATATGTAAAATCTTATCATGGTGTTGCATGAGTAGAACACTACTTTTAAACACTTCCTTTTTTTTTGTTTTTGTATCTGGCTTTCCATCTTCCCCATTTCCCTCCCCTCATTTTCTCCTCTTCTCCCTCTTTGTTTCTGAACAAGAAAGAGTTTATTAAATATCTGAATGTACAGCCTGCTGATCATACTTCAAAAGCAATTGGACCAAACTCTCCAATCTAATGATTGCACTTCCTCTGACTTCAACAGAGCTGTGCTCATTTACTCCATTTCCTCTGCAGAGTATCTGGCCCAGTGTTTTGTGTGAGACTTACTGCTTATGGACAGTGCTGGAATGTAAGCTCTGGGTACTGTACTTTTTCTGTTTAGCCACAGAACAGTTTACAACTTGGCCACTAGCAGTACAGTCTTTTCCTCACCGTCCTCTGTCTCTCAACCCTGACTTTGTGTCACTTTATATTCTGTCTTTGACCTCTACTGAGACTGCTAACGTGGTGTCAGTTGTGGTGACTCTTGTGACGTGTGTCTGTCCACTAGCAAGTGGACTGAGACCACTAACCTCCCTTTATCTAAGTCACTGAAAAGCCATTGGGTGGCAATGCCTTTTGTTCACTACCAACCTCTGAGAGATGAAAGCATGTACAGGGCCAGATTTAGGGGCATGCAACACAGGCAACCACCTAGGGTGCTGGGCTTATGGGGAGTGCCAGGCTTAGGGTGCTGTTTTTGTTAGGGATAAATCATGTATCAAAGTCATGAAATGGGCTACAAAGGCAATAAAAAACAAGGTACTCAAAAGTCGAACAAATGGAAGGGGAGGAGATGGTCTAGGGCCAGCCCTGAGCTCGTATATCCCATTAACAGTCTCCTGAGCCATCCAGTTCTCTTATCACATTTGCATACAAATGCACTAATGCATTAATCTGAATATAAAATCATTAGTTTGCACATTACATGCGAATTGTGTAAGTTAATAGGGCAGCGTGCTCCACAATACACTTTGTCCTTCACAACATGTGAATATGAAATTGGCAGTGTGGAAGGAGAGACCCTGGCAAGAAAACAGCTCTGGAAGAGGCCCAGCAAAGCCACAACCTTCCTGCTGAGGCCGTATGCTGCTAAACTCTGTGTGTTACGTAAGGCCCCAAATGATCAGGGACACCCAATCAATGTATGTTTCAGTAACTCAAATACCCAAGGAAATTTCTATCAAGCTTACCAAAACTATTCAGCATGCTGGAAACAAACATGAATTTCAGCCAAAGGAAATTCTAGCTCTTCCTTCTCCTGAAAGTTAAATGCCTCAGCCAAATATGTAGCATTACTAGTACAATGCTTTAGTACAGCTTTGTGGTCAGACGTACTAGGCACTTTTAATAAAGTGAAAACACTTGGGTTTTGGTACGTGTGGTTTTGATCAGTGTACCATGCATCTGTTTTATTATAAAAGCGTGTGTGTGTGTACATTTAACTATCTTTTGACAGCAACATCTTTGTTAGCAATACATTTTTATGTATTGTGCATCTGACGAAGTGGGTTTCTGTTCACGAAAGCTTATGCCAAAATAAATTTGTTAGTCTTTAAGGTGCCACAGAACTCTTGCTGTTTTGCTAAAAACAGACTAACATGCCTACTACCCCTCTGGAATACATTTTTAGGCCCCTTTGTCATTAATTTAGTAACATCCATATGATCATAGTTCTATCTCTTTAGTTCCAATGGAATTGGGACAGCATGGATTTTGGGCTGCTTCTACCATACATTCCAAAAGTACTGGCTAAAGTGATGCAGTAAGAGGACCAAAATGTTGATTCCCCCGTCCCTCCCCATTTTATCAGAGCTGGAGGGAGGGCTACTATTAGATGAGGTCAAAATGTTCAATCATTCTCAGTGGAGGTTGGGTGGGGGAATAAGGCTGGGACAAAAGGTAACTTGCCATGGCTGAAATGTACTCCTGATGAGGACAAATGTCTCTCCTAACAAGGAAATAGCATTCTTCTTGAGGGAGAAAATTCAGGATTTCTCTGAAGTGTGAGGAAGTACTAGCAAATATCCTTTAGGGCAGAGGTAGTGAATTATTTTTTGTCAAGCTCCAAATTTCTTGGTCAAGATATAATCAAGGTCCAGATGCCTGAGAAAATAATAATAAAAAACAATAATGATAATAAGTAAATAAAAAGGTTTCGGGTCCATTGAAACGTGTTTGGAGGTCTGGATTTGACCCACTATCTGCCTGTTGACTACTCCTGCTTTAGGGGTCAATTCTCCACTGGTGGCAGGACGGTGAGACAATTAGATCTTTACCTTCACCTTTAATTACAACATTTCATCTTGGCAGCTTTTAACTTAATCTCCAGAAATGGGGGCATCCTATAGGCACAGTGGTCTGATCAGAGTTTCAGATGGTGCTGGAATGTTTTTCTATAAAGAGCTGAAAAATGCAGTTTCCCTGAATTAGAAGGATGTGCTCAGCATTCAGAACCCAGAACTGCATTACAAAGCATTTTCTCCTACACTTCCCTATCTTCTTATTCCTACTCAACCTTATCGCTGCCTTCTTTAGCTAAACGTTGTTTGTTAGTACCTAGATATATGTTTATTTCTATAGTCCTGAAAGTTATTTTACAACAAGCATCTTTGTTATCTTTAGTCTCAAACATTCTTAGTTTTTAGGGTTGGGTTCTGCAGCCTATGTCCACCTTTGGAGAAGTATAAAGTGGCTCAGCTAAGGCAGCCATGTCGTGTTCAGTGAACAAGAATAATAACAAAACCAGCCTCCATTTCAATCTTCTTGTTTTTTTAGGAAGTCTTTGTCTGTGTTGTTGCCAGGCTCCTGATGTCCCTAAGGAAGTCACATACTCAGTTTCTTTTTTACATAAAGGTACGGTTAATCTGTTTGTTCTGTTCTGCATTGTTACTTTGTTTTAGAGTGTCACTTTGTACAGGCTGTCACAGAACACCTTACAAAATAAACAACTACCTAAAGCTGTAGACAGTAAAATACTCTTGCCAAAACTTTTAAGCCTCAGTGCCTGAAGTTAGGCCGTTAAGTATATATCCCAGTCATAGGCTTATGGGATGCAGGGCAAGACACTTGATTTTCCACAGGTGGCTGTTAGTTGTGTGTTCCTCATTTCTGGGTACCCACTTTGAAACATATGCAGCCAGACTTTCAACAGTGCTGAGCAGTTACAACAGCAGTTGAAGTCAGTGGGAACTGCGGATGCTCTGTACCTGTAACAGTAAGGCACTGTGTGTGGGAGATAGGAGCTATTAATTCTAACTTGAGTGTCTGCTGGCACAGATCAGCCCTTATTTTCACTGGCACAGATGCGGATCTCACTGACTTCATTGAAAACTGGAGCTGTGCATATGAAGTCAACAAGAAGGTTAAGAGGTGACTTGTTGACAGTCTATAGGTAGCTATATAGTGAACAAAAATTTGATAATGGGTTCTTCAATCTAGCAATCAAAGGAATAACAAAATCCAATGGCTGGAAGTTGAAGCTATACAAATTCAAACTAGAAATAAGGTGCAAATTTTTAACAGAGAAGGTAATTAACCGATTTACCCGGGGCTGTGGTGGATTTTCAAGCACTAAAACAATTAAATGAAGATTGGAAGTTTTGCTAAAAAGCTATGCTGTAGTTCAAACAGAATTACTTCATGGAAATCTTGTAGTCTGTGTTGTATAGAAGGTCAGACTAGATGATCACACTGGCTCCTTTAGCCTTAGAATCTATGCAGAATTAATCCATTAGTTCTAATGGTAAGAACAGAGACTAGCATTTCTGTCTAGGCAGAGAAAAATTTGTTGTATCCAATGAGAAATATAACCTAGGATAGACAAAGAACCTGAGAAGTTCTGTGGTTTGGGTACACTTGCACTGCTCAAGGTTCTGTCTATATAGTTATACTTTGCATATAACAGATGATGTTTCATGTGTGTCTTCCCAGGTTACAGCAAAACCTTTACAGTTGCTCTACAAAGAACAGATTACCCACAAGTGAAGGAAGTAGCTTTTTTGAACCTCGGTAGGTATCTAATGTAGCTTCTCTTGTTTTCTCTCTCCACTTTAAGAAGGAAGAGAACTTGTTAACCCCCAGGCTTCTGGTGGTCTCCCTCCTCCTCGTAAGTGGGATGTAATTCCCCCCATCCCTTCATAAGTTATGTTGTTTGCTACATTTTGCTACTTACTTGACTTACATTTTTTACCCTTATAATTGCAATACCTCATGATGTTGGTGTGCAGCTTCCCCTGAAATTGGCTGTACTTCTCTGGAGATCAGCTAGCACGGTGCTCTTGAATGGCATGGGCCTCTCACATCCTCCTCTGGAAACCGGAATGTATCATCTGTATTTTCTGTGCTAACACTGCAACCTTTATTAACTCCTGTTATATCTCCTAGACATAGCCTGTTCCAATAAAGGGAATTATGCTGAGAATTCATAAATCCCAGCCTCCTAAAGTAAATAACTTAACAGTTGCTCAAATGATGGCTCTTGTTTCTTTAAACAGACTATTATGTGGCTGCTTATTTGCCTGGCCACTTCCTACACCTCCTCAATACTCAACATCCTGACTTGATGTGCTATAATTTGTTTCTGACAGGTACTGTAAAACTTTAGTACTTTGAAGTCTTTTATTGTCTGCTATGGTGGATACTCTTGAAAATGTTCATCTCCCTTTAGCGGAGAATTCAGTTCAATTATTGGCCTCAGGTATACATTACTATACATTGTTCTCTGGAAAGTCCAGAAAGGAAGGATCAGACAGAATAAAAAAAGTATTCTGGCACACTCCATTTTAAAAAGAAATGATGAACTTTCTTATTTCATCCACTACTCACTGTTAGCTTGTTATGAAATGAAAGAAGACCATTCAGTGAATTGCAGTCTCTGTCTCAGTGTAATAATTTCCCATCCCCCCTTTGCATGTTTATTGGTGATCCAGTATTCTCAAATTTCACATGGAGATGCAAATTTGATTGTACATTTCCTTCCTCCAATTGAGTTTCTGTGTGTGTGCGCGCGCGCACACTTGGGGGGAATGAGGAGAGGAAATCTGAATTTCCTTTACCTGATCAGAGTAATGTAATTTGTTTTGAATTCTCATCTGAAAGGCACATTATTTCATTTCCATGTAACAGTACTTTATAGGAAATGGGTTATTTTTGGAAACAGAAGGCCTTTGTTTGAAAACAGAAGGCCATTATTCTGATGGGTAAAAGAAAGGTAGGCTGCTGGGACTAGTGCAGCTCCAAGATATGCAGCAGTGTCAAAAAGAAGCTATGGGGGATATGGGGGGGAATAAAAATACATATTTTCCTGAAGAAATACCTGAGGTAAGCGGGAAGCATTATTTTATGTTCTTCATGGTGGATGTGATTTCTGATGTGATGGGCCTGGAATTACACTGGCAGAAAACTCAAGTAGTTCAGTAGTGAATGAATGCCATATCTGCAAAGTAGTTTTGGGTTTGGGTTATATTTAAATTTACTGCTACAAATCAGACTCTCTCTGTTCTTATAGTTTGGAACACGCTGCTGTTTGGATGGCCCCATACCATGTGAGCATGTTACTCTGGGCCTCACAGACTTACTGCATCATAATTAGTACAGACTCACTCACTCAGCTCTGTTACTGAAGATGGCCACCATTTTAGTAGCGATTAAAGTTCAGGCATGAGTTAGTTTTTTTTGTTCCTCCCCAAAATAGAAGAGATTTGATGTGCTACTGAGGCCCTGGGAAATAGGTAGTTGCTTGCATTACTGAATGGATGCTTCTAAAGGCAGTTAAGGAATGTCTTTAAATGAATCACATCTGCTCATTTTCAGCTTCAAGAACAATGGCCAAGAAGCAGATTAGACCCAGTGCTTAGACACAATGGTGATCATTGCTAGGGAAAAATCTAAGACTGGTAGGGCCTGATTTTTCAGAGATGCTGAGCACTTGCATCTCTCATGGTTTTCCATAGGAGCTGTGGGAGCTTAGCGCTTCTGAAAACAGCAGGCCAATAGGGCGGACTGGGAAGTTAAAGTGTGTGAGGAGAGAGGAAGTGAAAGAGGGATAGATTATTTCTCCCCATTGGAGACCAGAAGGTCATGGGATGTGGCAGAGGGAGAAATGTGTGATAAATAGAGGTTATGTACACTCAAAGACCTTTCTTCTTCCAAATCTCCTCCCTTCAGGTGAAGATGCGAGAATCAGCATGCTGCACAACAGTTCCATCCAGTCTCTGTTCAACTCAGCTGTCTGGGATTGCGACTCAGGAAGGATGTTTACTGTGAGAATAAATGAGTGTTCCTTGGTGCAATTCCTCTGGAACAGTAAACTGGACAGTGATAAACTGGCAGCGCTGCACTGTGCTCTTCTACATGTCAGAAATGCAACAGATTTGGAAATGCAGGTAGGAATATAATGCACCTCCTTGAGTTTCTTGACATTTATTTATTTATGTATTCATTCATTCATTCAGTGCTAAAAAAGGTGTGTTGGGTGCCTTACAGGACACACATAAAGACGTGGTCCCATTTGTATTATGGTAGCACCTAGAGGCTGCCCAGGCTGGGGTCCCAACATGCTTACAGTCTAATTGGTATAATAGCTGTCTTTCTGTAAATAGAGTTTGAATTAGCTGTGTGTCATATTTTAGGTGCTGAATTCAGGTGAAAGATTCGTTGATCTGGATGGTTTCAGCAGTCTTTCATTTGATCACAAGCTTTCAATACAGTTACAATGAGCTTTCCATTTTCTGCCTTTCACAGATTATTCAGTGGATTTCTGAGAACCTGTCAGCATGTTGTACATTTGACCCCGTTCAGGAATTTATCATTGGTAGGTGTGCTTTGCATTGCATGTTAAGCAAAAATGTGCAGTGTGTAATTTAGAGGGAGACATCAGAAGATAAAGCCACAAAACTGCAAACTGATCCACCTCTTGCTGCCCCCAGCTGACTGATAGTACCCAGCTGATTGACTGACTGATTCAGCTGTTTGTAATGTTGCATACCATTGGTAATTGCGAAGACAAGTATATTGCAATTCTGGTTTTAGAGCATTTTGTACAATTTCACAAATTTGAACAGCTACCTAGTTGTGCTGGCAGAGAGATCCACTACCATTTTGCCCTTTCATGACCCAAGTTCTCTGCCTAACAAGTGGCTCGAATAACTGGGATGTGTGCCAGACAGATGAATACAAGAGGAAGGAGTAATTCTCCTTTAGGGCCAGCCAGGTTACAGAGCCATTCCATGAAGGTGGTTTCAGCATAATGGCTGGTGTATCCTGTAATATTTTCACGTATCAGCAGACCTCTTGGCCTACCCAGTCTGTGCAATGTGACCTCTGTCCCCGTGCAGGGGACCGACCTCTGCAGAGCTGAGTTGAGGCTAAGCAGCTGACTCACCCCTGCACAGCCATCTGGAATTCCTTTCCTCCCTTTGTGCAGTGGAGTCATACCAGGTTCCACTACTAAGGAAGCTGTTGCAATGGCAGCATCAGGATTTGTCCTTAAACAACTAATTGACAGATTAGTGGGGGGGGAAAGGGCAAATAAAAAGGAGCAGACTATAAAGTTTTTTCTTGCTAACTCGTAACTTTTTATATAGCCTTGTCTCTGTAAATTTTTTTTTTAAATGCATTCAGCTTCCCTATACTGGGCAATGTGTCCAGAGACTAGCAAACTGGATAAACTTTTGCCATATACGTCGCTGCTGTACTGGAATGGGGTAAGAAATCAGCTGCTATGAGCACTAATAACATAAGGAGAGGTTTTTCCTTTCTTTTCTTTCTTTCTAAGAACCTGTCCTGGGACCTGTTTGTTTGCATTTGGAAGCAAAATTATTATATTATTCTTTTGGGAAGACGATCTAGTTGCTTGTCTATTTCATACCTGTTTTTTTTTACCTAGACTTAATATGTCATGTTTTTCAGGAATCTTTATTTTTGGTAAATGCGTTTGACACCTCAATGATAACAGCTGTGGTTGCATTTCTTCAACTGTTATGAATGATTAATTTGGTCTTGATTTTTATGTAACAACATACCAATTATTATGTGCCATGTGGTGTTTATAATGGGTGCAGAGTAGTTTTAGTCACCCGAATCATGTACTTCTTTCCAAGAAGTACACAGTCTAGAGATTATTACTGTTGTGAAAGTTTTAAAGAAAAAACAACATTGGGCAGGTCTACACACAGATAACCCAATTAACAGCCAGTCAAAAGTTTTCCAGTTTTCAGCCTTCTCCAATAAGGCCTACTGTCTGATTTTCCTCATTAGCACTAATGATTAAAAAAGTTTTGCTGAGCTGACAGCTTATTTAAATAGTAGTTACTTAAAACCCAAAACGCCACACATGCATTTACTTTATACTGTGTTGGCTGGAGACTGCTTATCTTGTTTACCTGGGTCTACCAAGCTACTTTAATCCTGATGGAGAAGATCACTTTTCATCCCAGCATAGAGAGAAAATAATTTTCATACCTCTCTTGGACAGAGGTGAATGTGCTGTCTTGGTTAGCTAGATTACTACCCAGAGGGAGGTGATCTGAAATCTTCACATTTTCAGGGTATAATCTGTTAAAATAAGGAACAGTTTGTATCTTTTAGACTAAATTAATGTTTTAAATTCCTACCCTTTGTCTATAGATTATCCCTGGAGTAACATGCATAACAGACATTATTTCTTTACCTGTTTTAAAGGTAAGTTCCTACATTTGAATGTGTTGCTATTAATAGGGTATGGTTGTCATTTTCCTTACAAACGTTACTGTAGTGCACATATTACCTGAAAATAAGAATGAAGAAAGAATCACTCTAGTTTAAGTAGCTTTTGTGGCTGCTGGAAACATGAATTTTCCAGGCAGATTTTGCTGGCTCAGGAATGTGCTCTCATTCCTCAAGGCTTTGCCCTGTTCTGAATACTAAAGGACATTGGCTTATGCCCCGGTGCCTTCCAGTTTGAGGTCTCTTCATTCTGTGACTGAAGTTAACATGAGGAAAGTTTCTTTGCACTAGGGACATAAGCAATTTCTAATGTACAACCTTCTCACTGGGCACATTGGAGGTTTCACTGATTTTTTTATCAGCGTGAGCAGGTCAGGATTTTTCCTTTCATTTTGGCCGTGGTACCTTGCACTTGCACTGATGTAATCACTCTGGCTCTTCAGAAGAAGTGGCTGTCTCCCCAAACCAATTGTATGGGTTCAAGTGGGTACGGAAAGGGAGATGAACCTGGTGAACGTAAGAAGGGCCTTATGCTTCCTTTTTCACTTTCTCCACACCATGATTTTATAGAGTACAACCATTGCATTTCTTACTCATCTCTTTTCTAAATTGAACAGTCCCAGACTTTTTAATCTCTCCTCATACAGAATCTGAACAGAGTATGATCTCTAGGTGGGGTGGGGCATCTGTCCCTAGTTCCTGTATTTGCTGTGAAAGCTGAATTGATGACTTGTTCATCTTTCTCCCCACAATTACCTCCAACTGAAGTCTTCACTTTTTAATGAAGATTAAGAGAAGTTGGGAGAACAAGGCCCCCTAAGGGCACTGATAAATAAAGAAGTAAGATGAGTAACATAGGAGTGATGTTGAAAGTACTGGGAACCCAGCACGTGAGCAGAGGTGTTTTGTGGGTGCTGCATTTTGGACACAACATGCTCAGGAGCTTGAGAGTATTGTCAAATGGAATAACTTAAGGCAGAAAGTCCCCTTATTCCCCGTGTGCTCAGAACTGGTTTGAAAGATTTCAGTTTTAAGTGGCTCTAAGCGCACTGATGCCAGGAAAATCAGGAAGTATTGCTCCTGATTTACACAAGGGTGAGTGGAGAATTGGGCCCAGCTGCTTACCATTGATTTCACTGGGAGTTGATGGTACTTGTGACGATCAGGTCTTGAGATGGATCTCCAATCGTCATATGCTGCACGTGCTCACTGAGGTCAAAATTAGCAGGTTATTTAATTTGTCTGAGATTTCAGCCTCTGGGAGCAAAGGCCTTAGCAGCTATATTTCCTGATAATAGAACTCCTTTCCTGTTTGTGTCTGAAAACAAAACAGATTGAGAAGGGTAAGCGAAAGACACTTATTTGCTGCTAATTTGGACTGCAGAATGCTCTGACTCTTGTGTGAGGGCAAGATACAAATGCTCCAGTTTAGATTCGGTGCCCTGTTCTGGCTTGTTGACACTGCTCCAATGATACAAAACCACCATAAACCCAGTTTATCTGGCCAGTTAATGGGGTTCCAGGTGGTATGTGTTGTCCAAGAGTCAAAAAGCAACGAGAACATAGAACTGAATCTGTCCCTTTATTTATTATTTCTGTAGTATCTCAGGTGCAGGGGCATTTCACAGACAAGATGAAATCTCCCAACCCTGATGAGCTTACTGTTTAAGGGTCCCATGCCCTGTGTGAACTTCTGAGTGCTCCCAGGGAATCCCTTTGCATTTGAGGGTATGCCATGTCTAGTAGGAAATTGACCTTAAATTGAATAGCCTAACAAGAGATAACACACACAAGCTTTGGGGGCAAGGCTGTAAAATCTGGAATATGTTTGTTTGTGTTACATAGAAATCTGATCAGTTTCTTTAAGCAAATTCATATATTTAGCTCACTCATATTTTAATCTGTCAGGAAGGGTGGCATAAAAGTCTAGGCCAGCAGTTCTCAAACTGTAGTACGTGTACAACCAGTGGTATGCAGGCCAACTCCCAAAGGTACGTGTCCACCTGCTGCTGGGGCGTTGGCTGCAGAGCTTCAGTGGCACTCGACCATGAAGGGGCAGAGTGCAGTGGTGCCCAGGGCAGCCAAGGCATTCTGCTGACGACACCCCCCTACCCCCCACCAACACACTTACAGCGGCTGACCAGGAGCTGCTCTGGTGCTGGCTCTGCCCCCCCCAAATTGGTGGTGGTACTACAGGTGGTGGCGTTTTACATTGGTGGTACACAACGTGGTAGGGTTTGGGAACCGCTGGTCTAGGCTAACTGGAAGGAAGAGACTTGAAGAATTTGAAAGGAAAGAGTGAGGCGCACAGAATCAGCAAGGAGGCAGGCACCAGAAAAGGCAGTCTCATGACAGGGGGGAGCTGCATGGCTTGCTGAGCGAGCAGGCATTGAGCTTTGTTGTATGTGTGCCTAGTGCCTCTCATCGCAAGTAGTTACACATCGTCCACCACTAGTTAGGCAAATATAGACACTCTTCAATAGCACACATGTGTACCACATGGACTTACGATAGGAGGTGAAGGGGACCGTTGTAGCCATTCAAAACAGCAAGAGGAGTTTAGGCAAGTGGTCCTCACTGTGTTGGGTGAATACAGCCTTTGTGAAAAGGACCCTGGGGTTTTTAAGCCCACAGAAGAAGGGGAGGACACAAAACTTGTTTGACATCTCGGAAATGGTACCTACTAATCCTATAATGTCTGGTAATACAGGGCAGCCTGCAGAATGAATGCCAATTCCAGATACACCTATTGAGGTCTCTCCTCCAAGTTCTTACCCAGCCTGACTCTCTTCTCTCTTTGGCCAGGCCATAGAAAACCAAGATTTAGGCAACAAGCAATCTTTTATTTTAACCTGATGTCTTCTTAAAAAGACCAAAAGATGCTGCAGATTTTAGTTTTCAGTGGTATCAGCCTTTAATCCTAAAACCTGCCCCTTTGTTATGGACTCACTAGACAAAAGCAGCTTTTCACCTCATCAAACAGGTTTTTGTATGGTCTGAAAACAACACAAGGGGAGACTTGACAGAAGAGCCATAGGGTTATGCAGCTGCAACTATCAGAACTGACCACTAGATGTCACTCACGCTCTATAGTCTTGCTGTTTAGTAGTTAGGCTAACAGTAACACTTCTGCAAGAAAATATTGTCCTAATATGTTGCAGAGTTAGTTATTTTGCTTATTTACCACCAAAAATCTCAGTCCATTGCATTAACCTTAAGTGTTTAACCTAATTAAATGTATTTTACCTTCACTGGCTATGCGCCAATCCAGGCCTAGGCTAGATCAGACTTTTAGGCCATTTACTCTTGATTTTTCTCTCCATCTTCTGTTGAGTGCTGTTTAACTCAAAATATTTTGAGTCTTAAACCAAAACTTTTGATACTGTTGCAAAGCGGGTGGCATCCAGACCAGGAAGGGCAAGATGCTGGTTCCTCTCCTGGTTTCCCAGTGCGTTAAACTACAAATACAAATTCATTATTTGCCTGAAGTTATTTTCTTGATGTTCCTTTTTCATGTAAGCCATTGTTGTATTTACCACAGAATTTGTATGTGATTGACAGAGGAAGGGAAATGGTTCATTTGATTATGAATTAAAACGCAGGGAAGGAGGCCGTGTTTCCATGTGTCACTTGCTCTAGTAAGATGTGGTCCATGCTACGAAACAGTCTCAGAGCCACTGTTTTAGAGTTGTCTTGGTGGCTTCACTGCGGTCATTGTTAAAGATAAGAAAACTGGCAAGGGGCAGAAGCAGCCAAAAGCCTGCTATTGCCCCCAGACTGTTGCCAAGATGATGGCAGTGGTTGGAAAGGTGGGTTAGGAAAGGCAGATGGACAATAGAGGTGACAGGAATAGAGGAATAAAGCTAAAAATGTGTTTTGTTTTTTTCTTCCCAAATGTCTTCCAAAAAATAGTGTCTTAATTTTCTATGTCCTGTCCAGTACTATGCATGCTGCTGACCTTTAGTAATGGCCTCAAATGTCCATTTAAGATAAATAAATAAAAGTCAGACCCAACGTGGAATTCTAAGTGCAAAAACCAGCTTAGGAAACCAGAACTGAATGTGTTTTGTTTTTTCCTGTTTTGTTTTAAGTCAATTTCAATATTAAAATCAAAGGTTTAAAAAATGCTGTGAAAAAGCTTTTCTCTGGGTTGACTTTGTTATACTAACTTCACAAATAGAGCTCTATAATAGACGTGCTAATGCAATTTAGTAATGGTACAGACCTTGGGGGTGCCCAATATATTGCAGTGTTATAGTTCCTCTGATGGGAAATGAGGAGAAAGCCACTGCCAAATAAAGGAAATAAAATATCAAAAGGTGAAAATGGGAGAAGTTTGAAAGAACAAAAGTGTCTTCATTGTTCGGCTAACATTCCCTGGGTACAAAATAGGCAGATCATTCACCTGGTATAGTGAAAGAGAGTCTTTGTGTAAGAAGTTTCATAGCTTTCTTGGGTAGTACTATTGTAATTATTTCTCAATACAAGAATGGCTTAAAAAAACAAAATCTACCCAAGTCTGATTTCCAACCCTGCGTTTATCATAGTTGTCTCATGTCGTCGTTTGAGTGGTAGGCTCGATAGGTGTTTTTAGAGCCCAGTAGTATGTACTCGTGCTGTCATTTATTTGTTGCAGGTTCAAAATTGCAGAGGCTTCTGGGAAAAGCTAAACTTAAATCTGGAGTGTGTGAAATATGCTGGGCCACACTTGCATTACAACAACAACGTGCTCAGGAGAGAATGGTATAAGCTACTTTCAGAAGAGGTAAAGGAACACATTGCATGAGCATCCATAGTTAAGTTTCTGCGATGTGAACATTGTTTTAAAGCTGAATATAGAAGTAAAGAATTGAATTGCTGGAATTCATCTCAATGAATAGACATTCGATGAGGAAAATAGGGAGCACTTATGGGAGGGCAATGTCAGTGGCTGTAATTCTTACTTACAGGTTTATACGGGAGCTGCATTCCACAATCTGCCAGCAGGCTGGGGGCTTGGATTTCTGCTAGTCTAGCTTTCTGCAGATGTCCCGAGTTCTACCAGCTGCAAGTTGCGCTTTTAAAAGTGATGGAAAGGCACTCTTTAGCGTTATCCCCATTAGAAGGGAAAGCCAGTATTATTTCTCATCAGTCTTTCATTTGGCAAAATTTTAATAGTTCCGCAACTGTTTTTTCAATTTAGAAAGCAGAGAAAAGAGGAACCCCAACGTATTTGAGGAATATTTTTGAGAATGCAAAAAAGTAGGTAAAATGTTGATGATTGTACCTTTCCTTATTCTGATAAAGTGAATGCTGCATTTTAAATGGACCAGTCTGGATTTAAAAATACTGTCAGGATGTGTGCATCATACTGATATTATGGACCTGTCCACTTCACCTCATCTGTGGGGGGCACTCAGATGTTAGTCAAATAGGGACTCCTGATGATGACCACAAAACTATCTAGGGAATCCAGTCTTCTGGGCCTCAAGAGTGATAGTAGAAATGAAGATTTCTTCCTTTTAAAACATGTTTAAATTAATTTTATGCCACTATCCTTAATACACTGAGTTAGTTTAACATGGCCAATAAATGTAATCGCATGTTCACTGTTATTAAATCTGTTTAATTGCATTTTGGAGATAAATAACTTTTCAGTGTGTGTCCGTCCTTTTGAAGACGTATTTAAATTCATTTTTTCTTCCCTAGGGTGCTTTCCAATCTTGCTACATGGAACTTGGGTAAGGAAACTATGCCCTAAAACAATCTGTGGCTGGGGGGGGATGATGAAATGGTTACAATCTCGATACCATGTGTTGAAAAAGTCCACTTTCAGTTTCTGAACCTGTTTGCCATTGAAAGATCTCGGGGATGAGGCAGGTAAAGTTTGGTCTGTAACTAAAATGCAGAAAAAGGGGATCTCTCTGATGCATAGTTAGAGCATCAGAAGACCTGGATGAGATTAAAGAGCACCTTGAAAACAGTCTAGACAAACACGGTCATCTAGGATTTGTCTACACAGCGAGTTTGCCTTAAGGCAGGGATAGATGACATTGTTAACTATCTGCGCTTTGTCGTCTTACAGCTTCCAACAGTGCTGGCACTGCAGAGCTGCACCAATTGGAAAATTTATGGTCAGAAAAATCCTAGAGGAGATAAGGCACTAGATTCAATCGGTTGCTGAGCAGAGCTGAGCAGTGGCATCTCAGAATCATTTCAGAAATGCTAGCTTGGCCTTCACGATCCTTGTTTATTTAGTTTGAAAATTAGTTAAAACTTAGTTTCAGTAAAATTCATTGACAAATCATAAGTGATTATTCTTTCTGTTGCTGGGCAGTTAAGTCATTCAGAACCTCTCTTATCCTCTAAGCTTCATTTCTGTCATGTGGTTCAGGCTTCCATTCACAATCCGATCAAGATTTCCAGACTTCAGTCCCACCTCACGTATATCACTGTGCTAATCTAAGTGTTGGTCACTCATTTAAAAGCTTTAAATAAATCCAAACTTGTCTAGAATATAAAGGCAACATTAACTTCCAATATCCAACATTATGATCGCCTCCCCTATCCTTCAATCATTGCATTTAGAGTCTGGCTTTTAGGACCCCATGTGGCCTTAGCTAAACTTCTGTAGACTTAGATTGCAACCACTGCCTTGTTTTCTAAAGATGCTGGTTTAAGAACCGGACATGTATCTATATAGTTCATTGGTATCAGAACCTCAGCTGTGCCTGTGGAATTTCCAGTTGGGCCAGCCAGCAGTCATAGTAATAGTGAGCATTTATTTAGTTCGTTTTATCCATAGATCTCCAAGCATTTTAAAATGAGGATAGCCAGATGCATCTTTGTACAGATAGGGAAAGTGAGGTAGAGAAGTTAAGTGGCTTCCTCAAGGAGTAGCTAAATACATATATTTCAAGGCAGGCAAAAAATGGTTGAAGGGAACTGCTTCTAAATGTAGGGCCCAATTTTTGCCAGATGTCAAATGAAGCCTTCTTATCCTAGTCCATGAGAGAGGAGATGCTCAGCATCTTGCTGGGTCAGGCTGTTAGTTTGATCTCATGGGACGGGAAGAACTTGTAAGGCGTCAGAAGATGCCAAGCTCTGTACCTGTTCTGTTCTGTTTTGCAATCTCTTTCTTCCATGCAATTAAAGGGAGTGCTGTCAGATATTTAGGTTTACAAATTGCTGAGTAAATTAATTGAAATAGCCAGGCCAAAAAGTTCCACTGTGAGAGTGGGAGGTGCATTCTATGAAAAGGTTACTTTGCTTTAACCAATTGCATAGCAAACCCACCCAGATGTTTGCACTTCGTGAGAGTTGTAAATGTCAAGATCTGAACAGTGCGCATTTTGCATTCTTGTTACCACTGGGTTTTCTGCCAGCTCTTCAGGGTAAATGCTGGTGGCAACATTTGTTTAGAGATTGAGGAAATTGGCATAGCAACAAAATGTGATGCTATTGTATAAGAGAACTGAGGGAACGAGAATAAGCTTTTTTCGCAAGTGCCTCCATGTTAGAGCAGCTAGGGAAGACTATTTTATGACTATTTTCTGTCCCATGACTGTTCTCTCAATCTTGCTAGGAATGAGAACACTTCACCTCCTGTTTATTTCTCCTCATTGCTAAGTGTTTGTTTATGGAGTCACTTGAAGTCTCTCACTAATTCTGCAAAGAATCATGCATTTGAATGATACTCAATCTGTTTATTTCAGAGGAAAGGCTAGTTCCTCTCTTTCAAGAGGAAGACTACCAGCAGCGATTGTTAATGGGACTAGTAAGTGTTTTAATTACGTTCTGTGCACTAAGGGGACGTACAACCTTAATCAATGTAAAGAGTTAACTTAGATACCATTTATTTGTAGTTTTTCTTGCTAAGTCTTGTATTCAGGGGTTCACTGGAAGATCACTTAGGCCAATCAATGTTGGAACTAGAAATGGGACAGAACATGTTGCCATGCAGGAATTGGTTCGGCTCCCTTCTCCCAGGTCAAGACACTAAAAATGAAAGTTAGGAGAAAGACCATAACAAAAAGCTAATTTGTCAAACCCTGACTTCCTCCGGTACAACCTCGTTCTTTTTTTTATATACTGCTGTACTCCTTGCCTGAACGATGATTTTTCCATCCTCACTAGGCCTTATCCCAAGCTTCTGTCACTTACTTTGTTTGTAACTTCCTTCTGCTCCCTCTCCCATGTTCTCCTCCCTCTTCGAAAGATCTGGCTGACTTTCAAAGGGAAGATCAACAAGAACTTCGTCTTCTTCCTGCTCTCCCACTTAACATCCTTTTTGCTTTCTCCCTTGTTTTTCATCTGCCCTCTACCTTGCTTGTAACCCCACCGCATCTCTTCTTGGGCCACCTTCTCCTTTACACCATTTTCACTGGGTAATCTCACATGGCTTCATGTACTCTTTCTGTGCTGATGACTTACAAATTTGACCTCCACTCCTGAGCTGTCATCCTCCATCCAGTCCCACATCTTAGCCAATCTGTTGGACATCTGCACCTGCATATTTTGTGGCCAGCACAAACTGAGCACAGCTATAAATGAACTCCTCACACTGCCTTTGAAACCCTCAGCACTGCTCCTGTTTTCTGCCACTGCAGAACACATCATCTCCCCTGTCACTCAGAATTTAGGGACTGTTTTTGACTCCTCTTTCAGCCTTGCCTCCCTTTCAAATTCTACCCATTCTTTCTCCACAACCTAAAGTTGAATGCTGAGAACTGGAATACTTAAGAATCCTCTTTTCTTCCAGGTGAAGGACTGTATGTAGCCACTATAACTTGGTAGAGTTTACAGAGATTATATTTACAGGCTTTCTCCTACAGGCAGAGAAGTGTGGGTAAAAGATTAACTGAAAGCCTAGTGTAATGCTGATTGGTCCATTGAGCTGGATCTACGCTAAGTTATAATTTTGGCTATTTAAAATCACTCTTTCTTTAGCAAGTGTGTGTGATTGCCAGTGACCTCAGTGTAAATCATGTGTGTTTGACAGAGCCAGAAAATTTGTTGTGCTAGTTCATGTGAATTGAGGCTTGCACCTGCTTGAACTTTGAGAAGGCACCTGAATGGCTGTTTTTCCTTTTCTAGATGGTTGCTCAGTTGAAAGATCACCTTATGAGACATCTACAATATGTAGGAAAAAAGAAGATTGACCAGATAGTTCTGGATTATGTTTCAAAACTGGTTCGTTTGATTTTTTTTTTTACCACCTTATTTGTCAAACCTAAGTTACTATTGGAACTAGGTTTTTTAGATAGCTTAATCTGGGCAAGGACTGTCTTTCTCTGTGTCTTGTACATGGCTCATTGTTCAGTAACCAGTATCTATTTTCTAGATCTATGTGCCCATAATAAGAAATATTGAAGAAGAATATTAGTGGCTGATAAAATAAGAACTATATGATTCCTTGCAGCATGAATGCTTGATACTTAAAGCAGAGCTGGTATGCATTTTCTCTTTTGCTAGAGTTTTCTAAGTCTCATTTGTTCCCTCTTAATGGAAATAAAGACAAGAACCTCTTGGTATTAGAATGCTTATTTAGCCCTGTTCAGCCAAAATTTCTGGCAAAACAAATCAACTGAGATTGAGATTAAAATAACCCCACTATTTAATAACAAAATTGCCTGTGACGAATCTTGCTCTTTAACATCACTTAAAGCAAGAATTATCTTAATAAGCAATTAATAGGCTTTCATTCCTGTAGCCACCTGAACTCAACAAAATTGTTATAAACAAAGGCAAGATGCCCGTAAAAATTTCTCCTGCCCTTTGGCTGGCGTACTTTGCAAGATTCATTTAGTAGTTTATCACTAGACTTGGATCTCCCTTCATCCTGGTTGGGAGTTCTCACTAAATTCATAACATCTTGAATTCTGCCATAACATTTATTGATAACTGGATGTAGTTATCTTTTGGTTCTCTTAACAGCATTCTTTAATCTCAACATTTTATGCAGGGCAGGAACCAGCAAAACAGGAAGTAATGAAAAATGGTTTAGTTGTGCTCCTGCAATTCATAGATTATCAGAGAAGTGCCTTAGAAAAGCCTCCTGAGCACCTCAATGGAACCTCAGCTTCTCATGAAGTTAGGCACAGCAATTCAAAAATGGCATAAGCAATCTAGAAAATAGTAGTGCCATAACTGCAGTATTAGCTGGTCTAGTCAATTTCACTATTGCATTTGCCTGGATTTTCTCTAGTTCAGTTTTCACTGCACCGAGAGATGAGGCTTGTACTACTCTGCCAGTTTTTACTGCATGTTTCAGTTCATTCTCACTGAGATGAAGAATATTCTTCTGGTTAATGCACCAGATTAATGTTCTTGTCTTGTTCTACTGCGACCATGCACCATGCGACCGTGAGCAAGTCACTTTCTGGAGAACAATGTTAATGCTTCCTTTTTCCTACCCTTTGTCTTGTGTATTTGATAGCAGGAACTGCGGGGCAGGGATTGTCTTTGCACAGTGGGGCTTTGAATGCTATCAGAGTTCAAACAACAATAAAATGACTTGCACACATTTAAAACTTGGCTACATCATTATAACTGAACCAAATTACAGCTGTCAGATACAGGTTTTCGAACTGGGTAAAAGCTGGTTAAATATGTGCTTACTCTAGTCATAAGAATTTTAACTCAAACTCTGCCAAGTCCCTGCAGTCATCCAATTTTGTCATACAAGTAATAGCTAAGCAAATTACTGTAGCATAACTGTGGGGAACTGCAGAAACTTCTCTTCCCTATTAAGTGCTGATCTTCAGATACAGCAAAAACTCCAGATGTAGCCAGACTATAGTCAGCTGAGGCATTCTGTTGCTTGCCGGACTAGAAATGAAAGCCTTTCCAGGCAGGAGGTCTGGTTCTTCTGGCTCATGCCTGAAAATTGGAAGTCATTCTCATTTCCTGGTAATGAAAGAGAAGTTGCTGAACTCCAGAGTATTTCAGCTGGAATTTTCCATGAAGTCCAAAAAGTTTAGAACTTGGAAAATATTGGAATGTTATTCAGAGTTATTTGGCTTGTGCTGTGAATTCATCACTCTACCTCAGGGAAGTAAACTTTTACCTCCCTTTGTCTTCATATACCCCCAGGAAAATGGGAATAATACTTGCCTTAGGAGTGTTTAGTTACTCCCTCCAAAGTAGTGTTTCTTAAGCACTTTGAGACATTAGAGATGTGCCAAATGTTTGTGGTTTTATTGAGCTACAAAAGCATTTCTGATTTAATGTTAATGGGATTATTCCAAACAGCCCCATATGGCAGTGGAGCTTTTGGGAATGGGGACAGACTTGCACACTGCACTGGACATGTTTAGGGAGTCCCTTCAACATTCTCATACAGGGGCAGGTTCTCTTTTGGCTATAGAAGCTTAGAGAGGCTGGAGGTGAATGGAGCTAGGAGTTGGCGTGGGCCCATAGTTCTGTGCTGAAGGTCAGCCAGGGAGCACAAGAAAGAGACTGTGTGGGCTGAACTAGTGTTTATGGGTGTTGGAAATCAGCTAAAAAGAGAGACTGATCTGGGAGGGGGTGGGGAGAGAGCTCACTTGTCTCTTGCTTGGTCGGTCTGCAACTCAGAGGCAGAAAACTTGTGGTCTCCCCTCCATCCCCTTCAGACTTGTGCAGCAAGGTGAACATACCATTGCTTTTAACGTTAGTCAGTTGGCTAGGGCCATTGAGTCTTTCCCCCACCAAGAGGCCCATTCAGGCAGCCATTTTGATTTTTACTTGTCTCACAACCACGGAGTCTTTTTACATCTGTTTGTACTTAGTGTGTGATTTGCTTGCTTGGCCGTGTGCACTGTAGGGATACTAGTGAGTTCAGAATGTTTGCTTTAGGATTTCTTGTGTCTGAGAGACAAATTGATTAAAGGAGGGAGGTCCCCATCTCAGATGCTGGAAAAGTGATGGGAGCTGCTGAAATCCTAATCGGAATAATCAGAGGAGTCCTAAAATCAATGCATTGTTATTGTGCAAACTGGTGCTTGAAATGCTGACAGAGGCTAATGGCCTCCCATACAAGAACTCATACACGTCACTCTTTGTTCTAGCTGGATCTAATCTGTCGGATAATGGAAGCTGTTTGGAGGAAATACAGTCTGCAGTCCTGCGTTCTTTGCTTGTAAGCAAGAGTTTTCCATTAATCTACAGCAAGTTTTATCGAATATGGCAAAATGGTTTTGCCAGGTAAACCTTGCCATGAGTGTTTTTTAGTAGTATTTATATTGCTAAAAACTGACTAAAAACCCAGCACCGGGTAGGCTATAGTGGTCAGCTTCAACTGGTGGGAGGAAAAGATACATAAAGAAAAGGTGAACTGAGCTCCCTTTGGTTTGAGTCTGGGTTGTGGGTGCTGAAAACCTCTGAAAAATCAGGCCATATACATCCTTATGCAGGTACCTACATACAGTTGGTGTCCCTAGTTAGAAAGTTTTAGCTCCTTGTTTAATGGCATGTATTAAGCAGAGACTTGCAGGTATGCTATGAACAGGGAGCTCCACATAGATGGTGTACATCCACGTTTCAAATTGTTACAGGAACTAGAATCCAGGAACTTTTACTCTTAAATAAACCGACATGGTGTGACAGGACAACAAATTCCTTTTGTTTAAACTGCATTCATTTAACTGTGAAACAAATTGACTAAGCTGTGAGGGGAGCTTGAAGTCTTTGGCTGCTAACGGGCTGTTTTATTAAATGCAGGGATGAGCGAGGAAGCGCAGCAGAGTTTGCAGCTTTCCACATCATGAGTCGGATTCTAGAAGCTGCCAATGGAATGTGTCTGCCTCTGCCTCCTGGTAAGGTTTGTGAGATGGGATCTGTATGTTTCGTTGTTTTATTCCACCCTTGAGAATAAGAGCATTGCTTTGAATTTATTCCAGACAAATAGAATTTGAAGTGAGTGCCACTTAACTTTGGCCACCTTGAAATGAATTCCGTATAGCTGCATGGGGCAGAGCTCTCCATAAGCCCCTGCAGTGAAATAAAACAAATGTCAATAGTTACAAGAGAAAAGGCAAATGACATCGCTTTTAAAAAGCTTCATTTCCCAGCATCATTTCAGTTCTGTAGCGGAGCATCACCCAGAGTTAAGATTTTTTTTCTCCCCCTTTTTTGAAATGAATTTTTAGTACAGAAATTAGCTGGGCTAGATTTCAGTTTCAAGGATTACCAACTAAACTACAGCCAGTGGCAAAGCAGTTTTCTTCATGCTGCCCTGCTAATGTATTCCAGCCCTGAACTTCCAGCTGTGAGGATAGAGTAGAAGTCCTGATTCTGTAGGCTGCCCCCCAATAGATGGGCAACTTGCCCCTGTACATCTCCATTGACTTCAGCTTAAGTGTCTGCTCATGCGAAGCAGCTTGTACTATTGGGGCCTACATTTCCGTGTCTGTACAGTTCTTTTACACTGCAGAGATTGAGAGGTTTCCATGAGTGCCAGTTTTCATAAGGGTCACCAATGAACACAGTAACTGCTCTTGGAGACTGTCTGCAAACTTGAACCAATAATGTGAAGGCTCTGTATCTCATCAATTATCTTCTAAACCAATCGCAGAGTATTACATTTTAGATGCTGGACTGTTCTTTAGATGCTTCATGTCCAGCTTTTGGTGGTAGCAACCAATTCTCCAGCCTGAAATACCTTAACAAAAATCTACTTTAGTAGAATGACTTTCTTGTTCTGCTTAGTCAGAGAGTGGAAATATTGAGATTTTGGCTTCTTAGGCCACTGGAATACAATCGTCATGTTAATGTAACCTTGATTTGTTGGGATGGATGATCATAAGAGACCCAGACCCTTTCCAAATGAACCGATGTCTCAATCGGGGACACAGGAAAAGGAGAGAGAAGAGGAGAGAAAAGATGGAAAAATGTTAATTTAAAATGAAGAGGGAGAATGCTACAAGGCACCTTAAAGTTGCTATTCAGTCTGTTAGGGATTCAGGGACTATATAAGGGACCCCCAGTAAACTATTTTAATAAATTAGGAAGGAATCTGGCTCAAGAAATCCATGGTACAAAGGCTGTAATGAAAATGTCCCATTTTTTCTTTTAATGGCCATTATCAAGAGCGTCTGATAATCCCACTTACAATTTTCAAAGCACTTCCTTTTTAAATTTTAGGAAAATTTAACACTAATATTTTACATTTTTGTAAATCAAATAATGCTTAATTTGCCAAAGCAGTAAGGGGTTCACAGACGCCTGATAGATTTGGTCTGGATTTTAATCCAATTAAGAATGTTCTTGCAGAAGTACTTGGCTTGTCATCATAGTTGTGGGACCAAAGTATGCATGTAACCACATGCTGAGAGGATAGATCTGAGTCTATTAGATCAGAAACGTGAATCTCAAAACTCCATTTTGTGATTAATTGAGGCTCCATGGACTAAAAGACAAATGCATAAGAAATTTTAAATGTAAACATACACTTTATAGAATTCTCTTCTGTGGATTAAAATATTTGAAAATAAAGAAACTACTTTATGGCATGTCTCCAGACTGCCCCATTTCATTTCCTGTTCCTTCCAGGGTGTGGGAAAGTCACAGGAGCTCAGCATTTTCATAGTATAAGTAGAAAAACCTTTGGGGAAGAAGGGTTTTGACCGTATTGTAACATAGTGTTGGTTTGAGCAGATTATACTATCTTAATCTTCAAATTGATGTATTAAACTGTAACTTAATACTATTGTGGAAGTTGGAGGCATTAAATAACATCAGGACTAACATTTTTATATGACAAGTGTGAATAAGGTCTTCCTCTCCTCCCACAAATAAAAATATATAAGTGTTAGTAATAGAATTGTTGGCGTCAACTAAACTGTAGTGCTGTGAATGGTGTGGCTGTAATTGGAGGCTTTGAACAAAACTGTTTGTATTTCTGTTGCACAAACAAGGGCCCTTCCTTTGCAGGTTTTCATACTTTGCACATGGGACTTGGAGTTAGATGTCTGCCTTTGCATACCCTGCTGCATTACATTGATAATGGGGTGTTACAACTGACTGAGACATGCGCTATGAAACTTTTGAAAGGTATCGTGGATTTAACAGTAGACACTTAGATTACATTCCTTTGTAACAAGTCTGCTTGGGAACTTGATATCCTTTGTATATTTAGAGAGACACCCATGGCTCTTTGCACAGCTGGCTGCTTCTTTTAAAAAAAATTGTTTTCTTACTCTTACAGTACCTAGAGGAAAAATACAAGTGCAGAGGGTTCAATTCTGCACTCAGAATTGAATGTTATTGTTGAAAGTTATTTCTGTGGAGTGTTTTGAAGTCAGTGGGGTTGCACAGCAGTTACAGAGGATAAAATTGGGCATGAGCCTACATAACACTACCTCTGATGCGACAGACCATGGAATAGCCATTGTGAGAATTTCAGCAAATCATCACATGGATATCAGTCTCATTTTTAACTTGTAAATTTATAGAAATGTTAATTGTTTTCATAAGATTTATCTATAGTTTAAAAAAAAGACCCATGTCCTCAAAACAACTGGATTAGCTTGCTTCAGAAATTTTCCTCTGATTTATACAACAGACAAATTGCTTTTGGTTGCTGGGGATGGTGAAAGGGCCAGAAATTCTGCACAAGGCCATAAAGTCTTTAAAAAAAACAAAAAACTAGCATCCAGGTGTTCAAGACAATCATGCTTTAAAATACTTTTAAAATATGTAGACTAAGAAACTCATCCCTGTTCTTTCAAGTATGTTTTATCAACATTTTAAAACAAGAAATAGTGTACACAGTAGCATGTGAAAATCATGTTTTGCAAAACCACTCTGTTCTTGAATTATTGCCAAAATTTAGTCAGATTATCCTACTCTGTATTTCTTGTTATAGGACCAACTTTATGCAGTCATTCATAAAGCCAATGTCTTCCTGAAACCAATTTGTGGCTTCATAAACCATAGTATGACCACAACTATGTGGATTGCACTTTTAGCTCAAAGGGAGCAGTTAGCATAACTTAATTTGTTTATCTGAATCAGTTATTGAAATACCACTCTATTACCCAACTAAAGCAATTATGCTACTGTAACCAAATCTGTAACACAATACTTACTCAGTGGATAAAAGAAAATGAATACAGATTTATACAATACACCATATCTTGTTATCTCCAGGTTTGTGAAACAATTGTTATTCATTTGGCAGGTGATCCTTCAAATTCTAGTAGTTCTCAATAAGTCTGAGTAATTGCATTCTCTGTTATCTGAAAGGGTGAGGGGGGTTCATTTGTTTGTAATGTCAGTTAACATGTATTTTGCTATTGCGTTAATTTAAGAAGCCGTAGCCCTGAAGTCACTCTCATTTATTTATTTCCCTCTCTAATTTGTAGATCTGGACAACAGTGAGAAGAATGAAAAGCTAAAATTTAGCATCTTTACAAGGCTTCCTGAGGTAACGGCATTGTGTTCTTAGGTTTTGGATCCAGATGATTTCAGATTGATTTCATAGCAAGACTTAAATCCCATATAAATCATCAAAATATGGCTTAACTGGGACTTAAATGGTACATGCTGGTCTACTGAACAGGGATGAATTTCACCCTGTGTTGTCAAGGCATTAACTACATACACATTTTCTTTAAGTTTGACAGTGATTGCAGGGTGTAATTGTTACATTGAGAAAAGAAGGCTTATTGAGTTCTATTTATATTTAGAAGTGGTGATCCACGTTAATACTGGGACTAATAAGCATTTCCCTTTAATTCATGGAGTTTCCTACTCCTTTTCAAACTTCATTACTTGTTAAAATATATATTGTCTAAGGAATAGCTTGTACTGTCCATTTCATTTGCAGTGCATAATATGGTGGGTAATTATATAGGCAAAACATATTTCAATCTAGGTCCATAGGTCTGGTTTTATCCAGTTAATAACCAATGAGATTTCTTGCCGCACTAGATTCTTGTTGTTAAAGGAAGCAAAAAACTCTGGTGCCTGGCTTCTTAGCTATGCCTTTTTTTATTTTTATTTTTTAGTAAAATCAAGCTGTGACTCTTGTTTACCCTTGTGAGTGGGAAGGCACAGAAAGGGACATATGTTCCCAAAAATGATTTCCAAGAGCTACTAAGAAATTATTCTGTTTTAGAGCCTGTTACCTCTGTTCCTTAAAGAACTGGAGGAGTTCCAAGTGTAAGAGGAAGTTTCACCCCTTCCTGCTCAGTAAGAGACCAGCAAGGGAAGTTGAACCTAGGCCTCCCACTAGACTAAGCAGGGTTTTATTTTTAGGAGATCAGTTAACTCCAAATCACAGTTCAGCTAGTGCACTAACCTCCTTCTGGAAGCCTTGCATTTCTGTTTAGTGATTTGCATGTAGCACTCTTGATTACCTCACCTACTCCTTTATCCACTACCCATGTCCTGTAGCCTTTGCCTATATCCTGAATTGTAGATCACTGACAGACCCTGGAAGGCAGTATCTAACACATTGTGAGTGCTCCCAGAATACAAATAAATCCTATAAATGTAGAAAGTCTGATGGATGTCATTAATATTGCTACACTGAGTACTGATTGGAAGAGAATGAATAGATAGTTTTTGTAGCATGTATAAAAGACTTTTTACACATTTTTGATCTTTCATTGGTTTGGTTTCTTTTATATCACCAGCTACATTCAACAGCTTGTGCAGTAACATCTGGAAAACATGTTTATATCATATCTCATGGTCCTTGACATACAGAATCCAGTTTTCTTTGGAGGGAGATTCCTGCAATGTAGGAGGAGAACTTGATAAGGCACTTCTAGAACCAATCACTGATGCTTCAGTAGTGAGGACTGGAAAGAGAGAGGCTTACACCTCATCTTATTGCTTCCATTCCAATTGTGTGGCCTCTGCAGTACTTATAATATGCATTAACCAGTGGGCAGAGGATCAAGCATGGATCCCAATGTGGCAGTGGTGTGCTATTTTATTGGCTCTGCCCAACGTGACCTTATTTGCTAATTGTTAATTTATCACAAAAATGTTGGGCTGGAAGGAACCTCAAAAGGTCATCAAGTCCATCCTCCCCATGCTGAGGCAGGATTAAGTATGCCTAGACCATCCTTGACAGGTGTGTGTCTGACTTGTTCTTAAACCTCCAATTTCAAGAAGGTTGTGGATTCATTAGATAATGTTCCAGTGCTTAACTATCCTTATACTTAGAAAGATTTCCCCTAACATTTGACCTGACTCTCCTTTGCTGCAAACTAAGTTGATTACTTATTGTCTGACCTTTGGTGGGCATAGAGAAAAATTGATCACCATCCTCTTTATAACAACCTTTGAGATATTTGAAGACTGTTATCAGGTCCTCCCTTATCCTTCTCTTCTCCAGATTAAATGTGCCCTATTCTTTCACCCTTTTCTCATAGGTCATGTTTTCTAAACCTCCTATTGTTTTTGTTGCTCTGCTTTGGACCCCCTCCAATTTCTTCTCATTCTTAAAGTGTGGTGCCCAAAACTGGACATAGTACTCTAGCTGAGGTCTCACCATTATCAAATAGAGCAGAACAAATACCTCTCATCTCTTACGTACAACACTCCTGTTACGATATCCCATAATGGCATTTGCCTTTTTTGCCACAGTATCACAGTGTTGACGTATATTCAATTTGTGTTCCATTATAGCCCCCAGATCCTTTTCGGCAGTATTGCTGCTTACCCAGTTATTCTCTATTTTGTATTTGTGCATTTTTCCTTTTTCAGGGTAGTCCTTTGCACTTGTTTTAATAGAATTTTGTCTTTTGTTTCAGACCAATTATCCAGTTTATCAAGATAATTCTGAATTCAAATCCTGTCCTCCAAAATGCTTGCACCTCTCCCAGTTTGGTGTTGTCCCCAAATTTTATAAGCATATTCTCCACTCTGTCGTCCAAGTCATTAATGAAAATACTGAATAGTACCAGACCCAACCTAGACTCCTGTGGGACACCACTTGACATATCTTCCCAGTTTGACAGTGAACCATTGATAACTACTCTTTGAGTACAATCTTTCAACCAGTTGTGCACCTACCGTATAGTAATTTCATCTAGATCATATTTCCCTAGTTTGCTTACAAGAAAGTTATGTGGGACAGTGTCAAAAGCCTTACTAGAATCCAGATATATAATGTCCACTGCTTCCTCCCGGTCCATTAGGCTGGTTACCCTATCAAATTAGCTGGGTTTGTCAAGAACAAATCATGCCAAACCAATGTTGACATACTCATTATCATCCAGATTTGAACAAATTGATAATTTTATACTTTGTTCCAGCATCTTTCTGGGTGTCAAAATTAGGTTGACTGGTCTAATTCCATGGGTCTTCCTTTTCCCTCTTTTTGAAGAAGATAGTATGTTTGCTGTTCTCCACCTTCTGGAGCCTCACTTGTCCTTGAGTTCTTAAAGATAATCTGTTAATGGTTCAGACTTGCTTTGGCTAGTGCTTTAAATCATCTGAGGTGAACTTCATCAGTCCTGCTGACTTGAATACATGGATTGTTGTGTACGTTTCCAGTCACTGAAAATACCAATAGAATTTTTCTGTAAAAAGAGTTTCTTTACTTTGCCACATTTAAAAAAAAAAGTGTCAAATCTTTCTTTGTATCCTATATTTTGTTTTAGGAATGGTTTAGTCAGTTGAGGCATGGCTGACTGTGGAATCTGTAACAGCTGTTAGCCACTGGGCACTGTTGGACAGGAGAATGTATAGAATCCGTGTGTACTCTGATTCTGGTCATCGAGTAGTGAAACGTATTGTGATAGAGACTGCCACTTAAGCACAATAGATTTAGTATTGCACTGTATCTATTTTTTTATGTTTGTTTTTTGCTTAATAGGCAATTGGTCATAAGGTCAGTCAGCTGTGGAATCATCCTGTCACCTCTAACGTTATTGCAAGAAACTACGTTAAACTTTTGCTTGATAAACTTAGGAACAAACAGGTAAGAGTTTGGTGTTGGCAGTTGCTTGTTTTTAAATCTTTTAGCTTTGATAGTCTTGAGTCCAGTGTATACTCTCCCAATGGGACTGTTAGCCACTCTTAACTCAGTATTTAACTATCTACTTTACTACTTTTGAGATGTAATATGAAGTGTTTTTTCCTTTACAGCATAACAGACCTGTGGCTGACAAGCTGTCTGTCCGTGTAGAGTTTCTGCCACTTAACTACTTAGTTGATATGCTGGCGGAGGTAGAGGATCAAGGTAACATTATTCAGCATGTAGTGCCTAAGGAGTAAAGAGGAATGTGTTCTTTCTGTACTTGATTCCTTTAAAGATCTGTCTATGTTCTCTTTGATGTGCACACAAGGCTTTATCCTGTCCCTATGGAAGACTGTGGCCAAACTCCATTGCCTTCCATAGATGCAGGATTGGGCCTGTAGCTCCCATGTCCACTAATGGAAGTTGTGTGTGCAGAGAGAGATGGAGTTTTGGGTTTTTATGTAGAACAAAAAGGGTTACAAAGAGATGGAGTTCCCACCATGGCTGTAAATATCCTCAGCCTCTCCAAGTGTTCCTGCACAGATTTCTCTCCACAGACCACCAGTAGATATAGTAGAAAGCCAGGATGGTGCAACTGAAGTAAACCACAGGAGGACAGGCATGTCAAGCTGGAATGACTTCTTCCTGTTTCAGGTTTAGCAGCAAGCTCAGTTATTGTTTAAAGGCTAAGAGCTTTAAATAAAAATGAAGTGACAAACCCGGTTGGGGCGTGTGGGTTAGCACTATTAAAATACAGACATGAAAGCTTGGGTTTTAGGAGTACATACAGAGTACCTGCCAGTCTTCCTGTAGTGGTTACCTACCTGTGGGTACATTAACCTTTCTAGTGTATCTTGTAGAGTCTTTGGCTCTTCTCCCTATGGGATATGATTTGTTTATGTCCCAGTAACAAGCAGGCTGATGCTGCCAGGTTTGAAAGGGGTCAGCACATTCTGCTACAATACAGAAAGCAGCCAATGTTAAATGTTTATCAAATCCACAACTACTGAGGCAATTTTTCCCCTAAAATTACATTGCTTGAGGTTTCATGTAACAGTATTATGAAACTGACAATACAAGAGCCAAATTCTACAAGTCCTTCTTAAATTTATACTCAAGCAAACCTTGCATTGATTTCAGAGTTTTGCCTGTGTAAAATCTTCAGGATTTGTCCCTGTATCCTTAGATAATAGTGACTGACAGACTCAGCCTTATGACCTGTTATTAGATTGATAAAAACTTTATAGGTTCTGAGTCTGTTTAACAAACCCAATTGAAGTCAATAGCAGTGCTCCTATTAGCTTCAATGGACTCAGATCAGACCTTATGGATTAAATTCTCAAAGGCTCTTAAGTATCTAAAGAGATAGTTAGGCACTTAAGCCCAACATTTTGGTGCCACCAAAATGTTTAATATCACTGTTCAGCTGCCACCTAACACTGCAGGTGACTAAATCTCTGTAGATGCCTAAGTTTCTATCTGGGGACATGCTTAAAGCCACCTAAATTCTGATTCTGGCCAACAGCTGATAAGCTGCTTGAAGCCTAGGCTCGAACCAAAGTTGCAGCAGAATTCTCAAATGAGGCATTTCCCCACCCACCTCTCCCGTGCAGCCCAATCCTGTAGCCAGGCTTAGAGTGCATCTATTGGGTCAGGTGCAGATGACAGCCGGGGCAAGCAGGTTGGAAATTTGTCAGGGCTGTGGGTGACCCAGATTCTGATCGCTGCTCTGCTAGAGTTGGAGCTGCGATTTGAACCCAGTTTTCCTACCTGCCAAGTGAGAATCCAACCACCAGGTTATAAGGGATTGTGGGATGCATCTCACTCTCTCTTATTTGGAGCTGTTTATTTTGTATAAATAAATATTATTGGAGCAGGGACTTTAACCTAACTGTCCCACATCCTCAGCAAGTGACCTAATCACCAGACAGTAGAGTGTCTGTGTCTCTCTCTGTGCCCCAATGAATATTTAATTATTTATACCAACTGGACTAGCTCCCACAGGAGAGAGATTGAGAGAGACCCATTCCAGAATATCCAATAGCCTGGTGGTTGTGGCATTTACCTCGGATGTGGGGGACCCAAATTCAAATCCCTGCTCTGCCTGCTTTGGAGCAAGGACTTGAATCCAGGTCTCTTAGAGCCTGGCTGAGCACCCTAATTATTGGGTATGATGAGGTGGGTGGGTGGGTGTGTCTGTGTCTTTTTTGCAAGAAAGGGCTGACCTGTCTTAGGCACCTAATTCCAGGAGAAGAGGGTTCACAGCTGAGATACCTGAACGGAGGGAGACATCTCGCTCTAGTTCATCAGTCCGGTGCAAGATCAATGGGAGTCAGGTGCCAAAGTGCCTTTGTGGATCTGGGCCCAAAGCCCCACTCCTTTTCTCTGCATTTCTCTCCCAGCTTGCTTAGCTGGCTCCCCACTCTGCTGGCTGGATTCTGAGAATCCCTTTCTTAGGCACCAAACCTTTCCATGTACTGTATGGGGAGCCTAGGCACCTTACTTGGGCCTGAGAATTCCAGTAGGCAGCAGCGTGCCTAATAGTGAGGCATTACAATGCCTACGAACCTTGATGAATCTAGCCCTATGTCCTTACAAGAAATATTTTTCTCCATTTGAAAAAACTAGGAGCCAAAACTTAAAAGCTGTGGGCTTGAATTTCAGAGATGCTGAGCATCCCAGTAAAATCAATGAAAGCTGGGAGGGGTCCAGCTATGAAAATACATTTTTATCCATGTGGCTAACTTTAGGTACCCCAGATTGAAAATGTTGGTCATGCTGTTCTAGGGATTGAAAATATTGATGTAAAAGAACATTCATTTTATAAAGGCTGATGTTCTTAATGTACTTTTCCAGGTCTGAATATATTTGAGGCAGAAGACAATGTGAGTGCAAAATTTGTAGAGGAAACAGCACTGAAACACACCACAATGCTTTTGGACCTGTAGTACTGCTAAAATATATTGGGTTACATCAACCTTTCAATAAGCATATCTGCAACTAAACATTCCACGGTTTAATATTTCTAAAATAATATTAATATTTAGACAACAAATGTCATATTAAAGGCTTCCAGTTGCAACCGTTATTAACTGATAAAAGGCTGCCCAAAATAACCTACGCTCCACTCTGCTCATGCACGTATTGAGGAGGGACTAAACTGAAACTGCAGACTTGCTAGTAAACACAAGTAAGATAAAGGATTACAGGCAAGACATTCTTGAAAAAGAACAGTCCAATTACATTCTGAAAATAATGAGGAAACTGGCAGCTGTTATTGCACTGATGTATAAAGAATTTCCTTGAGATTGTGTCCGATAGACAAGCAAAAAATGAGTAGCTCTTTGTATATAATGTATTAATAAAGATTTATAAATTCCTCATACACACACTATGTCTCTACAGTACTGCCCCCAGGCCTTTGAGTTGGGTTTTAATATACTTGTTTTTGTAATTAGCAAAAGGTACTTTCTCTGTAATGTGTTTAAGAACTTTTCCTGATGTTTACAATGTACTGTACAATCCAGCAGGAGAAGAAAGCTGCTTTGGAGGCTTATCATTACAGTGTCTTTCATAGAATTGTATTTAATTCTGTCCCTATGACTTTTAATGTTTGTAGATCAAGTGTCAGATTTTTTTAAACATTGCTACAGATTTTTTCCTTCAGTTCCCAGCTATATTTATACAGAACTGAACTAACCCATTAATTTTTTTAGCTGTGACCTGTAACAGCAAGAAAAAAACCTGTGCATTTGGTACCAAATGGAAAATTTTGAACTTCGAACATGCTGAAATAGCATGGAACTGATGTAATTCCATTTACTGGGTAAGAAAGTATGCCAGAGTTTAAGTAGTAGTAAACTAAAGTGAACATGATGTTACTTTTTTCAATTCCAATATATTCCTCAAGCTCTCTATGTATAACCACCTCTGTTTTCCCTTCTCAGAGTAATTTCATATAGGGGAGTATGTTCCCAAACTAATGTACCTATTTCATAATTCTGAATGAGGGAGATTCAGCTCCCAGAAAGAGGGCCCTTTGTACACTTTATTTCTCACTGTGCAAGAACATTCATCTTTTCGTCCCCTCCAGCTCCCTCTCAATGAGACTTTTTCCCTCCACTGTGGCTGCCATCAATGATAAAGGAGGATTAGCTTTCTCAGTGAAATGTAGTGTGAGAGAGAGAGCACTATTTAATTTAAACAAACATGTCTGGCAATTATGTTTGGTCCAGATTGCTCCCTATATTGGTTTATTTGTATAAGGAATAAGGACATGCTTCAATTATGTTAATATTAAAAAGAAAAGCTACTAAATATTCTCATTAATGCTTATAAAGTACAAGCAGGTACAATATAGAAGTTAAAAAAACTTGATTATTGTTCACTTTTAACATTTCAAATACTGCTATGTTTTGCATACTGAACTCCCTTTAGCACAGAAAAAGTGCCGCAGGCACTATTTAGCTATACTTTCTGTTTTAAAATTATTTTGTTTCTAGTGTGAATATTTTGGCAAACTGCTAGCAAACATTTAAAAATGTTTACAATATTAAGAGCTGTTGATTTAGCATATTCAGTTGCTATTACTGGCCTCTCATGGTTTAGACAATACAAGATCACTTATTCAGATTTCAATTGGCTTTACAACAGGTTTTCTTATGTGTCTCATATTTGAACCAGGTTCAGTTGGTTTGAAAGGAGCCAAAGCACCATAGGGACGTGGCAAAGGGAGAACATTTTCATCATCTGGGATGTATGCATTGGGGCGTTGCTCAGCTGTTGTGTAGACACTACTTGGCAATGCATGTTGCTCCTCTTCTGCAGCACGCTGTGAAGAAACATTTTTAATCTGGTGAAACATTGACAGTCCATTTAATAATTTATGGTGAAGATAGTTCTTAGAACTCCATTTACCACTTCTCAGCCATAGACCAAAGCACTTTACAAAGAATACTGTACTAATATCCCATTTTAACAAACGAGGAAATTGAGGGACAAATAATGACGTTACTGTCATTCATAGGAGGCATATACAGTTTTTCTGTCCATATATCTCTGTCCACATGGACTAAGCCTGCCCTTTTAAAGAAGCCTGGTCAGTGGTGGTTTACACTTGAAGAAAACAATTTAGAATAGTTGCAGTTGTAACAAATGTGCATGGTGAGATCTCTCAGGGAACATACCTGTGAGTGTAGCTAAACCTCACATTTCAAAGATTGGGTATGTTTACAGCAGCAGCTGCTTTGTCGTGTTGTAGAATAGTGTGATTGAGGCCTGGTCTACACTGCCAGCAAAATTCGGCAGCAGTTGACAGGAGTTACGCAAGCTCTGTGTAGCTTGCGTAACTCCCATCGACATAGTAACTTCCCTTTAGCGCACCGTCTCCACTGTGCTGCGCAGATGGAAATGCGTTCCTGTCATAGTTCTCTGCTATGCTTTTTGTGGAGGTGGTATTATTAGATTGACTTCCAGATCCAGTGAACGGGTCTTCACTGCAGCCCCATCGAACTGGATAAATCGATCTGATGGTGGCAATTTTGTCACCATCGTAGACACAGCCAAAAAATAAGTGCTTATCTATATCATGCTCAAAGCCGAGTCAAAATATGGGGAAACCTGTTAGTTCCATGGACTGTTAGTTCCATAGTCTTATTTCAGAGCAGTTTTGTTGAGGAAGCCTTTCTTGGCCACAAGGCAGCATAATCGTTGAATAAGTGCACTGTACGCTCTCCTCCATGCTTAGGCAGCTTTTGCGAGGGGAGAGGTGGAAAGACCATGGCTTGCCTTCACCTAGGGGAGGCTAGTGCTGTCAGAAGTGCTGTTAATGCTTGCTACTGAAATTGTACTTTACCACTGCCTGGTGAATCAAAGGTTGAGAGAAGGTTCTTAGACCCTATCTACCTTTCCTGCAGATACCAGATCATCTCCCCAGCATGAGAAAATAAGAAGGCTCCCTTCCACCAAATTATTGGGGATGGGAGATGGTCAATAAACAACAAGCCAGCAAAGCCCTTTCAGAAAATAAATAAATCAGCTGCAACAACGTGAATGAATTTCAGATTGCACTATATGACAAAAACCTACCTTCTCTCGAGCTTCCGCTGCAGCTTTATGCACCTCCTCGTTGCGCAATACCTTCATCCACTCAATCTCTGTTTCTTTAGGAGGAGGGAGACCTTTCTCTATCCTTGATGAGACAGTCAGCAAAAATTGTTCTTTGTCCCTCATTTCTTGTTGCAGTTTAATGGTCACTGCTTGCTTCATGGATAACTCTGCAATAAGTGCCATCATCTTTTGGGTTTTATCTTTTATTTTCTGCTGCAGTTCATTCACCTGGAATCAATAACATCAACTAAACGTTAATCGGTTCTCTTTAAATACACACGGGAGAACCAGTCTTGCTTTCAGGAGCTTGCTTTCAGAGCTTGCTTTTCAGAGACTTATCGGAAAACTTACTTTTTCTTCCAAGGGGAGGCATATAATAGGAAACACAGAAAATCTGTGACTTTCTGGCTGACATTAGTGGTTTTATTTGTACAACACATATTGATCACTTAAAAACCAGTAAAGTAAGACAAACACAATACAGGGGATAATGTACATGCACCTTCTATTCCTTTTTCTGTTGAATTGGAAAGGAAAACTAGCTCCATTAACCCTACTGGTTATCACTTACAATGCTGGTACTGCTGAGCCAGTGCGTGGTGTTTTGCCCTAGTCTTAAAAAAAACTAGTGTTCAAATTGGTGTGCACACAAATAACTAGTCACTTGTTTGTGAAGTCAGGACTTTACATGCATGTAATAGGTACAGTTACACATGCATTTAAAAGCCAAATATTAATCTGTTGATATATTTGCAAATACAATATACAGAAGTGTGTGCGGTGGAAAAATTCTTGGAAAAATCCTCACCTACAGTACCCCTGAAATCTGCCCCTCAAAATTTGTGTCCACATAATAAGCCAAGAAAAATATGTATAATATTTGCAAAACTGTCATTGTCCCAAAGAAGCATAACACATAGGCGGGCATGTAAAGGAATGCTGGTTGGAGACTGCATGCTGCCCTGCCCTTCCAACCATGGCACTGGCCTTGACTCCTGGCCCTGCCCGCCTAGTCTTGGCTGCTAGATGCTGTTCCCTGGGTTGGCCCACCAGTCCTGCTCCCAGCCTCAGCCGCCATGGCCTCGACACCTGGCCTCAGCCCCACAGAGCCTGGCCACAGCATCCAACATTCAGTTGCAGCGCATGGCCCCTGGCCTTGACCCAATCCCAGTGTGAGGGGGAGGGCGAACAGAAGAAAAGGGGGGGGTGTAACCAAAAAAGTTTGGGGACCACTGCGTTAGGTACTAGATGGATGAAAAGTTCACCTTAACTGTCTATTTTAAAGTGTGGTTCTACATTTAAATACAAATGTCACATTCCTAATCAGTCAATCTGCTCCTTGTGTACATTCAGAGCCATACTCAGTTTTTGCAGTGGAAACATATAGTACTCACTGTTTTATGTCTGTTAGCACTGAAGAACCAACACAGCTATTAAACAGGCAGGCTTGGGGTAAAATCCTGGCCCCACTGAACTCAATGGCAAAATGCTTTGACATCAATAGTGCAGGATTTCATCTGGAAGCTTTCCATAGTGTGCACAATGAACAGCATTGTACCCCTAGTTTCATAAGCCCAGTGAAGGCAACTGAGGGATAATGTCAAGACAATGGGGTTGTGCAAAGGTGTGATAGGGCATATCAGCCCTGCACTGGTATAATGAGGGTTAAGGACACACTGCAAGCTGAAGAAGCCATGCACACACACCCCCCAACCTTTGCTGGGCATGCTCAGCCAGGAAGAGGGGGTATAAAAGCCAGTCACCCAGCTCAGTCAGGGCAGGCTGCAAACCACAGCGGAACCATGACACTGGCTTTCTCCTGGCGACTGCTGCTGATGCTGGGGACAGAGCCAAACGCCACCAAGCCCAGGTTGCTAGGCAATCCCTCAAGAGGGACTGAGCCATCATGGGCCACACAGCTAGGGAATCTCACAGCCCCCGGAGGGTTGTGGAGCACTGCTGATGACTACAGGGTAGAGAGTAGCCCGGAAGGCCTAAGGAACATAAAAGGGGGAACAGCAGAATCACCAGCAGCATGTTTCGGATGGAGCCCCACTGACTCTGTGGCCAACATCTCCAACACTGACGGGGCCCTGGGCTGGGGCTCAGAGGAGCAAGGCGGGCTTGGGCCCCTTCCCCTGGACACCACACCTGCACAGGTAGTGCCCCACTACCTCAATGGGCCATTAAGCCACCCTGCCCCGACGCAGGAGGCAGCGCTACTGATTCCACCTATTTGGCCAACCTGCCCTGAAGAAGCCACGCTACTGACTCTGCCCATTAGGCCACACTGCCCTGATGAGGAGGCTGCACTACTGACTCCAGCTACTGGGACATGTGGTCCCTGATTACAGTGCCACCCTGCTAATTTAAACCATTAGGCCCCACTACCCAGAAGAAAGGGCAACTCCCCCGGTGACTCAGACCGCCCCTCTTACCATCCCAAAAGGGAACCTAATGGAGTAGACGTAAACCCACAGCCTTTTCCCCTCCTCCACTGGGCATGGGACCTGACGCAAGCGCCATGGTGTGGCAGCCCCAGGACAAAAGGTAACAGATCCTCCAGATCAGTTAAGCTCTTACTAGTGATGAGGCACTAGAACGAACCCTAACTTGACTCCCAACAGGTGTGGTAGTTAGAAAGAGTATCTGTTCATTTTTAAGTGCGCATATGTGACAAAGAATTATTGAAAGAGGGGGAAAAAATGGATACCAGTTTTATCCAGAATAACCATTTCTACAGTCGCTTCTCACAGTAGAACTCTTTACCAAACATCGGTAGCAACAGCCAGGTTAAGTTTCTCTGTTGAAAACAACTTAGAAACATATTTGTTGCTGTAATGGTCCGTTCTTATTTATCTTGGTTTATTCAAGCTCTAACAGCTGGAAAGAAGACGTGGCTGGATCTGATTTTCTCCATTAACTTCAGTTTTCTTCTGTCTTTGGCTGTCTCTTTGCTGATATCAGTGTTTTTCTTCTGACATTGCTTTTTGTTTAACAAACCTCTTAATTTGGGTTTTCTTTTCCAAGAGCCTCCTTCTACCTTGCTAAAATATTAGTTCCATAAGTCAATCAGAAATAAATGTGATTAACATCAGAGAAACAGTTTTGCGAATTTTCTTTAATGCAATGGTGTGTGGTTCTCTCAGGCTATGTCTACGTTGCCAGCAGCACAGCTGGCAGTGCAGGATCGATTGAACTCGCTCAATTGAACCCGGAAGTCGACTCCATAAATCCATCCCAGCAAGTAGTGTAGCGCTGCATCGACGGGAGGGCATTTCCTGTTGGTGCAGTGCCGTGGAGACACCGCTGTAAGTAGGCATTAGGAAGTCAACGGGAAATACTCAAGTTACTGTATGTAGCTTGCGTATCTCATGTTGACTGTCGCAGAAATCTGCAGCCCGTGTAGACCAGGCCTCAGTCTAAGTGTGTGAGAGAAAAACCTGCCAGCTGGCTCAATGCTCCATACATAGTGCAGGACTATGGAGCCTGCCTGTACTCTTTGTATTACTCACACAGAGTTGTTAAGAGACTATTGGTTGGTGCACACACTCAAAAAGGAGATGACTGTAAACATTTTGTCTAGCTATTAACCCCCTAACCTCAGAAATAATTCATTGTATACATAAATAAAAGGTAAAGAAAACTATTATAGCACAGCTTTCAGAGATTTCAAGTAAGTACATTGTATTTCACTTATTTACAACTATAGCTATGTCAACTGCAGACAGCTATATGCAGCAACCTCAAAGAGTTGCCTGTAATTTCCATGAATTATTGTAAGCACAGTTAGGGTGACCAGATAGCAAGCGTGAAAAGTTGGGATAGGAGATGGGGAATAATAAGTGCCTACATAAGAAAAAGCCTTGGTATATCAGAACTGGCCCTGTGAAATCGGGACATCTGGTCACCCTAAGTACAGTACAAGTTTGGATAAAAGCCATTCTAATTCTCACCACAAATAAAATACTTCCATTTTGGTCACATTCTGGATGCCTTGAAGCAAGGAGCTTGACCCGATTCTTACCTTTTTTGCTAATATCAGTGTGTCTTCCTTCCCATTCTCTGTCTTGGTACGGATTCCATCGGTTAGCCGTGAAACTTGCTCATAAATAAAGTCCTTCTCCAACAAGTTCTCCTCCTTTTGTACTAGCTGTATTTCTAACTATAGTGAGAACAAACCCATACAGAAAGATGAATGAGTAGGAGCAAGACCTGTTCACAATCACCTTGTGATACTCATTTTTACAGAATTGAGAGCTTTTTAAAATTGCGTTAACAAATAGTAACAGCATAAATAACCACTTCAGAGTGAATTCTCTTTCCTGATACACCAGGATTACAACTATAACACTTAACTCCAAGCAAGCCTCAGTACAAAGCTTATTCAGTTTATTTGTATTATTGCTTTTTATTTAAACAAAATAAACTGTCTAGCACTCATGTTTGTAGAGAGAAACGTCAAATAATTCCTGAAGGTCAATTCAGTGAAAAACCATGGCTTCTGCCATTCACTAATTTAAGCTCACCATTTTCCCTCTGAAGTCCCTGCCAACATTGCTGTGTTTATCTTTTGGCAGGGAAAGCAGGCAGGGTTGCATCAAGGTATGAATGGTGGGTACTTAGTCAGCCAGCAGTAGAACTAGTTGCTTTTCTATGGCACCCAAGTTTCTCTTCTGCAACTAAGCTCCAGCAGCTAAAAGTCATAGCCTAGTTTTCATGGATGGACAGGTGCTGTGCTGCAGCTCCCAGCAGCCTAGCTCAAAGATTTTTTAACGTGTTATATAGAAGTTTTATCAAAATGAAAGAAAAGGCTGTTTGCATTTTCTAGAGTAATGGAACCATATATTGTGATAAATCCTGTTGTCAGATGTGCTGTGTTACCTCCTCAATCTTTTTGAACAGTTCAGGGAGAGATGGGTCCTTCCCTTCCAGGACTCGCTTTCTATTCTTCCCCTCAGGATCAGCAAAGTGTTTCTCCAGGCTTTTAATTTTGTCCTTGCACTGAGAATACTATCAAACAAGAATACAGAATAGTTGGGTTTTTGATATTTTTAAACAACCAGTTTGGTGAGTAAACAAAAAAGTCATTATTGTTACATAATAAACGAAGTAGGCCAATCACAGATGAGAAACACTAAATGTTCTTTTTTCATGAATTACACTGATGTCCTTATTGATGTTTTGGTCCAATTTCGGCTGATTTATATGCTGAGAACCCTACTGAAATTAATGAAATGGTACAGGATAGATTAATGGCAAAATTAGCTTTATTTGTGTTTTATCACAGCTTAACACAGGCCACTCCATCCGCTATTCATGTTTGAAACCCATCTTCAAACACTTGTTCATCTGAAGCCTTCCTCACAAACGACAGTGACCTGGGTTTTTCTGTTGGTAAAGCATGCCTCTGGAGTATCAAACTGCATGGTACCAGCCATTTGAGTGGCAAGACACTCCCACACCTCTAGTCTACTCAGCTGGAGGTTTGGAAAAAGGCTGCCTCCTTTGATACCAAGTCCAACTAGACGGGGGGTTGCAGGAGAGGAGAGTTTTCCTGCTTGGAGTGGCTGGTGGATATATAACGTCCCTTGAGGGCACAGAGGATGAATGAGGGGAGACTGCTGTGGGATTACTAGAGTGAGAATTTTCTTCAGGAGAGGACACCAGGCAAACCCTGGATGGATGGAAACTCTCATCCCACCACCCAGAAAGTGGGGGTTTCGTTTCCCTCTTTATCCTCAGACCATATCTTGACTCCTGGGAGTATACCGTGTTCTCAGGGCTTCTGACTCTGCACCAGCTGATAGGCCTAGCTCAACAGCCCTGTGTCTGAGAAAACTTCCTTGTTCTCCATTGCCTCGCCCAGCAGTGGGACTAGGACTAGTCATAGACAATGCAAAATACAACAGAGGATGTACATGTGCCACTGCTGAGGCCGAAGATTCACAGCCATGTTGCTGAGACCAGCCCTCTTCTTCTGGCCCCTGCTGCCTGTCATCTGCTACTGCTACCTGTATTATTGAGAGGAGAAACAAAACGACCCAGAGTCTGCACTTGTCGCGACCCAGTAATAGACGTTCCCAGAGAGCAAAGATGCCAAAAAACCCAGTTCAATAGTAGAAATAAAAACGATACGCTGAAAAATGAGATACTGACGCTAGTGATGATGGTATTAATGCTTACAAGTTGTACAGCAGTTCATAGCTTCATCTCCATGTACACTGTCAGACTCCTAAGAGGCACAACAGATTCAGACTATTTTTTTTGTCTTAGCTGTCCCTTTCAATAAGTTCCTCATGCACACACACGCCACACATAAACAAGTAACGAAACAAAGCCCTGTAAACTAACAAAGCTATGTCGCCTAAAGCTGGATAGAGCCACTGTGAGTTCAATTTTTGAATACTTGGAAGGCAGTCAGCTACTATGGTGACAGGCAATAAAAGTATAGCTGAGACACAGGTCAGAACAAGGGACACAGGACAGGGATTAGGGGACCAGGAAGAAGGGACATATGATTAGGGAACAGGAGTAGGGTCCAGCAGAAGATAGAGGTCAATGTAGGGGAAATGCTGAAAGAAGTAGGAAGGAACTTGGCCCAGATGTCTATGGGGTCAGAGATGGGAGCTAAGGTGGTGCCTGTGGGATTACGAGAGAAGGGTGCTGGGGAGAATGTGTCCCTCACAAATTCAGAGAGCAATTTGTGTGTGTGTTTTGTGTACACCTCAGGTTAAATTTTCCATCTGGAACATGTACACTGCAGGAAGAGGCAGGGGAGTGAGGGAGAGGCTCCTGATGAGTTTAAAAATGAGACCACAGACCAAATAAAAAGACAGGTTATTAATTTTTGTAAATCTCATGATTTTTTTAAGCCACTATCTTGATTTTTTTTTAAACTCCTGATGTTTGAACTTGCAGGATTGGCAATACAGTGTTAGTCCATTTTTGCAACATGACATATTTGGTGTATCTACAGTAATATATCATGGGGTTAATCTGTTCAGATCTTGCACATTCAGCACCAACATAAACATGAGTCAAATAATTAGGTCTAAAGCAGGGGTCTCAAACTCGCGGCCCGCGGGCTTGTGTCATGCGGCCCGCAGTCCGAATCCGGCTGCAGGCTTGTGCTGGCATTTTTTTTTGAGCGGAGCTCCGGGAAGCTGTGGCCGTCTTAAAAAGGAAATGGCCGCCGAATGTGGGCCCCACAGAGAGATTTGACGGCGGACAGTGGAGCCTGCAAGTCCCTGTGAGAGCCTCTCTCTCCTACTGTGCCGCCGAATTTTACCCTGCGTGGAGATTTTTTCGGCGGAGAGTAGAGCATGAAAGGTACAGTAGAGTAGTGTGTGTCATGTGCGGCCCCCCTGAACTCCACTCAATGTAAATGCGGCCCGCCACAGCAATTGAGTTTGAGATCCCTGGTCTAAAGGCAAGCCGTATACTTTCTGCTGGGGAGATAGCTGTCTTTGTCACTCGAAGCTACAATGATTTATCACAAATGAAGAAATGTTTAGGACTAGCCACAGGACTAGGGTTTACTGGAGGTTCAGTGCTGACAATTTGTTTTTGATGTGTAGAAGGGTAAGCACAGATCTGTAAAAACTGATAGATCTGCTACTATGCTAATGGAAAGTCACCGGAACACCCAGTTTAAGCACTTTTTTTTCTTGCAAAAAGGCAACATCCATCTCTTCCTCTTCCAAGAAGTAGCATAACAGAAAAGAATCTTAAAAAACTTGAAAACTTCTAAGAAAGGGGAACTATTCATTTTACAAGTAAAAAAATGTAAGAACACTGTCCCTTCATTTGTCCAATCATGTCTTGGTTTCATACATGCGTCACTTGGGTTGGACCACATACTGTCATAAGGATTGAGAAATATATCTGATGACAGGTAAAATTAGAAAAATGATCACAACAGTACAGTGAATTTTGCAAAAAGAAAAATTGAAAAACAAGTTATGATACATAACAGGATGTAGCTACAGTTCCAACTGTATTTCACATCTGGGGCCCAATCCTGTAAACATCTACTCATCTGTACAATTCTTATTGAAATTAAAGAGGATAGTCATGTGAGTAGGGACTGCTCACTCAAGTAAGAATTTGCAGGATTGGGTCCCTACTCTATAAATACGTTTATGTCAGAGGCCAAACCTGCCAACTCAAAAGACACACTTAGAAAGTTTCACACTAAACTTAAATATAGATTTATGGGGTGTTTTTGCAGTGCAAACATCCCAGATTTTTAAGTATAAATTTAAATGTAATGTGAAAAGGGTTTTTTTAAATGTATTCAAAATAAAAATAATAAGCAGCTTTAATAGTGTCAATGCAAAATTTTCATTTTCACTGATGACGGTGAATACGTATAGCAATAAATGAAGGTACTCAACCAAAGGATACAAAAAATAAATGCCGTTCATGTAAATAACCATGCTAATGTGTTTGCATAACTGTTTTGACTATAAGCTTCTTTGTTTATTTTCTCCATTCAGTTGCCTTATATGTCAGTGTCAGCTGTGGGTAAAACTTTCTTGTATCATCGATTTTTTACATTTTAAGACCAAAAGGGACCATTCTGATCATCTGTTCTGGACTCCTGCGTAAAATAGGCCATAGATTTTTTTCATCCTGTCGTGACACTGGATAAATTCTGAGGTTAATGCCTTTACCTCTCACTGGTTAGTCCCTCTTTGCTGTTTTAGGAGTCCAACTGTCTCCTTAAGCACCCAGTCGCTCAGCAGGTCTGCACTTTGTACCAATTACCATTTAATGCCAAATATTTCTCATTGTTGCATGAAGACAGATTAGTATTCGTGGCTCATTTCGGTCTGCAGAACCAGGCCCTGGATATGCAGTTCCAAATAAAGGTTGCATGGTATTTATACCTTGGGGCCGCCTGTGGTAGAGTCTCATTAGTACCAGAGTTTCTTTGTATGTCAGACACAAGAACTTCTAAGCATTTCTAGCATTAGATGCCTAACACTGATAGTAACTAAAGCATGTAATCTGAACTATTATTATTTGATACTTGGTGTGCTACTAGTATCCGACCTCTGTTGCTAGTACCTCATCTGGTATTAGATATTAGAATCTGCTGCACTCAAATGCTAGAGATACATGTGGAGAGAGTGGCAAAGGTAAGGAGAGGAGGAAAAGTGGTGGGAGTAAGAGGGGGTGGCAGCCAAGGCTGGAAGAAAAGTAAAGGATTGGAATAAGAAGTGGGTTGCAAAGGCTGAGAAGTAGAAAGTAGGGAAAAGAGGAAGGAGAAAAGGTGAAGAGGAGATTACAGGCAACAGAAGAAAGAAAAAACAGAGAAACGAACACAGAAAAAAGAGACCTATTAATATTTGTATTACAGAAGCATTTAGGGCCCCAATAGAAATCAGGGTCCATTGTGCCTGTAAGAGCTATAGCCTATCCTTAAAATCTTACAGTTTAAAGAGACAAGACAGACAAAGAGTGGGAGAAAGGTTGTGTTGTTATCCCTGTTTTACAGAAAGGCCACTAAGTCAGGAAGGCAAAGATCTTCAATGGTATTTAGGCTCATAACATCCACTGAAATAAATGGAAGGCAGGAGACTAAATACTTTTGAGGATCTGGGCCTAAGTGACTTGTCCAAAGTCAGAGAGGAAGTCTGTGGCAAAGCCAGCAATTTAACCCAGAGCTCCTAATGTCTAGTCCAGTGCATTAACCAAAAAAAAGATTTTCCTAGAGAGAAGGGGCTGGTAGAGGGACTGAATTTGGTTTGATGTCATGGATTGGATTCAAGGCTGAATCAGTATTAATGGTCATATTTAGATCCACCACACTGGGTCAACAGCTTGTGCAAATGACTGTTTTTGAAAGACACTTGGTACATCTGAACTGGAAACAGATACTAGAACACTTATAAGTTTGAACTCAGCCAGGGACCAAAGCCAAGAATAGGTTCACATCCCATCCAGAGATTCACATTCAACAACCCATCCCAAAATTCTGAGTTTGGATTCAAGGTTATAGTTTTCATCCATATCTAGAACATGCAACAAGACAAACAGAATGTGTCTCACCAAAGATCGTGCCTATTGTCAATCACAGATGAAGATTAAATCTGGAAGGGTTAATTGGGACATAAGAAAGTGGCAGAAGTAATGAGAGAGTTGGATCAACTGGCCTACAGTAGGAACCACACTGGAGCATGACCTCTTGCTTTTAAAATTCTGATATCTCATTATTTGCCATTGGTCACTGAAACAATCTCCCACTTGGGAAACTTTCTGAAACATACCATGTCATTAATATAATGCCCACTATGCTTCATTGCTTTTCGATTTTATGCTGATTTTATGACACAAGACACTAAAAAAACAAAAAACTAGCAATCGTCTCCCTTTACATAAGGCTTTATGTTTGATAACAATCATCATCATGAAAAAGAAAGCTTCAGGATATTTACAATATCTGCTACAGTACCAACCCAAAGTTTCACAATTGACTTTGCTTCATTCCAGGAAACACCACCTGTGTTTTGTCACTGCACTTGCCTCACTGACTCCATTTCAGTTTGAATCTCAGATAAAAAAATCATTATTCTGTCTGGCTCATTTCCATATTTTCTTTCACCCTCTCTTTTCTTAACTCTGTAACTCCATTAATTACAGTACTTTGGGGTACAGTTTTATGAAAGATACAAAACTGTAGTCTCTTAGCTGTACATACAATGTCCTTGAAAGAGCAGAGGTAATAGAATAATTCAGCGCTCTTTTACAATGAGTCACAATCTCTAGTCTATGCAACTACCAGTAGCACTGATACACCATAAATTAGAGTTCTGCACAGAAGCAAATGGAATATGTGTGGAAAAGATTACCAACCGGAGATAAGGTCAAAAGTAAATGAGCCATTTCAGGAAAGCAAAGGAAAAATGTCCACAACAATGATGAACACTACAGTTTGTTAATTGTTTAATGTCATTTTGTAACGAGAACTAAAACTCTCACTGTTTTTTGTATGGAGGAACATGTACATGGATTCCATCATAGTAGGCTGCATAGTCTCCAGAGTAGGTTTAAGGTCAAGTGTTCTCAGTGAATTGAGCTACTATTCTGCAAAGTGGAATGGCTGAAAAAAGACATAGCGAATACAGTTTTGACTAATTTCATAGAGTTACTGTTTTTATATGATTCCTATCCTACAGTTTAACCATATTGATGTTTAAAGCAACATTATTCTTATCTTAGGCCCCAAGCACTTCAGTGTGTCTGCAAGTTTAATCAAAAGGACTACTCACTTTCTTAAAGTTATGCACTTGCTTAAGTGCTTTACTGGATTGGTACCTTAATGTTTTATCAGTTTGTGTCAAGCATACCGTTCATATGGTAGCTTTGCATATGGAATGAACTTAAAATCTCACAACTGTGTTTTAATTTCTTTTATCAGAACACAGACTAGTACAAATTGAAGCAATTTATTTATTTAAAAATAAAAAATAAAATGAACCTAACCCTTCCAAAAGTGAGTTCCTTAATTTCACCTACCTGAATCTGAAGTACCACCAGATCTGCATCCAGAGCATTCTTCATTGGCAGCATTTTCAGGGACAACTCAATCTGTCTCTTTTTCTCAGCTACCTTCAGCTTCAGAAACCTGATCTTTTCATCCATGACGTGTATCTCGATATCTCCATTTCTACTCATCATCTCCTGAATGTTTATTTTTTCATAGAAAATGCATACTTCTTCTTCTCGCTCTATGAGCAAAACCCCACTGAAATAAACCCAAAATGGAAAGTTAAAGGCAGGGTTTAAAATCTTCCATTCACATTCAATGTTAGTTCCATTCAAGAATGCAAGTGGCAGATTTTGGCATTAGCAATAATCAGTGAAAATGTGCATAGATTTAACAAAATCCTTATTTAATTCCTTTACAATATTTTTAATTAGGGACAAAAATGTTCATATCTGTGAGAGTTAGTGGACATACAACTGTAAACATAACCTATGTGCTGATCACCCAGCATACTTTTTTGACAATTCTATTGCCTTCCATGGAAGTTATTTAAAGAACAGGTTATCCTTGTCAGTGACATTAATCTCTTGTGCCTTCTCATACTATATCTGTGCACATATACAGAAACAGGACAGGATGCTACTAAGCTCCTACAGAATTCAACAGCCAATACAGTTGTTGTTATACATCTTATTCTGTGGGCTGTACAACATAACCAACAGAGAAATGCCAAAGAACTTTATAATATAATGCAAAGATTTCTCACCCTCACTGCAGATATTGCCATTCTAGTGAAGCTGAACTCCAAGTACCTAATGCTCCTAGTTAGGTTTCTGCCTTTTAAAAACATTGTTGATTCAAGAAAACCAATAAAAATAACTGTGGTTAATGGCAGGTCCATTCCAGGACTATTTTCCAGTTCAAAATTTAAACATAAAACTATGTCTAGTTTATATTTATAGGCAAAATATAACAATATCTATAACAATAAACTAAGATGGACAAAAGAACTAGATCCTATGAAGAAATGGTGTATTTAATCAATTGCTGGTTGCCATTTTAAATAAACGATACGTCATGGAAGTGAGTTATTCTGTTTCTTACCTCTCATTTCGACGTAGAACAGCTCTTTCATATTTTTTGCGTAGCTGCACCATTTCCTCCTCAATGCGCGTGAGTGTACTGGTGAGTCTGTCGACATCCAGTAACTGTTGCTCCCTCTTTTCCTTCATCTCTTGCAGAGTTGCAATAACCTTGCAAACATCACTTTGGATGCTATCTTTGATTGTAATATTATTTGTATGCTTCAGAAGGTGTTTCTGCAATTTTCTTTAATAAAAGCATCAGAAAAAAAGGAAAGAGTTTTGTAATTTCAATTATGTTAATGTAACAGAACCTGGGCTCAATCTTCAGTTATAATAAGGCCCTTTATATCTTTATACCTCTCTGGCAGTACAAAGGAGCATTAAAGGCGGCGGGGGGGGGGGGAGCAATCATTTGAGAATACTCCTTGTGGAGGGGTCTCCCCAGTCTGTGTAAAACTGGATAAAGTCTCTCCAATTCTTTCATTCCCAGACCCTCAGAATAAGAGCTGTGTCAGGCACAGAGAAGGACTATGATCAGAATGTTGTGCATTATGGCTATTCTCTGGGCTCCCAGGGTGCCACAGGAGATAAAGTCATAGGAAAAAATTCTGGTGTAGCATTTTCTAAATATACATGAAGCCTAACTCTCTCTCTCTTTAAATAATAATACTGAAATAATATCTTGCATTGCTCTAGTGCCTTTAATTCAAAGATCCCCAAGTATTTTACAAACGAATCATTCCTCACCTCACTCTCATGAATAGGGCCATACCAAATTCAGCTGTGAAAAACACATCCTGGACCATGTAATCTGGGCTTCCCTGTGAAATCTGGCTATTGCAGTATTGCCATCCTTACTTCTGCGCTGCTGTCAGAGCTGGGCAGTTGGAGAGCAGCAGCTGCTGGCTGGGAGCCAAACAGCAGCGCAGCAGTAAGGGTGCAATACCATACCATGCCACCCTCACAGTGGTGCTGCCTACACAGCTAGGCTCCTGGCCCGCAGCCGCTGTGCTCTGGGCACCCAGCTCTGAGGGCAGCAGCACAGAAGTAAGTGTGACAGTGTATGGTATCACCAACCTTGCTTTTCCATAAGGGTGGAAATATCCTGCTGTGCCACTCTCACTTCCGTGGTGGTGGAGGTGTTGCCTTCAGAGCTGGGCTCCAGGCCAGTAGCACCGCTCTTCAGACGCATGCTCGGAAGGCAGCGGTGCCAAGGTAAGGCTGGCATGCTACGATATGCCACCTTTACTTCTTTGCTGTTGCTGATGGCAGTGCAGAAGTAAGCGTGGTAATGCCATACCGCGCCACCCTTCAGAGCTGGGCTCCTGGCTAGCAGCTGCCCAGCTCTGAAGGCAATAATGCAGAAGTAATGGGGCATGGTATGGTATTGCCCCCCTTGTTTCTGCCTTCAGAGCGGGGTGCCTGGTCAGCAGCCGCCACTCCCCAGCTGCCCAGATCCGAAGGTAGCGCCGCTGTCAGCAGCAGCACCGAAGTAAGGGTGGCAAAACTGCAACCCCCCTACAATTACAACCCTGTGCCCCACAACCCTCTTCTGGGTCACAACCCCCCTGTTACAACACTGTGAAATTTCAGATTCAAGTATCTGACACCATGACATTTAAGATTTTTAAAATTGTATTACCATGAAATTTACCCTACTCATGAGGAAGAAAAATATGAATGCCCCCATTTTACAGAAGAAACTGATGTAAAAAGAAGTTGAGTAGCTAAAGTGAGATCAAATAGTGAATCCGAGGCAGAACAAGAATAAAAACTAGATCTCATAATTCCCAGAGACCTTTATTCTCCAACCACTGGATGACAGTCCCTCACTGATAAGGTGGATTTCAGCTGCTACATGGCCCATTCGTCTAAATTGCTAATAAGATGGTATTTAGAATTACTTCACTCTATCTGGAGTAAGCGTCATTGTTAGTTCAAATACTTATTTATCTTTGTTATGAAGAAATTAATCTTAACAGACACACGAGGCTATACAGGAGGAAGTGTGATCTCATGGTTAAAATACTGAACTAGAAGTTAGGCCTCCTGGATTCCATTTTTGGCTTTGCCATTGAGTAGCTTTGTGACATAGTACAAGTCACTAAAGCCTCTCTGTCTTAGTTTCTCTTCATGTAAGTAGGAATACTAAAACTTCTCTATTTCACAAGGTGCTATGAGATTTATTTAACTATTTGTAAAGAAAATTGAGATAGATGCTGTAACAGAAGTATGAAGTTTAAAAAAATATTTTATGGATGAACTATTTGTTTGGCTGACATATTCAATAGATCTGTTCTCTAAACTGGGCAGATAGCAGCAAGTCAATGACAGCATGGTGTTAAATACTGTTTCTCATTCAAAGACCAAGTAAATAAGCTTGGCATGAGGCAGGTCCATGTCACCTGGGTAAGAAGGAATCTTGTTCCCAGGTAGTGGAACCACTGCAGGTAGTGAATAATCAGTAGCTCTGTCTTTACAGAGGGCAATGGCTATTGGATATGAACAGACTCAGAGACAGATCCACTGGCCTTATTCCACTTCTCCCCTGATTGCCTCCTGCTTGACTCTAAACTCCAGTTGTGTACAGTTGCAAGTACAAGGAGAGTTCCACAAGTCACAGTGAGTGTAGACTCCCTGAATGGGCTCTCAGGATCCTGCCTGCTGCCTTCACACAAGGGAATCACACCAGCATCTGGGACTCCCTGTGACTAAGGAGGATGGGGCAAGTTTTGCCTCATAATGAACAAGTTTCACTTTACACCACCATTCATTATATAAATAATGATATCCTAAGCATTCAGAAGTTGGAGAAATCCAGGACTGTTATTCAAAGGAAACATTTACTTTGACACTCACCTTTCTTTAATGATAACATTGCTCCTTAAAATTTCCATCTCATTCTCTAGCATTTTTACTCTCTCTTTAATTTCAGTTGTTTTCTGGCGAGCAGTGTGCACCAGGTTTACACATTTGTTTCTCTCATTTCGAATGATGTCATACATTTTAGCAAATCCTTTGAGTCTGGAAAAATACAAGTGTTTAATGAAATGGTTATTATAATGTTTATCCATAAATCATTTAAATGGGTTATCACTTAAGAAAAAGTGTTATTTCATCTAGTGTGTTATAATTCTCTTACTGCCTTTGGATTTCTTTCTTCTTCTTCTTATACTCCCTTATTTCAAGTTCCTTTGTTTTTATCTCTTTAATAATGTTGTGGAGCCTTACCTGAAACATAAATAGCATTGAACATTTTTGATAGTTCAAAATCTGCAAAGATACTCCAAATATAAACTTAAGTTGAAAATAATTGGTTTTGTCATTTTAAAAGACATAGGACAGTTACAAAAACTTAATTTCCACAGAAGAGAAGGAAGCAATGAGGAAAATTATTCTAAAGACTCATTTTTGTTCTAACTACAATAAAATCAGAAATGTCTTTTAGTCTTTTGATTACTAGTGGAAGTGTAAAGGACAAAAAGAAGGAAAATAAGCTTCCTTTCAAAGATTACTAATAATTTCAGGGAACGCAGCTGATATACATAAAGTCATTCAACAACATTAACTATTATTACTGTTCCATTAACTATTATTACTGTTAGTCTGTATACAGCAAAAACAACAAGAGTCTTTAAAGACTTTAAAGACTAATAAATTTAATTTTTGCAGGCATAAGCTTTTGTGGGCTTTAACCACTTTGTCAGATGCAGGGAATGGAAATCAGATAGGTGGTATATATATACAGTCAAGGGGAAGGTACAACAATGAGTGGGGTAGGCAATAGCAAAGTCCACACAGTTAGAGCAGCTGAGGCCTATTCATAACCATTGATTAGAAGGTGAGAATGTGTGAACAGTGACAATTACTTCTTGTAATGACATAACAATTCCAAGTCCCTATTCAGACTCAGTCTGACTGCGTCAAGTTTGCAGATCATTTCTAGCTCTGCAGTTTCTCTTTTAAGTCTGTTTTTGAAGTTTTTTTGTTGAAGTATGGCAACTTTCATGTCGGCTTCAGAGTGTCCTGGGAGACTGAAGTGCTCTCCGACTGGTTTATGGGTACTTCCATTTTTAATGTCTGATTTGTATCCATTTATTCTTTTGCATAGCGACAGTCCGGTTTGGCCAATGTGCATGGCAGAGGGGCAATGCTGGCACATGATGGCATATATTGCATTAGTAGATGTGCAGGTGAATGAGCTCCTTATGGTGTGTTGATGTGGCTAGGACCTGTGATGGTGTCACTAGAGTCGATGTGTGGGCAGAGCTGGCAACGGGGTTTGTTGCAGGGATAGGTTCCTGGCATACTGTTCTTGTTGTATGATGTATGGTTGCCAGTGAGTATTTGCTTCAGACTGGGGGGCTGTCTGTAAGCAAGGATAAGTCTTGAGCGAGTGAGGGATCATCTGCATGGATAGGTTGTAGATCCTTAACGATGTGTTGGAGAGATTTATGCTGGGGGCTGTAGGTGATGGCTAGTGGTGTTCTGTGGTTTTCACTGTTGGGTCTATCCTGTAGTAGGTGACTTCTGGGTACTCATCTGGCTCTGTCAATTTGTTTCTTCACCTCTCCAGGTGGGTATTGTAGTTTTAAGAATGTTTTATGGAGCTCCTGTAGGTGTTTATCTCTGTCTGAGGGATTGGAGCAAATCTGATTGTATCTTAAGGCTTGGCTGTAGACAATGGATTGTGTAATGTGTCCAGGGTGGAAGCTGGAGGCATGAAGATATGTATTGCAGTCAGTTGGTGTTCGGTATAGGGTGGCATTAATGTGACCATCCTTTATTTGTATTGTAGTGTCCAGGAAGTGGATTTCTTGTGTGGACTGGTCCAGGCTGAGGATGATGGTGGAGTGGAAATTATTGAAATCTCGGTGGAATTCTTCAAGAGACCCTTTCCCTTGGGTCCAGATGATGAAAATGTCATCAATGTAGTGTAGGTAAAGGAGAGGTACTTGGGGATGAGTTTTGAGGACGTGTGTTCTAGATCAGCCATAAAAATGTTGGCATACTATGGGGCCATGCGGGTGCCCATAGCTGTGCCACTGACTTCTTGTCTCCAAATCTGAAGTAGTTGTGGGTCAGGACAAAGTCACAAAGTTCAGCTGCCAGGTGTGCCATAGCATCATCAGGGAAAATGTTCCTGATGGCTTGTAGTCCATCTTTGTGTGGAATGTTGGTATAGAGAGCTTCCACATCCATAGTGGCTAGGATGGTGTTTTCTGGGAGTGCACCGATGGATTGTAGATTTCTCAGGAAGTCAGTGGTATCATGAAGATAGCTGGGAGTGTTGGTGGCATAGGGCTTGAGGAGAGAGTCCACGTATCCTGAGAGACCTGCTGTGAGAGTGCCAATGCCTGAGATGATGGGGCGTCCATGATTTCCAGGTTTGTGGATCTTGGGTAGCAGATAGAATAACCCTGGTCAGGGCTCATGGGGTGTGTCTGTGTAGATTTGTTCCTGTGTTTCTTTGGGGAGTTTCTAAAGTAGATGTAGTTTCTTTTGGTATTCCTCAGTGGGATCGGACAGTAGTGGCTTGTAGAATGTGGCGTTGGAGAGTTGTCTGGCAACCTCCTGTTCATAATCTGATCTATTCATGATGACAACAGCACCTCCTTTGTCTGCCTCTTTGATTATAATGTCAGAGTTATTCTTGAGGCTGTGTATGGTATTGTGTTCATGGTTGAGGTCTGCCTATGAGGAAGCAAGGAGGAAAAAGAGCTTTGTATCCTTTAGCTATTTAGTACCTCAGTGCCCTAACTTGCTCAATCTTTTTGCTTCTCTTAGTCTGAGCATGGAGTTACTTCCACCTCTCAATGTTCTTGCTTTTCCTTGAAGTCATCTTGAGCCACATTCTTAAAGATGCAGATGGCACCTAGTGGTATTTTCTAAAGCTCCTTGGCACCTAAATTCCCTTTGTCTTCTTTTCAGAAAAAGGATGAGAAATGAGATAGCAAAGCATCAAGGAAGACAGCACAAGAAAGAAAGAAGGAAGGATTTGGAGAAAAAGTCTATTTCTCTCTCTCCTATATCTCATGAGAATTGGCCAGGGCAACCATCTGGCAACCCTTCTATCTTGAGACCTGCTGTTTCCATTCCTCAGCCTCTCACTTCCTTTATGATGTGATTGTCTGGTAAAGACATGTCTGAAGTTGAGTGTTGGACTCCTGGCAGAAAGGATATTGCAGGTCTCTAGCTTCCTCAGACAGGACAGCTTCTTGACTCTGGGTTTGTATGGTCCTACTCCCTACTCTTTCCTGGCTTTCAAACAATCATTGAAGATTGGTACATTTCAAGGTTCTCCATTAAAGCCCTGGATCTTATTAACTTAATTACTTCCAGATCAGTAACACCTGAGTTTTTTAACTTTCAAGGTGCACTACAAGGCCTTCCTTTTCTCCTTTGCCCATGATGAGGTAGGAGTTGGATGAACTGGGTGAATGTAATGTAGGACTCTGGGCATTGTGTGTGTGGTGCATTAAGTGGTTATATGTATGCTTTCTCTGGGTTATTTTGATCTGATAAGGGGGAACTGATGTATCTGTTTATTTAAAGTATTTTAAAAATATTGTCAAGGATGCTCAGAGCACTGGACAGGCGCCCTTATATACTTTGCAAAAATCCAAATAAATAAATAGTTTTTGGCCTCCCCATTTGTTGAACACAAACTATTTGTTTCTGTGAATTGTGCAACATCATAGCATATGTGCAATGTCACAATGCCAGTAAATTGCAGGCAGTAACCCATGCACAGTAAGAAGGAAGAGTTTACATCCTTTTTTTACTAGAAGTAACCCTCAGGAATTACATCTACAATATGTCAGGAAAATTTGGACTGTCGCTTCTATTGGGAATGAATGACAATCTTAGTCTTCTTTGTACACTCATATCTTTGTGGAGTAGGATATGCAACTTCTGTGCTTTGAATTTCTTGACAGAGATATCTAGATTCTGTCCCATTATTGCAGAGCTTGTCCTTGTTTTGAAGGCCATTTGTGACTCCTGAAATCAGGTGGCATTTGTTAAATGTCATCATATTGCATTATGGCATGATGACATTCTGATATACTGTTATTACATTGTATTATAAAGTGACAATACAGAAACAATGTCATGATATAAACCTAACATGTTGTGACAGACTTCTCAAGGAATGCAGGAGTAGGAAATTATGCTGAGTGATAATTTTATTGGTCAGTAATGTTATCTAATATACTCAAGAATAGTTTTCCAATGAGATTGAACCATAAATTTTTACCTGGGCTTTTAAGAAGTCCTTTGATTTCTGCTCCCTCTCATCAGCCTTGACTTGAGTCAGGCGTGCAAGACTGGCTAACTCATCTCTGCAGCGTTCCTGCTCCTTAAAAAGCTGATCTTCTTCGGCAATACATTGTTCTAACATATGGGCCTCAATATCTGTTGTTATTTTCTAAAGTAAAACCAAACTCCACTTTAATAGTAATTATTTATGAACTGTGGTATCAATGCTGATAGGCCCAAAATCTGAAATGCCCTTCTTGCTTGCATCTTCAAAGTCCATGTAGCGGTTTTGGTCTACATGGGTATTTAAAAAAAAAATCACTACTAGCAGAACTGCAACATGATACCCTACAATAATATACCAAAATGCCCTGTCACATTGGAACATTTCTGGCCCATCCACCTTTAGATTATTGAGCATGAAAATAACAAAGCTAGAACATTAAGCAGCCTGAACAACCAAACTTGTCAACACATTATAAAATGCCCATAATAAACAGTGATGCTAATGAATTCTGGGACTGGCATAAAAACAAAGAAATCTATATGGACAAGAGGAAAACACTGTGAGATCGATATCTGAAAAACACCATCTATCACTTCTAGTGAGTTCATCATCATAGTGCTAGCACACCAATGCTTTCAGACAGAATCAGCAACTGAGGTACTATAAAATAGCCACCCAGATTTTCCCACAATGCACTAATGTTGTTGACAGTGTGGCAGTTGGTGACACGCTTACACAATTGACGTGGAGAGGGGAAAATCCATATTGTGGACGTGCTAAATTACGTTTGCTTTAATGAGGTCATGTTGCCATGTCCAAATCCAATTACACCCACCACAGTTCCAGCTGTAGTGTAGATGGGATATATAATGGAGAGAAAAAAAATAAGGAAGCATATTTCTTTTTTATACTTCCAATAGATGACCAATTATAGTAAGAGCAAAAGTATGACAAATACCTTGACTATTTTAAAGTAAAACATCTTCCATTGCACATTATCTCACTGGAAACCTATAACTAGAAACACTGCAGATTTTCTGCAAACAGCCCTTTTATCTTCTAGTTTGAAAGCTAGTTATAGTAGTAAGACATATAAGGAAGGAGAGTTGTTCACCTCCTGGGACAGATTTCTCTTATTCATTTCAACTTCTTTTTGAAGTTCTTTTCTTCTTTCTAGCAATGTTCCATCATCTTTAGGGACAGCATCTACCTACAAAAGACAAATCAAGCAAGCAAAATGATGTGAGAGAAGAATATAAAAAGATGTAAACATAAATAATATCTTTCAAGCAGCTGTTAGCAAGTTAGTTTGTAAGCTCTTTGGAGTAGGGACCATCTTTTTGTTCTGTCTTTGTACAATGCCTAGCACAATGGAGTACAGATCCATCACCATGGTCCCTCGGCATTATGGTAATACAAATAATAAATAAAGAATAGTATTCAAAGTATTCTTATCAAATTTTCATTGGAAAAAGTTAACCATAAATCCTAAACTTCAGAATAACCTACCTGGGACAGTACTGCCATTCCTGAGAGTCAGTGTTTCACTGCACCATAAAGCGTGGTTCTATTCTGATACATGACTATGTCAAAATGTCACCTTCTAACTTCATAGATAGCTTCTTCAGTGAAATCATGCCTCCTCTGAAGACAAAGGCAGTTTTGCTATTGACTTAAATGGGATCACTATTTAACCCTTGAGTATACTGAAAGTCATACATGCTGCTTTTAGTGATTTTAATGTTATTTTAGGCCTTCTTATTCCTGTTTAGTCTTGAAAGAGTCAAAAGAAGGTAATAGAGACTGTATATACCCCTGGTTCATCTTCATCAAAATTGTTTAGTCACTCCGATACTATTATGAAGGGTGTAAAATCCTAGACAGATTAGAAATTAAATTCCAATTGCATTACATCTGTGTAATCCCACTTAAAAACATTTGTGCTGCAAAGTTTCACTGGGGCATAATTTGGAGTCAATGAAGTATCACAGGTGCCACAGAGAATCTAATTTGTCTTGAAGAGCCTTTGCTAGTGGTGGTATGTGAGAGGGACAGCTTGTGTCAAGTTTGCAATGCAGGCAGTTAGAAAAACCTGAGTACACTGGATTGGGAAGTCACACAGCCAAAATAAATACTGAACCCCAAGGCGCCATTTTCAAAGTACAACCAAATAGTAAGATTGAAAATTCTATACACTAACATAGATGATAACAAATAATATCTTGCACATACACATCACTCTTCATTTGTGATTCTTAAATAGTATTACAAAGGTGGATATTATCTCCATTTTATGAATGGGAAAATTAAAACAGTAAAATGAGGGCCAACTTTTTCAGATGTGGCATCTGATTTTGGCATTCTTAGTTTTCGGGTACCCAATTTGAGACAAATTTGGTCTGACTTTCAGATTTGCTGAGCAACCGCAATTCCAATTCAAATCAAAGGGAGCTGAAAAATCAGGCTCAAGGTGTCTCAGATTGGACACCTGAAAACAGAGGCACTCACAATCAGATGTCATTTTTGAAAATTTGACCCAAGTGACCTACCCAAGGTCACATAGTAAGTAAATAGCAGTGTTTGATTTACTGCGAAGACAATGGAGCCTTCTGAACTGGTTTCATAACGGATGTGGAATTTGTGTTGCAGTGAAATTTCGGTGGCATTTTAGACATAGTCCACTATGTTGATGGGGGCAGCCACAAACCAAGCCACAAACACATACTTTTGAGGAGTGCAAAATGACTTAACTTCCTGGAAGTCTTCGTGCCTTGAATATCATTGATAAGAATGCTGTGGCTTGGCTTGACCAGATTGCATACTGCAGGATTGCAGCTGGTGTAGAACAGTGGTGATTTAGCATATCTCATGTGCTGCAAGGAGCCAAGAGGCACAGCAGAGAACCCAGGGATAGGAAAGGCTAAGGTTGCTTTATGCAGTGTTGCCAACTCTCCTGATTTTATTGCTACTCCAACAATTTTGGTGTGTTTTTACCTCTATCACAAAAACATAGGAAAGGCTGCCTACTCATGAATTTTCCCTTATTCAAAATGTCCACCATCTTCTATTACTGTCATTGGGGCTGAAGTCAGCTAGATGGCTGCCACTTTCCTACAGTCTAGATGGATATGGAAGTGCAGCTGCCACCACACACTGTACTTCTCTATGCTTTTTCCAATTCTGGAACTGGAAAGAGTTCAGAGAAGGGCAGCAAAATTATTAAGGTTATGGAACAGCTGCCATATGATTAAGAAGCCCCCATTCAGTTTAGAAAAGAGACGACTAAGGGGGGATATAATAGAGGTCTATAAAATAACAAATGGAGTGGAGAAAGTGTTCTTTACTCCTTCACATAACACATGAACCAGGGGTCACCCAATAAAATTAATAGGCAGCAGGTTTCAAACAAACATAAGGAAGTACTTCTTTACACAGTGCACAGTCAATCTGTGGAACGCATTGCCAGGGGAGGTTGTGAAGGCCAAAAATTATAACTGGGTTTCAAAACTAATTAGATAAGTTAATGGTGAATATGTCCATCAATAGCCCCATGCTCTAGGTGTCCCTAAATCTCTGTCAGAAGCTAGGACTGGAAAGGCAGGGGATGACTGATTTAATACATTTTCCTGTTCTGTTAATTCCCTCTGAAGCATCTGGCACTGTCAGATGATAGACTACTGGGCTAGAAGGACCATTGGTCTGACGCAGTATGAACATTCTTATGTTCACTGTTTTCAATGAGATTGAAACTATGCCCACAGGCAAAATGGCTTAAATGTTATGATTCACAGGTTAGACAGGACACAGAGACTTGAGGGGCTCAGCAGAGACACTGTGAAAAGTGAATAGGGAGAATGAAGCAGATGTAGGGATTGCAAGGAAATGGGGGGAAAGCAGAGAAGGGCTTCTGGAGCAGCAGGAGACAAGGAAAAATGTCAAAAGGCAGTGCTGCCCAGTCTTGGGCAGAGAACTTGGGGTGTGGGTCAGGAAAGTGCTGCTTCTTGCAAAAGGCTAAACCAATACCATTGTTTTTACTGTGACATTATCCCTTATAAGAATGATTGATATAAGTTTAAAGTTCTTTAATATGTGTCTTTAACTCATCTACCCTAAAATGTAATAAATTCTATGAGTGAATATTAATCATGATTATTAATTAAGTCAGTGGGTCTCAAACTACTTACTATCCAGCACTTCTTTTATCAAAGGAAATAAACTAGGAGGAGAAAGAGTCAAGAAAGTAATAGGTGATTGATGGCAGTTCACCTATTTTAGGGGGGAGGAGGTTAGTGGAGTTTTTATATGATCAGCCAGGGAGAGGTATGCATTCTTGTGTGCATTAAAAGTAAATTTTTCAACCTGAAATTATTATTATTATTGTCTGAGGAGAGTTAAATAGTCAAAACACAAACTAAAAAACATGATTTGATGTTTTTTTAAAGCTTACGATTTTGTTGGGTTGACATGATTTTTGAGCTGTTGAGAGGGTCTTACTCATGCTTTTTGATCTTTTGAGGTTGGCAAAACTGCTTTACACCACCTTTGTGCCTCCTGATCCTGAACTGTTCTGTGGGCTGCAGAACCCCCAGCAGAACTGAGACAGCCTTCAGGGCCTGTCTACATGACTGCAGTTTTCTGGGCAGTCCTGCAGGCCATGCTGTCCAGAATCTCGGCAGGGCCATGTTCTGTGGCTCCGTCTTCTCTCTTAGCAAGCACACCTGGACCCTCTAAGCTAGAGCTTGCAAGAGGGTCCTTGGGAGGCATTTTGATGGCTGACTTCCAGAGTTCTTGCTGCAAACTGAACTTTCAGAGCATCTTATGCTGCTTGAGCCCTGTTATCTGGTATATAGGGGAAGGAGCAGAGGCGAGGATCTCGCCTGATACAGTGAATTTTAACTCTGAACGTTATTGATTTTTGTCAGCTGGAGTTTGACATTCAGTGGTAGTGACCAGTTATAGTTCAGAATTTGTTTACAACACAGAAGAGGGCCCATTTCCATGGATCTCATGCCAGGTGAAACTGAGTGGTGGCTTACTAAGAGTCAGCTGGTGTCCCTTTAGTATCACTGGAGGGACACTCATCACCCCATTAAGCAATACTTCAAATAAGCTGAGTCTAAAACTTGTGCCTTGCATAACACTCGATTGAAAAAACAACTTTACTTGCATTTTTTCCCACTTGGATTGTGCCACAGGATGAGTAATAAACAATGAGGTGAATTCAGAAAGAAATTCCTTTTTGCTTTTGCAATGGTGAGTGGGATAGAGGAAGTAAAATTATTAAGCAATAATTACAGCTTTTTACATTTAAACAGTGCTTTATAAACATATAGTAAGACATTTTCTGCCCCAAAGAGCTTACAACAGCCAAGCAAAATTGTAATGAAATTGTACCAGACCTGGCATATCTGCTCACTAGCTTTTTACTAAGATTATTACTTGCCAAGGGGGAATTAGAATTTTGCAAGACTGGTTTACAGTCGTCAGTAGGTAAGAAAAACAAAGTAAACACGCGATACAGAACAATAATTCAGGATAGGAATAGTTCAGGAACTGCTAGTGAGAAGGAGAGGATAAGGAGGAGTCCTGGAAGCAGTGGAGTTTCTTAAGGTAGGATTTAAAGAAGGAGGTGTAACCCGTCCGTGCCCAGGGTAGCCCACTGATAATGCCAGGGTCA
>ML675616.1:20203285-20220134 GCA_007922155.1 Mesoclemmys tuberculata
AAACAGTGCTTCTGATTCCCCCACACTGGTTATCAAGAAGCCACTGTGCAAATACACACAGCCCCCTTTACTGCATTTCAGTCTCAGGCTCCCAAACTGACACTAGGTCCAGTAAAGAGACCAGTTGCTTTAACTCTATGCTCTTTACTAAAAGATTCCCTCTGATCCCAAAGGATCAGCCACAGTACCAGTTCACTATAAGTTTGGATCTTACCCAAAATACCACGCTGCCAGCCAATCCTTTAGTAACTAAAACTAAAGGTTTATTAATAAAAGAAAAACAAACAACAAGAGAAGTGTTAAAGGCTTAAAGCAATCAGATACATACAGATGATTTAAAAGTCCATATACATCAGGTTTCTAGAACAATTGTGGAGTTGCAGGCTTGTATAGTTCCTCTGGTATACATCCAGTACCTGGATGGGTCTAAGTCCTTCAGTTCAGTTGCAAAGTGTGTTAATCCAGAGGTGTGTCCGCAGCTGGACAGGAACAAGGACACAAGGCAAAGACCAAGACGAAGACAAAATGGTTTCTGTGGTTTGATCTTATATACCCTCTGTTACTGGCCATGTGGCTTGTGGAACTTTACTGGAACCAAAATGAAGTCCATAGTCACATGGGCCAATCCTGGTAACTCTTCAGGTATGCCTTTAGTTTCTTCCCGGGCCTCTGGCTTCTGTAAAGGTCTTGATGGGCCATTAAGCGGGCTATTGTCCTGCGGCCTCTCTGTCTGGGGTGTGTCTTCTACAGCACAGTTTGAAATACAGGATATCAAAGATCTCCATAACTTTCCTCACACATATCACACATGAATACAAATATTATCATCTTATTCAGCATATTATAACCTTTCTAACAGTACCTGACATGGTATGTCTCACATGAATCACTATGATTTTGACATATTAATGTCCAAGTACACAAATGCCCCCCCCCCCAATGCAGCCCGCGTGACAGGAGGGTGCTTGGTAGACAAGGAGAATGATACTGTTCTTGTTATAAGACATGAGTGTGAGAAGGAGACAAAGGCTGGGTCAAAGGCAAATTCGCCACTGTCAGATCGATTGCTCTGGATCGATTGAGCGGTCTGTGTATACAGACCGCTCAGTTGAGCCAGCAAGCGACGCAGGAAAACCACCCCAGTAAGTGGCGTAGCACTGCGTCGAGGGGAACGCTGTTCCCTTCGACACAGCGCAGTGTGGACGCAGCGTGGAGAAGACGCCATGAATCACTTTACATCACTTGCGTATCTCCCATCAACTACCACCGAATTGCAAAGGTAAGTGTAGACCAGGCCTCAGATAAAGAAAGCCATAAAGAGAGAGGACTGGAAGAAATGCAGGAAGAGGGAGGAAATAAACAGAGAGGTAGGTGGAATGGGAATGAAGGAAACACAGGGGCGAGTATTTTATTCCCAATAGCATACATCAAATGGTCCCAATTCCCTGGTGTCAGATTTTAAAAAAACTAAAAAAGAAACTGATTTACTGTAATGTACAAGAAACCTTCACAATATAAAGGGAAGTGTGCTTTAGTGATTTAAGCAAAGAAATAGGAGCCAGGTAATCCTGGGTTCTAGTCATGTCTGTCACTAATTTCTTTTATGGCTTTGAGCAAACCACTCAGTTACTTTTCTCTCACAAAAGTGGGGATAATAATACTCATAGCCCCTCACAAGTGGTTATATACACCTTTCAACCCCTTGACTCACTTTGTTAGGCCTCTAGCCTCCTAAAACTCACCTCTTCAAACAGCCTACAAATCCTATTTACTCCTCAGCAAAGATTACAATAAAATGGTGGAATTACAAGAAGTATGTAACAATCCATTGTTTGTTCACACTGCTTCATGTTGCTCTTCAAGCTTTCCGTGCACTGTATATGTATATTGTCTACTTACTTAGTAAGGTCCTCCAGGTGATGGGCCTAAAAAGTTTTTTTCATGGCTATAATGTGTCATGGCTATAATGTTGTGGGTGCTATGGAAATGACAAATACACAAATACAGCTAAACAGATGTAGTACTTATGAGAAATATACAAGGAAGAAATCTGAATACAAATGTAAGCAACACCCTGTGTTCTGTACATAGAATTTAAAACAGATCTTATTTTTATTTCTGTGCAACCATTTTAAAAGTATTTCTTAATTTGATTCTCTACAGCAATATTTTTAATTCTTGTCATCAGTGTTTTGCATACAGACCTCTAATGTGAGCCTCTCATGCAGTAATTTAATTTGTTCCAGGGAATCATAAGCAATTTTCAGTTGCATCTCCATCTTTTTTAAATTTCTCAAATCTCTATCTTTCTCTCTCTGTTTATGAACCAGACTATCATGCTGCTTTTGCTTCTCCAAGAGAGAGTTACGTAAACCAATTTCCAGAACAGCCCTATATAGACAGATAGAATATTTCAGAAAGAGAAAACTTGTCCAAGAGAGATGTGCAAACAACCACAATCACTTTACGTTGAGTTTGGAAAAGTATTATGGCAGCTGAGCAGCAAAATAAAATTTAAAAACTGTCTTGCTACAAATTAATGACCATTCTTCAAAAACATAATCCTAGATCCACTGAAGTCAATGGTAACACTCCTGAGCTTCGTTTCACACTTTGTTTCAACAATGCTAAAAAGTACTCAGTCTGAGAGAGCAATTATTTCTGTTTCTCAAACTGAGAATTACAATGTATTTTTAATATCTAAGGGAGTCAAATTTTGTTCATTTGTAAATTTCCATTTAATCTTCATCCTTCTTTAATGTGAGACACAAACAGAAAAGGCAGCAGGGTTATTGACAAAAGTAAGGCTATTATTACAGGTATACATCTTTCCCCACAAAGAAAGGAGAAACTTGCAGCTGGCTAAAGTCCAGATAACAACTCACGAGAACTGAGATTTGATGCATTATAGCAATTTGTATTAATTACCAAATGTGGAAAGGCTAGAGTTTATAAGGGAGGCTGAAGGAGCTGGTTTGTCTAAATCTAGTTGGACTTCAATGGCACATGGGTGCCTAGCTCCCTTATGTTCTTTTGAAAATATCACTGCTAAATTTTCATCTGCTAAATTCACTTTGCCTTGCTCACACAGTAGAAAGTGAATTTAAATCCCCTAGGAACTCACCATGGAGGGGAAACAGTGTTCCCAGCTCTCATGATTTTATCACAAGTTTCATGATTTTTGGTGTTATTCTTAAAGTCACAGCTCCCAGAGTCCAGTGATTATATGAGAACCTCAGCATTCTTTTAAAAACAATAAGTAGGTTTCTAGCCCTTATGGTCCCAGAGAAAAGCTTGAAAGCATGAACTGGTCAGAATTCCAAATGTACTATTTTAAAATAATCTCATTATGGGGGGAAGAAGAGGGGCATGACTTAAGATTTTTTAACACGTTGTTGGTGATACTGGGAATCTCTTACTGGTGAAGGTGGCTCTGCCACCTACTGCACCACCTGCTGTTGCTTCCTCTTCCACCAGAGCTGTGCTGCCCAATGTTAGTGGGGAGGGAGGCTGTCGGGGCCAGGAGGAGGTGAGTCGAGTGGTGATGTCAGCAGATATGAACTGAGGGGAGGACGTGTGGTAGGGCAAGGGTCTGCTTAACCTGGATTTCTGCTGGATGCAGGTCTTCTGCAACTTAAAGCTGCTCCTCTCTACTGTTAAGTTATTCTGGAATGGGACAAAGAAGAATCAGGGAGCCACAAATGGGTCCATGTCAGCACCTCTCTCCACTGAAACTGATCTTTGTTCAGTCACAGTGGAGAATTGAGTTCCCAGCCTCAGTTTTGTGGATTCTCATTTAGGTCCTGATCCAAAGTCCACTGAATCAATGAGCTGTTCCACTGAGTTCAGTGGGTTTTGGATCGGGCCTTTACTGCATTTCTCTTGTATGATAAGTTTTGATCACCAGCATAACTCAATAAACAAATTGTATAAAGCCATGGTGAAATTAGGGTAACGTTAAATAGTATGGTTTTATGAAGTCAGTAATAAAAATATTTAAATCAATAACCAAGGAAAGAATAGTCCTTTCAGAACAGTTGTGTGCTCACTCATCCCAGTTTTAAGTACATGGTTAACGCCTTCTATTCTAACCTGTCTGCTAGGGCTGTTGCTTCATTCTCTTTGCTCATTTCTAGTAACTTTGTCAAATGGTTGAATTCTCGCTCTTTGCTTTCAAGCAAAGCTCGTTTTCCATCCAGTTCCTTCATTACATCTTCCTTTTCTTCCAATTCTTCTTCACTCTTTTTTTCCATTTTTTTAAGGGCATCATTTAACTCTTGAACATGGTCAATGAGTATGTTTTTCTTCTTTTCTGCATCTCTGAGGACACATTTTAAAACAGTATAGTATCACATCTGTAAAAATGGATCCAGCTCTAGAAATATAGACCAAAGTCCAAATGCTGTCATTGCTGCTGCAGTGAATAGAAGCAGAGTTATTACTCAGCATCGATTCTGCTACAGGACAGGAGTCCTCATGGCTAGGGGGATAGTATTCTGAAACTCACGTTGCTGCTCCTTTAACTAAGGCATTATGTACCCTTCGCTGACACTTGTTGGTGACAGCATGTCAAGGGACTGGAGGGTTGACATGGCCCCTAAACTTCAGACCACACACTCTTGATGACTTGTTATAGTGGCAGTTCTTCCTCTTGGGCTCTATCCATTCCTCTCCTTTCACTTGAGCACCAGTACAGCACAAGGCAGAATTTGGCTCAAATGTGTACTTTTGCATTAAGCCATTCCCAAATGCACCACTATGCATCAAGATACAGCTTGGCAATATGCACATGAAATCAGTTTTTTGTATAAGGAAATTAGGTAACTGGACACAAAAACAGATAAAGAAGAAAGAAAAAGAAAAGGAGTGTATAATTTTTTTAAATAAAAAAATTGAACAGTGGCAAGGAATTATTTACAAACACAAAACAGCAGAAAAATGATTAACAGTAGAGAATGCAGTCTGGAGACAGAATAATCTTCAGGTTTATAAGGTTAATAAGGTACAAAGAATGTTAAATTAGGACAGCAATTTGGCCACAAGGAGTCTGAATCAGCATACTTTAAAAAAAAGGTAGCCAAATTGCAATTGACTGCATTTCACAGAAATATGCTTTCCTTGACCAGTATAGCTCATGCTTTACTGGACCAACTACCCAATGTAAAAAAAGAGAAACCTGCCATTGGCTGCAAAAAGAAGTCCAAAAATCTGGATGCTAGGGTAATTTCACAGCATGGGCCTATCCTTAATTGGTGAAAACTGATGTAGTTCTGCTGTAGCCAATGGACCTATAAATTCAGCAGTTGAGGACTGGCATGTGTTTAAAAGTGGTAGGTGCTAGATTACAGCATCAGTTTAGATCTTTAGTAGTATTCTCCATTTGAAAAAAAACTCTGGGGTATTAGGTAAGATCTGTGTAATATCTGATATTAACCATCTTAATATACACTATCAATATAGGTTTTAATGGTTTGTGGCCAAAAGTTATTCCAAAATCTTTTTTTTTTATTGTTTTCAAGTCTAAAATATGTTTCCCTGCTGATGCTCTAAACCTTTTGATTCAGTTACATGGATGTTGCTCAATAAGCAGATTATGAACACGTTTGATCTGCACTGATCAGAATTTTGTATCAAGAACTTAAACTTTGTTAATTGTCTCTGTACTAAGATATTACTGAGAAAATAAATAATAAAAATTAAATAAATATATTTTAATTATGTACATTTAAAACTTACAATGTTTTGCGTTTTATCTTGTCCATTTCTTTACCAAGCTGAACAGGAATAGCATGGAGGCGGACTAGCTCATCCTAGTAATAAAAATAAAAATGTTAGACCAACAGGCTCTACATTTAATGTAATTTCAGAGAACTAACATTTTCTTTGAACTACTAATATGACCCAAAATAGAAATGTGTTTTTCAGTAACTTGAGTTTGTCCCAAAAAAGAACATAGCTGCTATTCTTATAACTGACTAGTGCAATAGTTATGCAAAATTATATTTGCACAACTCATGAATTATGTACATATATTGTAAATATATAGGCCTAGATTTTCTGTGTCAAGGAGTACGAGAAAATGTAGCTTTGATTCTTAGGGCAAACCTGTGCTGACCTGGGTCTTCGTCTAGGTACAGCACTCAAAGAGAGCCACAAAACACTTTAAAAATGACATACAATACCTTTTCCATACATAGAAATTTCACATTGTTAAAGTCCAATATTTCAAGATCTGACAGGCCTGGAAGGAAATTCAAATATGTCCTTCTGAAAGACTGGAAACCCCGTTTCCAGTGTTAAAAAGCTGCTATTTCCAGCTCTCCTGGTTCATGAAATATCTGACTTCAAACCTTTTACTGATCCCGGTCTGAATTTTACCTATCCTAGGTCTCAAACCAGTGTGTGTGTGTGTATATATATGTTTATTGAAAGTTGCTCATTCCATTTTCCTGATGGAAAAAATCAAAAAGTTTCAACAAAACTGAAAATTTCCCGCAGAAAACACAATTTCCATAAAAAAATATTGACTGAAAATTCCTGACACACCCTAATTATAGCTCACAGAAATGCTACAGTGTTCTGTCTTTTCTATAGAGATGTGCCTGAAATTAGCCTAACAAGTTCTGACCATTATGAAAATTACTTGTTGTCAGTACTATGCCTACAATTTCCCAGAGGGCTACTTATGGGAATGATATAGCAGCATGATACATGCTTATTGACTAATGCTGTGTTTCGTGATGTCATGCCTTCTGATGGTAGTACATGTTCAAATGACAACACAAGTATTCAGAATATTCAACGAGTTTCTCCAAGTGTGTGCGTGCGCACACACACACACACGCATACATGCATTCTCGTGTTACTTTTAAATTATCCTGCTGCTCTAGAAGTTCCTCCACTTCCTTCTGTTCCCTTAACATCAGCCTTTGCTTGGCCGTCACATCTTCCTTCAAGGCTTTAATTTCCATTCTCCTTTGGATTGTTTCTTTACGGAGCTCTTCGCAGTTTTCTTTCAACACTTTCATTTTCTTTTCTGTCTCCTTTTAAAAAGTAAATGGAAAGATCAGGTATTTCATATTTTTGTTGGTTTTAGAGGAAAAATACATCTCTTGCTTACAATTGTTTTAAAGTATTGTATTGTTTGTTTAATAATTTATGGACTTTCCTGTGAGAAGTGCATATTTTCTTTAAAAGACTGAGGAGCCTGAATGAACTGTGTATTACTTTGGTATTTTTGCATATTCACATGAATTTAGTTTTCCTATTTCAGAATTACCAAAACTCCTGAAATTCTTTGGTTTCAACATACTTCCACTACATTTTCTTTTATATTTTGTTTTAAGTTAAATTGAAAATAAATATAAATCTTAAAAAGATATTTTCTCATATATACATACGTTGCCTAAGGCCTTCCTATTGTTCCTGATTATTTATTTTATAAAGCATGGCTTGATAGCCCATAAGACCTCTATTCACCTCACAAACAGACTCAACCAAGCAGCAGCAGCACTAAGTACCCCCATACTGCTCCATGATCCTGACTCAACTTTGACATCGAAGAACAACCCTATTCGTGAGAGCAGCAGTTCAATTTCCATGTCTGCCCAGACTTTCTGTGCCAATACTCAATTTATCATCAACTGTAACAGTGCTAAGAACAGCTGCTTATGGAATTGAGTCTGGATAGCATGCTCATTTCACAAAAGTCACTATATAGTCATTAGAAGGTACATTTTGGCAACTACTAATCTCGGCTGGATTCAACCTGGCAAACTAAAAGTAAAAGCCTAGAAAACTCCAGTAAAAACTATTACAATCATTCAACTGGCTTCTGTTGGTTACTACTGGTTACTTTTGGTTTTAACTGGAGGACCAGAAGCCCCAATAATCTACAGTGTCAGGAACCTCTAAGCCAATAGATCCACTGCTCCGTTTCTAAATCTGGTCAGCCAACTAGAACCAGAAGGAACTATCTGCAATGTTCATCTGGATTTTTCACAAGGAAAAGCTGTACCTTCTAGTATCCCAAATACTGATCCTGAATTTGTAGTCTTTTACATGCTGAATGTTATTTATCTTTTGTTACAATTATTAACTGCTGAATGATTTTTACTTAAAATGTGCAAGAACTCCAGAATCAGGCCTTTAATGAGATGATGGGAAAATTTATGAAACAAATATGATTGGTGTCATTTGAGTGAAAGAAAAATAACCCTCCCACTATACTAGGCATTTAAGATAATCAGAAAAGTAAGAAATATCTATGGACTTCTTTTATATTTGGAGGAAGGGGAATAATAAAATGAATAATGTTGCAAGAAAGGGTTAAAATTAATTCTTCTGAATGATATATGTATTATATTATAGTATATGATGTGAAATATAACTAGTTATTACTTCAGTATTTGCCCTATGAATTAGTAGAATTGTAATTAGAAGTCTCTCTCAAGACATCCATCCATAAATGTCTGTTGCATATTTAAACTCTAAAAGCCAAAATCTGCCATTTTCTTTGTATGAATTTTTCATTTAAGTCAACAGAAATTTGTTCAAAAGAACAATGCAGGCTTGAAACTCTTTATAGGTGAAATGTTTAGTGTTTGTCCTAGAGTTCTCAAAAGTGAATGACACTTCAAAACCTCTCCTTTGAATTCCACCTCTTGATTTTTTCCACAAATGCCAGATGTTACAGAAATTGAGTGTTCTAGTTTTTACAATAATATTTTCATCTGTATAGTTTTCTTATTTTTACATGCTATCCAACAGGACACAAAACATTACTTTTTTTAGTGAGATGCATTTCATACTTACACCCTGCTTGGGGATTCTCTCATATTCCTTTTGCAGAAGTCTTTTGTCTTCTTGTAAACTACAGAGAAATCATCATAGAGATCAGCACATGGGCAATATACAAAGCAGTAAAAAGAGGCCTTAACAGTCCATGCTATCCAGCATTAAAAAGGTCAGTGAAATAACATCTGTGACAATTTGGACACCATTTTAAAACTGAGTTTAGGTCAGTCTTACCATAAAATTGATCAAGACATTACAAGTGTACAAAAAGCAAATTTCATTATACGGCTGCAAGTTTCATTGCAAAAGAATAATTCAAATATCAACACAGAATAAGAGCACAGATACCTAAAAGTGCTCAGAGATGTTTTTCATATCTCAAGGCACTTTCTAAAGTTACTCTAATGAAACTGAAATGAAAAACATGTGGTTTTAAAAAGATAGATATTGAAGGAGATAAACTGTAGAACAGCATTTACTAAGAATTGCAGGCAAAAACTTGTATACTCTGCAGAAAGAATATCATCATCTTTTTACCAAGGTTAGACAGGGCCAAGGTTATAAACAGATTCCAACCAGATCTGTTCTGAGCCACCGTTTGACTCAGTTGAGGTGTTGCCTGGATGTTTTATATACTATATTATATCACTGTCTTCTTGGACATCCTTGTCCTCTCCCTCCATGCACACTTTCATAGGCAGTTGTTATGGGGTCATTCTTGCAATATGGCCAAACCATTGTAGTTGGCACTTTTGATGATTGTAGTCACACAATGTACTTTCAGTCTTTTACAGATACCATAATTTCTTAGTCTATCTAGCCTGGTCATGTCTAGGATACAGTGCAATCATCTCCTTTCAAATGTTTGCAGCTTTTGCTCCAGACAGAGCTTTTGACAGTACTCATGTTTCACAGCCATAAAATAATGTGAGTATAATAAGTGTTGTATTTAATTTGGTTTTAGTTGTAATGGACACTGATTTAATAAACAAGTCATTTTTATTCAGACATACAAATGTTCTACTATTGATGTCATCTTCATAGTGGTTGTCTTATGTTATGATTTAGGGATGCAGGTTGTAACAGTGGAAAAAATGTCATTGATAACTTGATTTTTCTTTGTGTCAATGACTTTTTTTGTGTCTGGGATTTTTCTTTGTGTTCAGATTTTAACAAAGTGCGTTGAACTTGTCTACTTGAAAAATGTGGTTTTAATAGTTGCATGAATTACCTGAAATTATGTTACATAATTCACGTAACTATTATAAACACATTATATAATTTATATTTGACCAGCTCAGATGCCTTCCTTAGCAACATTACAAACATGGTGCTATGATGCAAACACAGAAGATTTAGTCTATTGCTCTGATGATAAGGAGTAAAATATCAAACATAAGTGCAAAGGGGTGATCTGCACAATATCCCAAAAATATCTTTCATGAAAGAGGAGGTTTATTTTGTTCAACATGCAACATACCAGGCGATCAGTCATAAGGCAAGCTGTGATCAAACATTTGAAGACAGCATCCCACAGATGTAAAGCAGAGGTTTGGAATTATGAAAAGGGCAGCAAACAAAAAGTGCAACAACAAAAAAATGGTGTCTGAGATGTTTGCGGTGAAAACAGATGAACAATTCCATAGACGGACAGAGCTTTTAAAGCTTACTGAGGCATTCTGTGCAGCGAATCTGACCCTGAAAACCCTTGACAATGTAATCCTAAAGGAGTATTTAGAATATAACTTTAGAAATGTTAGAATCACACCAAGTCTGAGCCATCTCCAGCATTTCTATTTGCCAATAGTATTTGATAATGATGTAAATTAAATAAAAGAAAAGCTGAAGACTTGTGATGGAATCAGCTTAGTCACTAACAAGATCTCATTTGCAGAAGATAGATATGTTCTCAACATACTGGCTGTTTTAAGCAAATCAGAATGTGAACGTGAATTGAAATTTAAGATGATTCTGTTGGACTGTGTGGTTTTAAACTCTGTGAACTTTTAAGACAGTTAGCCAAGCAATATGGAAAACATTGGATAAACATGAGGTTTCCTTTGACTGGATCACTGTTCTCGTATCAATTAAACATATATGAAAAAAACCTGGGTGTGAAACATTAAGCACTTGTTTCTGAATGCTGTGCATGTGATATGTTACCAGTTAAACTTAATTCAGCATGTGGCATAAAAAGCTTCAAAAAGCAAATGTCATTGTGAAATGAGCATTTACAAATTGCCTTACATGTAAAGCTCGCTTTCATATGCACTTGGAGGACAAAGGAAGAAGTCCGTGTATTACGCCCGTTCCAGTTATAATTCACTGGAACGTCTGGTTTAATGCTAATTTGTTTCACTTAGCTTACACAAAGGATTCTGTTTCATTTTTCAAAGGTCTAGAAAACATGGCCTATGAGGGAAGATTGAAAAAAACTGGGTTTGTTTAGTCTGGAGAAGAGAACACTGAGCAGGGACATAAGTCTTCAAGTAAGTAACAAGTTGTTATAAAGAGGAAGGTTGCATTTTTATTTGCTGTCTTTGTAAGAGAGAAAAATAACTTTTACTGTAGCTATTTTTCTCACCAGTTAGTGCACATTACATCCTCTGCAATTGCTCCCTCAGAGTGGTAAATAAATACAGCAATGGTCTGCCAGCCAATGGCAGCTTGGCAATTGGCACTGCCAAGGGTGGGAGGAAGTTTGGGTGAACTTGGAAGCAGTCACTTCAGGAGGCTATTTAGGATCCACAAGTTCTGAGGAATAGATACATATGATTCTCTAACATCTGTAGCATTTTTTTGTCCCAAGGGTTTGGGGACAGCATGCACAGGTGCTGTAGCTCTTGAACTTATTTCCCTCCCTGGCTTTTGCAGAGGAGGGAGTTTATGGGTCAAAGAGATCAAAGTCAGGAATAATTCTCAGTCTAAATGTGTCAAATTATGCATTCTAGTTCTTGTCTGCTGCATTTCCCCCATTTGCTTAATTTGCTTTATTTACAATATTACTCAAGAAGCTAGAATTTTTCCTGGGTATGGAATCAGTTATGTATTGTAAAAGTTTATGTGACATTCATATGCAGCAACTGAGTGCTATTCAGAGATAGAAGAAATGGAAAAATATTGTTATGGCTATAACATTTTATTGCACTAGTGAGTAAGAACATCATGATGAATTAGCAGGAATGTGTAAATACATACACATCTATATGTAAGATTATTTAATGGAAGACAGGAAGACAAACTGGGGCCAAATGTACAAGATTTCAGAGGGCACGTTTCGTTGCTTGCTTTGTAATAGAAAAACATTACAACTCTTACTGTAATTGTTTTCTCACCTGTTAGTACAGGATATAGATTTTAAGAAAATAAAATAGTAATATGTATTTAAAATCCTTAGTCTTCAGCCCTTGCTCATGCTGAGTAACACTTAATCACAAGAGCAGTTCCATTGTTTTCAATGGAACTACTCATATTAGTAAGTATGATTCATTATGAGGGAAGACTGAAGAACTAGAACCTAATTTAGTATTATTTTTACAAGTCACTATGGGCCAGACTATGCGTGGCCCATGCATAGTGCAAGTGTGTGTAGTGAAAACAATGCAAAATGCCTTCCTCGCTACCCCTTGTGTGGCAAGGAACTGCTTCTTACAGATTCCCCTAGAAATTCACAGCACCCCAAAGGGGGCAGAGAGAATGTAGTAAGGCTTGCCCCTTGTGGACAGGTATAGCAGCCAGTGTGTCATGTTGTTCCTCCCCTAGGTATCACAGTGGGGCTCTGTACTGCTCTTCCTGCTACACACTGCACCTAAATGCCACAGGTGAGCCTTGCAATTTTCCCTTGAGAGTACTCTGCTATTTGAACATAAATGAATGAATATGTTCATTTACCTAGCTAGTGAGTCATTGAGGTATGTATTTAGACAACTAATAAGGGGAATTTACAACCCTACGGCACTTTAGCTGAATATCTGGTAGCATTGCTTGGGCTTGCATAATCACAACAGCAGAACTGAAATTCCCATTCTGAAAATGTATCCATATCTATATAGCTGCCACCAAAACTAATTAAATGGGTACTGCAGTTCTTGTCAGCAGTCTAGGCTGGGGAGCGTTCTCTTTAAGATCACCCCAGGAGGATCACAAGGACAACCTTAACACTGTAGGGGAGAAAGAAGTTGGCACCATTTCCCTTTCTTATCATAATCTTCTCTCATGAGGTCCAGATTCCTGTGGTACCATTCCAAATTCACAACAAAAGCTTTGTCATCCAAAGGAGGTTAAAGGATTTTAATACCTCATGTTTTATGGCAACAGAGGGTTGCAAACACAAAGTTGTAATTCTCTTGAGTAGGCCTACGGCTTTCACAAAAAGCAAGTCCAGGGGCAGGAGAAGGAATAAAAGAAGAAATACTCCTTTAAAATACTCAGTTTTTAAAAGTTAAACTAAACCCCAAATATGAAGTAGAGTCAAAATTAAAATACTTCGTTTACAATATTAATTTGACATACACATTATGGATATACTCATCATTTAGTGGTTTATTTCAAGTTGCATAAATCAAAGATTTCTCTCTGGCTTCATTATTCTCAAACTGTATTGCTTTGTTTTTCTAAAAGTCATTGTTTGGGCTCACCTTCTAGCCTTTGTAGTTTAGGTCTTATCTTTTAGCCTTAGTCTCTGTATACCGTAATCTGTTTGAGTCAGGTCCTAATTTTCATAACTTTATAAAAAACTTAGTATATTGTTGGTGCTATACAAAGTCATTGGGCATCAAACACCTCGTCAGCTATTGCGAATGGGACTCATCCACACTGATTGAATTACCTTGTTAACACTTGTCCTCACTGTGATGTAACACACCCATCCTTGCATGAAGTTTTCACTTCATGCATCTGACAAAGTGGGTTTCTGCCCACTAAAGCTTATGCCCAAATAAATTTGTTAGTGTTTAAGGTGCCACAGAAATCTTGTAGTTTTGATGAATCTGTTCTTCATTTTTGCATGCTTAAAACCTTTATCATTTTGGCAACCAGAACATCTCAGACACACAAAAAAGAACAGAATCCTTAAGCCTAAGCATTTGTGTTTTGAGAATGTAGAGACTTGTTTTTCATGCTGCTTTATTCATTTTGATGCAAATGAATACAAATGCATGCAAAACTAATGTAGATATAGTTTGTTTAAAAACACACACTCACTTAACTGAAAGAAGTTGCAGACTTTTTCCCTGAGAGTTGTCTACAGCTGCAAACTGCCATAAAAATACAAAAATAAAGTCAAAAGTGATTAGGAAATATAAATGGCAGATGTCAACGGAGGTCTGTTTTAGTTCATTAATGAACACTGTAACCAGAACAGAACATTTTAAACCATTATGAGTTCAATCCTGTAAGGTGCTGAGCACCTTCAACTGCAACTGACTTTAGGTGAGTGTTCAGTATTTCATTGGATCAGGCCCTATGTCCATAGCTTGAATATACTAGAGATGACAGGACCCCAGCATGAGACTTCTGGAAGATTTTCAAAATATGCTTGTTGCCCATTCCCAGGCTCTGGCAAACAGCAATTACCTTCCCCTTAACTGGTAGTAAGCCATAATTTTAGCCTCCTTTATATCTAACAGCTTTCTGACAAAATGGGCATGGAACTTGGGTGAAAAGATGCTGACACTAAGTAAGGTGCTACAGGGAAGAGATTTAGACTTACAATAAAACACTGAAAATTCTTTAAAATAATTATAAAATAGAAAATAAAAACCCAACATCTTTAAATACTGACAAGGTTATCTGATAATTGCTCTGACATATGGTATCAAAATCAGAGGTCTTTATTAATTAGAAGATTTCAGGACAGCCAATTTTTTTTAATATAATTGGCCTGCAGCAGATGCCCCATGCTGCAGTGGTAGGACTTGTCCACACTTTTATTAGGCTGTGGACTAGCTTTTTCCCTTAACATGGAAATGAATGCTGATGTGGTTCCTGTTCTCTTTTCTATGTAGAAAATAGTTAACTTTCTGTTCGGTTTGATAGCAAAATGGAGACGCTCTTATTTCTGTCTGTGGAGAATAAGGGAGCTATCTGTGTTATTTTTTATGACCATCATGTGCACGTCAGTTTAGATGCTTGATATTAACCTGCCTAACTGCAAGGAGTGAAATTAAAGGAGGCTGTTGAGGGGAAACAAATAGGAAATGAAACATTGGCAAAGATAAAGGTCCCATCAGGGAGAATACTTGCGGGAATACTGGAGAAGCTATTAACTGAGGAATACGCAACTGCCTGGCTCCAACTAGACTTGCAAGGTTTATTCTTCTAAAGCCTGAACCTGAGATCAAAGTTGATATTAAACCTTAAATCCTCAGTCTACGAAGGGAGAGAGGATGAGCAGGTAGCAATGGCTGGACATGAGTTTGAGGGTATGTCTTCATTGCAATTAAAAACCCATGGCTGGCCCATGCCAGCTAACTTGGGTTCCCAGAGCTTGGGCTAAGGGGCTGTTGAATTGCAGTGGAGACAGTTGGGCTCAGAGTGGAGCCTGGACTCTAGAACCCTGCAAGGTGGGAGGGTCCCAGAACTCAGGCTGCAGCCTGAGCCTGAATGTCTACACCACTATTGAACAGCCCATTAGTCCAAGCCCTGGGAACAAACGTGTAGTACTTTGTGTTGGACGGGAGTGCAAAAAGGTCTATCAACCTAGGTAAGAAAGATTTCCCATAGGATTTGGTTACTAAGCACTCATTCATAGTCTTGACAGAAATGTCTGCTCAGTATATATACTGTGGTGTTCTGAAGACCCAGTAGGTAAGTTGTTGAGATGTCAATGTGGGCAGTTATGCACCAGTTTCAAAGCTTTATTGACTCTGTGCACAAGGATGGGGATCTTACTCCTCCATCATTTATACACTGGTAGCTAGTGCTTAATTTGTAATGAAAGAGGAGCCAGTGGTCAAGCAATTTTTTTACATTCATAACTGATGCAGCGAGCCCAGAGGTGCTGAGGCTATGAACTGCTAAACCTAGAGGTGCCAGGGCTCAGCCCCAGCAAGCCCTGACCCAAATTAAGCACTGATGGTAGCCCTGTCATCTGTTATGATCCTGACCATTTGCATGAAGGGTAGTGTAGGAAGGCGCAGGGACCTTCCCCCGCGGCTGGGCCCCCGAAAGGGCAGCCGCCGCCCCAAACACTGCCAAGCCCGGATTTAAACCCCCCGCCTGTCTATCAAGGCCGGGAGCCGACCGGGATAGGCCCGGGCAACTGGCCAATCCCTTCCCCAGAGGGCGGGACTTCCCCCCGACAAGGGGAAATAAAAGGCCGGGCCCGGCGCTCAGTCAGGGGCCGACGGTCAGCAGGGTCAGACCTGCCTGCCCACCAGCGAGAGGCCCGGCCGGAGCTCCACCAGGCCAAACCTCAGCGCAGGCCCGGGCGGGACGTAGCAGACTGGGAGCGACCCTCCCGCCGGGGAACCGACGATTGGGTCGGACCCCCGGACACCCGGGGATGGGACGAGCCCTGGGACCCTCTGGGTTGGGAAGGCCCCTCTGAAGCGGGGCAGGACCTAGAGGAGCTACCTGCCGCACCCCCCGCGGAAGCCGGACCAGATCTGGAGGAGCTACCCGAGGCTGCAGCCCCCACCGAATCCAGTGAGCTAGAGGAACTGCCCCTCGCAGAGGAGTTCCCGGACCTGCCGCCCGTGGGCGCCGACGGCCTCCTGAACCTACCCCGCGCCAGCTACCCGACGACCACCGAGGAGGGAGGTACCAGGGACGGGCGGGGAGGAAGTAGCCCAGGGGCAGCCCCAGTTCGGGCTGCGGTGGGAAATCTCCTGCCACTGGCGTGTTACGGCTCGGACCCCGCCAGAGCAGCGGGAGTGACCCCGCCGCTGCTAGGGCCCTGGGCTGGGACGCAGTGGAGTCGGGTGGGCCTGCGTCCCCCTCCCCCCTTCTTCCCTTGTGCCTCAGCAAACCTCCCAACCCCTCCTCCAACCCAGCGATAGACTGCTTGCTCGCCCGCCCTGCCAAGGGGCCGGGGCGATAGACTGCCTGCTCG
>ML675616.1:20220144-20350558 GCA_007922155.1 Mesoclemmys tuberculata
GGGCGATAGACTGCCTGCTCGCCCGCCCTGCCAAGGGGCCGGGGCGAGCGCCTTTAGGTCACCGAGCTAATTCCCCATTTATTTCGTGGAAGGTACAGGGACCTTCCCCCGCGGCTGGGCCCCCGAAAGGGCAGCCGCGCCCGACGGGTGACACCCGCCGGCCTACAGGTAGGAAGTGGCTACATACATATCAGAGAGCTCTGAGTTTGAGGTTGATATGAGGGGTGGACTCTGTGGGGAACCGTCTGCCTTAAGCTATAAGGTCCTGGAAGTGAGTTCCTCATGCCAGCAGTGAAGTGTCTGTGGTGATGGTTCTCATGAAGGGCAGGAAGAGGTGTTGTGTAAATGAGGTCCCACACAGATCTCGCAGGGATGCTTTCACCAACTGAATGAGTCGAGAACCTTTTGTGGAATAGGTATCTTCTTGGTCAAGCTGTTTTTGTCAAGTATATATTCCTCCCTGATCCAGATGCCTTGGAGACATCTAGAATGCAGCCCTGTCAAAAGTGTAGTGTATGTGCAGGCTGCCATGTGGCCTAGCAGCTGCAAGCAGGTCCAAGCCGTAGTTTGAGGGCTCCTCGGACTAGCTGAAATCAGTCTTTGTGCTGAATTTGTCCAATGGAAAGAAGGCTCAGTTGGCTGTGGAATCCAGGATGGGTCCTATAAACTCGATGTGTTGGACCAGTGTCAAAATTGAGCCTCAATCCCAGACAGTATAAGAGGGCCAGGTTCTTGCTGGTCGAGAACTGTATATCTGAAAAGGTCCAGCCCCTGAAGAGCCAACTGCCAAGACAGGGGAAAACCATTCTGCCAAAGTATTATTGCAGCCCAACTATTACACAAAGTACTTTGGTAAAGAATCTTGGGGCAATTAAGGAGCCAAAGGGAAGCATTCAGTATTGGTAGTGATCATTGCTCACTGTGCTGAAAGTGTCTGTGAACAGACTGCATTGCTATATGGAAATAGCATGGAGGGCCACAAAATTGCCCCCTTGGATTTAGAGATGGTATTACTACATGCAATTCTGCACAGCTGGCAACATCTTTAATCTCCAGCATCTTCGTGCTTTCACTGAAGTGATTGACGTGCTCTTTATCCTCTGAGCTGATACCTGTGCATTTGTAGCATATCTTGTTGAAGACATGCAGCATCTAATCAACTGCTTTTCTAGATCAGCAAAGTGATTTGGGCTATCAGCCTCAAGAAAACCAAAGTGCTTTACCAGTCTGCTTCAGGAAAAATGTATTCTGCCCCTGAAATCACAATTGATGACATACTGCTTAATGTAGTGGAAAAATTTTGCTCTCTTCACAGCCCTTTATCTAGTAATGCCGTGATCGAAGATGAAATCATGTAGCACATTTCTAAAGCCAGTTCTACTTATGGTCAACTTTGAAATCACCTATGGAATGTGAGATGCATTTGACTTCACAAGACTGGTGTTATGCACTTTTCTCTATGGCTGTGAAACGCAGACACTACAACAGGCACTTGGAGCAACTAGAGCACTTTACATATGCTGTAGGTGCCCATCTGTAACATCAAGCGGTCAGACAGGATACCAAACACTGAAGTCCTGGACCAGTGCTGCATGATTAGTGTTGAATCCCTAATCACAGGTGCAACTTCACCAGGCTGATCACCTTATAAATATAGGTGATACATGACTCCCCAAAGCCATATGTTATGGGCAGTTGAAAATGGAAACACGTATGCTGGGTGGCCAATGAGAACAATATAAGGACACTCTCAAAGTTCACACAAAAGCTGACCAAGCAGATCTGAACACATGGGAAGTTGCTACTGCTGATAGATCAGGATGATGACAGACCTGTTGGTCTGCAGAAAAGTCACCAAGAATAGCAGAACAGAAAAAGCCAAAGAGAAGCATGAGTGAAAAAAGTAGGCTGTGGTAAAAACATGCAGCCACATCCTGAACCTTTTGAGTCTTGATTAATACGTTTAGAGCTCTGAGGTCTCGGATTAGTCTCCACCCTCCCTTCTTCTGGGGAACAAGGAAGTATCTGGAGTAGAAACCCCTCTAGACAAAAAGAAGGGGGACTGGTTTGATCTCTCCCATGAGCAGGAGGGACTGAACTCCCTATTAAAACAGGCCCTTATGTGAAGGGTCCCTGAAATCAGATTGAGAGGGATGGGAGATAGCAGAGATGGAGCTGAAGCAAATGGTGTAGCCTGCCACTACAACTTCTAGCATCCATCTGTCCAACATGATCCGCTCCTGCTCCCAAGATGGTCTGATACAGGAAAGGTCGGAGGAGAAAAGGGTGATGCACAAAGTGTCCAGGGATAGTGATTCATGGTTCTCAATCAAACCATCAAAAGTGTCATGGCTGAGGCTTGGGCAGTCAAACCAAGGGTCAGAGTTCGGAGTTGAGCTAAGGATCAGATCCAGAAGTCAAGCCAAGGGTAAAAGCCAGAGACTGAGTCAGAGACTGGGGCAATTCTCCGGAACTAGGCAGGAACCAGGAACAGGTCAGGAAGACAGGAATCAGGAGCAAGGCAGGGATGCAGGATCCAGAGACAAGCCAAGAAGGTGGGGCTCATGATTCAGAAGAGAAAGAAGGGTCCAATGCAGCAGCCAGCCAGCAATTCACCCAGTCATGCAAACAACTTCCTGTGCCTCTCTTTGGTCAGTGCTTCTATTTAAACTCAAGAGGTAACAGTGTTCCTCCATTTGGGCCTCAACGGAAGCCTCCCTGATATGCCTTCAGGTTTAATGGTCTCTCAACCCAGTCAGTTGGCAGCAAGCTGCAGGGTGAGAACAAGGAGGCATCAGTCAACTGGGAAACCTCCGGCTCCACGTTCAAGACCTGCAGGCTCATGACAAAAAAGGATGCTTCATGGAAACTGTTGGCTGGGAGGTGGTAAGAGGGATTTTTCCTCTGGTATCTAGGATTCTTCCTAGATGACTCTAGTTGATATGTATAGTATTGAGCTAGACAATTTCCAGGGTATCTGTGATCTGCTAAATATAATTTTGGTCACAGGAGCATCAATGTTCAAGGAGTAGAGGGTTGCTTTCGAATCTTTCAGTGAGTGGAGGGATTCATTAATGATGTTAATGAAGAGCTTGGGGGCTCAAAAGAGATGATTTTCAACTATGTTCTGCACCTCTGTGGGAAGCTTAGAGTATTGCAACTGAGAAGCACAATGCATTACTACAGTGGCTGCCAAAGATCAAGAGGATGTATCATCTGTGTTCAACAAGGCCTGAAGGCCAGATGGTCACCAAGAAATAATGGGTTATAACTGTCCTTTCTGATGCTGTGGCAAATAATCAATAAAATGAGTGAAGTTGCAGTAGTTAACGTAGTCATAAATGTATGTTAAATAGATACCTGAAGCCAAAATGCAGCAAAGGAGTAACTTTTGCAGCCTAAGAGATCCATGGGTTCATCGCTGGCTAGTTTCTGGAAGCTCCTCTTCTAAGTAGATTTCAAGGGAGGGAGGTCTAAAAGGAAGAGTGGTGGAATACTAAACAGAGACCTCTGAATCTGAAAAAGCATCCTCCCCCATTTCTGGAGGTGCTGAAGAGGGGGAGCTGCAGTGGTACCAGAGGTCATGTCAGTACTGAAGGTGGCACCAGAACCAGAGGTTGGATCACTACCAGAGGATATGCATGTGCCTGAGGCACGAATATATTGGCTGGGCTAATAGTGCTGTCAGACAATTCCTCTTGGTACCCACCCGTAGAGGATAGTCAGGTACTTGAAGAATTAGGAAGTCCTTTGAGAGCAGGAATGTGCTCTGTACCAGCGAGGTAGGCTGTTGAATAGTCTGGTGTGATGTAGCTGCCAGTGCTGGGGATTGTGTAGCTGGATCATTTGCATGCTTTCTAGGCTCCTGGCCTGCTAGCATGGGCACTATTGGAGGAGCTGGTACCAGGGAGTTGGTGTTGGCCTCTTCAAGGAGCCCTTATGTATAGAGGGCTCCAAACTGGATACCAATGCTAGTACCAAGCAGGGCTTCTTGACATGGAAAGCAGGAGAAGCCTTGTTTGGAAGTAGGTGAAACTTGGTACTGGAGGGAGTTAGGAGTCTCTGCAGTACCTAGACCTGGACATGAGATCTCTTTACTGCCTGACCTTTGGGGCAACTTCCATTCCATTTTTGACTCCCTCTGGGGGACTTGTGCCTTCTCTTCTTGGCGTGCTTCAGGGGTGCCAAAGTTGTTCCTTGGGACTTGGCCATTGGAGCTGGAGACGTGGAGATTCACGTGGCATTTGGATCTCCCAAGGCTGATCGGGGGGGAGGGCGCAGGGGAAGCAGAGCTGGGCTGTGAAATGGTAGCAGGTCTTGATAAATGCTCCATGAGAAGTAGCTTGAGACAGTCTTCCCTCAGCTTTCTAGATCTGGTCTTGAAGCCAGAGCAGACCTTGCACTTTGATGGAGTATGTGATCCCTGAGGCAGCAAGAATGTCCATTTACTGCAAGGAAAAGACCTCTTACAGGTCTGGTCTGGCTTGAACCTCAAGGTTTGGGGCAGAGAGGAGGGCTCCAAACAAAGGGATCCAAGGCAGACAAGAAACCCAAGCTACTAGGGAAAAGAGAATAGAGGGGGTGACCCCATCCAAATACACAAAGTGCAAAGAAAACAAATGAAAAATAAAAAATAAATAAAAATGAGTAAGGAAAGAAAAAGTTAACAAGGGACTCCACAAGGTTCTGTCTCAGGCCACCGGTAGTTGAAAAGGAACTAGAGTGGCAGTAGGTCCGCCCTTCTGTACTTACCCTCAGACTGGAGCATGAGGATGTGTAGGGTGCAGGTGTTGACTGCTGCCAAATATCTCCAATCAAAGGTGCATGGGCATGCATCCACACTTGAAGTGGAGGGCCCACAGGGTCAACTACTCAAAGAAGAAATATGGATTCTTTTCCATTCGCACATATATATACAAACAGTTTTTTTGAAAGATGGTATTCAGTTTTAATTGCATTACAAAATTTTCAAGTACACAACATGACAATTATACTTCAGCTGTTTATGGAACAGAAGTGGAAGGATAATTTGAACACAGACATTATACCTGAATGTCAGCATTTTTTTGGCAGGCAAACCCAGATATTTAAAATATACAGTTACTTACAAGACTCAGCCTTTCATGAGAACGTCAAGCATTTACTTTTTCCACAATAAATGATTATATTTAATATCTTCTTTTGCAGAGATGGGAGTTTTCTGACAGTGTAAACATATCTAACATTTTTTATTTTAATAGAGAAGGCTGAATTTCTATTGACTTTTGGGTTTAAAAAAAGTTAGTTCGAAAGGCAAACATATTTTGTATCATTTCAGCACAAGTCCAGTTGCTGAGTCTCACAGACATTTTGCTTCATTTGTACTAAAAACAGTCCAAAAACAATAGAAATTTCCCAATGAACCTTTTCTGTCTAAACCTTAGTAATTGTGGCAGTTGGGTCAACAGCATGCTGGGATAAAATGCTCTACAGACTTTGGTAAAGACTGCAAGTAGAAAACAGTGAAATCAATTACTTTAATCTCATATTCATACAGTATCTCAAAGGACTCCAAAGCACCCTATAAATTTAAAATGATACACAAATTACATTCAGGAGTTACTTCATCCACCACTGACACAGACACATCTGGGGAAAATCATGGGAAATGTTTAATAGGACAGAGCAACACTATAACTGTTTAAAGGGAAAATAATGTGTTCAAAGATGCAGGGAGAAATAGGGTTATATTGCATATTATCTCATTAGCGTTGAGTTATTAAAAGAGTGCACAAAAGTGAACCCTATCATCTGAACATCACCTACCTGTTCAACTTGTACTGAAGTTCATATTCTCTTTCTTTAATAGCAGTATATTCATTCTGATATTTAAGAAGTTGTTGTCTCATTCTGGAGACTTCACTGGTAAAGCCTTCTGGGAACTGATCAGCTTTTTCCAGTGCCTGTTGCTGCTGTTCTATTTCTACAGAAAAACGTTTGGCATCCTGCAACAGTTGGATCTCTGTCTCCTGTAAACTATTAAATAAAAGCAGTTAGGATCATGCATTAAAAAGGCACCAGAAAGAAACTTTGTAATTACATTGTTGTATCTTACATTCTGACCTATAACATTTAATATAAAAATAGGACCCCAAGGAACATAAGGATCTCTTTTTCTCTGCCTCTAGACTCAGTTACTCAGGGCTGGGCGCATCTTCACATTCCATGTGATAGACCCTCTAGTTGAATGGAATACTATATAATGTGACTAGTGCTATAAAATGGAAGAAATGGGGAAAATATAACGGGCTGCCTTGTTCTGTGGTGGAGTAGTAGTGGAATAGGAGTGGGAATGGCACTCATGTTTATTTAAATTTTATTTGTTTGGGAGCATTTAAACATCTAGTGGGTTGTTTCACCATGTTCCATGTTTCATTACTTGAAGTCTCAACTTCAGTGGCTATGATCCTATGTGCAACCCACAGTTAAGTGAAAAAAAGTGGAGTGGCATCTCATGTTACTGGAGATTTTGCAAGACAAGGAGGGAATTTTACTCCTAGGAGAGAGATTCTTTCATTTATCCATTCCCTGTTGTTGGAGAGGTGACAGGCATGAGGCAGAAGATCACTAACAAAAAGATACAGGCCAGATATTGGGTGAAATCCTGGCCCATTATAATCAACAGAAAAACTCCCATGTATCCAAGGTAAAATCCTGCCCCCACTATTTATTGTCTGTCCCTCTGGCCTTATCTTCTTCGAGGGGACAAATGCAATGATCTGCAGGGTTGTGCTGCTAAGTGTGCTTCACCCTCCATGACCTCATCACTGATGAATTGCCCGACTTTGCTTGTATTACCGAAGCCTGGTGGTATATATTGACACATTGCTTTGTAATAAATCCATCAGCAGACCTTGTTTGTTGCAGAGATGTGCACGAAAATAAAAATGTGACCCCTTTTGGAGGGGCACATTCTATGCTGCCATCACAGGGTAGGGGCCAGAGGACTCACTCTTACCCCCCCAACACTCCCACAGGGGACCCTTTGCTTACCCCTCCTCTGCACCCCACCATCTGAGGGGTACCCTATGCTCCCAGGACTGGGGACCCTTGTGCTCCCCCTTGACTGACTCCTTCCTTCCTCCCTCACCCCAAAGACTTTGCTCACCGCCTGCTCTCCCACTATTGTTGGATAGGAGGATTGTAACTCCATATTGCCTCATCTGCTGATTGGTGGAGGCAAAGAAAGGGGTGGGTGAGCTCCAGAGAATGCCAGCTCCTGGAGGGGATCTGCCTACCCAGTGCTAAAGCTAAGAGCTCTGTCAGCTCCTGCCCCAGCCCCAGGGCTGGGGGATTTCTTTGCCCCTGCTTACTGAGGGGGTGGGGGCCCATGCCCCTGATGCCCATCCCTTGTGCATACCCCTGCTTTGTTGCAATAATTGGTGATTAAGAGTAAGACCAATATTAACATGCAATGCCTATTATGGAATAGTCACAATGATAACATGAAGGTCTCAATTCATTTATGCAGTGTGAAGCACTGAAATCTTTATTAATATTCAGAAAGTATGCACAATAATTAATATAACAATTTTACCAAATTAATTTTATATTATACTAAAAGCAGTTCAGTGACATTGAATAACAGCCTAAAAAATTTCAAATTCAAAAGCCAAAATGGGTTTTAAAGTTCACAAAAGATCAGAAATAATCAAAGCACTACTATTTGTCCTTTGCTAATTAAAAAGATGATAATTCCCCCCCATTTCCCCCAAACACAAAAGTAAAAGGAATTTGGAAACTTCCAGCTGGAGAATTTATACATCAAATTTTAGCTCAGACAATTGTCAAATGCCAAATTTAAACTTGCCATACAACTGGATACATAACACAAATATTAAAACCACCAAAATACAGGAATTCAAATTACACAGATACTATTAAAAAGTAAAACATTAAATTGGCCATATTGCACAGACATAGCTGAAATGGCACAGAGGAAAAAGTTCAATTTCTTCATTGCATTGCAAAGTAGCTAACCACTTCCTATTTTAACAAGAAAATATGAAAACCACATACTTCAACAGGAACTAAGAATGTGCTCTGTAACAGGAACCAAATCTGCAGTGTACTGAGGAGTTAAATTTTAGCTCTTAAAGGGTGAAATTCACGGTAATACAGAGGGCTTGTGCAAGGCCCTACATACCAACCTGTAACCTATTTAAGGTCTTTTAAGAAGATCTTTTTGTTTTGAGAAGAAATATTGTTAGTTCTAATGGTATTCCCCATTTTAATCACAGAGAAGTTGATGGACTCTTTCAAAGAGAAACAACTTTTAAAATAAAAACGAGAGTCCTGTAGCACCTTAAAGACTAACTAATTTCTGCAGGCATAAGCTTTTATGGGCTGCAACCTACTTCATCAGTTGCATCTGATAAAGTGCACTGCAGCCCAGAAAAGCTTATGCCTGCAGAAATTTGTTAGTCTTTAAGGTGCTACAGGACTCTCATTTTTACTGTATGCAGACTAACATGGCTCTGGAACTTTTAAAATAGTAACACAGGAATTGCAGTGCTGAATCAAAAGTGAATCTAGTGGAGTATGTTGTTCCTAACAGCAGCTTGTACCCACTGCTTCAAGGGAAGGTTCTAGAAATTCCATAGTGGACAATTATTGAATAACCTAACAGTGTTTGAGTTATACTTTGAAACTCAAATTTTATATCCCTTCTCAATTTGTTTATAATCCTAACTAACGTAACTGAGAATGTTCCCACTGGGTAAAATTCACTCCTATTCAGAGGGTCAGCACAAGGCCTGAACATAAAATTAAGTCCTGCATAAGCCCTCAGATAAGGTGAATATAGGTGAAAACTGATACAAAGACACTATTTAGCTTCTCAGCAATGAACCTTATCTTCTTTAGTTGTGCCTGTTAAACCTTATTAATTCAGTGAACTCACAGTTTACTCACAGGTTTCCTACTCCTGATAAACCAAAATAATTTCTTATTCTGTTTTATTAATCTTTGGCTATTTGCTCTACAAAATTTGGTCTTAGCCCTTTTAATTTATATTTTACATTTTACCTGCTGTAGTTTATGCTCTTCTATTGCCATCACTATGTTAAGATTTCCATTTTATGAAAAATACTTGTTTAGTTCAAGTTACCTCTTAAATCTTGCCATTTAACCCTAATGGCTTTTTCCTTGCCTTCCTACTTCCTTTTTTAAGTGCAATCACTGTAAGCAGGTGTTAAATAATGTAAGGGACCTTATGCAGTGCCTCTGCATTGGGAGATTTTTTGTTTAAGCATGTAATGCTTTGGCTAATGAAACAATTCCAAAAAAGGAATTATGGCGTTGGCTAATCTCTAGAATCAAGTATTCACAATGAAACAAGAGATGATATACTGAAAATCTGCTTACCTTATCACAGTCTCATGCAAAGTGGTGTACTTCGCTTTCAGCTCAGCAACTCGGGTGCCTGGGAGTTTTCCAGCAGAAAACAGCTAGAAAAGGACAATAGATAATTATGAAAGCCATGACACTAACATTTTTATTTATACTTAGACTTTTATAATTAGTGTTAGCAGATTTATCTTCAGTTTTTGGTAACATATCAAATAAATATATACACACAAAAGATGCTAGTTTATTTAACAAGTTGTGGTATAAATAAAAGTGTAAAGAACACATCACAATTACAGAGTTGATTAGACCTCTGCTCTCTCTGAGTGCACCCCCCAGAGTACTAGGTCTTATGCCCTTAGCTGTCCAGGGTTGGAAGTTCACAATTCTCTCTCTCTTAGAACATGATCTGGGAACACCATACTGCACATTTCTAGTGTAGACATTTCTAGTGGCCTTAGACACTTTTCCCCACTCAAGGAATCTCTCTTTTTTTCAAAGCCCTGACTTCCTAGTGTGAACCACAGCACAGTTATTATATATCTTAATGGTTTTTGTTAGAGGGCCTAGGTGTAGCGTCTTCCTTTTGCCTGAGGATATGTCTACGCTACAGTGACTATACTGGCATGGATACATCACTGTAGCAATGGTGGCATAAACCCATAGTGTAGATGCAACCTCAACTGATGGAAAGGTTTGTCCACTGGTGTCAGAATACCATCTCCCCAAGCATTCTTCCATCATCCTAGCTTTGCATACACAGGGTGCTAGGTCAACATAGCTAAGTCACTCAGGGGTGTGGATTTTTTACACTCCTTATTGACATAGCCATGTCAATCTAAATTTAAACCTCAGACTGGTTTTTAAAGATCAAGATAGGGTGTAAATTTAAAGTTCAATAGTAATTCTGGAATAACTATTGCAGAATAACTAGTCCACAATAGTAATTCTAGTTAATTTCCCAGCATAGACAAATCATATGTTTTCATTGCAAACAGGCTAGCCTCACCTGGCTGGGATGTCCCCACTGCAAAACCCTACCTGTGCCAGAACCAGATAACTGGATCCACAGTGGGGCTGTACTAGCCCGTGAGCTAGAACTGATTTCTGGTGGGATACCCTGTGGTTCTTAGCAGTGAATTAAATTGGGCCAGTCTACTAATTCATTCAGAGTGAAAACTAACTCTCTTTCACCTAGCATGAAGCTGCTGTCTGTGGCCATGACATGAGAACAATACCTTATGTAAATAACTTCCAAGTGGAATTTCTCATTATTAAGGCAGGCTGTCTGCAGGTGAAAGCAAACAGCATTTGGCAGCAAGAACTTTTAATTAGACTGTTATTAACGAATTCAGTCTGCAAACCACACTGATTCATAGTCATAGCACACTCAACTAACTTTTCTGCCTCTCCATTTCCTATTTTTTTCCTGCCCACTAAACATAAAAATGTCATGTTAGATAAAGTTTTCCAAATTATGGTTCACCCCACAGTTTTAGCAGAAGATAGGTGTCTGCTTCTGACAAACTCAGCACAGAAGGATTTCTTGGATGGTGTCTCATTAGGACTGGTGTGAAGGGAATTCATGCTGTGTCCCTGCATCCCCCAGCTATTATAAGCCTACAGAGCCTGAATGGAGGAGTCCAGCCACTGCCACAGTTTCAGGGTCCTAGACACTCTTGGAGTGAAGACTTGCAGCCTAATACTCCCTCCTAAGAATTGGAGCCCTCTGTACAGCTGCCTAGCACCTCTGCACAGAATAGTGACTCTCAAAACTCCTTTGGACTTAAACACACCCTCTCCTGGAACTTCACAAAGGTGTGAAATTTCTTGTTACAGTTTAACTCTCTCAGGGGCATACAGTAGTTAACACCCACTCACGCTTTGCAGAGTCGAGCATATTTATGTTCTTTACTTAATCACACAAAGCACAGGACAGAACAGGGCATACAAAACAACAAACATTGCACACATTTCCATTTCTAGCTCACCCTTCCCTTTGGGAGTCCTTAGGGACCACAGATGTCTAGGCAGGCTGTCCAGTTCCTCAGACTGTTCCATGACAGGTGGTCTTTCCCTTTTACCTAGCTTCTGTTGCTCTCTCCTGCACCATATGTCCTCTTCCTGTCTTGCTCTCTATTCCTGTGTATTCCCTTATTTAAGTTCCTCTGGGTCACTTGGCTGTCTGTGTTCTGTTCCTTGTAAGTTTTCATTGCTTCAATCTCCCACTCTCCCTTCAAAGGGTAGGCTAAACTGGATTTCCAAGGCCTGAGCTCACTCACTGTTCCCAGTTGTTTGCCCCTGAATAGTATCATGGAATCCTAAGCACCACCAGCCCTTTGTATTTGTCTGGTGTGTATCTGCCACAGGACCCGGTAGATCTTCACGCACATAGGCACTCATAATACAGCTGCTTTTCATAAATCAACTTCACAAAATTCATAAATTGTATAAACATAGCCCCAATTTGTCACAGATGGTATCTCTGCTGTGAAAGTACAGCAGAAATGGAGCCGGCAAACATGGGCTTAAAATGCACAGCAGACGAAGAGAGGAGTTAGACAAGAAAGTACAGCCTGGATAGAATTGTGGGATAGGACTGGAGGACTAACAACATTGGGGGATTAACCAGTCTGCATTCTCACCGCAAAGTAGGCAGATTGCCTGTCTGGGCTGAAAGAAATTCCAGTCTCAAGCCCATATCCTCAGCAATGCTGACTAGCCCAGACATAAAGCATCCTGGTTAAAGGTTCTTCTGTGCAGATGGAAAGAGGATTTTATGATGCCAGAGCAACCCCATGCAACAGGGCTGATGTTGCAGACGGTCTTCATCTCTAGCACTTCATGCAGGCCATCTGCCTCTGCTCACATTTCAGCACTTCAGCTGAAAGCATCTAAGTCAGATCCCTTTCAGGGCAACAAAAGCTCAAACCAACATCCCAAATTCTTTCAACAATCGGTCCTTCCTTTCGGCTCTGTCTTCAGTCTCCTTTCTCAGCTACTCCAGAACCTTCTTCCACAGACTAGCAAAGCTCTGTGACACCCATATAAATCCAGAGTAATTCTACTGAAGCCAACAGACATTGTGGCATGTCTCCACTCTTTTGCACCCTATAGTTATTTACACCTTTGCAAATTGTGTACAATGCTACCATTTTGATTTGATAGAGCTTTACAGACACAGTGCACAAGTGTTAATGACTATATAAGGTGTAAAACAATAGAAAAAAATCTCAGATGTGTAAGTCAAAGTGAGTTTTGCTTGAGTAAAAGCTAGAGAATTGTGTCTTTAGTCAAGACATCTATCTGAACAATATGAATTACAACACTTTGCTGCAAAGGTTGCAATAGTTACTGACAGGCCATTTTTTAATGAAGTGAAAACATGTCACAGACTCTCTAGGTTACATAAAGTTTACATAAAATGTTGCTATGTGCCCTTCTCTGAAAGTATGCTTTGCGGTGCTGCAACCCTCTCATTTTGTATAAACAGTTTCCATTCCGTGACATTCTCAGGCTCAATATATTCTGAAATCAGTAAAGTGAGTAATATTAACAATATCTCCTTTAAACTGGTATTGTCTAGAACAGTACTAACTTTTGAAATCAATACAGTTATATTGATTTAAAATTGGTGAGAGAGAAGAATCAGGCCCATTAAACATTTTTTTTTAAAAGAAGATTCATAGGAATCTGCATCTTCCATTTATTGGGTTTCTAGATCCCAGATCCCTCAGGAAGAGTCACAAATACATGACATTTCTAAACTGTCGTTTTTGCATTTGGATGTCCAATTTAGGTGAGAGAGATATAAAAAAAAACCCTTTTTACCAGACTTCTTCTTATAAAATAAGTATACACTTATTCCTGAAGTATAGCATTAGTTCTCTTTGTTTAAATAAAGCAAGCTAAATTGGAATTAGGATTTACAAACATTTGCATTTTACCTGTTTCTAGAAGTTTGCAAAAGATAAGTCACATTGAGGTTTTATTTTCAATTGAGATACTGTAGAATTTTGTTTAGCATCAGTTTTGTCTTCACTTGTCAAATAAAAGTGTGTTTTTAATGTGAGATTACTAACCTGAGCTAGCAATCCTACTGTCAAATTCTAGTGGAGACTAGGCACTGTAGCTTCACAACTAAGTGATATGAACCACAAGCAGGATTAATGTTGACCTCATCTAGCTACCTAGTACCTTGTCTCCACTAGGATTTTACAGTGAGATAGCTAATGTGCATTAGTCATTCTACTGACAAAAATACTTTTTTTTGGCAGCAAAGACTGCCTTTATTTCAATCACTCTGCATCCAAGGACCAAATTCTGATAGCCTTATTCCATCTTCCTTGAGTAAGAAATGAGGCCTGGATTTACAAAGAGACTTCAGGGTTGAGATACTAAGCGCCGCATCACCTAAAAGTTAGGCTCCCAGAAAATCACAAGATCACTGCCATTCCCAGAGCTGAGTTAAATCCCTAAACTCCTTGTACAATGAATGGGGACAGATGGGCAACTCAGAATGTGCTTCATAAAAGTCAGCACACTAGGTGGGGAGCCATTTAAGCTATCTAATGGGAAATGCCAATCAGAGGGGTGTGTCCTAAACCCCAACACTCTCATGGAGATAGGTGTCTAAGTCTAGGATGCAGGGAGACACCTACATCTGCTAGCAATACAGAACAGGAACTTCCCTCCTGGACTCAGACAGTTTGGGCACTTAGGTTGTTATTTGTAAGAATGGGCTCGGTGCCTTCCTCGCTCCACACAAAATGGCTGAAAGAGGAGGTGGTGATGCTGCTGCTGCCGCCCACCTTAAAGTTTTAGTCCAGTGTTTAGCACACTCATCCAGGGTGTGGAAGACCCAGTTTCAATCCCCCACCCTCCGGGGCAGAAAGGAATTGAACAGGGGTCTCCCACCTCCTACAAGAATTCTCTAACCACAGAGGAATGGGATAATCTGACATAGGGCTCCCTCACTCTCCTGTTAAAGATGTTCCACTGTAGATAAGTAATTAAAAAGTTACTGGAGTAGAGGGACTGAAACCTGCATGTCTTACTTGGATGCCATAACCACTGGACTACAGAGTCAGTTTCATAGATGCACTCTCTCTGGCCCAATGACTCATTATTTAATCAACAGTAGAACAACCTCTTTAGGAGAGATTAATGATGCTCCATATCAAAATATCCTATAGCTCAGCGGTTAGTGCCCCTTCCTGTGAGGTGGGAGACCCCTCCCCCCATTCAAATTCTTGAATTCAGAGGGGGGAATTGAACTTGGATCACTCACATGAGTGCTGTAACTACTGGGCTAAAAGTTATAAAGTGGATACAGAAGCAGCACCAACATTATTTTGAATGGGACCCTGTCTGGTAGGTGAGGTAGGTGATGAATGAATGCCTATCTTCTCCTGGCTCGTGGATTCCTCTGGGGCTTATGTGAGATACAGGCATCCTGGAACGTAGTGGGAGGCAGCAGTGTGCATGCTCAGAGACAGAAACATAGGTGCAGATGGAACTTTTACCCTGAACATTTAGGCAATGAGTGAGAGTAGGCACTTACAGGGTTTGGCAGTTTTGTGGATTGCAGTGGAGCCTAAAACTGGGACTGAGGCACCTAGATATAGTAGAAAGTGAGAGTCTGAGGCCTAGTATAACAGGCCTAGATACAAAGCCATGGCCTGCACTAAAATCTGGCTTTAGGAAACAGCAACTGCTTACCTGCTTTCAAGTTGACTGACCGATGTAGGAAGTTGGCAGAAATACAGCATTGGTAATAAACAGGCATTCCTAAGAATAACTAGCAGAATAACGCAATATTGTCAGGAGCAATAGTAGTTCTAATTCCCCTAATACATGATGATTGCAGAAACATAATCCTGGGAGACAGTCCAAGTACTCCCCAAACAGCAGTACAATACAGAAAGGCAGCTCTCCCCAAGATGCAGTAGTGCATAAACATAATCATGAAGGATAGTACAAAAAGACACCCCGACCTTAAAGTGAGAGACAGGAGGATGGATGAAGATGTTATGCCTGACTTGGAGGCAAGGTACAATAATCAATATACAAAACAGAGGTATTGTGTAACCTGTTTACATCGGGGTATAAGAAGGGGATCCTAGCAAGCACATCTTTGTCCAGCTGAGGGCATAATGGAAAGTCCCGCCATTAACTGAGCCAATCCACTGCACCGAACATACATGTCCTAGTGTACCTGTAGCTCCTATGCGGTGCTAGCATCATGCTTTGCTCGTGATAAACCTGGCCGAGTGCCTCTGTCACTTATCCAAATCTATGGTAATTTATGGGTCATGCTTAATGAGGTCTATCGATTTAGCTAGCTGCAGAGGCGGAGATGGTGTCCAGAGGGGAACTCACACCAGCACTCACACCCTGACGGACTGACAATACTAGGTAGCGCTGTGGGTCTGAGTCTGAGACCCAGATTATGCTCTTGTTAACACCAGTGTTACAGTAACTCCACTTATAGCATTTGAGTTTGTCCATCTTTAAACCAGTGTAATTAAAATCAGGATCTGGCTCAGCATAAAAACTTCAAATAATGACCCTGGACTTGTAAACTATGATCTCTGTTCTACAGAAAATATGTAGTGTTGTTTCTCCATCTATACCGTGCCAGGGAGGAAGTAAAATCTGTACCATTCTCATAATGTCCATCACAACAGGTATGTACAGTACTGTAATACAGTCATACTTTAGAAATGCATTACAAATGCTACTCAACACAAGACAATTATAGAAAGTCCAACTGAAATTGGTCAGAGTGGATACAATTTAATAAAATGAAGAATCAAGAAATGGTTCAATCAAGAATTAATTAGCACTTGGCAATAAAGCTTGGAACATAGAATATTAAACAAAATACAGAGGTCTGGGAAAGGTACTCAGATTGTCACAGCTAAAGAAGAGTTTGATGTAGCTCAAAAGCTTGTCTCTTTCACCAACAGAAGTTGGTCCAATAAAAGATATAACTTATCCACCTTGTCTTTCTAATTACACAATACTGTTTATTTTATGCACTGAAATGTGTTCTAGCCCCATTCCAAGACAAATACTGTATCCATTAGGGAATTGCACTATGCAATGGTATTTTCATAAAAATCATACTACGCTTTAACTACGGTAGGAGCTGTAGCAAGAATCTACAGTGTAGCTCCTTATCTCCATGTTTCTGAACCCTATATTCAATTTGACAGAAATTAGGAGCTAGATTACTAAGTATATTTGCCTAAAGATACAGATAAATGCTTTCTGAAAATCCCACTAGCACCTGTCTGCAGTTGGGCACCTAAATATTTTTTAAAGAATTTTCCTTGAGGGCCTGAATCTCAGACATACTAGGGCTTGGTCTACACTTACCTTGGCAATTTGGCGGCAGTCGATGGGAGTTACGCAAAGTAGGAAAAGAACTTGCGTAACTCCCATCGACTTTTGTGATTCTCTTCTGCGCACTGTCTTCACTGCACTGCGCCATTTGTGGGAGTGGTTTAACAGCATCAATTTCCTGATCGACTGATCGGGTCTTCACTGACTGCTCAGTCGATCCAGAAAAGTCAATCTGACAGCAGCGACTTTGCCACCATCAGTGTAGACATAGCCTCGGACTTCTTGGCATTGGTCTGGCTCTCTGAGGAGTCCCTTTTTGTAAAGGGAAATTTCTGGAGAACATACAGCTGGCATTGCAGTTCTATGCCTTCTACTGGGCCTTGAGGGCAAGTGGTGTGTCCAAGGGCAAGAAGATGCATGTGCGGTGTTCCTATGATCCCCAGAAACTGTAATGGCCTTGTTGTAGTGGGGGTAGTCTAACTTCTCTCATTTATATCAGGGACTGGACTGGACCCAGCCATAATTTAGGAAACACATAGAGGTGACACTGAGATACATTTTTCCTTTCAACTCCTGGTCCTGCACCTAGTGCAGTTCTGTTAAACAAGAGAACCTGAACCCACATACTGTGGGATGATGATACATCATGAATTCAAGCATCAATGCAATCACGCACACAACTACTGAAGGAGGATGAGAGATGAAAGTTATAGACTGATGTTATTAAAAAACACTTTATTAAGGGAAAAGTGATAATAAAAGAAACACAAATATTATGCAAATTAGGGAAGCAATAGCCATTTGCTCAATCCATCCCAGCACTGGAACTCTAATCATGGCCTGTTGTGGAGGGGAGACCCCAGGGTGCAGAGGCTAGAGACTGAGCTAAACCTACTCTCACCCTGCAGTGGTAGCTCCTGTCATGCAGAGCTGGGCCCAGCTCCCTGCTCCTGCATTATGAACTAGCATATTGGGTTGCAGCGCCAATCAGGTTTGGCAAAGGGGCAGTCAGGCCAAACTTGAGAGGTGCTGTTATCCCATGTGCCAGGTTACAACACCTGGAGCAGGAAGCCAGGCCCAGCCCCATGGGACAGGAGCCTCTGCTCTGGGGTGAGTGCAAGGTAGCTTGCTGTCCACACACACTTTTCACCATTGGTTTCATGATTTTTGTGGGTGAAATTGAACCCACCGCTGACCACAAGTTTCAAAATAGGGCTTCTAACTCAATTATGGTATAACTGACAAATCTAAGGACTTTTACTTACTCAGTTTTTGAGTTTCAGTATTTTTTACTAGCTTCCTCGTATTTTTTTAACTTCTTCTTTTGGAACTACCCAACTAATATGGGCCTCTAGAAACTGTTAATTCAGCCCCTCTTCAATTCTAGTAAGATCAAGTACCTTAAATACAGAAGGTCTAATCATCCTGTGCCATGTGCACTAGCATTCTGCATACATGTGAAGCAAAAGATTGAGGTTAAATATATTATCCAACATGGACAATGATAACAGATATTACCCATGATCCTTATAAAAGTGAAATATGTGAGGGCTTCCTATGGAAGGCTTGAGACAAATTTTATAAAAATGCCAGTGTTCCAGCAAACTAGTGCAGCGAACACATTTCCACTTAGGCAACTATTACAAAATATTTGACATAAGTTCTGCAACCTCAACAGAAATAATCACAATCTCTACCTTTCATTTCTATGCTGCATTTCCTGTAATTATCTGTATTTTAACAGCTAACATTTTGACCATTCTTGCAGTTATTTTAAAACAAAGAATAACACTCATAATTTTAAATTGAAGCTAACCTTGTTTAATCTTCCCTTTCAAATCCCTAAAAACTCACTTCCAACTATATTATTTTATCTCCATATGGGGCACAAGGGCAAAATCCCAAATCATTAACATATTTTACAATTTTTCTGTCTTGGGATTTCAGCATAATATTATTTGAGTAGTAAGTAACTTCCCCTATCAATCAGCTGCATGAAGTTTGGAATCTATTCTCTGTGTTCTTTCTTGCTTCTGATGAGTTTGTCTTGCTCCAGAGCCCCATTATTTAGCCGTATGAACAAAAACATAGACGAACAAGGATGGCTGACAAGTTTTGCATATCCTTCTAAGCAGAAAGTTAATATGATCCAAAATATAAAACACCCCAAAACTGCAGGCATAGGGACAATTGCCATTATTGCATCTGCCTCAGGTCAGCCTGCTATGACTGAAAAATATTTGACATTCAGTATCAATCATCTGAGTGCAGCCAGAAATGCTAAATTTAAGTGGGGCAGATGAGCTTGTGGAACTGTAGACTAGTGGTTCTCAAACTGTGAGCCAATGACCCCGCGGGGTCTACAGACTGTGACTAAGATTTCCAAAGGGGTCCTCACCTGCACTTCACATTTTTTAGGGGTTTGCAAAGATTGAGAACCACTGTAGTAGTATCATCCCCTAATACTCAATGATAAGTAAAGAGATGATTTGGTCTTACAGGTTTAATCAAAGAAGCAAGTTTTGCTCCTCTAAAGGAAACGCATTTTTATCTCAAGATTCTAACCTCATTGATGGTTATGATGATAACTGATGTTTTGGTGGGAATTAAACCAGAAACCTAAGCAATTTATATGGAAACCTGCCCCAGTTAAACATCAGAGTTGAGGATTTTAAGAGTACTGATAGAATTGCATAGCTCACATTCTTATTTTTTGGCTCTGTGTTTTGAGGTCAGTAATGTCCTTTAAGTGGAATTAAAAGAATTTTGAAGCATTTTATTCTAAATGAGACCCTGAAAGAATAGACAGTGATGTCAATATACATAAGGAATAAAAGTCTGATTTTTAGAGATGCTGAGCACTCAATTTTCAGTGAAGACTGTCACATATGAATTCAGTGCAAACTGTAAAGAGCAGGAAGTTGCAACTAGATATTGTAATATATTGCCAGAACTCTTAAGGTAAGTCCCAAATCTGGCTGAGATAACATGGAGGCTCAATACACTTTATTACACGAATATCCTATATGCTGCTGAAATTAAGGTATTCAAGTTATTCAGAATGAAGCACACTTTTTGCCCAAACCAAAAAAGCACTGCAAGGTTTAACCTAAGGTGACATACTGCAGCTCAAAATGACACCTTGTACCCACATATTCACCACTGTTATATGATCATATGTTTTATACAAAGCATGCCATGTGAGGTATCATTTAAGAAGTCATGATCTGTTGAACATTACTATTCTGTTGAATTATATGTAGTACTATTGCATATTAATTTATTAAGTTTGGCTATATGTTTGTTACTGAAATATGTTGTGAGATGCCCAGAGCTAGCCTTTCAGTGAAAACAAAAGCGCAATTAACACCCATAGAAGGCAGATTTACATCAGGACTAGCCAGCCATGTGTTGATGGCCCATTAAGGAGAATCTACTCTCCCAATGGGCCCTTTCCTAAGATTCCTCAGAGGGCATGTACACGATGGGGACTGCCTAACCCTCATGACACAACGAAGATCTTTCCAGCAAGAATAAAATCAAGAGTGTTTGGAAAAAACACTTTGAACTGGGGCAATCAATCCCAGCCTGAACATGAAATTAAGTCTGTGTATTAAGAATTATGAACTGCTTACAATGCCTAGTGGGGTGAGAAAAACTGCTTGATTCAAATCTTGCTTAGACTGATGAAGTTTAGGATTTAGACTGTGATTTTACCTTTTATTTCTTACGTAACCAGCTCTGACCTCTGTGCCTAACACTTACAATCACTTAAAAATCTATCTTTATATAGTCAAACAAACTACTCACTGCTAGTGAGTTTGTCTAAAGTGCTTGGGGAATCTGCTCAGATTACAGAGGCTGGGGCATGTTCGCTATCCTTTGAAGGAGTGGTGAACTAATTAATAAATTTACATTGATCAAGAAGGTCTTCCGCAGTGTAAGATGGTACATTTCTGGGGTGCAAGGCTGGTGTTGGAGGGATTTGATTGTGGCTCCTTATATATAGTTCATAAGAGCCTGTGAAAGCCTGCCAGGCCTCCTCAAAATCATGAAAATGGTTTTTAAAAAATGATTTTAAAAACAGAATAGATTTTGAATTGCCTTTTGGTTTCTGGGCTTTTAGGGTGCACTTGCATTTCTCCATAACCATGAGGGCTAGAAACTTACTTTTTTTTTTTTAATGAAAGCTGAAATTCTCTCTTGAATCACATGCTTGAAAAGCTGCAGTTTAAAGAAACATGCCAAACAACATAAGAGCCAAGATAAAATCATGAGCAATCACACTTGGCAGTGAACAATCAGCTCAGAATATTTTTTTTTATTTTTAAAACTAAAATTCAGAGACGATATCTAGATAAAGCACATACTACATTTTACACAATTTAACTGTGACAACAAATTATCTATTTTCAAATAAAAATGTTCTCACTCTCCAAAAGGATCCTTCAGAATTTTGGAAAACAAAATATGATATCTGAAGAAAACTTCAGAAACAGTGTCCAAAAGTATCTTTTACTCACAGACTTGTAAGATAAATTGTTGACTTTGCCAGTTTAGGTAATGTAGCAGAGTTGGGGGGAGGGTGTACTCTGCCCTCGTGGGTCCTGCGCTCTTCCAGCCCGGCTGGTGGTGCAGTTGGGGGAAGGTGAGCTGGAGGGGTAGGGAGGAGACGGGGCCCACTCTGCCCCCGAGTTCTGCTACCTTCCCTTGGGTCAGTCCGTGGTCTGCTCCCTGCTTCCCCAGCTGGGTCCTCTGCCTCCAGTGTTGTGGCAGCACCTGTGGAAGCTCCAAGCTTCTGCAGATTGCAGGCTGCAGACTGCAGACTGCCAGCTCCAAACTGCCAACTCCAACCTGCAGGCTTTCAAACTGCAAACTGCAAACTCCAACCTGTAAACTCCAAACTATAAACGCCAATCTCTGCCTAAAATAATAGATCTTGTCACAGTAATCATAAAATAAATAAATTATATAAATAAAATACAATGCCTGTCAAAAGGCAGGAAGAAGATAGTGTGGTACGCCAGCCCCCCTTTCTGGCGCTCGCCCACTGGCAACAGTCCCTATAGGCAGTGGGGCCTGAGGTAATCCCACTCCAGTCTGGGTAAGTCTCTGGAACTTTCCCTCTCTTTGGCCCTTCCCTACAGGGCAAGCGGGTGCAGGCCTTTCTGTAGGCCTGAGGGGCTGTCTCCCCAACCTTAGCAACCTCTATCTCCAAACCTCTATCTCCAAACCTCCAGCAGCTCCTTCCTTTCCTCCTCCCAGTCTTTAGTGCAGGCAGGGTTTAAGTACACCTGGGTAGGCTCTTAATTGGTTCCAGGTGCCCCTGATTGCCCAGTGTGGGTTTACGTACACCTGGGTAGGCTCTTAATTGGCTCCAGGTGCCCCTGATTGCCCAGCTGTAGCCTCTCTCCTGCCTGTAGGGAAGAGGGCTTTGAGCATTCTAGGGCTCACATATCGGCCCTGAAGTACCCTGCCGTAGCCATCTGGCTTGGCTTTACCACATATCCCTCCCTCCTGCTCAACACCATGGGGTTGGGCTACTTGGGTCGAACAACAGTGCACGCATGACAGGCCGTCCGCATTGCCATGTTTGGTCCCCGCCCTATGTTGCACATTGAAATGAAATGGCTGTAATGCCAGGAACCAGCGTGTTACCCATGCGTTCCGGTCCTTGTTAAGGTGCATCCACTGCAGGGGGGCGTGGTCTATGACTAGGGTAAACTTCCGCCCCAGTAGGTAATACTGTAGGGTTTCCATGGCCCATTTTACTGCTAGGCACTCTCTCTCTCTACAACTGCGTACCGTTGTTCCCGGGGCAGGAGTTTTCTGCTGAGGAATAAGACCGGGTGTTCTTCCTCCCCCAGCATCTGGGACAGTACAGCACCCAACCCAACCTCCGAGGCATCTGTCTGTAAGATAAACTCTTTCGTAAAATCTGGTGCTATCAGTATAGGGCTATGGCAGAGGGCGGTTTTCAAGTCGGTGAAGGCTTCTTCCGCGGAGCTAGACCACTTCACTATGTCGGGGCCGCGGCTTTTTGTCAGGTCCGTCAGCGGGTAGGCACGGGTGGCAAAGTGGGGGATGAATCTCCTGTATTACCCCACTATCCCCAGGAATGCCCGGACCTGCTTTTTCCGGATTGGCCGGGGACAGCTTTGTATTGCCTCCAGCTTGTTCAGCTGGGGCTTCACCATACCTCTCCCCACAACATACCCAAGGTATTTGGCTTCAGCCAGTCCAATTGCACATTTAGGTGGATTTGCAGTGAGGCCTGCTTTCCTCAGGGTACTTAACACCGCCTCCACTTTTTCTAGGTGGGTATCCCAGTCTGGGCTGTGTATTACCACATCATCAAGATAGGCAGCTGCATGCTTAGCGTGAGGGCGTAATAACCTGTCCATTAGCCGCTGGAAGGTAGCAGGTGCTCCATGCAGCCCAAAGGGGAGGATGGTATATTGGTATAGCCCTTCCGGTGTAGCAAAGGCAGTCTTCTCCTTGGCGTCCTCAGCAAGAGGGATCTGCCAATACCCTTTGGTCAGGTGTAGGGTGGATAAAAACCTTGCTCTTCCCAACCGGTCGATCAGCTCATCGATCCGAGGTATCGGATACGCATCGAACCGGGATACCTCATTTAGCTTCCGGAAGTCATTACAGAACCGCACACTGCCATCCGGTTTGGGCACCAACACAATTGGGCTGGACCATTGGCTGTGGGACTCCTCGATGACTCCCAGCTCCAGCATCCTCTTGACCTCGGTTCTAATTTCTTTCCTTTTCGCCTCCGGGATTCGGTATGGTTTAACATTTACCTTAACCCCAGAGTCAGTGATGATGTGGTGAACCACCAAAGTGGTCCGGCCAGGCTCCACTGAAAACACATCCTGGTTTCTCTCAATCATACTCATGACTTCGGCTCGTTGTACCGGGGTCAAATCGGGGGATATCCTTATTTGCCCCTGGGTTTTGTCTTCCTGGGGCACAGTCTCTAATGCAATGGCACAGGTGTCCCTGTCGTGCCAGGGCTTTAATAGGTTCACGTGGTAGATCTGCTCCGGTTTTCGGCGGTCCGGTTGGCGCACCTTATAGTTGACATCCCCGATGGCCTCTATTACCTCATACGGCCCTTGCCATCTGGCTAAGAGCTTGCTTTCTGCAGTGGGTACCAACACCATTACCCGGTCACCTGCCTGGAACCTCCGGACCCTTGCCTGACGATTGTAGTAGGCCCGCTGTGTTTCCTGGGCCTTCTCGAAGTGCTCCCGTACAATGGGGGTGACCCGGGCAATTCGGTCCTGCAACTGGATTACATGTTCGACGACGTTCCGCCCCTGGAGGGGCTGTTCTTCCCAACCCTCCTTGGCAATGTCCATTATGCCACGGGGATGGCGACCATATAACAACTCGAAGGGGGAGAACCCAGTGGATGTCTGGGGAACCTCCCTGACCATGAACATCAAATGGGGAGTAGGGTGTCCCAATCCTTCCCATCCGGGCTCACCACCTTCCTCACCATACTTTTCAGGGTTCTGTTGAATCATTCAACAAGTCCGTCCGTTTGGGGGTGATAGACGGATGTCCGTAGGGTATGGATGTGGAGCAGGGTGCACATCTCCTTCATCAATCGGATGCAAAGGGGGTCCCCTGGTCCATCAGAATCTCCTTTGGTATTCCTACCCTAGAGAAGATCTGTAGCAATTCTCTGGCTATTGCCTTAGAGGTTGTGTTACGGAGTGGTACAGCTTCGGGGTACTGAGTCACGTAGTCCAGGACCACGAGCATGTACTGGTGGCCCCGGGCTGACCTTTCTAGAGGGCCTATTAAGTCCATGGCGACCCTCTCAAATGGGACCTCAATAATCGGCAGAGGCACCAGTGGGGCCCGTAAGTGCGGTCGAGGGCCGTGGAGTTGGCACTCTGGGCAGGAGGCACAATACTGGCGGACTCCCGCATAGACCCCTGACCAGAAGAACCTCCGCAGGATTCGTTCCAGCGTCTTATCTATTCCCAGGTGTGCCCCAAACAGATGACTATGTGCTAGGTCCAGCACTGTCCTCTGATGCCGTCGGGGTACCAGGAGTTGTTCTATTTCTTCCTCCTGTACTCGGACCACCCGGTACAACAAGTCCCTCCTGATCACAAAGTACGGCACCGGGCCCTTAGTCTTCCCTTCCACGGGGACCCCATTTACTTCTACCACATCTTTCCGGATATTAGCATACAGTGGGTCACTGGCCTGGTCTTGGGCAAAGTTCCCAAGGGAGGGCCCGATGTCCTCAAGCTCAAGAGGCCCGACCTCCGGCTCCTCACTTGGCTGGACCCCATCAGTACTCGGTCCCGGTTCCTCAACTATCGGGGTGCCCCTCCCCTCAGCGGGGTGAGATCGCCTCCCTGCTAGGAAAACCCCCTGGTTCTGGGCCAAGATTTGGGTTCCCAGCCTCTTGTCTGCCCGCCTCTCCCGCCGGGTCTTTCGTCGTTTCCCCAGGACAGGAAACAAGTCCTGGGCGAACTCAGCGAACATGGGGGGAGAACAACCTATAGGGTCCTCCCCGTTAATTTCAGGACCCTTACCCCCCTAGGGGTTCCCCGTGGGAAGCAGGCCCTCAAACCCAGGGAAGTCTCGGCCTATAAGGACAGGGTAGGGGAGTTTCGGGACGATGCCCGCCTTTACCTTCGTGGTCTGCCCCTGAATCCCAATGCAGACTGGGATGGTCGGGTAAAAATTGACTGTACCATGCACACAGGTTATGCCAGTACGTTTGGCCCGGGTCAGCTGGTCAGAGCCTATAAGCTTTCCGGATACCAGGGTGACAGCACTCCCGGAGTCCACTAGAGCCGTGGTCGCTATGCCATTCAGCTCCACTGGCCGGGTGTACCTTAGCAACCGTTATCTCCAAACCTCTATCTCCAAACCTCCAGCAGCTCCTTCCTTTCCTCCTCCCAGTCTTTAGTGCAGGCAGGGTTTAAGTACACCTGGGTAGGCTCTTAATTGGCTCCAGGTGCCCCTGATTGCCCAGCTGTAGCCTCTCTCCTGCCTGTAGGGAAGAGGGCTTTGAGCATTCTAGGGCTCACATATCGGCACTGAAGTACCCTGCCATAGCCATCTGGCTTGGCTTTACCACAATAGAGATTAGAGGTATGTAAAATTCAGATGTTCTGAGCACCTATAACCTTAACTAAAGTTGATGGGCGATCAGTGCCTTTGAAAACAAAAATTTAGGCTTAATTTTTAATTCCCAGAGATTTTCCTTTGACGTTTCCTCTAAGTCATTCTAAATGATTTTGTTCCTTCTCCTTCCACTTTTTTGTGTTGTGCAAAATTACGATAAAAGAGTTAGTTTCCTACAGAAAATGTGAATGTATATGATTTTAATGTAAAACCATTTTCCATTAAATATTGGCTCATCTATATAGAAAAATATCACATAGCTAAGCCATATTTTTTGCAAAATGGGCCATTAAAATTTGTAACACATATAAATGTGTGATCATTTAACAATGTGAACTTATAATTTGTGGTCATTTTGTATTCTATTGAGAATATTCCACATGCTTCTATTAGAAAGAACATTTGAGGAAAACTTTTTGGCACCACTAGTTTGGTATCTAGATGAAAAAAAGACTTGGAAACATTAGACTTAGAGTTGCTTGCAGACATGAAAAAGCTGGCCACAGACATGAGCCAGGAGCAGTAATCATATGGGCCTGAGAAGTGAATGACAATAACAATAACTTATTTGTATTTTGCTGTGGAGTCTTTCAGATAAGAACAGTTTCATAAAATGGTTCACAGTCTGCTATAAAATACACCATTTCACATGAAAAAGTGCCATATTCAGATGACAACAAAAACAAACAAGACAAGGGTGAGGAGGAAGTAAGTTAAGGCTCAAATATGGCAGACATGTTGATTCATGACAACCGTGTTTTATTGCCATATATAGAATTTCTAGAATTTTAAGGGTTTTTTTTAATATCTTTGATTCAGCAAGGCATTTTTAAATTTTAAGTAAAGTACAGAGACAACTTATAAAACAAATAACTAAAAAATAAAAATCCATGAATATTGTCTCAAGAATATCAGAATACTTAATAATAGTAACTTCATTCACAAGCTGATGGGAAAATCAAGTTAATACTTTACCTACAGAATAGGTAGGTCAACCACCGTCACAATGACATACTTGGAAGGAAAATAAGAATCTTCACAAAAACTGAATTTATATTTCCCTTTATTTCCTGAGAATGCAGGCAAAAGAAACATAATTAAATGGCATTTTAGGAGCTCTACTAGAATCTTACAGGAAAATATCAATGGAATTTCTAATACTTCACTGAAGACCTATGAAGGAAGTGGCCACAGACCAATGCACCTACTTACTGTGGCTAACGTGCCTGCTAGTTGCCTATCTCAATGATTATTATCTGTGGCATGTATGAAGTAGGCAGTGGCTGTAGCCTAAATTCTAATTAATCTCTCAGCCTACAGTCTAGACTATTTTTATAAATAAAACTCTGGCCATTTTACAATTAATTGAATAGTGGACTCATATTATTGAACTGTAATGGCGTTGCAGGACCAAACAACCTAGTGGTTGTAGCACTTGATTTCTAGCTCTATGCTAGATTCACCTTGCAGGTGCCTGCCCAGGAGCTGCCAAAGCCCAGATGCCCATGGAAGCACCAGAAGGAACGGAGTCACTGAGAGCTCTGAAGGCCAATGAACACAGAGGCCCAGGACAGCTACAGATGGCAGCGGCACCAGAGAACAAGGTAGGAAGTAACCCTGGGGAAACAAACATTGATCCGGTTGTAGAATTTGGAAATTAGCATGGCTGGATCTGATCTAGTGGCAATCCATTCACCGCTACCAGGGCCATGGGGGGGAGGGAGGGAACCTGGTGGAGGAGGGAGAGCCTGGGTCCCCCTATCCCAGCAACCACCCACCCCGGATGGTGGCCTACTCCCCTCTCTAGCCACTAGGCCATGTAGTCCTGCGCAAGAGGGCCGCCCTGTTGATTGTGGCCATTAGACAATGCTGCCCTGCATGGGAGGGCCACCATGTTAATTCTGGCCACTAGGTCACATTGCCCTGCTAGGGAGGGCCGCCTTATTGACTCCAGCCATTAGGCCACCCAGAAGGGAGGGCTGATTTGTTAACTCCAGCCACTGGACCATACTGCCCTGAGGCGTAGGATGGACAACTGGACTCAGACCCAGGCCATAATGCTCCCTCCCCTCCCTCCCCCCGCCATCCCCAAATGGGGACAGGGTGTACTAGCCCCATAACAACTGGTGGAGAATGTGGGTAATGATCGAGTCTTGCTAGAATGATCATCAATCCAATGAGGGGGTTGATGACAATGACGACATCTGGTCCCATACGAGAGTGCTGGAGCCTGGGAAGCTATTGAAATGACTACTGGAGAGCCAGCAGCAGCAGGCCACACAGCAGCAAAAGCATCAGTCCCAGCTGCTCCAATAGTTCACAGCCAAGCAATAGCTCCTGATAGCACAGCAGCAGGAGCAGCTGGAACAGCTGGTATGGGAACTGGCCACCTAGGAACTGGTGCAGCAGGAACGGCTAGCCCAACAGATGGTGGAGATTTTGGCAAGGCTTGTTCCACCTGGCCCACTCAGTACCCTGGACAGGACACCTGGAAAGAGAGAAAATGCTGCAGCAGGTGGGGCAGAGATATTTTTGACCTAGCATGAAGAAGTATGGGACTACTATGCTTTTTGTCCCGAGTTCCAGACAGCTGGCCTGAGGAGGGTACCAATGGCCTGCCTTATGCCACCACCTGTGGTTGGAATTCGAATCAAGCATAATAGGATTGTTCAAGAAATGGAGCATGGGCCACTACTACATCCTTGTCATGGTGGACTAAACAATGTGGGTCTCCGAAGCTGTCCCCTTGTGGACAACCACTGTCCCCACTATTGCTAACAAGCTCCTGCAGATTTTTGCCTGAGTGGGATTACTTCACAAGATGGATGGACCATTTGAGCAATGTGACATCTAGGCTGACGGCTGAGCAATGCCACCTGCTAAATATCCACATCCTTAAGACCTCAGTTTATCACCACGAAACTGACGGGCTGGTGGAACAGTTCAATGGGATCCTGAAGAAAATGATGAGAAAGTTCATGGAGGATGATCCCCAACGCTGGGATAAGTTGCTTCCTACACTGCTCTTCTTTGGGGTGCAAGAGGTTCCACAAGCATCCCCGGGTTTTTCCCCATTCAAACTCCTCTATGGGAGGCAGCCACAGGGGATCCTGGGCCTCCTGAGAGAGATCTGGGAGGAACAGGAAACCAGGGTGAGAGGGTCCATCCAGTACATATTGCAACTATGAGAGCAACTCCAGACACTAGGTACGTTGGCCTGAGAGAATCTGTTGTAGGCCCAACATACCCAAGAGAAACAGTACAATAGAGGAACAAAGATGCGAACCTTTGAACCCGGAGACCGGACCTGCTATTGTTGCTCTCCTCTGAGTCCAAGTTGCTGGCAGGTGGCAGGGGCCCTTTGAAGTGACAAAGCAAGTGGGACCCACTGATGAGAAAGTTAGGCTACCCATGCACCAGAGGGAGGTGCGAGTCTACCATGTGAATCTCCTCAAGGCCTGGAAGGCTTGAGAGGGCTTGATGATCACCCTGTATCCTCCCGGAACCTGAAGTGGAGCTGCGGGCTGCTGAAGTGGGCCGGTGACCATCAGACAAGAACTCAACCCCGAGCAACAGGACCAGGCATGACTACTAGTACAAGCCTTCTCCATTGTATTGACAGCTCAGCCAGGGAGAACAAATGTGATGAGCCATGACATTGTCACCATCCTCAGCCAGAAGTTAGGGACAACCACTGTCCACAAAGATGTAGGGGATCAAATAGAAGGAGTTGGATACGATGATGGCCCTGAGAGTAGTTGAGGAATCTTGGAGTGAGTGGAGTAGGCCCATTGTCTTGGTTCCCAAGCCTGATGGGGCTGTCAAGATTTGCATTGATTTCAGGAAGGTGAATGCCATCTTGCAATTTGATATGCACCCATTGCCCTGGGGTGGGCAAACGTCTCAAGCGACTGGGTCGCGCGGAGTTCATCTCTACATTAGATTTAACCAAGTGGTACTGGTAGATAACCCTGATTCCAGCCTCCCACAAGAAGACAGCCTTCCCCAAACCATTTGGATTGTATCAGTTCACCATGATGCCTTTCAGGCTACACAGGGCCATGGTCACCTTCCAAAGGCTCATGAACTAGGTATTGCAACCTCATAACCAGTATACCACTGCATACATAGATGATATTGTCATTTACAGCACCAGCTAGGAGGAACACCTCAGCATCTCACCAACATACTGCAAGCCCTGGGAGACGTAGGCCTAACTGTGAATCCAGCCAAGTGTCACTGAGGCCAGTGGGAGGTGACTTATCTGGGCTACACAGTAGGCAAGAGAAAGCTATAGCCCTTGGTAGACAAAGTGTAGGCCCTATGTGAATACCAAACCGCCACAACAAAAAGACAGGTACAGAAATTCCTTGGGCTAACCAGCTATTACCACCACCTCATACCCAACTTTGCATGCTCACAGCTCCATTGACTGACAAAGAACTCCCAACTGCTGAAAGTCCAATGGTCAGAGGACTGTGAGGCCCTGCAGGAACAGTTGACTTAGGAGCCAATCCTGTTTCAGTTTGACTTCACAATGCCCTTCATCCTCCAAATAGACACCTTGGAGGTAGGGCTTGGAGAGGTGCTGTCTCAAGTATTAGATGGGGAAGAATGTCAAATCATATACCTCAGCCACAAGTTGTTCCCCTGGGAGACATGCTACTTCATGATAGAAAGAGAGGGCCTCGCTGTCAAGTGGGCAATCAACGCCCATAGGTATTACCTGTTAGGGGACCCCCTTCATTTTTCACTCCAGTGGGTTAACAACATGAAGGAAACCAACACCCAGATCATGCAGTAGAATCTCTCCCTCCAACCTTCCACAGGCTGCACTGGCCAGGGAAGGCCCATGCAAATGCGGACTTCTTCTCCCAGGTGGGAGAAGAAGAGGAAGGAGTACCACCACCAACCACTCTCTTAAGGGGCAGAGTTGTGTGATGGTGTGTACCAGCCCTGCAATGGTTCAACCGCTGTTAATCCTACTCTGTGGGAGAAAGAGGCCATGCCCCATTGGCTATGCTGGGCATGCTCCAACTGGAGCTGAAATGGAGCAGCCCAGCTCAGTCAGAGTGGACCGCAGAGGAGAGAGGATGCACCTTGCAGGCTTTCACGCAGGAGCTGCCAAACCCTAGACCTCAGAGACCCAGGTGCCCACAGAAGCCCCACAAGGAATGGCGTTGCCAGAAGCGCCGCAGGCTGATGAACAGAGAGGGCCAGAAGAGATACAAATGGCGGCACCAGAGGACAGGGTAGGAAGTAAGTCAGGGGAAATAAACATTGATGTATTTGTGGAACTGGGAAACTAAGCAGCGCGTTTCAATCGGACCCCTGCTGACCTAGTGGTGATCCATTCATTGCTACCAGGGTCCTGAGGTGTGACCTGGTGGAGAAGAAAGAGCCTGGGCCCCCTTATCCTGGCTACCACCCACCCTTTGATGGCGGCCTATTCGCCCCTCTGGCCACTAGGCCACACAGTGTTGAGTGGAATGGCTGCCTACTGACTCCAGCCACTAGGCCATGCTGCCCTGCGCTGAAGTCAGGGCCTTTTGACATCAGCCACAAGGCAATGCTGTCCTGCTAGGGAGTGCTGCCTTATTGACTCTGGCCATTATGCCACGCAGCCCCATAAGGGAAAACTGATCTGTTTACTCAAGCCACTGGGCTGTACCACCTTGAGGCATGGGGTGGATAACTGGACTCAGCTCTGGAGCCATCATGCTCCCTCTCCCATCCTCAAAGGGGAAGGTGTGTACCAGCTCACGACAGACCTACACCCCACTCGTCTATTAGATTCAATGACATCTCTAAAGTAATAGACAAAAGATGGGAAGTGGCTCATACATCTTTTGATAAAGTTTGGCTAGAACTCTGTTGTTCTAAGTTTACCAAATTATGTGCTCATATCATATTACTGTAGTTCTTAGGTTTCTTTAACTTTTGCACCCACTAATTAGCTTGGGAGTCAGAAATACAAATCTTTTGCAGAATTCAAGAAATCCCTGTGTTTTCAGCTTTCCTCTTTATGACAGCATTGGCCAATAAATCTACATCTCTAAAATGAAGATCTCGCTCTAACCTTAACTGAGGAAACAGTATACAACTAATAAACAAAGAGATTGGTGTTGGGGAGGGAGAAGGCAGAAGGAAGGAGACCCTTAAGCAAATATAACAGAATAATATTTTGGACTACTCCCACTTCTGATTGTTAATTATGAAAACTATATCTTTTTCCTGTAGAACGATTGGCTGATTTTCTGTTTCCTCTTTTCAGATCTGTACACAGTACCCTATGATTCTGAAAAAGTCCTACTTTTGGGAAGAAACAATAAGTTTGCAAATAAAATCTGGAGTATGAGACCGAGGAGTGGTAACAAAATATTTGGAATGAATTGTTTGGAGATTGGAAAATATTTGACCCTTGCCTTTTCATTTCTCCTTAGCTAGTCTGACTCACTTCTGTTGCTGTCAGTGAAGCTGCATTATCACTGGGTTTCCCAGAACCCTACAATATCAGAGCTTCACCTTTAGTGCTCCTCCAAAAGGCACACTCCTCCTGGGAAACCCTAAATTTTGTGCATTTTGTCATTTCTCCTAGAGAAGCTGTAGATATATGAAATTAAAAAAGGGAAGCAGTGTAACATGGTGCAGAGAAAAGGGCATAGACTTCTCCCACTGCAAGGAACATAACCTCTACACACAAAACTTCTGCAGCTGGAATAATGGTGCACAGTTTCTTCCAGGGGTATTGATGAGGAGAGAGGTCAGTTTTCCTCCAGAGTATTGATGATGGGTAAGGGGAAGGCTAAAGAGAATCTTAGAATTGTAGGACTGGAAGGGATCTCTTAGGACTGGAAGGGACCTTCTGGTCTAGTTCCCAGCACTCAAGGCAGGACTAAGTATTATCTAGTCCATCCCTGACAGGTGTTTGTCTAACATGCTTTTAAAAATCTCCAATGACAGAGAGTCCCTTGGCAATTTACTCCAATACTTAACTACTCTGACAGGAAGTTTTTCCTAATGTCTAACCTAAACCTCCCTTGCTTCAATTTAAGCCAATTGCTTCTTGTCTATCCTCAGAGATTAAAGAGAACAATTTTTCTCCCTCCTCTTTGTAACAACCTTTTATCTACTTGAAAACTTAACATGTTCCTCCTCAGTCTTTTCTTCTCCAGATTAAAGAAACCCAATTTTTTCAATCTTCTTTCATATGTCATGTTTTCTAGACCTTTAATCATTTTTGTTGCTCTTCTCTGGACTTTCTCCAATTTGTCCAATCTTTCCTGAAATGTGTCAGAACTGGACACAATACTACAGTCGAGGCCTAATCAGGATGGAATAGAGAGAAAGAATTAGTTCTTGTTTCTTGCTTTCAACATTCCTGCTAATACATCTCAGAATGATGTTTGCTTTTTCTGCAACAGTGTTACTCTGTTGACTCCTATTTAGCTTGTGATACACTGTGACCCCACAGATCCCTAGGCAGTCATTTCTCATTTTGTATTTGTGCACTGATTGTTCCTTCCTAATTGGAGTACTTTGCATTTGTTCTTATTGAATTTCATCCTATTTACTTTGTTTTGAATATTAAAGCTATCCTCCAAAGCACTTGCAATCCCGCTTAACTTGGTATCGTCCACAAACTTTTTAAGTGTACTCTCTGTGCCATTATCTAAATCATTATGAAGATATTCAGCAGAACCGGACCAAGGACTGATCCCTGCAAGACCCCATTTGATATGCACTTCCTGCTTGACTGTTAGCCACCAACTACTCTCTCGGAAAACTTTTCCAACCAGTTATGCACCCATCTTATAGTAGTTCCAGCTAGGCTATATTTTCCTAGTTTGTTTATGAGAAGGTCATGTGAGACAGTACCAAAAGCTGTACTGAAGTCAAGGCATACCACATGTACCACTTTCCCCCACCACAAACTTGTTACCCTGTCAAAGAAAGCTACTAGGTTGGTTCAACACAATTTGTTCTTGACAAATCCATGCTGAATGTTACTTATCACCTTATTATCTTCTAGGTTTCTGCAAATTGATTGTTTAATTATTTGCTCTATTTTCTTTCTAGGTACTGAAGTTAAGCTGACTGGTCTATTACCCTGTTTCCCCGAAAATAAGACCTACCCTGAAAATAAGCCCTAGCATGATTTTTCAGGATTTTTGGAGTATGCTTGAAATATAAGCCCTACTCCAAAAATAAGCCCTAGTTACAGTTTACAAGCCGTTCACAAGTAAAGGTCTCCATACACTTTACACTCATGGAAAAAAATAAGACATCCCCTGAAAATAAGCCTTAACCCATCTTTCAGAGCAAAAAATAATATAAGACCCTGTCTTATTTTCGGAGAAACATGGTAATTCCCTGGGTTGTCCCTATTCCCTTTTTTATAAATGGGCAAAGATAGTGTCATTCTCCAGTCCTCTGAAATCTATCCCATCTTCCATGACTTTTCAAAGATAATCGCTAATGGTTCAGATATCTCCTTAGTCAGCTCCTTTAGTATTCTAGGATGTATTTTATCAGGCCCTGGTGACTTGAAGACATCTAACTTGTCTCAGTAATTTTTACTTGTTCTTTCCCTATGTTAGCTTCTGATCCTACCTCATTTTCACTGGCATTCATTAAGTTAGATGTCCAATTGCTACTAAACTTTTTGGTGAAAACTGAAACAAAAAAGTCATTTTGCATTTCTGCCATTTCCACATTTTCTGTTATCGTTTCCCCCTTACTGAGTAACAGGCCTACCCTGTCCTTTGTCTTCCTGTTGCATCTAATATATTTGTAGAATGTTTTCTTGTTAGAATGATAGAATCATAGAATGTTAGAGTTGGAAGGGACCTCAGGAGGTCATCTAGTCCAATCCCCTGCTCAAAGCAGGACTAACCTCAGCTAAATAATCTCAGCAAGCATTTTGTCAAGCCACATCTTAAAAACCTCTAAAGATGGAGATGCCACCACCTCCCTAGGTAACCCATTCCAGTGCTTCACCACCCTCCTAGTGAAAAACTTTTTCCTAATGTCCAATCTAGACCTCCCCCACTGCAACTTGAGACCATTGCTCCTTGTTCTGCCATCTGCCACCACTGAGAACAGCCTACCTCCATCCTCACTGGAACCTCCTTTCAGGTAGTTAAAGGCTGCTATCAAATCCCCCCTCATTCTTCTCTTCTGCAGACTAAACAAGCCCTAGTTCCCTCAGCCCCTCCTAAGTTTCGTGCTTCAGCTCCCTAATCATTTTTGTTGCCCTCCACTGGACTCTCTCCAACTTGTCCACATGCTTTTAGTAGTGCGGGCCCAAAACTGGACACAATACTCCAAATGCAGCTTCACCAATGCCGAATAGAGGAGAATAATCACTTCCCGCGATCTGCTGGCAATGCTCTTACTAATGCAGCCCAATATGCCGTTAGCCTTCTTGGCAACCAGGGCACACTGCTGACTCATATGCAGCTTCTTATCCACTGTTACCCCCAGGTCCTTTTCTGCATAACTGCTGCCTAGCTTGTCGGTCCCCAGTCTGTAGCTGTGCATGGGATTCTTCCGTCCTAAGTGAAGGACTCTGCACTTGTCCTTGTTGAACCCCATCAGAGTAGCCTATATGTCTCTAGCTAGCTAGTTTAATCTCATTTTGTGCCTTGGCCTTCCTAATTTTGTCCTTGCATTCTTGTGCTGTTTGTTTATATTTATCCTTTGTAATTTGACCTAGTTTCCACTTTTTGTAGGAATCTTTTTTGAATTTCAGATCATTGAAGATCTCCTGGTTAAACTGTTGTGATCTCTTGCCATATTTTCTATCTTTTCTACACAGTGGGATAATTTGCTCTTGTGCCTTTAATAATGTAATTTATGACAGTGGTGCACTAAGTATTATTATTCTTTGTATCGATAGGGAAACTGAGGTATAAAACGTTAAGTAGCTTGTCCTAGGTCACATAGGAAGTCAGCGACAGAGCGGGGATCAGGACCCCAAAGGTCTTGTACACCTGTGGGATTCAAATAATTCCCATTCATGTCTCCTGGTTCTGCAGCCAGTCTCACATCCACTGAAACATGCTGCCTCTAAAGAATTTGTTTATTAAAGAGGGAGAGAAAATTTAGACCTTGACCTAGCTATCTTAAAATTGAATTTGTACGCTAGATAAAAGTTTGGAGACAAATCATCCTCCAAAGAGATACACATGAGATGAGAACAGAAAGCCCAGGAAATTGCTGTGTTCACCTCACAGTTTCTTTCAAAACATTTCATCAAGACGAAAAGGTGAGTAAGCCACAGTGGAAGCTGGGGATGTGGCATCCCAACCTTAAAGGGTATCTTCAGTCCCATAGTGGGACTGTATCTCCATTCTGTTACACTGGCCCCTTACCAGAAACCAGCACAGTTCCTTTAAGAGCCATACCATCTTTGGCCAAGTCTCCTTTGCAGTTACATAGTAACTGCCATAGATGTGACAGAAGAGATACTACTGCTTCAGGAAGCTTTAATGCCTGCTTAGTTCTCTAATTGTAAGTCCTCAGGATATAAAGGAAATGATGCTGTAGAAAATGGCTGAGTCCCCCCAGGTACTGTGAGGCAGTGACCTTAGGAAGCTCCAGCAGAGGTGATTGCCCCAAGTCCCAGGAAAGAGGGGATACTATCCCATTGAGTCTGTGCTTATGCTCTACCACACATCCTGTTGTGGAATGACCAGATTTCATTCTCTCTACCTATTAAGGTAGAGAAAATGACATGGTCCACAATGTCAATTTTTACATATAATTTTATGATACTCAAATGTTAAGAATCAGGAATTTTGTAGCACATCAAAACACATATCTAAACAAGAACATATGTTGTTTCCAAAAGAAAAATCAAAGTAAAATAAATGAATGTATCAAGTTTACTTTGATCTATCTGTGCACGTGCATATTATCATTTTGCTTATGTAGGCAGCTGTTAAAAAAAGTCAGTAACAATGACTGACAATCTATTTTTGCCAAGAACGACCTACTTTGCTCTGCTGTTAATATGACAAACTTGTGATGCAAGAACTCCTACCCATTTCTGAGAACAGTGCAGGCAGTTTCTGATAAAGGCAGCTAGCAGCTCGTGAGTTTAAAAAGTTCTTCCAGTTTGCATACTTCCTCATTGAGCTAATTTCACTGCAAACATGAAGAAGCTTATTCACTTAGTCTTGTTTAAGACAGCTCTGCTTGCTTTTACAAATGTCTCTGCACTTGCAGATGAAGCTACAGAGGGTGTTAAAGAAGGCAAAGCTTGTCCTATAAAGCTCAAAACCAATGGGAAATGTGAAGGAGAGGAATGTGCATATCAGATAAACCTGCCTCCGATGACCATCCAGTTACCTAAGCAGTTCAGACTGATTGAGAAGACTCTTAAAGATGTACAGAATCTTAAGGATGAAGTAAATAAATTGAAGAAATCGTGCCAAGATTGCAAGCTGCAGGCAGATGACAACCAAGAAAAAGACAGTACTGAATTCCCACCAGAAAACAGTAAGATACAAGATAACAGAATAAAGGAATTACAGAGCAAAGTTAGTAAACTGTCAGCCAGTTTGAAGAATGCAAAGAATCAGATCCACTCATTGAAGGGTCACCTGGAGAAAATGAGCCTCATAAACATGGACAACGTGGAAAATTATGTCAATGACAAAGTAGCAAATCTGACATATGTTGTGAACAATTTGGATGACAGATGTTCTTCTAAGTGTCCAGCCATACAGTCAAAACCTAGTAAGTGAAGCTATGTTTATAAATTTTCTGTATCCTGTATAACCATTTAATAGAACAATTTAAACATACTTTACCACAAATAGATGTATCTTCACAAATTAAAAAATCTTATAAAATCCACTCTTGCCAGAAAGGACTTGCTGGAGATACTGAGTGCCTTTAATTTCCATGGCACTTGCAGGTGCTCAGTACCCCTCAGGATTTGGCTCTAACATAGTACTTAAAATGTAGCCCTCCAAAAGGCACATTTATTTTAACATTTGCTTAGCAGATATGCATACTGTATTTATTCATATTCACATACTTCTGTCATAGCAATTCAGAGCTCAAACATTAAAATGGCAATGAAATTCTTTTGTAGATTTAAATTTTATTTTATACTGTATTGAAAAGGAAAATAGCCACTTTAATTCTGCATTACACTGAAAACTGAAAAGCTATTTTTGGCTCATGAATATTTTTTTCACATTTTTTGAGAGATTAGGGGAAAGGAATGAAAAAGATCTGGTCCTAAAAGATTTCAATAGTTTTACTGTCTGACTTTGTTAATGAAGGTCTCAAGAAGAAACATCTCAAAAACATCCAGGAATTGTTTTAAAATGGCCTGGGAAGTGTTAGCTAACAACAAAGGAATCTAGTGGAACATGTAGGTTGTATAGATAGATAATAAAATAATTATCTACCATAGCTACACATGTATGTAAGGCTTGGCTAAAACCTAATCAGTATTTAATGTTTCTCAAATGGAAGGCAGGCACAGCACTATTTTAGTAATAGTGGAATTTTGGCAAGAACCTAATATATAAACAAAGTAAAATGAGATACTAATGTGGGAGTTTGGAGTTTTATTTCCTTTTAAATACCATGCTGTGAGGGACATTTTTTTTTACCTTTTTAAAAATCCTGTTATCATAATTAAAAGAAAAGAAATAGAATTGGTAGATTATACCATGTTAATCATATTAATTTACCAAAACTAAGGTTAACAGTTTAATTTTTACATTGTCTTTACATAATTAAAGTTTTTGATATTCCATTTAAGGATCTTTAGAAGTAAGAGGCATTCACAAACGGTGGACAGTGTATTCTGCCATCCAGATACCATACATAAAATGAAAAGAGTTCTTTAGTGACTAAAACAACAACTCACTGCACTAAATTTTTGAGCCACCAAACTGCTGGCCAATCCTCTACGTTAAAAAAGTATGACTTATAAAATTTGAGACAGATTTTTTTGTTTACAAGAAGCAATATCTGCAGGACTTGCCCTCCTTCATTCCCATCCACAATACTAGTCTATTTAAAGAGAAACGAAGAATCCTGGAAATAGTAGAGTGAATGCACTGCTGAAATTCTGAAAAACATGATCAGTAAAAACACAAACAGGACACACGAACAACTTTATGTTATAACAATGTCTTTATTAGATACCAGTAATCAAGTATGATGCTTAAAAGGTCAGGAAGAAATTTTTCCTATAAATCATGTACAACTTTGTATGATTGGCTAGGTGCATTCTAGATTCTCACTACCACTACCACCTTTTTCTGAAGCATCAGTTATTGGTCACTAGCACAGTCCAGTCAAGTCTTGACAAACCTATTTTCTTGAGTTACTATAATTCATGCAGAAAAGGTAAATGATGCTTAGTAATGTTCAAATTACAGTCTAAATCCAGGCAGGTAAAACTACTAATCATGGAATCATAGAAGATTAGGGTTGGAAGGCACCTCAGGAGCTCATCTAGTCCAACCCTTTGCTCAAACCAGGACCAACCCCAACTCAATCATCCCATCCAGGGCTTTGTCAAGCCACGCCTAAAAAAACTCTAAGGATGGAGTTATGGGGGCCTCAAAACTGGACACAAAACTCCAAATATGGCCTCACCAGTGCCGAATAGAGGGGAATAATCACTTCCCTCAATCTGCTGGCAGTGCTCTTACTAATGCAGCCCAATATGCCGTTAGCCTTCTTGGAAACCAGGGCACTTCTGGCTCATATCCAGCTGCTTATCCACTGTAACCCACAGGTCCTTTCCTGCAGAACTGCTGCCTACCCAGTGGGTCCCCAGTCTGTAGCAGGGCATGGGATTCTTCCGTTCTAAGCGCAGGACTGTGCACTTGTCCTTGGTGAATCTCAGATTTTTTTTGTCTCAATCCTCCAATTTGTCTAGGTCACTCTGTATTCTATCCCTACCCTCCAGGGGATCGACCACTCCCCTCAATTTAGTGTTATCTGCAAAGTTGCTGAGGGTACAATCCATCCCTTCCTCCAGATCATTAATGAAGATATTGAACAAAGCGGGTCCCAGCACTCTGCTTGTTACCAGCTGCCAACTAGACTTCGAGCTGTTGATCGCTACCCACTGAGCCCAATGATCTAGTCAGTTTTCTATCCATCTGATAGTCCACTTATCCAACCCATACTTTTTTAACTTGCTGATAAGAATACTGTGGGACACAATATCAAAAGCTTTGCTAAATCAAGGCATATATAATACACAGCATTTATATATAACAAACAGTCCAACAGTGATAGCGAAAATGTAATGGTAACATGTGTATCATGAAACTAGAAAGGATGACAATAACTACTAGTTTTCCTTCATATAGGACCGAATCCTGACTTAACTGAAGTCAATGGCAAAACTATTACTGACTTAGATACCAGTAGTATTGGAGCCATAAAAGGTGGCTAGCTGAGAGAGATGTTCTTTGTTAACATCTATTCTGAAACTTAGGCCACCTAGGGTCTTATCCAAAGTCCACTGAAATAAATGGGAGTCTTCCCATTGACTTCAATAGGCTTTGGATCAGGCCTTAGTTAAGGGCCTAAATATGGATTCAGATTCTTAACTTCAGATACCCAAATTTGAAAATGTTGTCTTTAGTCTCTGGCTATCAAAAAGGAAGTTTTAATTACCAGTAATCTTCCACAACTCCAGTTGACATGTGGATGAAAGCAAAACAAAGAAAACCATTATTAACTATTATTATTTTAATGAGTTAGGGTTAACCACAAAACTCAAGAGTGGAGAAAAATAAACAAGTCATTTATGTAATCCAAGAATATCCGTGAGTGAAGTGTTTTGCATCCCTATTTCATGTAATTAACTCCCATGTTAAATTTTCTCTCATATACAACATATGTGCATTCTATGGCAGCATTAGTAGCAAACACAAAGTTAAGGTTACACTGAGATTTGAACCTAATGAAAGAATAAGATTTCTCTTTCACATTTTAGTGATTGAATTTAGTCTCCACATTTGGCAAAATAACTCTTCAAAATAACCTGCTGAGTATTATTCCAGTTCTGGGTACCAAATTGCAGGAAAGTTGTGGACAAATAGGAGAAAGTGTAGAGGCGAGCAACAAAAATGATTAAAGATTTAGAAATAATGACCTATGAGGAAAGACTGAAAAAATTGGGTTTGTTTAATCTGGAGGAGAGAAGGCCCGGGGGGGGGGGAGGAGGAAGGAGAGGAGACGACACGGACATGACACAACATGATAACAGTTTTCAAGTACATAAAAGAGATTGTTACAAGGAGGAGGGTGAAAAATTGTTCTTGTTAACCTCTGAGGATAAGATAAGAAGTAGTGGGCTTATATTGCAGCAAAGGAGGTTTAGGTTGGACATTAGGAAAAACTTCCTAACTGTCAGGGTACTTAAGCACTGGAACAAATTGCCTAGGGAGGTTGTGGAATCATTGCAGGTTTTTAAGAACAGGTTAGATAAACACCTGCCAGGCCTAGTTATTACTTAATCCTGCCTTGAATGCAGGGAACTGGCTTAGATGACCTATTGAGGTCCCTTCTAGTCCTACACGTCTATGATTCTATAGAACAATTTATTCTTTATATAGTTTCTTAAATAAAATATTTACTAACATTTGTACAGAAAATAATTTTAAAATGCTCCTTTTCTGGAGTTTTTCCTCACATTTCTTTATGTCCCTCTAGCTAAACAACCCACGAATCCTGACTCCCAGTCCCCTACTGTAGTCTGAGAGCAGCACTTCCTCATAACAAGCAGTTATTATTCATAATATCTTTATTTTTTCCAGTGACAGTAGACAATTAAAACATGTAATCAAATACACCTATGCATTTAAATTATTTTATAGTAGGAATAAACATTCTCAAAATAATTTATGACACTTAAAACACTTCCTCTGCAAGACATCAGTGAAATATTGTTGTGTTAATGAATATATTGTGTTGTGGAACATGAAGTTCTAGGAATGTGTCATTTGTAGCATATCCTGTGAAAACTCTTGAGCATAGCATTAGTACTAGTTAAGTGGTTATAGATGGGTTTATAATCTTCAGGAAACACCTGGGAAATATCTTTTGTATACAAAAATATTGATAGGAAGATGAGTTACGTAAATGGATAGGTATGCTGAATATTTCATTATTATAAAGCCAGCAATTCCACAGGAATGCACTGGAAAATTCTGTCACTTTTCTAGCTACATGTTTCTAGAAACCATAGAATAAGTCATAAGTCAACATTGCTAATTTTCTCCTACTTCCTAAAGTATTGTAAATAACTGACCACTAACATATGAAAAATACCTATTATCTAGACTAATAGCCAATCATATCCAACTTTAAGTCATCCTGATATGAAACAAACTTTTCATATGGCATACTATAGCATTAAAGGTACTGAATTATAGACATTAATATGACAAAGTACAATGAATCCATTCCGCAAGAGGAACAAATCTACACTACATAAGGGAAAATTAAGGTATAGTTATATACATGAGTTAAAAAGAATTTGAAACAATAGAATGAAGACATTAGGCTAAATTCACCACTGAAATATGCCAGCATTAGCTCATGGAAAAGGGATCCAATCAGGGTGACAGATGTCCTGATTTTATAGGGACAATCCTGATATTTGGGGTTTGTTTTATATAGATGCCTATTACCCCCTACCCTTGGTCTGGATATTTTATACTTGCCGTCTAGTCAACCTAGTTCCAATAATGGAAAGTGAATGGAGAGAGCCAGATTTTGGCTGCAAATAGCAAACAACTTCATCAGGGGAAAATGGGAGAGAGGAAGAAGCCAGCCCAGACAAAAGTGGGCAATTTTGGCCAAAAATGCAGTGTTGTAAAGATGGCTGGGCAGCCATCTTATGTAGCGGATCACCTCAGAGACTCCTGGTGGTGAAGAGCTATGGTAATAAAAGCTGCCCATACTTATAAAGAACTCTGACTGCAGAAACACTGCCTAACCTCTGGAGAGATAAGACCACACAGGTGCAATGCTCAGGATATGGGTTTTGCACCTCCTTGAAACAGTTTTGTTGAATTTAACTCATCCTTTATCGATATACTTGCAAGAAAAACAGCAAGACAATTTTATTGAGCTGTGTAGCATTTTTTAGATTAATGTTAATCATTTGTATTGTTTTTGCATTTATTAATAAATAAGAAAAATAGGAGAGAGAACCTCCAGGCAAGATACTGCTAAAAGTGCAGAACAGTATAAATTGTAGATTTAAAATGTAATTTTTTACATTACCATAGTCTGGAATGCTTCATATGGTTTACTAGATATTTTAAAAAATTAAATAAAAGACTGTCCCTATTAATACTATCTATTTTCCCCTCAGTTATACAACTAATGCATAGAGACTGTGCAGATCATTACGCAGCAGGTAGAAGGAATAATGGAATCTACAGAGTAATGCCTGATCCAAAAAATAATAGCTTTGAAGTCTACTGTGACATGGAATCAATGGGAGGTGGTTGGACAGTGCTACAGATGCGTCAAGATGGTAGCATTAACTTCAACAGAACATGGAATGACTACAAAAATGGCTTTGGAAATCTCAGCGGGGAGTTTTGGCTGGGGAATGATAAAATTCATCTCCTGACCAAAAGCAAGGATATGCAACTCAGAATTGAACTTGAAGATTTCAATGGTATTAGACAGTATGCTAAATATGAACAGTTCTATGTAGCCAATGAATATCTCAAGTACCGTCTCAGTGTCAGTGGCTATAGTGGTACAGCTGGAGATGCCCTGCACTTCAATAAACATTTCAACCATGATCAAAAATTCTTCACTACCCCAGACAAAGACAATGATAAGTATATATCAGGAAATTGTGGGGCTTACTATGGTTCTGGCTGGTGGTTTGATAAATGTTTATCTGCCAACCTAAATGGCAAATACTATTACAAGAAATACAAAGGTGTTCACAATGGGATTTACTGGGGTACCTGGCATGGTGTCTCTGGTAATCTTCCAAATAGTTATAGACAAGCTTTTAAACAGGTAAAAATGATGATCAAACCCAAAGTCTTTGTGCCATAAATCAGAACCTACTGCTGTATCAAACTAAAATCATCATACTTATTCAATATCATATTAAAAAAATGAATATTGGAGTATTTGAATATTCAATCATAGTATAATCCTTCCAAGATAAAAGGAAGTGTCTCAACATAAAATGTTTATAGATGTCCCCTGCATGCCTTATAAAGATAGTTTTAATGCTTCAGAGTAGCTGTTGCTAACACTTCAGCATTGCTAAATTCTGAATTTGAAGGCATTGATTTAAATATTTTACATCAATTATCTTTATATGTCTTTGTAAATATTCTAAAGAGCACTTTTTGGTAAAACAGTTGTACTTTTGCTATCTGCAGCATACCAGGTTTCTACAAACTACAACTTTTTAAGACTTCTACAAAGGTGGCTGAATGAATATCCACATTTTTTTGCTTGAAAATATCTCACAAAAATGTCTGATTACATATAGTCACTTAGGGTGAAACTCTGCTTATATGGATCTTATTATGTCAACTATGCATTCATAAACATTAAAGATATATCATCACATCACCATCACAAATTAAGAAAGTGGTATTCCATTTTAAGGTGACTGAGGCGGATACCTAATTTGCTCAAGGTCACAAAGAAGATTTGACACAGAGTCAGGGATTGAAAACAGACTTTCTGAGTCCCAGTCCATCCCCTTGACCAAAAGACTATGCCAGCATATGTGGTTGGATGGTTGAACAAAAGCAAATGGAAAGGGTATGTAAAGTATTGAGTGAAACAGCACCTCCTTGGCATGTTTTCCCCAAGCTGTTTGCTTTGAGTCCATGCTTTTTGCTTCTTTGTTGGAGGAAAATCAACAGCTATACAGCTTGTTAGGAAGGATGCTGGCAGGGCTGGAGCAAAAAGCATCTGAAAGAGTTTGAGTCCTGATAGCACTGCCCCCAGATCTATAGAGATGGAGTTTGGTCCTTCAGAGCCTAAAACCCTGTGGGCTCAGACCCAGATCTCTCTTCCTCTGCACCTTCTATTCAAGGTAAAATTTATGAGGTTGCAGGGATTCAAACTTTTTTTTAACTTGTCATAATTTTTATATATCATCATCAGGAAAAAGAGTATGTAAAAAAACATATATAATCAAAAAAGAGTGTTTCCTCCACATTTGATGAGGTTTTTTTCCCCCTTAAAAATCAAAGAAAAAAGTAACATCTAATGAATGACTTTTATACAATGAACAGAAGTGAAGTAGAGATTTTGTTGTTATTGTTGTTCTAAAGCGTAAAAAATAAAATATGTTCAAACATTTCATGAATTACAAACCAAAGAGACTTTTCCAGCTCATACTGAATACCGTACACAGTGATTTTAAATTTGAAAGGGTTAAGACCTTGTCTGTACTTAGACAGGGTTTGCCAGTATACCTATAATGACAAACCCTCCTAGTGGAGACACAGATTATGCTGGCTCCCAGAATAAGGGAAAAAATAAGGGGAAAAAAACTTGCTGGTATAACCGCATCTACACCGGGACTTTTCCTGGCATGGCTGTCAGTCAGGGGTGTGATTTTTTCCACACACCTAACCCACATAGCTATGCCAACAAAACTTTTAAGTGTAGTCAGGTCTAATACTTACAAACATGACATTTACTGCTTTTCAATATGCCAAAGTGAACTGTGCATTAGTGATTTATATACAATGATCTATGGTGACAATGACCAAATCATAAAATATTAATATATTTTAAAGGTATTATAAATATTTTGATGCAAAAGATCATTTGCTTTATTATGTTTTCATTTTAAAAAGAAGGATGGTAGTTTTTAATACTATGAGATGTATAATCTTTACTCAAGAACACATTTTAAAGTTACATTATATTTATTTCAGAATAAAAAGGAATTGTTTAAACAATAAAACATTTTTGATGCACTGGCTAGAAGACAGATTTTTTTAGTTGAATATTGTTATATTTAATAATTTGTTATAAAGTGCACTAATCGTTCCTAAACAATGAAAAAAAAATTTTTTTAAACTAATTACTCAGCTAACTTGTTACAAGTGAAACTAGCCTTTGTTTCTTGTTTAAAGGAACCTTTCTTAAAATATAGAAATTTTAAAATCAGCATACACAACTATAATTTATTTTACATACAGGATTCTTGACAGATTTTGTTAAAGGGGGAAAAAAAAATCAGTCTCATGTTGATATTTTCAAAGCTGGATACTCCCTTCCTAGAGCTACTGGGCTGGATTCCCCAGTTATTCATACTAGTCTTACACAAGTGTAACTCCATTAATTTCAGTGACATTACTCTCAATTTACACTCATGTGACTAAAGATTAATTCACACCCATCATGTCTATACGAATGTTATAATACTTGTTTTAAAGCTTCCTTGATCTGAATCCCCAAAAACAGTATCTTACAAATAATTGTTCTATAACAATTCAATCACTGATGAAACAGAGTACCGTAAACTTAACTCAAAGTGACCAATTGTTATCTACCTGACAAAAGGTCTGCGGAATTTTACACTGCTAGCTATGGGTACCTTCTAGCTATAGAGGTGCAGTCCGTGGACATTACAGGTGAGCACACAATACCAATGGTTGAATTTTCAGACATCAGTGACAGGTTACTCATATACTGCTGCAGAAGAATTAGGTCCCAGATCCTGTAGTTTTCACAGGCTGCATCTCCATATTAAAGATAAGGTAGTTGTAAACTGATCTATTTTATAAATTATGTCAGACCTTTGTTTTCCTGTACAGCTGTCAATATGGTCCTTGATTGGACAAAGTTTTGTAAGTCTGAACTAAAATATTTTTAAAAAATATTTTACACAACCTAAATACTCTTTCTCTATACATGGGCTTAATAACGCAAAGTATGTCTTTCAATTTAAAGAAAACACGTGATAATAAAATTTTTGATCTAATAAATGTGCTTGTCTTTTTGATCTGGATACAGTTAAATGTTTGGATTCTTTGTGATGAGGATTCATAACAGCAGGTTTTCAAGCAAAGCTCTTATGGGACACTTCTTCCACAGAATACAAAACAAACATCTGTTCATAACTATCAGCCAAGCATGCTATAATTTCTTGGCAATCCATGGGTTGTTTAAACAAATAAAACAATAGAGAAGAATATCTTTAGAACTGAAAACCATATCACTTTGTGGTATTGGTTTAATATGAACAGCACTGATTTGCCATTTTTCATGCAAGTAACAGTAGGGATAAATCTGTTCATCTCAGTTAAAAGGCTATGTTCAATTATCTTCTTTTGACAGACACAGGGTCTCTCAAAACTTCAGAAAAGACTTACTTAAGATGTTGAGTTAAAACATTTAATTAATTAATTAATTAAAAAAAGGAAAATATTACCTAAAATTTTAAACTTCCTTGATGTAATAAAGATCCAAATATTGGCACTTGCCAAACAGATAGTTACTTCAGACCAGTGTTTTGGCCTCATTCTTCAGGTGGTAAAAAGATGAATATGACACTTCATATAAGACTGATGAAATTGAGATAATTTTCAAAGAAACACAGCTAAGGAGTACGTTATACAATCCCTGGAATGTGCAAAGAATTCCCTTTGCTGAAGTGATGTGTTGCAGTAAGATGGAAATTTAGGCAAAGTTTAGAACTAATGTAAGTGGGCACAAATCCCTGAACTTTAATGGAGTTACAAGTACTTTTGAATCTGGCCACAACCTTCAATGTTAAATCCCACAAGAAACCATTTTAAGACAATAGATCAAATTCTATTTCCCTTACTCAAATCCTCGGATTAGTAATGTGAGTAGAATTTTGCTCTCTCTTAGTCTGTGTCTACACTACAGAGTCTATGATGGCATAGTCCCTTAACAGAGACACAGTGTACACCCAAAGGAGTTTTTCTGCTGGTGTAGGAACAGAAAATAATCAGTATCTGCAAAAACAACTTATTGGTAACCTATTGCTCAGACATTTTCAGATTTACCAGTATAATTCACAGCTACAACATCTAAAAAGATTTAGTATTGAATACTTAGAATTTCATATTAGATAATAAATATTAGAAAATATAAGTTAAATCCATTTATATCTAAGTAATTATTTGGACAATGTTCTACTAACATTGCTTTGGCTTCACAACCAAACAGCTGCACAGATATAAATGACATATGTCAAGGTCAGATGGATTCATAGTTTTAGTACAAAATTGTAAATCACAAATCCTGATACAGCAGATTATCACGGCCCCTCTTATTTAGACAGGAGAAGGGAGGGGGAGGCTTGGACTGTAGAGAAGGCATAGAGCATCTGAGGCTTCCAAATCTCATGTATTAATATCTATCTCTGAAAATCCAAGAGAAATATTGCTTGTTTCGCAGGGATCACGTCATGTAGAGAAGCTGTTCCTCGGTCGCAACAGTCCTAGCTTGTTTCCCACAAAATCAGAACCCCAACTATAAATGGGCCACATGAGAGGGTTTTGTAGGGTTCTGGTAGAGAAAGCATATTGTATTGGCTCTACTCCCCACTTCTGTGAGTTCAAAGGCCTTTCTACCTCTGTACATTGACCCTATGCTTTGAAGTGGAGTGGAATATAGAGCACTTAATTGTACAGCCATGACTTCTCAGAACCTCTAGCTTTCTACAGGCACAAATGCTCAGAACTGGATCTTTGTCACTTAAAATTCTTCAGTAAATAAAGGCACTAACTGCTTCACTGAGCCTCTGTAGCACAATCCCCATCGAGACTCATTTGTGCTACTCTTCAACCGGTACCTCAAATGCATGGCTTAACTGGGTCTTTTTTCTGGATATTATTATCCAAGTATTTCACCTGCTAAGAGAAGTGAATGCCATGTTCATCACCAGCATTTCGTGAGTGAAGATGATTTTGTGAAATGAAGAGGTTTGCGCAATCTTCCTTCATGCTCACTAATGCTATCCGGAGTACACCAAGCTGAAGCTCCTTACTCCACTTTCCACCAAGCAGTTGGGTTAATAGCTCCTATACAGTGCCATCAGTGTGTTAGTATATGTGACATTTCACACATTAATTAAATGCCTTTCTGAAGTAAGCAAACATCTACTGACCATGTTTTTCTTTTTGGGGCTAGATTGTAGCTATATTCAGCCTGCAGTTCTTACTGCATTTCCCACCATGCGTGCTTATTTTTTGAACCCACTGAAAGGTTGAACAATACATTTAATCTTTTAGCCATATTATCACCACTGTGCTGGCTCCCCAAGTGCCGATTTCAACTGGGCAGAAAATGTTCACTTAATTCGTAATTAGAATCCTGGGAGTATAGGTGAAAGCAACATCTGTCTTTCCTATCTCTGCCAGCATAGTTGTATGGCTTTTTTGTTGCTTCAGAAGACTTTCAATATGGAAGATAATATGTTGAATGTGCCAGGATAAGCTGATGTTTGAAAATGCTGTTTTTTCCTACAGCTGTGTCAGAATTTTTATAGCTTAGATAAAACAAGCACAGATTTTACATGCTATTGAAACATGCTGTCACCATGCTTACCATGCAAAAAGACATTGATGAGCACATTTCAGCAAGTAGATACATGTAAATCACGAGCATGAAGAATTTTTTATTCTAAATAAATACTTTCATTCAGTATCATATACAAGACAGAAAAGTTACTTTTCTTATATAATACTGTTAACGTCAATGTCAATTTTTCTAGGAATTTTGCCCTTTTTATATTCTGCTTGGTAACATGCAAGCACATTTAGAACTATCCACTTAACCATATTTTTAAACCCTCTGGGTATTTACAATATATTCATTTAACCCACTATTATTTAGATTAAAAAATATTTTGGCTTAAGAAAGCTTAAACATTTTGTAATTATACATTATCTTTTGAATTACACTGGCCAGTGTTTTGCTTAGATCCTCTCTCCCAATCTGTAATCTTCTATATGCTTAAGCAGGGCAAAGAGGCCAGATAACGACTATATATAGCTAGATGAGGATTCCCTAGGAGAGAGGAGCTTCCAGATGGTGAAAAGCTTTCCAGGTCCTATGCCAATTCTCTTCCATTGGATTCTGCCAGTTCTCAGTGGGTGGATAGTTCTTTGGCTGGATAGTCCTACACAGCCAGCTGATGTAGTTTAGAGTAGTTCTTAGGCTGCTCTAACATATATCAGGATCAGGTCTAAATCTGTGCAGGGCAGAGAGAGAAAGTTTGCTCTGAGATGTTTTGTCTGTGTCAGTGGTGCTGGAACAATTTTTATAGTGGGGGTTCTGAAGGCAGAAACCATGTATTTGGGTAGTTATTACTACTTCAAGCGAGGGTGTAATCCTAGTTCCAGCACCTATGATCTGTATTATACTTGCATATATGCACAAACAGTGGGATCCACACAAATATTTGAAGAACCAAAAAGATGTAACCAACTCCTTGATGACTTACCCTTTCCTCCTGCACTGACTGGAGGAAAGAAATAAGGAAAATAAATTAAAAGTAAGACAAACTTACATTCACCCGTAGTCCCTGCACCATTCAGTTATTTTAATGGAAAAGCTCTTCTATCTGAAGGATTCTTGTCAGACAACTATTTTCACGCCCCACAGCTCCAAAGCAGCAGAAGCAGGACTTCACTGACAGACTGAAAGCCACAATATTGCCTTAATTAATTAGCACAAAACCCATCTATCATTATGAGCTTAACTGATGCTGGAAAGGGTAAAACACCCATAAAACATCATGGGAATTTTGTCCCTTATGCCTTTTATCTTGCAAATGGAAGAAGATAAAGAGAGTATGATAATTATACCTCTATTGGCAGATCACCATTTATTGCAGACTAAAGTCATAATCTAACTCCTTGAGTGGAGGATCTCTTCTACTGGGTCCATTGATCTCTGAGGATGGAGCAATAAGGATTCAACCTCTGAAGAAAAACGTTCCTTAGTCACTGTTCTGCTGAGAGGAAAGTGGGAAATGCCTCCTGCCTTCTTCTGCCTGCCAGAGGCACAGGCATTGGTAAGTATGAATGGGACAGTGACAATGCAAACTTCAATTTTGGCATGAAAAAGTGTAGTTTTTGCTTTTCCTGTGATTTTGTTTTAACCTGTTATGTTTTAATGTAATTTGTAAGTTGGTTAAAATGCTACAGAAAATAAGCATCATAAACGTGAAATTATTAGTCTCCACATGCATATCGATTCTGTGTTCATAATGAGATGATGGAGGGCCAACGCCACTTCAGAGTGGCAGTAGATAGAGCACAGGTACCAAAATACTAAATCTAAAGGGTCTTAGCTCAGGTTATCAGAGATCCCTGATATGGATAGGTCTTACTTCTTTTATCATGTTTCACTTTCCACATCTGAATTCATATTTTCATAAGCCTTTGCTACTGATTTCTTACCAACTGATTTCCTTTCATCATCCATGGAATTGCATCATTAATCACATGTAACAAAATATCTATAGAAAAATGTGCCCTAACTGTAATTGGCATAAACAGGCCTGTTTACAGCTTCTCAGAAGCTGGAGAAAACAACCTCTTGCAAAACTGTACTTGTCAAAACTCCAATATGTCTGAGGGGAACAGAAAATGACAGTGTAACAGTAGCTTTAAAATGTGATTTACAAAGGAAATTAGCTGCTTATTAATATATTTTGAAGAAACAAATTTATACAAGGAAATATAAAAATAATAGTTATAGAAAAACAGGGGTATCTACTAATCACACAACAGGCTGTAACAGATAAACTATTTTAAAAAATTCAATATTGGCTAATGACTCCTGAGTTTAAGTCCAAAGAACCATGAACGTTCATAAAGACCTGAAAATAGAAAAGTCAAAGTGACTATTCTTATTTTGTCTGAAACTTGCCTCTTGAAAACCAAAGTCTAAGATCACTTTGAAGATTCTCAGATGAATTTATATTTCATTTCAGATTTGAAGTAAAAGTTAAATCAAAGTAAAATATTGGTAGGATGGAAGAAATAACCAGAAAAAATGGTGGAACTTATATTTGACCATAAGATTAAGAACTTTCAATTGCCATTAGCTACCCAAATGTGGAATCTGAAGGGTACAGCTAAATCAAACAATTACACTTGAAAGATCAGGTAGCGGCAGTGGATTAAGAAGGCATTTAACCATCGATGCCTGGCCAGAAGGCGATCTTTTGTACACAGATGTTGCTACCATCATCCATGCACAGACTAAAACTTGTGCAAAAAGACAGTTATCAATTTCTTAAGCAGGGTGTCCTCTAGAGACAATACTTGACATTTTTACCCAGGACCTGGACTGGATACCTGTAAGCTTCCAGATAAATTTTAAGATGTTGGTTTGACCTAAGAAGACCTAAATGGCCTGGGTCTACCTATCTAAGAGACCATCTCCTTTCCCTGGATAGACTGACACAGTTATAATCAGATTATTGATTCTAGGTCGCCCTGATATAAGAGAGAGGCGGCAACTAGGCTGGCAGGGACTAGGCACTGAAATGCCCTCCCATACCTGGTCCAAAATATTTACTAACTTTCAGGGTATGTTGCAGAGACCATTTATTGCACCTGACATTTGGAGATGGGAAAGGACAGTTTGCAAATGAATGAAGATAATGTCATTATCAGCTGTCATTTGATAAATGGGGTGAACTGATTGAATTGTATGTGGTTTGTAATTTTGAATAATCAGCAGAGTGCTTAGAACCTGTGAACGGGTGCATTTTACTGTTTATAAATCAAATAGGAATAAATAAAATAAACAAATAGATTTGACATCTGAAGCTAACCTCAAAACATAGGCATTTCTGTAGGGGTGAGGCAGGAGTTAGGGATTCCTTGAAAATAACCAGTGACAAATTCAATTCAGAACCATTGCTGTGTATGTGCATATAGTGTGCAGAAAGATGGGGTAGAAATGAAGAGTATTTTATGGCAGATTAAATTAACATTGTTGTGGAATTTGGGGCTGCTGCTTTAAGCATAAATTCTGAGATGCTTTTTTAAAAAACAAAAAATATAAAGTGTAAGACATAAGAAAAGGCTGCAATGAATGATGACTATAGATCTGTCTCAGGGCACAATGCAAAGCCCATTTGTTCATTTAAGCCTTTGTCTGGGGCAGGTAAGCTATGATGAACATTTTGTTTTTAGGATTGGTCAGGTAATGGATTCAGGCTAGTACCCTTGTATGTAAGTTTTTATTACAGCACATATAACTGTAAACTTGAAGTGTGCCTTTCGTTGCTGCCAGTTGTTGGAAAAATTATGTTAATTTTTAAAAATTGTTAATCTATGTAATAACTTAGCTAATGCACAAGTAACTTTAAATCAAGCCATGGTAAATTTTATTTCTTTTTACGGTCAAATTCTACAAATGTGGTCTATAATGGACCAAGTTCAAGATGACATTAGAAGAGTTTATTTCATGGGATATATATATATATATATATATATATATTTATATTAACTCATGTAAATATACCTATTAAAACTTACAGTGATAAACTATGATATACAAAATAGATTCCCATTAAAATAATCCATAGAGAGTAGATTCCACGGATTTATTTTTATTGGTTTACCTTGGAGGAAAATGGGATTTCAGAAAATGTTCATGAGATATAAAGATTAAGTACAAAAATATTTCAATAATAAATGGTAGAAACATAAAGCAATAGGTCACTTTAACTCCACACCAGTAAAGAAAAGAAAATATAACGCCACTTGGATGTTCATTTTCATGCATACATCAGAATCAAACACATGAAACAACCCGCCCAACACTGCTAATGGAAAAATCAATGGAATTATTTAGTCAGCTTGATGTCATTTTGGTAATAAATAACTTGCTAAAAAGAAGCATGTCTAAATGGACTAAGTAGCTTTTATTTATCCCTCTAACCATTTTTTAATGTTTTTACCAATTGCAAGCAGGCTAAACAATGTCACCATGTGTTACGAAATAAAAAGAGGGGACACTTTGTGCAGCAAAAGTCAAACATGCAATCTGCTATTCACATGTGAAAAGCACAACTGAGTTGAACATAAGGTTCACTGCCAAAGGACTATCCGTCCTAAAATAAATGTTAAAATATTGAAAGGTGTCTCTATTGATAGTATTTTCTACTATATAGGCATAAATGACTAACCAGTAAACCAGAGACAATCTGACTCTGTTCAAAGTGGAAAACTTTGAAAGCTATTTGTAGACGTTGAATTCAGCATTCATGCACAGACTTCTTTGTGAATGAAGTCAGACATTTTATCTCTGATAAACTCCACAAGTTCAATGAACAAAACCAAATGCATGTGTTATTGGACGAAAAGAAATGTGACTAAGGAACGAAAAGCCTGACTGAAACAGAAAGTACAAATACTAATTGTTGAAAATTACACTAATTAGTCTTTTAATCCCTTTAAAAAATCATGACAAAAGCCTGCTTATGAATGCCTTGTGTACCTTATATGCTACAGTTTTCTGTACTAAATTTTTAATATTATAAGTGCACCACCTATTAAAGTTGCCAAATGCTTCCCATAAGACCCTTTTTTCACTTGCTTATAACTCTGCCAAACTTTGTATGCAGTACTGTGGTAGCTGTGTTGGTCCCAGGATATTAGAGACACAAGGTGGGTGAGGTAATATCTTTTATTGGACCAACTTCTGTTGGTGAGAGAGGCAAGTTTTTGAGATTATACAGAGGCTGGTCTACACTGCCAGTGGCATTGACAGGAGACATACAAGCTACATACTGAAACTTGCATATCTCCTGTCGACTTACTATCTTTCATTTATTGCAGGATCTTCACTGCACTGCGTCGACAGGAAATGCCTTCCAGTCGACGCAGTGTTACTTTTTTTGAGGGGGACGGATTTACTACCTTGGCTGGAGAACTCTTCCAGGATCGATTGTGCGGGTCTCCACCGCCTGCTCAATCGATCCTGCTGCATTGATCCATAGGGCACGACATAGCACCTGCCGTATAGACATACACAGAGCTCTTCTTCAGGTCTGGGTAATGTACTTAGTGCATCACAGCTAAATACAAGGTGGAAAGATTGTTTAAGGTAAGTAGGTAACAAATATTTCAAGGGACTATTCAAAGTTAAGTGGCCCATTAACAACCCTCCAGCAATGGAAGGGGAGGGAGGGGCTTAATACAGTTATCAGTTAATCCATTAGCTCAAGTTTTCAGAGGTTTTTGTGGTGGATTTAAACGTTCCAACAAGGCTGATGAACTGTGTAGGTGTCAATATAATGCCAAATGGTGGAATTTGTTTTTTCCAATTTGCTTTTTTACAACCTCAGGACATTAAACACAAAAAAATATGATAAAAGCACCTTAATTAAGGTTGCAAAGTCAAGCACTCAAATGTCAGGGAATACCAGAATTAAGGTGCATTGTGCAACCCTAATTAAGCCTCCTTGTTTGTTTGCATTATGATATAATCTTTAATTACCTAATCACATACTATTTTTTCCACAGACACCTGCTTCATTACATGCACAAGCTCAACCTACTCTGGGGATTAGTCAGGGTGATCTAGTGACGAAGACGATTGTTTATAGGACTCCTGTCTCATTTATTGAAGAAGTTGGAAGGTATGTAATGAAGGAGGCAGGGGAGTGCTGGAAGAGAAAGGACAGTCTCAGATAATGCAGTTGATTGCTGCTCTAGAGAACTGGACTCTATCCCTGCCTGTGCCACAGAGCTCCTATGAGATGCTAGGCAAATCACTTAGGCTAAACTTTTTTCATTGGTGATCAGTATTTGTGTGTTCCTCATTTGACTTGTGGTCTGATCTGCAGAAATGCTGAGTACTCACTGTCAATAGGAGTTGTGTTTTAATGTAGAATGTGCTGCATGCTAAAACGTTAAATACTCTGAAAAAAAAAATCACTCTCAAATCGGGATCCAAGATTAGTGGATACTTTTGACTTTAATCTCTCCATGTCTCAGTTCTCCATCTGTAAAATGGGGACAATATCCCCTCACCTCAAAGGAGTGTTGTGAAGACAGGGTTACTGAAATTTTTTTTTATAGTGAGGATGCTGACAGTCATTGAACCAGACTGTAAACCCTGTATGTAATGGAAACCACCTGAAGCCAGGGGGTGTTGCAGTATCCCCGTTTCCCTAGTTCCAGCACTTGTGTGAAGACAAATTATTCAATGTTGTTAAAGCACTCAGATAATACAGTAATGAGCACTACAGAAAAAACTATGAGGAATTAATTTTGTCTTCAGAACAGGGTTTGAAAAGTGTGCAGATGGGACCATACCTGGAACAATAAATACAAAACAAAATACTGAATAGCTGCTCATTAAGCGACAACCATCCATCCAGTGCACTGAATAAATGTGATTTATTGTATGGTCATTTAAACTTATTGAAGAATATTCCAAGTTTAATTATTTCTTCCCTAAATTGAAAATAATGCTTGCAAATATACTAGATTTGTAGTGGTAAAGACAGAAGTCCTCTTTTAACTCACAGAAATAGTACAGAATGGGCAATAGCAGTGTAATCCTTCTCCAGTGCCTAAACAACTGTGATCTTGAGACAACACCTTGAGCATGGAGAGGAAGTCTGTATCCATCTCCCATTAATCCTTAGCATCTCTGCTAAAAATGCCAACAACAGATCTTCTTGCGGTGGTTGTTTTTATGAAGTGGATCTCTATCCCTTAGGAAACCGAGCAGACCACTAACATTTCATATAGGCCAAACAGCAAAAATTTTTTAACAACTTTCAATTGCTACCAACAGGAGCTGGATTTCAGACTAACTGATAACATAATGTAATATAGAAAGGTAGGTATACAGTACCTCATCTAAGTACTGAAATGCGGGACTTGCAGCTACATCAATGGATCCCTCATCTTGGATATTAATTGATGGAGCTATGGCATAAATAGGCTCCTCCTTCTGCGTTTCTGGTTCTGAGTCACTGGAATTGGAACTTTCTTCACCAGCATCACTCATTTTTTCAAAATTCTGTGAAGTAATAAAAATGCCAATATTCAGCATAGATAGAGATCTTTTCTGCAAACTTGATCGAGAAAATGCAGAGCTGGAACTCATATGCAAACTTGACACAACCAGACTGGGTCTGAACAGGAACTTGGAATGGTTATCTCATTACAAGTAGTAATTGTCACTGTTCACACATTCTCACCTTCTAATCAATGGTTGTGAATAGGCCTCATCTACTCTAACTAAATTGACTTTGTTACCACTTGCCCTCCCCATTGTTGTTTCTTACCCTTGGATGTGTGTGTGTGTGTACACACACACACCGTGATTTCCATTTCATCCATCTGACGAAGTGGGTTGCAGCCCATGAAAACTTATGCGTGCAGATTTTGTTAGTCTTTAAGGTGCTACAGGACTCTCATTTTTAATGGTAAAGATTATGTTGTTTGAGGGGATAGTTTATGTTCTTTTGCTGGTATATGCTGTGAGGCTTTGCTGGTATAGCCATACCAGCAAAATCTTTACAGTATAGGCTAGCATTTTGATTCAAATTGTTATAATTCAATAAGTTTGTTTCCTTTTCAGCTGTAGGAAGAGATTTTATTGGTTTGAGTCACAAAGTAGTCTTGTGATCTGGCTGATGGTGAATTGTTGGGACGAGTTTGACTCCAGTGTTAGTTTAGAGTAGCAAAACAAATCAGAGTGAATCAGATGACTGAGAAAAATTGCTATCAAGACTGTTGTCAAAACTCAAATTAAATATATTCATTTTTCTGTAGTAAAGGAATTACGAAGTATTACAGAGCAGTCTCTCACTAAATACATTTTATAATCGTGACTGACTATTCTGTAACTTGTTCATATTTTTTTAATGTTAGATTTTAATTGTTTTTCTATAATATACATGTATTCATCAGAATAAAGTTAGATTATTTTTATACTACAGGAGCTCCTAAGGTAGCCCAATATAGGTACCATACAAACACATAACAAGAAGATAATCTTGCCCTAAAGAGCTCATTGTTTAGGGCTCAAAATATTACATACATCCATGGAGCTTTAGTATCACCCTCAAGTCTATATAAACAGATCTTCCCTCAGAGAGGCATGAAATTTAAAAACAGGACAAAAATACTAAAAGCATGACATTATTTCATTCCACGATCTTGCCCATATCAGAATTCTTATGTAGCGAGTAACACCTCAAATAGCAACAATTAATCTTGATAATTAAAGAACCAGCAAAAACAACACAGAACGCATGAAACAGATTTACAGTGATCATGTTACCACAGTTAAACATGTTCCCTATCTAAATAGTTTACAGCCTAAGGGACTTGTTTCAAAACTACTTATACAAAATGATTTTACTTGTGCAAGCAGTTCCATTGAATTCAATGGGCTGAGCTGGCCTCTCCCTCAGTAAAACCTCTAGAAGAAAGAGGAAAAATTGGAAGATTTCTTGAAGTTTTCCTCACATTTTTCTGCTGGAGAGGTGAAGGATCATCTCAAATCAAATAAATCCTATAAATCCACAAGAGTCCAGTGTCACCCCACAGAGGCAGTGTGCCTTCACAGTCCCTTTATTTCTGATGGCACTGCCTGTCTGGGTGTGCATCTCCAATGTAGTTGTTAAATCAGGGGCTCCTCCTAGATATGGCTATCTAGGGACACCCCTAAAGGGAGGAATTTCCACTATGAATAGGCTCCTACAGCCCCAGCCAACATTACCTTTTATCTGAACTTCCTTAGTTGGCAAATTACTGAGGAGAAGAAAGGGGTAAGAAAGATTTCTGGAAGAAGTGGCTTTTAAGGAGATCTTTGTAAGTAATAACATCACAAAGTTGTTATATCTTTCATACACACTCTATTCCAAAACATTGTGAAGTGTTCAATAATAGTTACAAAATAGTGATAAAATAAAAAGGTATTTAGCCTAAGTCAGGAGTGAATAAGGATCTGAGAATTTGGCTGTATTACTTTCCTCCTCTTGTGTTTGGCAAAATCCCATCTTTATAAATGTTGTATTTAGGAGTAGAGGTCACTAAGTTTCTAGCATTAGTAGGAGACAGCTCTAGGATAATCTAGACAATTAGAACCCCAACCAAAACTGCAAAGACCATCCTGCTTGATTCCGCACAACACTTAGTATGAGACAATGTTTGCCCCTAAAAGTTTACATTTTAAACAGACAAGACAAACACAGAAAATACTATTACCCCCATTTTACAGATGGTGAATTGAGGCACAGAGAGATTAAGTAATTTACCCAAGGTCATAAAGAAAATCTGTGGCAGAACTGAGAAATGAACTAAGACCTACTGCGTCTGAGCCTAGTGCCTTAACCACAGGGTTATCCTGCATCTCAATTTTACTATTTCAAATTATTACATGGCATAGTAAGGCTCATATTTTTTCCACATTTGTAAAGCACCCACGTGTCAATTTCTGCCATTATGTAAGGATCTCCTATATAGAGAACATGAGGATGCTTCAAAACCACTGAGCTGATCTAGGCTCAGGCTCAAAAGACATATGCAAGAGGGACTTGAAAACTTTCAATATCAACACCATAAGCTGGGAAGATGCAGCTAACAACAGGATATACTGGAGAGCTGTGCTGCACCAGGGAGACAAAAGAGGTTGAAGAGATGTGGTTGAGAGAAGAGGGGAAAAAAAAACAAGAGAGAGATGAGAGGAAAGGCAGCAGGTCTCGAAAGCTGTTAATAGCTTGGCTTCAACCTCTGGCCCTGCGCTTTACATGTGCATTATCTATGGTAAGGACTGTCACTTGAGAATTGGACTTCTTAGTCACTCACGATGCTGTAGCATGACACACAATAACTGAACTTCTTTGGTGCTTACACCATTGTCTCTTGAAATGGATAGTTGGCATTCAATACAATGTAAGTGATCTTCTGTAACACAGTCAAACTTTATACACAAACTATAGATTCATGTTACTAGCTATAAAATGAGGCTTTGGGATGCAGCTGTTCTCCACACTCTCAGTGACATAACATATTATCTCAGAGTGCTGACCCACTGATTGTCAGCCGGCTGTAGTTGTACCACCATTTTTTCATAGTCTTTTAGCTCAAAACATTTTTGAGGACAGATTGTGGCCTTATGTAACTTTTCACTTTGTGTTCTATCCTCTTATACATCTTTCTGTATTGTATCAACAACAGAAGTAAATTCAGGTAAGTATCTTTTCATCTGCTACACAATGACAGTAGCTGCTATGCAGAGAACCTGACATTCTGCTGTAGTGCTGAGTGCTAGCTCACGCCTAATTAGTTGTACTAGGTGGAACTCACACACACATTAGCCTAGCTTGCCACCACTCAAACCTCTAACGTAGTATGTAATGAAAAAAAAGTCTTCCTACCCTAAAATTGTCTATAATAAAAATGACAGAAATCAGGATTAAATTGAAGTACAATAGATAAATATACCTTTTTTTCTGAGTGGGTTCCAAATCAGTATTTGAAATAGCATAATTCAAATCTCTCAAATTAAAAATTCCAGTATTTTCCAACTCAAAAACCAGAGTGCCAACTCTTTAGAAAATAGCCTACCTGTCGCCCCTCTTCCCCCGCTTTTTTTTTTAGAACTGTTATGTAAAAAAACCAATGTAAAAGTGTTGTTTCACATACATTTAGCTAATGAAAGATACTGTAATCTCTTAGAGAAGTGAAATCTTTGAATAGTAAAATTTAACCCTGCTTTTAGTGCTGTTTGGAATTCCTTCAAGGGTGTTTAGACTTTTACAGATAGATTTAAGCAGCTGTATTTGCTAATGGAAATAAAAAAAACCCAATTTGATTGCCTCCTGGAGTAATCAAAACATTGTGAAACCAACTGTAAACTGCACAGATGCCAACACTGAATATAGGAAATATTGTACATAAACATGTACACATATTGATAAAGTAATTTTTTAATCTACAAAGTGCTGCTAAAATTGCTAAGTATGTTTTATCATCTTCAATGTTGCTGCTGTTTTGTTTAGGTCTCTAAACCATGCTGAAGGACTTTTAAGAACAAAAAACAAAGGATACATGGAAGAAATTCTAAACTGAACTGAAGGATTCACGTGTGTGGGAGTGTGTATTGATATATGGCATCCGCAGTGTAGGTTGCAGTCATACTAAACATAGCTAAACTATTCAGGTGTGAGAGAAGAGAACAAATCTATGCTGTTCTTAAAATGGAAGCAGTTTGTATTGTTGTAAAGGCATATGCTATTCTCCATGTACCTAACATAAGTTTATGATTCATACATCAATTGCCTGCCAAATACTGGAATTAAAGAGTACCTTGAGAGATACTAGACTTTAAGAATCACAACGCAAAGAAGTTACATTGTACTGCAATATCTAAAAAGTGAAATGTCTAATTCAAATAGAAATTAAACTTGGAATGAGTTATAAACTGACATAATGGTTCTACAGCTTTGGAATGTTTTCAGAATACCGATGGGTGGAGAGCCTTATACTTGCTGGGCTCAAGCTATCATGCTAAAAAAAGCAATATGGACATGGCAGCTTGGGCTCTCAAGTCTAGCTCCAGTCCAAGCTGAATGTCCATACTTCAGTTTTTAGCCTGATAGTTGGAGCCCCACTAGCAACAGCTAAAGCCCTGCTAGTGTGAGTCTATCTAACCAAGCTGGGAGGTTTGCTCCCAGCTGCAGTGAAGACTTATCCAAAGAAACCAATGCCTAGATCTTGCACTGAGAATTGCAGACAGAAACTTTTGATCCCCAATGAAGTCAGACACAGAGATCCATCCAATGGAGCAGTTTGCAGTATTGAGTCCCAAGTGACTTACTGAAGGCTACATAGAAAAGTCTGTAGCAGTCAAGAATTTAACCCAGATCTGAAGTCCAAGTCCAGTGCCTTAACCACAAGACATCTTTAGTAAAGGGTTCGGTGAATGATACGTGAACTAGAATAGAATCAAGGTCATTGTCTCCTAGCTGTGTTGGGTCCTGTAGGACTAAACAGGACTGAAAAAAAACAAACAGTAGAATCTTATTGTAGGTATTCAAATAAGAGAAGATCCTGTATACGCAGATGGAGCAGATCTGCTGCTTAAGAAAGTACCAGATTTATATACTCTCTCTTCAGAGAAGAATTGCCAAATTAAATAGAATTGACAGTCCCTTTAAACTTTCATTCTTCAAATTTAGAAACTGAATTACAGAAAGATGTATGTTGAGAAACACATTTTATTGAATTATTAACTGTCAATCACCCAGTCTTATCATTCAAAGCCTCCTCGAGTTCAACTTTACACATGAAAAAGATTCATAAAGTACTACGTTACTGTTCTTCACTACATTTGTTGTCTCAGAGTAGTAAGAGCACAGATTCTTTGCCACAGTAATATTACACTGTACATTTTTAATATGGCAGTAGTACACTAAAGAGATGTCCTCTTTTACTAATTTAAGTTTGTGTAACAATTATGTATTCAAGTTAATTTATATTCACAAAAAATGGGAACACAGGGCCAGACTGTGAAACCATTTAGCCTTAGCCCCACCTTGCCATAAGGCCTTGCCCCCTGCTCTTCCTGTCCCCCTTCGCCACCTGAGGCTCTGCCCCTTGGCCAGGCCACCCAGAAGCCAGAGCTGGGCAGAAGGAGCAGCCCAAGGATCCTAGGTTGCTGTGGGGAGCACCAGACTCTCCACCTGCCCTGGGCAGTGTACCACAGGGGGCACGAACATGGGCAAGGGTCTACTTTCAGGCACCCTGGGTTTGCCCTAGCTAAAGATTCAACGGTTGAGGAGGCCTTCTCTCTCTAGGTGGATTGAAGTGGACTTCTCGTGTTCTTGCACCAGAAAGTGTTATTGGTGCAGGTATAACAATGGGTGCAGGTGTTGGCCCTGAACAGAACCTTGCTTCCCGCCCCCCCTTTCTACCAAGAGGCACCTGAGCCTGATAAAGTACCCTTTTAAATGTTAATTCAAGTCTGTCTGTACTTTGTATAATTTTAAGATTGTTTGTAAATGTCTTTACTACGTCCACTGGCCAGTTTATCTGTTAATTTTACCTGCTTCCAATATATATTTGTAAAAATCCTATTTTAAGTACAAAAAGCCACACTGTGCAATGTAATGTTTGCATCTAATTGTAAAAGACACTGTCAAAATGAATATGTGAATTCTTCAGCTAGCAGTTGGCACTGCGTGATAGAAGTGTGAATGGCTGAGCAACTGAGGTGGGTGCAGACAGGGAGAGTGATTGAACAATTGGTCTTAGTAAAGGATGCTGAAACAAACAAGAAAACACCAGCCTCACCTAAAAACATTTGAAGGAAGAAGAAAGGAGTGAAGATAATAGCAACTGGCCGAAGAGGAAATCACCCTCATATTTTCAGAGTCAGCCCACTCCCAAAGAACAAAATCTGATCATGCTTGCAACAATGTGGGTGATTAAGGATCACACCAGTTGCAGCATGACAGTGCAAAACCCATAGAGTTACATGGGGTCCTCTCCCTATAAAATGGGACAGAAAGATGAAGGCTGGAGGTTCGGGTCTACAACATCACACCAGCCAGGAGTACCAATGCGCATCAGCAGAACCTTGCTCCTCACGCTTGTGCTACAGTCAGCTGGCCAGTGACTACCACAAGCACCTAGAGGCTGGTAACTATAATATCTGTGAGACCCCATTTATGTTTGTCTGTCTCCCTGTCGTGTATGCATATGAATGAAAATACCAAGTGGAACATGTGTCAACAAAGTCTATTTTATTATTAACAAGAATCTCTGTAATTATGGTATTGATACAATGTTAATACTGTTTTCCTAGTGTTTACATTATTGATACGATTTCATTAAGTAAAGCACAATATTGGTATTGCTATTTTCTTGGTATTTTCATGATTGATACTATGAAGAAATTTATGTATTCACAATAAACATGGCTTGTTGCCTTATCCCCTGAAAAAGATTCTGTGATATTTGTTATTTGGATAACACAGGACTTGTAGCTCAAACAGGTGAGGGTGCTGTATCTGCTGCAGAGGTGGATGGAGTAGGGGAGTCAGTAATGGGTGACTTTTGACTCGAGGATGACTCTTTACTTGAGGGTCTCTTACCTGCAATGGTGAGGTCAGGCAGTTCAAATGGAGATGTGTCTTTGGGACTTGTGTGACCTGGCAACAACTGACCTACATGTCGCCGCCAAGTAAGATCATTTGCAGTCTGGACAGTGTAGGAAACAGGTCCTGTCTGGGCGATGACTGTAGTGGGGACCCATTTAGCTTCAGAAGCATAATTTCAAGCTAGAACAGGCTGTCCAAGACTAAAGTTTCAGTCTTTTGCTCTGTGTGCACATCTGATAACTTGGTTGTGCTGTTGATGTTGCACAACTTGTTATGTTTTGGCAAGTTTCAGCAGATCAAAGCAAGTGAGAAGCTGTCATCCCATCATTAGAAAGGCCTGAGATGCTTTGATCATAGCATGAGGTGTGTTCCTGTAGGATAGTAAGAAGGTGTCCAGATGCTTTTGAATGGACGAATGTCCCCATTCAGATTGTAAAGCTGGTTTCACTGTCTGCACAAACATTTCTGCTAGTCCATTGGTGGATGGATGATACGGTGCTGAAGTGATGTGATGTATCCCATTTGCTTTCATAAAATTTTCAAACTCCTGAGAGACAAATTGCAGTCCGTTGTTGCTCACAAGTTGTTCTGGCAGACCAAAATGACTAAAGTTTTCATGCAGTCTCTGGATAGTACTTTCAGCCGTAGTGGATGGCGTTACAGAGATTTCTGGCCATTTGGAGTGCCCGTCAACAACAACTAGGAATGTGCTTCCTTCAAATGAGCTGGCAAAATCAATGTGCTGCCATGGATTTTCAGGCCAGTCCCATGAGTGTAGGGGTGCCAACTGAGGTGTGTTCCTCACATTCTTGGCTTCTCTTCAATGGCACTGTCCAGACCAGGCCACTAAAAGTAGCTTTGTGCAATTTCTTTCATGCACGCTATTCTACAGTGACCTGAATGTAGATGTTTTAACATCTGCGATCTCAGTAGTGGTGGAATAATGACGTGCATCCTACACAACAAGCAATCAGAATGGATTGATAACTCCATCCTCTTGGACTTGTAGGGACGAAGGTTGGGTAAGATCCGAGAATCTTGTAGAGATTTTCCATGCATCACTAGGTCCATAAATTGGGACAGTACTGGGTCAACGCAAGCAGCTGTCATTACTTGAGTAGCAGTGATGGATGTGTTCTCTACCTGTTCAAAGTAGAAGATTTCTTTCTGGCCAATATCTCGATGTTTAACTGGTAAAGGCAGTCTTGAGAGACCACCTGCTTTGCAGTGCACATTGGATCTCTGATATTTGATCTCATATGTGTGTGCGGAAAGCAACAATGCCTACCATTGCATATGACTAGCAGCCAATGGTGGAATGCCTGTGCATGGTCCAAAAATTGATGTTAGAGGTCGATGGTCGGTGAGAAGTGTGAACTTCTATCAGAACAGGTACTGGTGAAATTTCCAAATTCCAAAAACGATTCCTAGTGCTTCATATTCAATTTGGGCATAGTTATTTTCTACCTTGCTTAAGGTGTGTGATGCAAATGCAATGGGTGTCTCCTCTCGCAAAGGCATAATGTGTGACATGACTGCTCCTATGCCTATGCCATAAGGACAGGCATCACAGGCCAACTTAGAGGTAAGGATGGGTCAAAAAGTGTCAGAACTCCTGAATTTAACAATGCACATTTAGCCTTGTTAAATGCAACATCACAGGCTTCAGTCCACTTCCAGACCTTGATTTGGCCAAGAAATTCATGTAGTGGTTTTAGTAGTATTGCTAACTGTGGAATAAATTTTCCATACTAGCTCAATATCCCTAAAAAAGAGTGAAGTTGACTCACGTTTTTAGGAGGTGGAGCTTCCACAATAGCCTTGACTTTTGGAGGAGCCTTACAAAGTCCAGTAGCATCAATGACATACCCCAAATATTCAACAGAGGGCTGGAAGAATTCACATTTGTCCTTGTGGACTTGTAGGCCATACTCTTCCAGTCTTTGCAGGGATGTGCACAAGAGGGGGCAAGCAAGGGCACGGGCCCCCCAATACTCAGCAGAGGCACGGAGCTCCTTCAGCCCCCGGTGGGGAAGGCACATGCTCTTCTATCTCCCTGGGCACTCAGGGCAGAGGGGAGGCACAGAACATGCCCCTCTAAAAGCACTGGAATTTAAATTCCTGCACATGCCTCTGAGCTTAAGTATTTATTGCCATCTGGTGGAAATCTACTACCCTTCAATAGCATTTGCCAGCACTACTTTTAGGCCTCTAATTTAGTTTTCTAACCAAAGTCTATATTGAAAAATTTGTGTTCAGACGCATAATCTTACAGACAGAATGTTTTCAGTAGTTAATTCTTGAAAAAATGCAAAGAACTTGGATTAATTATTCTAAGTTATGTAACAAAAATAGACTGCCATCTTCAGATGCATTTTGCATTCTTAGAACTCCAATGGGATTCATATATTAAACTGAAATATTGCAGGCAAGCCTTTGTTTACGTTCCATTTGCCTTTGAGTTTTGAGGGTAAGGAATGCAAACAAAGCAAAGAATCTTATTTGAAGTGATTTATTGATTATTCATTAGCTTTTCTACAAGGCAAGTTACACAAGGAGAGATTCTTTATTCTGATGGGTTGCTCCCGCACCTTTCATGTATAGTAACTAAACAATCATTCTTGGATGTGGTGACAATGACAATAGAATTAACATATCCTGATGTTCAGATATCAAGCTAAATTGATTGTGCCATCAGTTAGGAAATATCATCTACAGTGTGATCCAGTGGATAAATCACTTGACTGAAGAGTCCTGGTTCTGTTCTTGCCTCTGCTGCTGAGCAGCTGTATGACCTTCTGCAAGTCACTTTATTTCTCTATGCCTCTCTTTCGCTCACATTTTTTGTCTATTTAGATTGTCAACTCCAGGGGGAAGGGATTATATTTTATTATGTGTTCATACAGAATACTGGTGCCCTGATCTCAGTTGGGGCCTCCGGGCATTTCCTTGCTAAATGGTATCTTTCTTTTTTTAAATTTCAAATTTTCCTATAATACCATTTTAGAGGGACAAAAATTGATAGAATTAAAAGGATGGAGGGGTCTTGTTACTCCTCCATCTCCAAATACAAACTATTTGGCTCCAAAGGCTCTGGTCAAATCAGACCAAATTAATAGATTACAAGGAACAACCACTGTGATCATCTAGTCTTACCTTCCATATAACAAAGGCCATAGAACTCACCCAACATAATTCCTTTCGAACTAGAGAATATCTTTTTTTTTTAAACCCAACCTTGATTTCAAAATTGCTCAAGAGAGAGAATTTACCATGACCCTTGGTAAATTGTTCAATTGATTAATTACTCTGTTAAAAATTTGCACCTTATTTCTAGTCTGAATTTGACTAGTTTCAACTTCCAGCCATTGCATCTCATTATATTGTTGTCTCTTGGATTGAAGAGCCCATTATCAAATGTTTGTTCCTAGGAAGGTACTTATAGACTGTGATTTAAGTCAACCATTAACTTTCTCTTTGCTGAGCTACACAGATTGAGTTTCTGGAGTCTATCACTATAAGGCATGTTTTCAACTCCTTTAATCCTTCTGATGCCTCTTCTCTGAACTCTCTCCAATTTATCAATATCCTTCTTGAATTGTCAACACCAGAATGGGACATAATATTCCAGTAGCAGTCACATCAGTGCCAAATACAGAGGTAAAATAACCTCTTCCTTTACACTTGAGATTCCCCCTTTCATGTATCCAAGGCTCCAATTAGTCCTTTTGGGTACAGTGCCACTCTGGGAGCTCATGTTCAGCTGACTACTTAGCATGAGCCCCAAATCTTTTCCAAAGACACTGCTTCCCAGTATAGTGTCTTCCATCTTGTAAGTAGGGCCTACACTCTTTGTTCCTAGATACATAACTTTACATTTAGCCTTATTAAAAGGCATATTGTTTGCTTGTGCCCAGCTTACCAAGAAATAAAGATTGCTTTGTATCAATGACCTGTCCTCTTCATTGTTTACCACTCCTCCAGTCTTTTTGTCATCTGCAAACTTTATCAGTGATGATTTTATGTTCTTTTCCAAGTCATTGATAAAAATGTTAAATAGCACAGGGAGAAGAACTGATCCCTGCAGAACTCAATTAGAAACACATCTTCTTGATGATGATTCCCCAATTACATTTGAGATCCATCAGTTAGCCAGCTTTTAATCCATTTAATGTTTGCCATGTCAATTTTATAGGTTTCTAGTTTTTTTAATTAAAATGTTGTGAGGTATCAAGTCAAATGCCTTACAGAAGTCCAAATATACATCAACACTATTTCCTTTATCAGTTAAGCTCGTAATCTCATAATAAAATATCAAGTTAGTTTGACAGGATGTAGTTTCCATAAAACCACATTGACTGGTATTAATTTTATTACACTCCTTTAACTCTTTATTAATCAAGTCCCTTAACAGATGCTCCATTATCTTCCCTAGAACCAATGTCAGACTGACATAGCTATAACTACATGGCTCATCACATTTACCCTTTTTTAAATATTGGCACAGCATTAGCTTTGTTCCAGTCTTGTGGAACATCCCCCATGTTTAACTGTCTAACTTAAATAGCTGTTGTTTAATAAATGGGAAGTATTGGCGCTGTGTAATCACTAGAGCTGTGCTAAACTCCAGTAGGCATATCTGACAACAGCCAAAAGGTTATCATTTCACCTGGTTTCACTACACAAACAATTTTCAGGCTATTTTAACACAGAATTGCAAAGATTCACATATATTATGCCAGTTCCTGGGCCAAACCTGCCCCAAACTGCAAGTGGGTCAGGGCTGGGCCACCCAGAGGTATCTACTTGGGGCAAATCTATGCCTGGTTTGCAATGTCAGAGGGGAATCATGAAAATCATGAGCTATTTCAGCTCAGCTTCATTTTGGGGATTTGTTGGAATTTGAAGTCCAAGGAGTGAGAGGAAACCCCCCATGAAAGGTGTACCCCCTCATGTCACTCACCAGGCAATCCAAGGTGTACCTCCTCAGGAAAGGTACACCTCCTCATGCTCCTAACTGCACCACCTGTCAGGAACTTAGCTACCTCTGGGCTCAGTTGCCTAGCAACCTAGTGAGCTCAGCTGGGTCCAATAAAAACCTCACTTAAGTGATGGTGCTTAATGACTGGTCAGAGGAACCAACAGATGCCTATTTAAGTCTTGTAGCAAGAGCAACCTAATAGCTGCTCAATGCATTTAAGAATATAACATAAGAATGGCCACAGTGGTCCATCTAGCCCAATATCCTGTCTTCTGACAGTAGCCAATGCCTGGTGCTTTAGCAGGCATGAACAGAACAGGTAATCATTAAGTGACCCATGCCCTGTTGCCCATTCTCAGCTTCTGGCAAATAGAGGCTAGGGACACTTCAGAGCATGGTTTTGCACTTCTGCCCATTCTGGCTAATAGCCATTGATGGACCAATTCTATGTGAACATATCTAGATTTTTTTTTAACCCTGTTTTGGCCTTCACAATATCCTCTGGCAAAGAGTTCCACAGGTTGATTGTGCGCTGTGTGAAGAAATGCTTCCTTTTGTTTTAAACCTGCTGACTGTTAATTTCTTTTGGTAAACCCACAATTCTTGTGTTATGAGGAGTAAATATTACTTCCTTATTTACTTTCTCCACATCATTCATGACTTTATAGACCTCTTATATCTCTTTAATAGTCACCTCTTTTCCAAGCTGAAAAATCCCAGTCTCATTAATCTCTACTTCTATGGAAGCTGTTCCATACCCGTAATCATTTTTGTTGCTCCTTTCTGTACTTTTTCCAGTTCCAATATATTTTTTTTTGAGATGGGGCAACCAGATCTGCATGCAGTATTCAAAATTGTGTGCTTACTATGGATTTATATAGAGACAATATATTTTCTGTCTTACTAGTTATCCCTTTCCTAATGAGTCCCAATATTCTGTTAGCTTTTTTGACTGGTGCTGCACATTGAGTGAATGTTTCCAGAGACCTAGGAACCATGATTCCAAGATCTCTTCCTTGAGTGGTAAAAGCTGATGTAGTTAGTTCACAGCTGCAGCTACACCAGAACTCCTGCTTCCTATGAAGCTCTTGAGCCTCCTGTCTACTCCACTCCATCCCTAGTTGCTGCCTGCCTCTGAAGTCCTGATTCCTAACTCCTGTTTCTAACCACTGGCTTGTCTCCTGACCATGACTCTGGCTCTGCCCTGGGTTTCTGTTCTGACTCCTGGCCATGGGTGGAGATTGGGGGTAGCATGGGGGTGGCCCCCACCCCACGTGGATATGTTGCAGAAGTGATGCATGGGTGCCCAGATTTCTCTCATCTGTTTGGCCCTACTTCCTTCCATCAGAAGAATGTTTGGGGAGCGGGAAGAGCAGTGACACCATGTGCTCTGTGCATTCAGATCAGTTTCCCCATATAGGCTGCATAAGGGAAGGGCAGGAAAGCAGTTCCTGACCCTCACAGCACCACCCAGGTGGGGAAACTGACCTGGGCACACACAGTGCCTGGTATTGCTGCTCACCTTCTCACCCACTCCCCAACCCCAGGGCTGTGTGTGAAGGAACATTCAAGAGTTAGCCATGATGCCAGGTCAGTTTTCCCCATGTGGGCTGCCTAAGGGGCGGGGAGGAGAGCAGCCCCTGACCCTCACAGCAGAGCTCCAGCTTGGGCCCACTTCAATATTACTAGCCTATAAAATAAGAGACTTGCCCCAGAAACACAGGTATCTAGACACAATGGGCACATTCTAATCCATACGAGTAACATTATAGCAAGTGAACATAACATCTGAACTGCTTCGCAAGCATCTGTGCACTGTACAGTCTTGATTGTGTCAAGCCCAGGTGATTGACAGAGGAAATAGGGAAGGTTAAATGTGAGGGGAACATGCTTAGGGAGATGGGCAAAGGGGGCAGGCTTTAGCGATGGATTTGATTTTGTGCATTGCATGCTTTTTGTATCTCTAAAACCGGGGAGACATGCTTCATAGTTGCATGAAAGTGCTTGGTTCTGTTTAGCATAAAAAAAAAACTTGAATAACGTTGATTTTTAAGTGGTAACTGGTAACCATGGCAAATAAGTTAAAGCCAAAAATTAAGGGTGATTAAATAGTGAACGTAAACTGGATTTCTGATTTAGCGTACACCGTAATTTATGTACCAGTAACAATCAGTAAATCCAGAAATTAGACCTATCCCTGTTAATTGTATGAAGCCTCACCCACATGTAGAAGTCAAACTGCCTATGCTGCTGGCTCTGACTGGTAGCTTGTCTCCTCACCTAACTCCTGCTCTACCCTCGCATGCTGCTCTGGCCACTAGGCCAGCCTCCTGCTCTGGCCATTAGGTTGCTCTGCCAACGCTTTGGGGTGTAAAACTACCCAGGGCGCCCCCAGGAAATGTATCCCCTCCCCTCCCCAAGCCACCCTCGGGCCCGCCCCATGCCCCTCACCACAATCGACCCCCCCCCCGCTCCTCACTTCGCTGCCCAGAGCGCGCTTCCCTCCGCAGAGTGCACCCCTCCCCCGCTAACCCCCCCGCCTTATTTTTAGACAGCGTCTCTCCCCCTCACGGGCCCAGCCGCAGCCGCGCGGTGGAGCCATCTGTGCCCCTAGGGCTCCTCTTACCTGACGTCTCCTAGCCCGCCAGCTTCCTCCGCCTCCGGGACGTTTTGTTCCCTCCGGGGCCCCCTAGTTGCTGGCGGGCAGCCTCGAGCCGCACGTTTATCAGCCCCAGAGCGTCTCGGGTTGCCATGGCGACCCAGCCAACTGCCTCCCCACCCAGCCGCGCCTCCTCACCGTCCTCTTCCCCCTCACTGCTGATTGGTGGAAGCGTCTCCCCCTCTGTCCAATAGGAGCAGAACACGGGAAGTCGCCACCCTCCCCTCCCCCGGGGCTCGTATGCCTAGGCCTAAAAGGCCGCTGAGGGGTCAAAGGGGGTAGCTCCCTGGGATTTGTAGTTCGCCCGACGTCCTTTCTCTCCTAAACCACCGCGTCTGAGAACTACAACTCCCGTCAGGCACCTCGGCTCGTGGCAGCGCCAGGCTCCCACCGCCGCTGGTCTCTTGCAACCGACTTGTTCCCCGCTCGCCAGGCCCTTCCCCCGCTACGAGTTGTGTGAGGGACCTGCGGGGGGGGGGGGTCCTAGGAGCCCCAGGCCCCGGGCGGGACGGGCCCCATAACCCGTCCCTGTGGTGCCCGGCGGGGGACGGTTCCCACACGCCCCAGCCCGTGCGGGGCAGGGCGCTGCAGCGGGCGCCGGCCGAGATGCGGGCCCCCTGCCCGGGCTGGTGGCAGCTGGGCGTGAGGGTGGCAGGTGTCCGGCGAGGGCTGTTGAGCAGCGGCGGCCCCTGGCCGCGCTCGGCTCCGTTGGTGACGGGCCCCGCGGAGGGCAGGCCGAGGGGCAATAAGCCCCTCAAGGAGTGGACGCTGGTTGTCAGCCCGTTCGGCCGGCTGGAGGTGAGGCTGCCCTGCCACGTCGCCGTGAGCCCCCTGGATCCGCTCCGCTACCCGGAGGCGGACAGGGCGCTGGTCAGGGTCAGCGGGGTGGCGGACAGGCTCCACCAGCACGTGGATGTGGACCGCATGCACGTGAAGTATGACGAGGCGCTGAAGAAGATGACCATTGCCGCCGACCACATCGACAGCGGGGCGGCGGTTGTCGTGAGGACACCCCTGAAGTTTGGTATGTGAAGTAGCTGGTCCAGATGCAGGTTGGGCGTGCGGCGTGTCCGGTCCCCGTTCCCGCCCACTGAGACGTGCGCCTGGGCCTGCCCTGAAAACAAGGCCTGTTCCTGTGTCCCGATTGTCCCTGGGTGTGGGCGTTTCCTGCCATCCCTTTTTTGTAAGATGTCGCAATAGTGCAAAACCTCAGGACTCAAAAATCATGAGTCAGCCTCCCTCTCCCAAATCATGAAACTTTAAAAGGGGAAGAAAAAAAAGGTTGTGGGGGGTCCTTTTCCTGCTTGTTTCTGAGGCTTTAGGGTACATTCACTTCATGTTTTCAGACTTCTCTGTGCAGTTATGTTGGGCTAGAAACATACATTCTTATTTGAATAAAACTGAGATAAACAGTATTATGGGAGTTGGCAAGACTGTTGTTTTCCAGTTGAGCTGGTGATGCTACTGACAGTAAAATGTGCACACCTGCAGTTCAGATTGTTCCCACTGGATTTGTTACATGCAGCCAACCTGCTGCCTTCCAACACAACTTCCAAGTGAGTCAGAGTCACAAGACTGTGTTCTTTTGGGCGGCCCATCTGCACTGTTACAAAAACTGGAAGACAACAGTGTTTGTCATCATAAAGACAGATGCCAGGAGAGGCCTCTCCTTTCCCACTACAATTCCTATGTCATTCGTTATCAGTATTCAGAGTCAGAAACTCCTTCTGACTCCAGACAGTGCTGTGAGTCCAAATCCTACAAACAGCTGAGCTGTACTGCCCCCAAATGTTGGTAGTTGCTAACCAGACTTGGGCCAATAGCCATATTATTCTTTAAGTGCTTTGCACCAGAGATGAACCCAAATTTCAGCTTGGCCCTGTTGTGTGGCTGAATTCATAAATGTTTGAGGTGCTCATACTACTGTAATAAGTACATAAATGCCTGTAAACAATATCTACAGATATATGCAAAACATCTTTTTCATAGGTTGATACCTTCTCCCTTTACTTACTCAGTAGGTATGTTAGTCATTGTACTAATTTTCCTGTGCCCCTTCTGCCTCCTGTGTAGAAGCACGTATGTGCACACATGCACACAATATTTGTTACCTGAATTTTAAAGGGTACTTTTGAGGTAATAGGAATGGCATATTTGGAGATTGAAAATTTCAGATGCAGGCATAATCTGTGGATTATTCCCTCTTCTCCAGGAGGCTCTTCTTCTCTATAGGCTATACTGCCTTTCTTAACAATCTTAGAAGTTGGAGGGTATTTAGGCTTGCAGTATTAACAGTTTATCAAGGAAAATCATGCTGTAAAATAGCACTGGGCCAACAGTGAAATAGAAGGTGACCGAGCTTTGGGAGGGGATGAGGTTGTAATAGAGTATTTTCAGTGGCTGCTGTTTTTCTTGGCATGTAGTTACTATAGATTGAAATAAAATACTACAGTGTTTTAGAACTATTACTTGTTTCTCTTTAGCACTAAGAAAAACAGCACTGTTTTTGCTTTCATTATTATAGATTTGGATATCAAGACATCAGGGACTGGCTGTGTGAAGATTCAGAAAATAGAGTGTGATAACTGCAGAATAGAAACTGAGAAGGGGACTAGCATTTTACAGTCTATAAAGGTACAGAGAGCTCTTCTTCCTCCGTGCTCGTTTATTTAAAAGTGACTGTGTATTATGGAATGCAGTATTATATAGCCAGAATCTAGATTTGGAGAGATGGTATGCAGTGCACATAAAAGAACACTTGCAGATGTTACAGTACCTGATTTCATTGTTTTAGTGCACTGATTACAATATGCAAGTTAATAATCACAGATGACTTGAGACAATGAAGTACTGAGCGCCCTCAACAGCAATTGAAGCAAGTAGGCCAAAATCTGTTCTCACTAAAGTCAATGGCCTATTCTGGATTGAGGGTATGCAACATCATCCAGAAGGAACTTGGTATCTCCCAGGATCAGCCTTTAATGTTTTTGTTTAATTTAGTAACAAGGAGAATTTTCTTTTGGATCCTTGGCTTTTGTTGCTGAAATCATTATATTCTCATGATATTCTCTCTTCTTCAATTCATCATGGTCACACACATGCACTTTGGATGAGTTTTCAGCCACTGATTTGTATGTAACTTGCCAGCTAAATTGCTGACTTTAATATTATTGTTAATATCATACATTGTGTTGACATGACCCCTTTTTACCCTGAAAATTTTGAACTTCTCTGCACAGTATGCTTTTGTAGAAATACTCACAGTGGGTCCAAGTCTGCTGTAAATCAGGATTACTTCCACTTAAATCAATGGAATTATACTAGTATAAAAATTAATATAATTCAAGGAAGAATTGGTCCCAGAATGTGTTTCAGATACATTCACTTACTTCTACGTACTTTTTGTAGCCAAAAAGGCACCAAAAAAAGAGTTACTTTAACTTCAGTGGTACACAATGGGAGGTTTGTCATCAGCTTCAAACAGGATCAGGTCCTACACTGACCAAGCCTTTTATAAGCCATGTACCATTTCCCCCCCAGATTCTACACTATCATTACTGAACTAAAACCCCATTGTGCTAAGTGCTGTACAAACAGAAAAAAGGAAGCCCCCTGCCCCAAAGAGCTTACAATCTTTCTGTAAGTCAAGAGATGACAGATGGGGACAGACAGACAGAGAGGGAACTACATGGAAACAACACAACAGTATTGGTCAACATGATAGGCAGTCATCTCAGCATGCGAGCAGATTAACAGTAGTGAAGATTTTGGTAGGCATCATGGAAAAGGATTGTTCTAAAGAGGGATAATGAGTTAGTTTTGTGGATGTTCACAGGTAGCTTCTTCCAAGTGCAAGACGTAGCATATGTTTAGAACAAACATTTCAGTTGACTAGAAAATAGGGAAATCTATAAAGCGCTAGCTCAGTGATCCCCAAACATTTTGGAGTCGCATCCCCCCTTACCTGGTCCATGTCCTCTCAGAAGCCACAATTGGGAGTCAGGGCCAAGAGCAGGGCCAAACCTGCGGTTGGGTCCAGGGTATGGGCTGGAGCTGCAGCCACAGGGCCATGGCGCTTGTCCGAGATCAGAAATGGGGCCGCGGCCAGGAATGGAGATTGCAATGGAGAAGGGCTTCCTTCCTTCCACCGTGGGGGCTGGCCAGGCCCTGTTACACCCCCCCCAAGGGTTCCTCTGTCTCCCTCCTCCTTCCCCCCCAAGAAGGCGTGCCTCACAGTTTGGGGACCTCTGCACTAAATAATATACGTAAGCAGGGTCTGAATGCAGTTTCCCCTGACATCTAATGATACAATGGGGAAAAAGACTTCAGTAGCAGACCATGTTTGCATAGACACGTCTACTCTGCCCACATGTGCAGTATGCTGTAGCTGCTTTGCCAGAATGATCAATTTTGGTTGGTCTTGGGTTACAAATCATTCAAATATTTGAATGCAGAGGTAATGAAATGAAATGTATGAGTAAAGGGCAGCAGAACTGTGCTTAGCATGCCCTGATTGAGGGTTCCCCTAAACTTAACCTTATTCATTAAGCAGGGGTTAGGGATGCAAAATTTCAGTAAAGAAGAGTGGGTAGGGACAGGTGTTCCTACTTGATGATGTGGATGCTGCCCAAATAATCTGAGTGACAGAGCTGATTAGACTCAATTGAGAGTCCTTATTTCTGGTTGGCGATTCCTTGAGCTGTCCTCTCTGCTGAGCAGATCTAAGAGCTAAGTTTTAAATGTATGGGGACAGTGAAAGATAACATAGAGACTGCATTGGTGGTGGGAGTCCCCACTATCTGCTGAAGTCACTGAGAGCTGAAAACACTAAGAGCTGGGTTAAGTGATGGAACCTTGGAATTTGATGTCATGGGAGCAGCAAGCGGTGGTGGCTGGTGGTGGCAGAGAAGGAGCAATAGCCAGTGGCAGAGAAGCAGTAGTAGCCAGTGGTGGCTGAGAGACGGTGGCCAATGCTGGTGGCAGACAGCGGCAGCAGAGAAACAGTTTCATTTGCAAACCAGTTGTAAAGGCGGCAGCAGAGCATTGCTTGATATGCTCCCACCCCCTGAGGTGGGAGGTGAACCTGTGAACACATCTCTGAACTCTGGGTCTTCACTACCCAATAACTGCCAACTGTAAGTGAGTGCAGCGAAGGGAGAGGGAGTGACATTTAGAGCGTTAGAGACATTTGTTCATCGGACTTTTTCACCACAGGGTGGGAAACTGAGGCAAAGGACATTACCCAATGCACTGTGGGGTCAGGTTTGTTTATGGTCGCATACATTTGAAGGTGGTTTTGGTGTTTTCCCAAATTAATGATTCGTTTCCTTCCCCTTTTAATAAAAGTTCTCTTTGGCGATACAAAGACTCAGTGCTTGCAAGTGGGCAAGTGTTGCCTCTTAGAGGTGCCCAGGGGTGGTGGTAGGTTTTCCCTGATAACTGGGTAGAGGCCTGAGCTTTATCTGTTTTGTATTGTTAAGAGGAACCCTTATATATTGAACCTGGCCTTTGTTGCTGCCACCGCCATCTGGGAGAAGGGTTACTTATGATTTAGTCATACTTTTTCTAATAACTGCAAGTGGTTAAGGGCCACAATCTCTGTAGTACCTTGCATCCACTGGGTTCAATAAGGAGAGGGCTGCAAAATGCCAGTTGCAGTTCCCTGATCCTGAGGCAATTTTCACCACTGCCCTATCATAATTTAGAGTATTTTGGGATTTCTCTCATTTGTACCAGCTGATTGAGCTCCCCTAACTATTCCCTGAAGGGCCAGCCGACAATCACTGGCGTATGTAATACAGGATCCCTCCCCTTTGGAATGTGCCCCTGGGCTAGGCACCTCACTGAAAGAACCTTCAACTGGGGAGATCTGGCTCCTTCAAACTACCAGAGCAGCACAGATGGGCCCACAGTAGGGGGAGAGAATTTGACCTGGAATGTTTTACTTTTTTTGAGGAGATAATTTAGTAAGAATGTAGGAAGGATTCAGAAGACTGGCTGCAAACATTTACTAAAATGAAATGTCACTAGACATTTTTAGCCTACAAAGATTCTTGTACTAAAACCTCTGTTTATCTGAAAAAATTTTTATGAGACTTTCCTTTTTAAAAAATACTTTGCTGTAGTTGCATTTACTCTTGTACCACTACATATCAACATGGGCACAGTCATGCAGGTACTAAGTCCATGGGGCTCCTCATGTGAGTCAAACTACTTGTGTATATGTATGCAGGATCGGGGCTTATAATAATAGTATAATTATGACATCTCATTACTTAGTCAAACAATGAATTGTGACAGCTTTTAGCTAACTTTTTAAGGTAGTATTCTGACTAATAGAAGAAACTTCTAACGTTATGTATGTCTATTGTATTTATGCTACTGGTTTAGAAAATATGTCCTATACTAGCAGTGGGAAGAAGAGTGATTAAAGTGATCTTAACTACTTACAAATGGATAGTCTACAAGTAATTAAAGTTTAAATTATATTCTAAGATTCCAGCCTTGCAAAATGATCTGCAGAGCCTAAGCCTTATTCCTGTATAGTGTCCCCTTGACTTAAGGAGACTTTGCATCCATGTTCTATCACCTTCTACTGGATGGAATCAAGAAGTACTAGCATTCTTCTATCTCATTTCAGTTGTCACAGGCTATCCACACATCGCTGTAAACTGTGAGTGTCATGTTTCTGTACCAGAAATTGACTGGTTACAGACCTTGCTTATACATACCAAATGTGTTCATGGTAAGCTCCTTCAATGCTCTGCCTGGTATAGTTGAGGTTCGCTTAAAAAGATATTTTATACAGAGTGCCACCTGCTGGCCAAATAGTATAATACAGTTTAGCATTCCAGTACAGTGAGGAAAGAGGCAACTTCCCAGTAGAGAATGAAATATTATGTAGTAGTCCCAAACCATTGATAGGGTGGTCTGTTAAAAGAAATGATTGTGGAGTTATTCAAGAACACCATCAAAGTCAGATTTTCACAGTCACTAGTTCTCAGATTCTGTTATAGGGCTTGGCAAGTTATACATTGTCCTTTTTAATCTTTTTCAGAAGACGAGTTTCTGGTATCACATCTCAGCTATGTGTCTTTAGAGCTCATTCTATATTCAGCAAGAAATAAGCGCTGTTTTGATTTCTTTCTCCCTCAATTTTTCTTAGGTCAGCACAGAGTCCTTTCTGCATTGAGCAATAGGGCTCAAAGCAGGAAAGATTAGATTTATGAATTTTTTTTGGAGTACGGTAACACTCTCAATGTGCTATGCGCTGCTCAGATACAGTGAGATTATACAAAGGTTGCTTGCCCCTTTCATCAAGTGCATAGCCGTACTTCAGATTACCCTGCAGACTTAACTGAACAAGGATTCTAAAACTGAATCTTACCTCTTGGGATATGGTTTATTAATGTTGTATCCCGATATGTGCTCAGGAAGCCATCTACTCTTGTCAGTTTCCCACAGGTCTGCCTGTCAGTTTCTCACTGCGTTCTGCATATAGTCCTTCATCCCTTGTTACAGGGTTCATAACAGTGTTTTCCACCCTTTAGTTGCAGAGATTCTTCATAGTCCCTGGGTTTGCAACAGCCCCTCACAACCTCCTCCATTGACTTACACAAACCTCCTGAGGAGACCCACTGCCATTACTGGTCCTTTAGTTCTCTTCCTCGCAGCTAGTTGCCACTTATATCCAGGTCTCCCTCTTCACTGACAAAGTGGTTTAGCCTTTATATCCTGCTTCAGGTCCAACAGGACTTAGTCTCAGTCACGTGCCCCCACTAAGGGATTATCCTAGAATGCCTTCCCTTAAAGGGGCAGAGACTGCATAATTGGAGTGATCGGCCAGGCCCTTAATAGGATGCTGACCCTTCATACAGAGGCTCTCACTATCCAAAACACATCACAATCTGAGAAGGCAGGTAAAAAGGATGTAAGAGAGGAATAAAATGTATAATCAGTAGTTTTGTTTGTAATTAAATATCAACCATCGCACTTGGCCCTTGAGTAAGCCATTATTAGTTGGTTAATTTCTTGTGTCATAGCACCAAATTCCTCAGATTTCTCTGAATTGTTCCCTGAGGGATTTCATGTTTGGCTTTGACACTGATCTCACTTCCACCAGTTTGACAGTGCGAGAGGAGAATTGGACATATATTCCCAGCCAAAGCATCTGACTCTAGTCTACTCTGAGTAGGATCTCTATCATATCTTATTACTGTATATAGAGTGGATCATCTTCCATACTGAAGTGGAGGAATAGTTTAATAGCTAAGTTAACCACAACATTAAAAGGAGGTCAGGACTCATTCCCTCCTGATATCTGATATAGTCCCATGTTAGGAGTTTTCTTTACTGAATTTTCTTTAATGTTTTAATTCAGTTTCTAGCCTTTTCTGCTTCCACAAGCTGGCACTCAGTTCCATTCACTCTCCCATTAAATAAAAGTGATTAAAATGAGAAGTTACTGCCTCAAATATTCCTTCTGTTGATGTCATTGAGACTAGAGAGACATCAGATTTTAGTAAGATTTGTTAAGTCATTTTTCTCCCTGGCTAATTGTGCTCCATGGGAATTACTTTCAAGTGCAGATCAGCCTACCCTGTTTCACTGGAGGCTAGGATTTAAAAATATCAGGTGTCCACTGGCTCGGATTTAGAGATTGGCATCTTCCAGAATTCACCAATTCTACCCTGGTCTAATAAAATAAAAGCCTTTAGAACTTGTCCTCCTGATTTTAATGATGTTATTTTGGGTGTATTATTGGAAGTCCTTAGAGCAGTATTAAAACAAGTCCTCCATGTTGGAAACTAGGTTAATCTACCCATCCAAAATTCCTTCCTATCTTAATGTAAGTGCTGTCATCTGGCATGAATCACTTAAAATTTCATTTGCTTATTATTTCAGTATTTGAAAGCATGTATTACCAAATAACTCCGCACATTATTTAGATGGCAAGAAAATTTCAGATCAGCCTGTTTGTATTGCATTAGGAAGTTTACAACTGGGGGGAGGGTGAACCCTACAGAAATGATCCCCTCTTTTCATGCACTTTAAAAATGTATTTTTACCTAAATAACATCTGTCATGGGATATATGCATATTAATTCACCAAAGGGTGGCATGTTAGGCCTCAATGACAAAGAAACACAATGAATCCTTCACCTAGGGGGCAAGCTGACAGCATGAATGTGTCATGAAAGGAGGCACAGTCAACCCATCTGTGAAGCACTGCAAGGATTTTGGGTGACCAACACTTGGTTAGATATGCATGTGTCTTGTTTATTAAGTGTAGGCTCTAGAGGTGTGGGTTATGTATGATTTTATTTTGTATGTAACCTTGAGTTTCTAGTACTTCTACTTGATACTACTTGAATCTCTGTTTTGTTAAATAAACTCACACCTGATTTCAATATAAACGTATGTAAGTACTGGGTGTTAAGCAGAGTGGTGATCTGAGGTAGAACTGGTAAGCTGAGGTGTACTGTTTCTTTGGACGCAGCAAATCTGTGAATACTGCAAGTGTCCAGTGGAGCAGGGGCTGAACATTCCAGGGAGACACTTGGAGGACTATAATGTGCCAATCACTAACCTGCAGAGTAACAGCAAAGCCTACAGATCCTATAGGGGAATGTTTGTGTTGCCCATAGCTGGTGGAATTGGGGAGAGTAGACACAGATGAGACTTCCTTCATGCTAAGGGCAGGTGGTAGTGAAGTACCTGACAACCCTGCGTTCCTGGGAAGCATAACAAATACCAATTAGACCCTGGTGGTGGGAGTTTGTTGCTTTCTTGGAGCACTATTATTAAAAATAATTTTATGTCTCAATCCAGCAAAGCACTTAAACACGTGTTTAACTTTACTCATGTGATTTGCTGGCTGGGGTCCCCAGATTTTTTACTTGGATTTGTTGCAGAAGTTCAATATAATTTGTCATTGAAATAATACTGTCATTCTTTATTTTAAATGTCTTGGAGTAAATTGCTTAAAAGTACTTAGAGAACAGTTTAAGCTTTTCTATAAACTTCTGATTGTGACAGTTTTTGTGAACATCCTTGCTCTTCAGTCCCTCAGGACCTAACTTCTGTGCATCTTTGAGACTTTTTCATCTTTAAACTTCATTAGTTTGGTGACTTCTGCAGTAGATTTTCCTGTTTGTCTGAAGTTAATTTACTTTTTCTTTATCTTCCCTTATTCCTGAATCACTGTCCTCTGTTTCATGTTGGTTCTGTGCTGCAGCCAAATAGCTCTACTTATTTGGAACAAAGGGGAACAAGCACCAGATGTTGTTGTAATCTTATTTGAATTAGCTTCTTTTAGGAAAATAGAAATGTGAAGTACGCTGTTTTCATTACAGAGCATTGGCACTGTTCCTTTTGGCTCTAAATTGTTTTATATCTGGCTAATATGCAGGAGAATTTGGTATGAGTAAAAACTGCAAGGATCTAGTCCCTATATAATAATCTGCACATCCAGATAAAGTCCTGCTTCAACTAGCTCCCAAGATGCAATGCAAACAAGCCCAACACTCCATTCTCTTTTAAATGTTACCTTGTATATTTCATATTTTCTGAAGGTGATTGTTTCAACCATCCATTGGTTCTGCCCTAAAAAAATGAAACAAGCATAGCATAATAGCCTGAATTTGTGAGCCACTTTTTTACTTTCCTTTGCATGCCTTTAGTATGTGTTTCATAAATAGTTAACATATAGCCTTTGGATTTGCTTTCTGGTCAGGTCGGAGCCGGGAATGTATGATTTGTAGAGAGGTGGGGAAGAAGTTTTGGTATGTCTTTCATACACCCTAGTAAGAAATTACATATTAGTGACGCTTGCATCTCAGAAGAAGCTGTGCCCTTAAAGTTGGTCAGTAAGTGGAATAATCATATCAATTGCTGAGGAAGGAGTGAGAAAAGAAAGGGTCACAAATATGAAAAATATGTACAACCACTTTTGCTGAAGACTTGTGTTGTCAAGTTTTTTACCTTCAGCTGCCTCTCCCTAATTTGCTGAACATTTTACTTGTCTCGCTCTCCTGCCTAGTATTTACCAATAGAAAATGAAACTGCTAAAACTTGGTAGTGATAGGATTTTAGGAAACGGGGCAAAAGTTACCCAACTTCTGTTAATGAAAATTACCAAGTAACTTTCTAACACTTGATATCTCTACAACATCCTAACATTTTAGCACGTGCTTGGTGGTATTGGAAATCTCATGTTACTGGCTTTCAAGTGAGACCAACCACAAAATATTGAGAAATTATTGGCATTAAAATGATACTTTGTATTTTTTATTTATAAAAAGGAAAATCATGTTGCCATATATTATTATTTCCCCATTTAGGTGGTGTGACCATTTGATTCTAAAATAGTTGCTGTCACAAAAAAAAGGCTGGGCAGAGTGATCCATCTTTCCATATGTTGAATCACCAGGAAAACTTTGTTTTGGTTTTAGCGACAGTGGAAAGTTGTCTACTTCAAAATTATTTAGAACCCCTGGCAGTCTTCCAGCAGAAGCTCAAGAAGTGGAATTGCTGAGGTTTGCTGGTCAAGATTGATTTGAACAGTGGAGTTTGAAAGAAAAAGGATAAACAGAATCTGAAACTAAACTATTTTAATGTGTACATTTAATTTTTTTTTCAGAGTCGTAAAATCCATGTACGAACTAAAGGAGGTAAACTGATCTGTCTGGGAACTCTTCATGGAAATGCAGATATTCATGCAACAGAGAAAAGTGTAAGCAAGAAATGAAGTCTTCACTTTCGGGGATTGTTATACTTTTAATTCAAGTTTTATGATGCAAAGTAGGTAAATGCTAAGGAATGTTTATATACCAAAACTTGATTCTGATTAGCTAATCTTCATCTCTTTGTTATCTTGTCTACCCTCCATCTGGTTGTTGTCTTTTTCCATATATTTATGGCTTGTCTACACAATGCATTATTCCATACTAGAGGGGTGTAAATTCTAGTGCGTTGCTCATTAACTGGCCTGTGTGGATCCAGCTGATGAGCATTAAAGGTTCCCTAGTGCACATTAATCTAGTCCTATTTGAAACAGACATACAGTAATACACAATAGGGCACTTTTAGTGAGCGCTAATAGTGGTCACACGAGCCAGTTAGTGCGCAGTATACTAGTGCACATTAGAATGTATCCCCTTCTGGTATGGACTAGTGCACCATGTAGACAAGCCCTTAGACCAGTGGTTCTCAACCTTTCTAATGCCGTGACCCCGCAATACAGTTCCTCGTATTGCGGTGACCCCAAACCAAAAAATAATTTTGGTGGCTACTTCAAAACTGTAATTTTGCTACAGTTATGATTCGGAATGTAAATACCTGATATGCATTATGTATTCTCATTGCTACAAATCAAACATGACGTCAGCAAGCGCCGGACACACGTAATGCGCTGCTATGGACTGTGGAGCGTTGAGAACCGCTGCCTTAGACTGTTAGCTCTTCAGGGCAATGATTGCCTTTTCCTTATATGTGTACGTAGCACAGTGGAGTCCCAGTCCTGACTGGGGGCTCTAGTTACTACACCAGTACAAATAATAAACATTAATAAAGCCTGCAAGCATCCCACTTGTGAAGAGATTAGAGGCTGGAACTCAAGATTTCTTATTTTGTCTTTTATAAAGTATGTCAGTTAAATTATTAAACTAGGATTCAAATTTGGTATTTTGCTGACGACTACTTTTTGTATCTGACTATTTAACTTGTCATTTTAAATTTTGCATGTGAGATCAATCTACATACTAATTTTACCATAGTAGATTTAAATGTTAGTTTTTGTTAATAGTAAGTAAAAATAAAATTGTCTCCTATTATTCTAACATAGGAACAAATTACCTATGGAATATCTAGGTGCAACTCTGCCAGTTCCAGCTTAGTTGTGCCTACTTATGTTAAAGTTAAATTGTCCAATATTTTCAAATATGGGTGCCTAGAATAGGCAACTGAATCCATATTTAAGCACCTAATTAAAAGGGGCTTGATATTCACAAGTGCTGAGCCCACCCAGAACTTTCATTGAAGTTAATGAGAGTTAAGCAGCTCTGAAAATCAGATGATTTTATTTAGGTTCTTAAATATGGATTTAGGTGCCTAACTGTAGGCAACCACATTTTGGCCATAACATATTAACAGCAAAAAAAAGTATCTTAAATCACATCTAATAATTTAACGGTTGTAAGATCATCAAAACTAAAGCAGAAAAGGGTTTGTGTATTTCTGGGCAGTTGTTTAGGTCAAATGCTGAATGAGAGTATGTAATACTAATACAATATGAACTGAAAAGCGTGATTAATATAAAAGTCTTAAAGCAGAAATAGTTCATATTTTCCAGCAGATGGCACTATAAGGCAAGTTTGAGGTCACGTCTTTGTTTGCCTTTCTTTATGATAAGGGAGATAACAGTATTTTGTACAGCTGCCATTCCTTGGACCAGATTTTGTCCCTTGCGTCAGTGGTACAAAAGGATTCTGAAGCTGTCCCAACTGGATAGCTGAGAATTATGCTGGCTCTATGCCACCCCAGCTGGCCTTTTGTCATGTAATCTGCTGGGGGAAGGGTATGACTTGATCCTGCTGAGGTTCTGTCATCCGTGGCTGGTGTCATGATTCCGCTGAAGCCGAGTTAGAGCAGTCCTGAGGCTGCTGGCAGCACTGTAGACTGAGGGAGCACAAAGATGGTTTACAGCCACAGTGGTGCCCCCTCTTCATGTTCCTATGCTGAGCTCACCTCGGCCTGACCTGAGGAATGGAGCCCTTGCTTTTTCATACTGAGTAAAATTCAATGTAGTGTAGGGGGCCTATACCAAAGCAGATTCACTTGTTTTACAACATACCAGCTTTGGCTCTCTTTTCATATATATTGTTGTAAATTAGGATTAACATGAGTAAATCATTTGCCATAATCTACTGTCACTTACATTCATGAATTCAGTGGGGTTACTCCAAATTTACAATGGTGTAACTGAGAGTTAAATTTAGCTATGGAGATACAGCAGTGTAAAGCCAGTATCCAATGAGAATCAGGCACGTTGGTATTTCACGTGATAGAAAAGTGACATTTATATTGTAAGTAAAAACTATAGCCTATCTAAAGATATTTTAATGTAAGGGATGAATTTTAACCTTGGGAATAGTACTATTTTTTGACATAAATGTTCTGCTAAAGTGTGATTTTTGAAGTAATAAAACAGTCAAATTTCAGACAGCTTTTAATATTTGAAAATGTACTTTCCTAAATGCCCATAATAATTTACATAATAATATAGTTTAGGACTACTGGGCCAAAGTCTGCTCTTAGTAACCCCTTTTAAAATCCACAGAAACTTTACAGAGGTCAGTAGAGTTACTATGAATTTACAGTCATGGCAATGGGAACAGAATTTGGCCCATCATATTTAGCTGCAGAGTAAAATTTCTTAATGCAGTATTTGGGCAGCCAGTTTTTAGAATGTGCTGCTCGGCTCGTCTCAGATTGCAATTTCTGTTAGTAATCAGGCTGCATTATATCGACCATGTGTGCTGTTGTTATACTTTTGTTCCATTAGTGGTAGTCATCATTATGTAGTTAAGGTTTTGTCAGCATTTCCATTATAAACCAGAGTTTCTATCTGTGCTTTTTAGTCTGGGTTGAAATTAGATACTTGAGATTTCAGCCACATGGGGAGTTTTTTTCTAAAATACTAGACAAAAAGGAAGAAATGGTCAAGGAGCTTTTAAAACAAAGAATGAGAGTAAAAAAAAAATGGTCTGCTTCTTACTTCATGCTTTTTTTATTGAGAGTCAGAAACTAATGCAGTATTGCAAACTTGTCATGAAAAGTTGCCCAGTCACATAATCTGCTCACTCCCGTTTAGTATGTTCAAGAATGAACTAATGATATTTTACTTGCCCACCTAAAGAAAACTAATGACCCTGTGCATGAAGGCTGAACTACTGCATCTAAAAAAGTATAACTGAGTTTAAAAAAGAATTAGGTAAATTCATGGAGGATAGGTGCATCAGTAGCTACTAGCCATGATGGTCAGGGACACAACCCCGTTCTCCAGGGGACCTTAAACCTCTGACTGCCAGAAACTGGGACTGGATGACAGGGTATGGATCACTTGATGACTGCCCTATTCTGTTCATTCCCTCTGAAGCACTGATCACTGTAAGAAGACAGGATACAGGGCTAAACGGACTATTGACTTGATCCAGTATGGCCATTCTTCTGTTCACTGGAGGGAATGGAATTCCCCAAGAATTTTTGGCAGATTGATTTGTGAAAACATCCCACTTACTTCAGTGGGGAGTCATTAGCTAAACTACACTGCTAGGATCTTGTATAACACTTACTTAACCAAACCAAACTGTTCAGATTCTGCCAAAGATCCATAAAAGCTAAACAATTGAACATTTAAAATATACCTAGTCACGGTGGAGAGCCATGCTGTTTTGCCCATCTTTCTCTGTTTTCAGTACTTGCCTTAGTTGTGTATCATGCTTTTGTGGGATTGCACCTGTGGGTGAGATCTGAAGTGGTATTAGAATTTTGAGGTGTTTTGAAATGCTCATTCCTCGCCTCAGTAACTTTCAATAGTAACTAGCTTCCTTTCTGCCCTTCACCTCAACATCAACCACTGCATCCAGTAACTAGTAAGCACATTGGCTAGATGTCATCAATAAAATGTTAAACAGTGAAATCCTTAATAATATTGATATTTAAACTTTCATCAGTGGGAGCCAGATTTAATACCCTCTGAGGATAAAAGAGGTATTTCACATCTCTCAGAGAACTATTGTTTCAGGCTTTCTTTGCATATTCAGGAAAGCAGCTCTGCAGCAGTTTACTCTTAGGCTGTGTCTAAACTAGGTTGTCTTTTTCCTGAAATTTTGCTGTCTCTGTTTCAGTTCCACTGACGGTAACAATGAAGGCTTCACTAATGTAGACAGGGCTCCAGATGGTCACCAACATTTTAAATAACATGACATCTAATCCTGTTCTGAATAGGTCTTGATGACCTATTGCTTAAAACGTCAAGGGCCACCGATGCCTGGGCGACACTAGCACTGCAAGAAGAAGAAATTTAGAGAGAGAGTTTTCAGAGGCACAAAGAGCAGCTGGGTGCCGAACTTCCATTCACTTTCGATCAGAGTTGGGTGCCTACCTGCCAGTTGTGCCTTTGAAAATCTTTTCAAAATCTTCAAAAAAATCAAAATCTTTTTAAAAAAGAAAGCTTAAATTCTGGAACATAGTTTTGAGGGAAGTGTTAGTTTATGTGGCAACTGCCACAGCTGTGGAATTGCTGAATACAGGGAACCTTGACTACAGTGGAGCAGTTTAGCTTTAAATAACATGTTTAAATGACTTTTCAGAAGTTGGCAGCAATCCACATACATTACTGAGTTATATGCGGTCTGAGACCAAATATCATGAGCTGTAAACTGTGCATGAAATATAGGGTTAAATTCTGTGCTGTTCCTCTAAGGCCTAAGCTATAAACGATCTTTGTGCCTTACTGTTTCTAGGTGGTCTGGGTGTTGCAGAGGCTTCTGTTATAACTTAACATAGACAGGTCCCAGGGCTAAGGCAGCCTCCACCAGGCTGCCCTGTTGGCTGTAGCGTTGCCCAAAATATCCACAGTGCTGTGACCTTGCCTCCAACATGCCTCTCCTTACACCATCTGTACTCCCAGCATGCCTCCATGCTGGAGCTTGTGAAGATGTCCTTAGGAGCTGTCTTTCACTGTGCCTGCACCAGTGCAGTACCCCCAGCCTGATGAGCAGATGTAAAACACAGTATACACTGCAAGGCTGTAAATCATTTCATATGGTGGATAAAGACTTTGAACACAACACATTTTATTAAGGAGAAAGGCAAAGCTGGCAAATTGAAAATGCACTGAACAGGAGTGTAACTTGAATTATTGTGAAAAGTTCCAGAGGGGTAGGTACCCGTGCTAGTCTGTATACAGTAAAAAAACGGGAGTCCTGCAGCACTTTAAAGACTAACAAATTTAATTTCTGCAGGGATAAGCTTTCCTGATGAAGTGGGTTACAACCCACGAAAGCTTATGCCTGCAGAAATTAAATTTGTTAGTCTTTAAAGTGCTACAGGACTCTTGTTTTTTTTTAATTGAATTATTGTATAATTACTACCCAAATCATGCTGAACTTGTAAGTATTGGATTGCTTGGAAGCTGGGCCCAACCAAACAATATGCATTTTAATATGGCGAAATGTAAAGTTATACTTCTAGGAACCAAAAATGTAGGGTATACTTACAGGATGGAGAACTCTTTACTGGGCAGCAGTGACTCATAAAGTCTGGTGGGTCATGGTGGATAAACAGCTGACTCCAAGCTTCCAGTTTAACACTGTGGTCAAAAGAGCTAATCCGATACTTAGATGTATAACAGCAGAGGAATGTTCAGTAGGAGTAGAGGAGGTTATAGTACTTTTGTATTTTGACACTAGTGCAATCACTATGGTCCAGTTCTGATGTCAACAGTTCAAGAAGGATGTTGACAAATTGAGAGGGTTCAGAGAAAAGCCATAAGAATGACTGAAGGATAGAAAAACACAATTTATAGTGATAGATTTAAGGGAGCTCAACCTATTTAACAAAGAGAGGGTTAAAGGGTGACTTGATCATAGTCTAAAAACACCTATATTGGGGGAAAAAAATTCTGATAATGGACTCTTCAGTCTATCAGAGAAAAGTATAACATGATCCAATGGCAGGAGGTTGGAGCTAGGCACATTCAGACTGGAAATAAGGTGCAAATGTTTAATAGTGAAGCTAATTAACCATTGGAATAATTTATGAAGGATTGTGGTGGATTTTCCATCACTGGCAATTTTAAAATCAAAATTGGACGCTTTTCTAAAAGATATGCTCTAGTTCAAACAGGAATTAATTTAGGGAATCCTACGGTCTGTTTCATATAGGATGATTATAGTGATCCTTCTGGCCAAATTATCTATGAATCTATAAAAATGTAATTCTTTTTTGTGTAATCACATGAGGCTGCGCCTCCTACTGAGTGTGTCCAAATAGTCACTAGTCAGTTATAAAACTGCCTATTTGCACAAAGACCAGGTTCTACTTTGTACCATTCCAGTCTATCCAAAATGATACCTTCCAACTCCTTTCCTGTCTCTCCAGTCATATTGAATTCAAACCCCTTGCCTTCACCTTCAAGGCTCACTGTAGCATGGGGTCCTGGTCTATGGATTAGGGCTCCTAGGCATGACACTAGTGCACTTAATAACTAATAATAGTATTATGTCACTCTGCTTTCCAGTGTTTTATCACACTTTTTCACTTGTGATGCTCACAAAGTGACCCAGTGAATAGTCTGAGTAAACAGCAGCACAGAACTTTCAAACCCACATGGGGTAAGAGAAACAATGTTTGTTCATATTATGGGTTTTTTTATAGTGTTCGCATATGCTTGCAGTAAACGACTTCCTATCAAAGCACCTCCTCTTAACTTCATCTCTTAAATATCTGCCAAAGTCTTTGTCTGAAGATCACTAACCCTCAGTTATTAATTTTGATCATATAGTGTAACTTATTTTTTAATTAGATTAAATTTATGTCATTTTGTAGGTTCTGGCTGAGATCTTTCACTCCCCTTATTTGGGGTCATATGAGTAATACGCAGGACTGGAACCTGAGTTCCTGTGTTTTATTTCTGGTTGTGCCACAGACTCCTTTGTTACCTTTGAAAATCCTTTAACCTCTTTGTACCTCAGGTTCTCTATCCGTAAAATGCATCTGTATAATAATACTTGCCTTCCACATAGAGGCGTTGTGAAGATTAATTCAGTTTATACTTACAAAGTGCTTACAGCTGAAATCTGACACTCCAGTTGTGTCTTGTATCTGGGTAAATGTGTGTCACATAGTTCCTTTTAATTCTGTTAACCTCTCTGTTGCCTCTCTAACAGCCTTGGCATATTTTGATGTTTATTTCAGCTTGTTTCTCTTATAGAGTGTGAATATAGAGAAACTGCAGGGGACATCCATCAAAATTTCTACCGAAGATGGTTTGTTGAAAACCAAATATCTTTATGCAGAATCTTCATTTCTATCTTCAACAGCTGGTGATATTCTACTGGGAAGTATTCATGGTAAGACAGGAAAGGCAAAATACAGCCTGGAGTTTAGCAGACCTGTGGGTATCTATAGTGTTAAAGAAACAAAATGACTTCTCCCAGGAGGCTGGGGCCCAAATAATCAACTGCAGACACAGCAGCTGAACAAACCAGACTCAAACAGTTCAACATTGGCAGATGCTAAAATGATGAGATCACCATATATAAGACAAGTTAATTAATTCTTCCTCTGCTGTAAAGAATACTGTAATTAAAGATACTTCTATAAGTAAGCTTTTTATAGTAAGGAAAAACATATAAGGAAGAAACATATATCAAATTTTTAGGGATATAAATTAACAATTTACTATAGAATTAAATAGTGAAAAATACAACAAATAAAAGGAACATCAGGGTAAACCTATCCTTTGTATTTAAACATCTGTTTTCACCTCTTTGCAGAAAGCAAAGGGGTTAACTTGTTTAACAAGACTTCAGGGTAGAATTTGGTTAAGATAACTTAAAGTGATACTATTTTTATTAGAAATACTTTCTCAGTGTTTGTGCTGGCACCTGTATAGCTAGTACACTGCCAATTTACAATTTTTCCAGGTCAAATGTCATATTTTTCCCCCATATGTTTTTCATCCAGGACGGGAAGGATGGCTAACATGGTCTCTTTCATACTAGTAGTAGTGGTGGTTGGAACCTGATGCCCAGTTCACCAGAATTCCCCTTGAATACCTCCTCTCTGTAGTTGATGTGTTTGTTGTGATTTTGAAGCTAAGTTAAACAAATTGGAGCATGTATTAACAGTGAAAATTACTCATACTAGCGCAAGTTCCAAACTTTAGCTATATACCATCAAAACAGCTTGCTGCAGTTTCATGGAGACTGCAGATTTTTACCTCACTGCAGAAATGCTGCTTCTCCCTCTGATCTTTATAAAAGAACCACTGCCTTGTCAATTATAGAAAACTGAAAACTAATGGATAAGCTTCCTGACTACAGTGCCAGCCTTTAGAATGGAACCAGCATCTCCAAGAGATGAGGCATAAATAAATTTAATTACATAAGTAGTATATTTAGTTGCTGTCCAGTACATTAAGTCAATATAGTGACTTCTGCTAAGAAGTTTTCTAACAGTTAAGTTCTTAATGTGTTGAATTGGGGGAGGTGGGTGTGGGTGTGCAGGTGCAGGTCTCCAAGGAAAGCTTATTTTGGATGTTTCAACCCAAAAATAAGAGTAACAGCCATACTTGGAGGTAAATCCCTTTTACAATCCACATATCTAAAGCTGTGTTGTAATTTCAGTCAGGAACATGAATGCAAATAAAGCTAAATCCAGAATAAACAAATAGTTCTTGCTTTACTTCATGCTTATTTTCATAAACTTCTACATTAAATGGTTCTGGAACTCTTAATGCTTGCTTTTTTAACAACAATTCTTTTAAAAATGTTGCTTTTAAAAACAAAAGAAAAAGTAGATATAAATTTATTTAGTACTTTGAGTTCCTTTTTATGGAAGAGTAATTCTTTGTAAACACAGCAGACAAATAAAAAGGATCTATTCATGTTTATATAGTACACATGTTATAACACGTGTTTTTAACCTGATGGTGAAACTTTAAGGCAAATCTTATTCTAAAATTATATATTCCTCTATTTTAGTAATAATACCATAGATTATTAAAAATGACAATTTTAACGTTTGAATGTACTGTTTTGCCACTTGTTTACTTTTGCATTTTCCTTATCTTCAAAATTATAATTAGTTATTTTTACTCTTAATTATAGTGAATTTCACATTCTGAGTCTCCTGAATAATGTTTAGATTGCAAACCCATCAGAAGAGTGTTTATTTGTTAATGAAATACACTGATATCTTGTAATTAAAGTATATGGCAAAGCTAAGTAAAAGATCAATTTGTAGCTTTAAGTTGCAGTTAATTGAGATATTTGGATATATTCAAAAGATAAGGCATTTTCTCTTTTATGAATAAAAATTCAGACTGTGTTAACCAGTGGAGTACAGACCTCACCAGAGTCGCCTTGGCTTTTGTATTTTGGTATTCCAAGGAGCCACTGTGCATGGGGGGATATGCTTGCTCTATATAAATATATCAGGGGGATTAACGTTAGGGAGGGAGAGGAATTGTTTAAGTTTAGTACTAATATAGGCACGAGGACGAATGGGTACAAATTGGATATTAGGAAATTTAGACTAGAAATTAGACGAAGGTTTCTAACCATTAGGGGAGTGAAGTTCTGGAATAGCCTTCCGAGGGAAGTAGTGGGGGCAAATGACTTATCTGGCTTTAAGACTAAGCTTGATAAGTATATGGAGGGGATGTTATGATGGGATAGTTTAATTTGAGCAATTGATTTTGGATTATCGGCAGATAAGTCTGCTCAAAGGTCTGTGGGAATGCTGGATGGGATGGGAACTGAGTTACTGCAGAGAAATCTTTTTTGGGTACTGGCTGGTGAGTCTTGCCCACATGCTCAGGGTTTAGCTGATCGCCATATTTGGGGTCGGGAGGGAATTTTCCTCCGGGGCGGATTGGCAGGGGCCACGGAGGTTTTTCGCCTTCCTCTGCAGCATGGGGCATGGGTCGCTTGCTGGTGGATTCCCTGCAGCTTGAGGTCTTCAAATCTCATTTTTGAGGATTTCAATAACTCGGTCATGGGTTCGGGGTTGTTATAAATGTGTATGGGTAGGGTTTTGTGGCCTGCCTTGTGCGGGAGGTCAGACTAGATGATCATATTGGTCCCTTCTGACCTATGAGTCTATGAGTCTATATTACATTTAGTGAAGTTCAGAAAGCTGCCTGGTGTCCTTAATTCAACATGCAACAGTTCTTCTCACAGTTTTCTACTAAACAGCAATGCCACTGGCAGCAGTCAGAGACTTTTCATGAGAGTCACAGGAAAGAACTTTTGCCTGACACATAAGGTAGATAAAAATTATTTTAAATATTTAAATAATGTTAATTAAATCCAATTTTTATGTACATGTTGTTAGTGCTTTATTTTCATCCCATTTTCTAGTATTAATTCACTAAAATGAATACTTTGAACCTATTTCTCTAATTAGTTCCATTTCATATTTTACATAGAAATTTTTTTCCTAGTTAAGTTTCCCATTTTAAATGCTTATTTATGTTGAAGACGACAAGTACTTGGCTTATCAACATCCTTACAGTTAGAACAACACAAATTTAAACACAAAATAGATCAGCAAAATGTAGAGGATAACCTGTACTCTGTTTGCAACCAACACCTCTTTCCAACAGGAAGTAAAGAAAACTGCCCAGATGGCTGTGTCAGGGTTTGCCGTTTGAAGTAAATGAAACTTGTACTCCTAAATTATTTAAGTGTTTTTGAAATTATTATGCTTGGTGCCTAAATATGGACTTAAGAGCCTAAATTTAGGCCTATTTTTGAAAAATGTGCCCTATATTTATAAAAAAGTTCCTAAAAACTTTGTTCATATATTGAAAATCTAATTAATTATTCATTGCTATCACTGAAGCAGTTTTGTTTTTTTGAAGTGAAATATTTTGTGCCATTCAGAGAAGGTTTTTTAAGACAAATAAAATGTTAGTATGCACATGTTTAACTTTAAGTACAGGAGTAGTCCCATTAGCTTCAATGGAAGTAATCATGTCAGTAAAGTTGCATACTTCCATAAGTGTCTGCAGGATCAGGGCTTTATTTTTCAATATTTTGTTTTTATCCAAAAGTAATTTTGTAAAATTCAAATAAGACACCTTCCTAGTAGTGGCTTTTTTAAAAAATCCAGCATTCCTTATTTAGTTCATTATAATTTTTAATCTAATATTACAATAACACACTTTTCAAATTAGTTGTACAAAGTGTGGAGAATGAGGAATCAAATATTTTTATAAATATCATATGCACTTCAGTTTACGTATGTGATATTGTCCTGCATGTGAAATTATTCATAAAGTTAAATCAAAGAGGATTATAAGGCGAAAACCAGAAAGAAATGAAACAATGGCAAAGATAAGGTACTGTAATGGAGAATGCCAAGGGTCCTTGGGGAAACAAAGGTAAGCTATTAATTGGGGAATATCTTCAGCCTGGCTCCAATTAAGCTGGAAAAGTTTACTCTTTCCAAGCCAAGCCTAGGATTAGAAGGGATGCAAAAACCTTAAAAATGCTGGCCTAGGGAAGAACAACACACCTCCATCTCCCTGATGCAGTAACTGGGCTGAATGGAACTTACTAAAGCTTACAAGGAAAGATAAGGTTTTGGTAAGGGGAAATGTATATAGGCCTCTTTTTTTTGTTTTATCCATTTGCTCTGCTTATAGTGTACCTATAAGTTGAATAAATAATGCTTTGTTTTGAAGAAGTTGGTTTTGAGTCCCTTTAATCAGCTGCTGTCCCACAGGTAAAGAGCTTACAGGGGCTAAACCCAGTTGAGCTTGTTCGATTAACGCATATGGTAAAGAGAGGGCCTGCAGCCCAGATATCCAGTTAGGAACGGTAGAACCACATTGTTGCTCACAGAGAAGGAGGGGTGGAGATGGCAAAATCTGTCCCTAAAAGGGTGCACTTGAGAGAGATTAAAAGGGATCTAGGTGCAGCTTGCCTTGTAACTATGACACGAAGCAACAACGTGATTTAAATAAATTATTTTTTATATCAAGTGATTTAAATTATTGACTTAAATTCCCTGAACATTTAAACTGAATGCCTTGGCCTGTCATGGTTTACTTTATTGATAGACTTATTTACCTGACTATAATACATTAAAAAACAACTGGTATTGAATTATATAAGAGTTACAACACTTGGTAGGTGTTACCATGCAGAATAGACTCCTAGACTTTAAAGCCAGAAGGGACCATCATGATCATCTAGTATGACCTCCTGCATATTGCAAGCCTCAAAAACATCACTCACCCATTCATGTGATAGACCCCTAAACTCTGACGGAGTTGCATGATTTAAAGACTTCAAGCTACAGAGAATCCACCATTTACACTAGTTTAAACCTGCAAGTCAGCAGTGCCTCATGCTGCAGAGGAAGGTTAAAAAAAACCCAGAATCTCTGCCAATCTGACTCAGAGGAAAATTCCTTCCCGACCCAAATATGGTGATTAGTTAGACTCTGAGAATGTGGACAATACCTACCACCCAGACACCTAGGAAAGAATTCTCTGTAGTAAGTCAGAGCCCACCCCATCTAGTATCCCATTACTGGGTATTGGAGATATTTGCTGCTAGCAGTCACAGATCAGCGACATGCCATTGTAGGCAATCTCACTATACCATCCCCTCCATTAAATTATCATGCTCAGTCTTGAAGCCAATTAGTTTTTTTGCACCCACTGCTCCCCTTGGAAGGCTGTTCCAAAACTTCACTTCTCTAATGGTTAGAAAGTGTCATCTAATTTCAAGCCTAAATTTGTTGATGCCCAGTTTATATCTATTTATTCTTGTGTCCAAGTTGGTGCTTAACTTAAATAACTCTTTTCCTTCCCTGGTATTTACCCCTCTGATGTATTTATACATCAATCATATCTCCCCTCAGCCTTCTTTTGGTTAAGCTAAACAAGCTAGCTCTTTGCCTTTCCTCTTACAAGGTAGATTTTCCATTCTTTGGATCATCCTAGTAGCCCTTCTCTGCATCTGTTCCAGTTTGAATTAATCTTTCTTAAATATGGGAGACCAGAATTGCACACAGTATTCCAGATGAGGTCTCACCTGTGCTTTGTATAGCAGTACCAAGACTTCCCTGTCTCTCCTGGAAATACCTCACCTGATGCAGCCTAGGACTGCAATAGCCTTTTTCAGACCAGCATCACATTGGTGGCTCATAGTCACCCTGTGTTCAACCAATACACCTAAGTCTTTCTCCTCTTCTGTTACCGAAGTTTTGAAATGAACTTCTGATTTAAAAGATCTTGGCTATGTGCAGCATGGAGGAAGGTTAAAAGAGGAACTCTCTTACACTATCAATTTATCACCTAGGTATTATAAAGAAGCTATGACGTGGAAAGGCTTGTTGTTATTTGAGCTTGGCACTGTAAAAGCAGATGAAAACATTGTCCTTATCCAAAAATGAGTCTTACTCATTTTTAATTGCAGATTATGGAACTATGTGTTAAATGACTTCATTTCAAAATTCTAAGTATTTTAACAGTCTGGTTTTACCTTCTTCATAGGTATATATCTCAATAGCATCAACTTCACAATGCAAAACCAAAGCGAAGAAGGAGGGCTGGGATATGAACTCTGTCTGTTCTCATGCATTCTAACATGCCTTGTCCCTTTATGGGCCTAAAAAAGTCAGGAATTCACAGGGAAAACCATACAAGAGATATATGATGCCACTGTTCACATCCCTGGAGCCACATCTTGAGCTTCCTTCAAGTAGACTTGAGCCTTACAATACCTATAGATAAAATTTAGGAAGGCAGGAAAAGGTTCTAATTAGTGTTCAGAAAGAACAGAAAACATCGAAACATTAAGCCACCACCAGTGGTCTATTAAAGTTGCTAGATTGCAGTATTTACAGTATTTCACCACAACATCACATCCAGTTGTGCAGAATAAACAAACCAGTATTTAATTGTCAGATCACCTCAGCTCCACCTCTGATATATCTAGACTGAAAGATTAGTTAGCTGAAAAATTATAAGTTTAATTAAACATTGGCATTAATGGAATAATTGCATGACTAAAAATCAGTTTTTTTATACTCTGTGAACATTGCACAGCGCGCACACTCTGCCTTCAATACAACTTGTCGGATTGACTGAGTTAATGTGATTTATGGAAATTCACTGAACTCGAATTGTTTAATGTTCTTCAGGGATGTCTTTAATAATTTATAAACTAGGGCTAAATTCAGAGCTGGTTTAAGTGACTGCAGTTGCATTTGAGTCACCTGATTGCAAGAGGTCTGAATTTGGTCCAATGTCTCTTTTTGTTGTGTAGAAATAAGTATTAATAACCAAAAGGAGGAACAGAGGAAATCTATACATGGGTTGTATACCTGATGCTGGAAAGAGGGAAGGGGGAGAAATCCCGATGAAGACCACAGAACATATAAGAAGGGTCCAATTCTGTCCTTAGTAATGCCTGTTGTCTTCTATAATTGCCCAGTTTGACCTCTGACTCAAATTTTCAGTCTTGTTCTGAGGAGCCTGAAAATTGTTGTAAATTTCTGTCGTCATATGGTTGTCAGCTTTAGAATAAAAAATAATTTGTAAATTGTATTTTGCAGTATACTACTTTCCTGTGCAGTTTTACTCTGTGTTTTGCATGTATTTTGTGTGTGTCGATCTGCACGTGTATGTACAATACCTTCTACCAGCTATTGAGATGATTTATGATTTTTTAAGGAGGCAGCTCTTAAGCCTTTGGCACTGGCCTTGGAAACTCTAGCAAGCGCTGTAGATGAATAGGAAGAGTACAGTACATGGATTTTACAAGGTCAGAAGATACCTGCATATAACACCATGTGGTACCATCTGATCAGAAATTGACAGCAAGAGATGATTTTACATGCTTAGCTTCAGATCTCTGGCACACTTTTTTACTTACTCTTTTTAATTTCTTTGAGCCAGATTGTGAGAGGTACTCAGCACTACTGAATCCCACTAAAGTCAGTGAAAATTGAGGATACTTGGTATCTCCAATAGGATCCTCTCACCAACGTTTCTCAGCCTTTTTCCATTTGCAGACCCTAAAAAATTTGAAATGAAGGTGTGGACCCTGTTAGAAATCTGTGGGCTGGTCTACACTGCCATCGAAGGGAGATATTCAAGTTACGTAAAGTAGCATGCATATCTCCCATCAACTTATTTACATTGCTATACTGCAGCATCTTCACCGTTCTGCATTGATGGGATATGCCCTCTGGTTGATGCAGCCTTACTTCTTTCAGGGAGATGGATTAATGGTGTTGACCAGAGAGAACTTTCAGGATCAATTGTGCAGGTCTCCACAACCTGCTCAATCGATCCCTTCTGCTGTGGCAGTGAAGACATATCTGTAGATATAGTCTGCGGACCCCTAGTGGTCTGATGACTACAAGTTGAGAACCACTGCTCCACACCTTGCAAGATCAGGCCTTTCATTGTCAAATAGATTGTCCTGGTGTCCACAGGAAATTAATATAATACTGTAGTACAGCTGAACAGAATCATGTTTCGCTAAACAAATTAAAATCATTTATCAGTTTTACTACTTTCCACAATGGTGATGAGTAACCAATGTTTTTGAACAAGCATAAAGTGCATAAGTCAATTTACAATAAATTGATTCCTTTAGCAGATTTATGACTGTCAACACCTCATTTCATTGGATTCCTTCAGAACAGTGCAACAGATGTTAATGTGATTACTTGCACAGTTTGACATTTGAGTCCTACATAAAAAGAGGCTTGAAGGGAATATGGCACGCTAATGTACAATGACTCTACATTAATTTTCTAAGAAGGAGCCCTGCAGAATGAAACAGAAAAAACCCTTCCTGGAAAAAAACTGCTATAATCCCCCACACTTAACCTGGAAAAAATATCCCTACTGGAAGATGGAAACTTTTTTTGATTAGCTGTCTGTATGCCATTTTTGTTAGAAATGCAATTGAACCACTTTAGTCAATCATATTGCCAACATAGTCAATTGCACAATTAAAAAAACCCAACCCTGGCATAAAATAAAAATAAATAAGTATTGGTTCATACCTATGAAATGCCTTTGTCTTTTTTTGTTTGCCTGCATGTTCATAAAGTTTTCTACGGATTGTTTTCCATATCTACATATTTTTAAACTTTATTGCTTCCCACATTTGTTAAGAGTTTTCATATAATGAAACTCAGTGAATTTTAAGTCATATACTTCGTATTGATACTATTTTGTTAATTTTTATGTGCAACTCAAGTAAAAATACATAGACCAGCAATTGCATTATGGTCATTGGAGCAGGACCCCAAATTACCAGATAATTTGTGTAGTTTCTGAAAGGACTGTATAAAATAACAGAATAAGCTTCTCTTATAATTAAACACACTCTGTTTTTCTCTTATAGGTGATACAACCCTTCAAACCAAAACAGGGAACATCACAGTAGGTAGGTTCTATTTTCTCTTTAATTAGGACAACACTCTTGTATTTTTTTCCAGATGGTATTTAGGTGAAATATATAGATTATTTGTATCTTCAATATCATATTTTGTTTGACTGATGTGATGAAAATGTTTTCTAGGATTTTTAATAGATAATTGGTTTAGTACATGATCATTTTATTTTCATTTTGCGAACTGAAAGGAAATCTTTTAATGCTGGGAAGGATAAAGCTATACATTTAGATAGACATCTGTTCTTGATTTAAAAACTCCCAAGTAAGGAAAATTTACCACAGCACTTGGTAGTCTCTTCCGATGTTGAATTACGTTCGCTGTGAAAAATTTACATTTGCTTTCCAATCTGAATTTTGCTGACCTCAACTTTCAGCTATTGGATATTGTTATGCCTTTTTCTACTATATTAAAGAGCTCTGAAATATCTGCTATCTACCTTCTGTGTAGATAATTATAGAACATGATCAAGTGGCCACTTAAACTTTTATTTTGTTGTATGATTATTAAAACTGAATGGCTAGGATTTTGGCAGTAACAAATAATATTAAATCATTTATTTATTCTTTTATGTCCTCCATAAAGATGCTAGGACCATCTCAGAAAATGGAAGACAAAGTGTTTACAATCTAAGTACCACTTTGATCAGTGTGATCTTAAATTAAAAAAAAAAAAAAAAGACAAGTTAGCCTTGTCTCTGTGTCGCAAAGTGATTTTTGTTTGTGAATGGTAAAACGCTGCTGAATTATCTCAATGTTCTCTTGTCTCTAAGTACTGTTATGGGGTTGTTGTGACTCCCTCTTTTTGACTTCAGATCAAAAGTTACTGAGCCTGATTCGTCACCAGGTCACTCCAGTTTTATGCCACTCTAATTCCAGTGATTTCAATGAAGTCAAACTGGAGTAACGCAATGGTGAATTAGGCTCACTGTCCTTTTTGGATGTACAATGTGAGCACTCAAGGAATTACATTTTTTTAATGAATACAATTATGGATCTACTTCTGAAAGTTTCTTCTGGGAGCCCTGAGTGACCTCAGTGACCCCACCACAGTAAGCACCTTGCAGGACTAAGTCCTATTAGAAATATCAAAACCTGAAAACAATAGTAACTAAGCAGCCAACTTCACCATTTCTTTAAATTAAATGCAACAAATCTCACAGAAGTCTGTCATGGAAACCACAAATCTAAACCCAACTTTCCAAACTCTGCTTTTCTGTCAAATGAACTGATTGATGATGACCAGTGTTAAAGAGGACTAAAGTTTCTTAACCTGGAAGATATCCTTGTCCACTAACAGATGACGAATAGTTTCCATAGTTAATGGAGCTCAACTCTAAATATTAAGAAGTGTCTGACAGTTGAGAACCATTTTATCTTTCACATTTACATTCCTTAGCAATTAGTTACACTTCTCTTTTTCCTCAGGAGATCATAAAGCCATTTGTATTCACTTTCAGGCTTTTTATGGACATTTTTAAAGGAAAAGTAACTTTTAAAAGATTCATATACACTTAGGGAACTCTCAGTCAGATATGATGATACTTTTCATTTATGTAACACTTTTCACCTCAAGCTCTTTACACAAGTGGATAATTATTTCCTCTATTTTATAGATGGGAAAACTGAGGCACAAAGTGGTTTAGTGTGTTGCTGGAGCTCCCACAGTGTCTCTGGTCTTCTAGTGCCTAGCTTTAACCCCTGTGCTATGTTAACTCCCTGGTGGTACATATTTTTTCAAATTTTAGCAAATGTATGTTGTTCATGTTTGTATAAAGTTAGTAATACAGTAAATAATATGATTTTGCACCAATAGGAATGTTATTCATTTTGTAAAACCAACTAATTGAATAATATACCCATTCTATCACTCAATTACTCTCTAGTCCCTTGCTACTTAGTGTATCCTTAGTATACATAACGGGTGGCCAAACCGTGACTCGAGCCACATGTGGCTCTTCAGCTGCTCAAGTGTGGCTCGTGGAGCCCCTTATGCTTCCCCCTCTCCCCTATTCTTTATCTACCAACCTGGAGGGTAGCATGAGGATTCTGCCCTGCGGTGGGGGAAGGGGGTCTTCGGGCTTCTGACCTGGGGTGAGGAGGGGATTCCTCGGGCTTCTGCCCTGCGGGAAGCGCCTGCTGGGGCTTGGAGGTGCACTTCGTGGGGTGGAAGCCCCAAGCCCTCACAGGTGCCTCCCACAGGCTAGAAGCCCCAACCCTCCCCACCACAGGACAGAAGACTTACAACCAGAATGGAGTCCCACTACTAGCTCTAGCAGTAGTTAGTTGTGAAACAGTAAGTAAGATGTTAATATTTTGAAAAATGCATGTGGAAAGATTGTGCATGTCTTACTGCTCTTGAACTTCTTAAGATTATCGTACGTGGCTCTGAAAGACGGCAAGTTTGGCCACCCTTGATATATATCAATCTCTTAGGAGACCGACTAACACAGAAGTGAGATGTTGGACTTATTTTCAAGGTGTTCATCTGTGAGACAATAGGAAATCATGCTAATCAGTAGTTCCCTATCCTTATGTGACCTGTCGCCCAGAAACATAGCACAAGTTGAACTACAGATATATTAAACATATCTAAAACATATATGACACATGCACATAAACAATATCATCATACTTAACAAATTATAACCTTTCTAACAGTACCTGACATGGCATAGCTCACATGAGGAGTTGTAATTTTGATATACGAATGTTAAATAATATCATAAATGGTCCCCTGAATTCAGCCCACGTCACACCTTATTACTGCAGGATTCTGCCTGAATAGTTAGTAGGAACCAAGCAACATTTGAATTGCTTTATTTTCACTCCCTTTGAATCCTTCTTACACTTTTATGTTCTTGCCTTTGTCCATTATTTCCACCATGTCTAGAATAATATTTGTCCATCCCCTTCTGAGTTATGTTTGAAGTGCATTATCTATTTTATGATCCAATCCTAAATTCAACAGGAATTGAGGGTGTTCAACATCTTGCAGGACTGGACCTTTAAAATAAACATACTGAAGGAGGAAGCATGCTTTTCTTTACAACATGTGTTTGTACAGTGCCAAATATGCTATTAGTATGTAACAAATGTGAAATAATTTTGATGTGTTTTGAAAATACTGAACTGGAAACTTTCTACTTGGATCAAATAACATGCAGCTCTTAAATAACTTGTAAATTTAGATCAATCTGACCTTGTTTTATTTCTGTTTTGGTTAGGTCACTGCTTAAAATGGTCATTAAGATACTATCAGAATTCTTAACAATTTCACAAAGGGCAACAGAGAGGGCTTTGTGTTCAGTACCAATTCTATCTTTCCCATTTATATTTGGCACAGTCCTGGAAGAAATCACTCATTCCTTGCTGTTATGCCTTGTTCCCATTAGGTGTTCTCCAATTTGCTGCCAGGACAAATTTCCTTCTACCATCCTACTGCTCTTTGAAAAATAACATTCAAGTCCTGCTTCCCTGCATGGAAATGTTTACTTTTCAGCCCCAAAATGTTCTGAGATAGCAGATCTTTACTATGAGTTAGGTCTGTTGGAACTGTGACAAGAATGAGGAGTTCTGTGCCAGCCATGCTGTTTAAAATAGGAGAAAATGACCCCAGATTTTTTGTCGGATTAAAGCTATAGTTTATTTTCGATTGATAGCCTTATGGATCTTATTTACAGGATGTGGGGTTCTGCTCTTGAAAGCAAGACTTGGCACACAGGGCACCAGGAAACTCAGGAAAGAACAAATTTGTCAGGTTCATTTTCTTATATATTCTTATATATTTCTCTATATTATATATTCTTACAATTTTTTACCATCCTCCAAACCTTGGAAGACATGAAGTGATTCAGTCCCATTTCCTTGCATCTGTCTGTACAGGAGCTGGAGTTACTTGTTGCTTTGAATTTGTATTTGAAATTTTAATTTCCACTTAAATATTAAAAACAGATATCATATACTTGAAATTGGGGTACAATCCTAAAGTAAGCAATCTGCAGGGTTGTTATGTGGGGCCGCTGGTTGGAGGTTACCAAGAACTGAAACCTAATACCAAGATTTGAGTGTTGATTTTCTCGCCTATGAAATTTTATTGCTTGTGGAAAACAAAAAAGATACTCCTATTATCTGCAGCATAATTGTGTGAGGAAACATATTGAATATTATTTGTGTAGCTCCAACAACACGCTCAGAACTGTGGCCTGTTTTTTTTAATCTCAAATCCTAACACCAGGTATGACATGTGCAGGCTTTCAGATGCCTATTTGGAAACTGGGCTCTGTGTCAGGATGCCCATTTCACTTCCAGGGGTTCAGATCAACATTGGGTGCTAATGTACCGATATGAGAACCCAGGTGTGGAACTAGATGCAGTTTTAAGCATTCAAGTGTTTAAAATTAGAGCCATGGTTTTAATTTGATATTTTCCCCCTAATAAGGCTGGAAGCTCCTCCTCAATGACTGTTTTTAAGTAATTGTTACATTATCCATTCCCACTCCTTCACTTCATCCCAGTACTGCTACCAAAATAATCTTTATCACCCTCTTCCTGTTACTTCCTTTGTTAGATACCCTCCCTTGTTGTGTCATGTTGAATTTAGAGTGTGGGGTTTTCTGGGCAAAGATCACTCACTGAAGAGAACAGCAATACCAAAATCATGAGCATATCTGAAAGCAAAAACACAGCCTCTGCCCTAGAAAAATAACAATAAAAGCACATAAAAACATAAGAACGGCCATATTGGGTCAAACCAGTGGTCCATGTAGCCCAGTAGCCTATCTCTGACAGTGTCCAGTGCCAGATGCTTCAGGGGGAATGACCAGAACAGGACAATTTCGAGTAACTGTTATCCAGCCCTGCTTCTATCAGTTAGAGATTTAGGGATACTTGGAGCACAGGTCTCCATCCCTAACCATCTTGGTTTATAGCTATTGATAGACCTATCTTCCATGAATTTATCTCATTCATTTTTTGAACCCACTTATACTTTTGACACTCAGCATATCCATTGGCAACAATTTCCACAGATTGACTTTGCATTGTGTGAAAAAGTATTTCCTTTTGTTTGTTTTTAAACCTCTGCTGCCTATTAATTTCATTGGGTGACACCCTAGTTCTTGTCATGTGAAGAGGTAACACTCACTGTGTTTGTACCATTCATGATTTTATAGACCTCTATCATATCTCCCCTCAGTTGTCTCTTTTCTAAGCTGAACAGTCCAAATCTTTTTAATTTCTCCTCTTGTGGAAGCTGTTCCATGCCCCTAATCGTTTTTGTTACCCTTCTCTGTACTTTTTTCAGTTCCAATATTTTTTTTTTGAGATCGGGCGACCAGAACTCCACACAATATCCAAGGTATGGTCATACCATGGATTTACATAGTGGCATTAGGATATTTTATGTCTTCTTATCTATCTTTTTCCAAATAGTTCCTAACATTCTGTCAGCTTTTTTGACTGCTACTGCACATTGAGCAGATGTTTTCAGAGAATTAGCTGCAATGATTACAAGATCCCTTTCTTGAGTGGTGTGATGGGGTATACAAATCCCACACTGGGCAGCAAGGGGTTAAGGAACTACTCTGAGCTCATCCAGCACCACCACCACACTTGTAGGAAATGCACCAACTGGAGAAGGAGTTAAAAGGTAGGGGAACTGCTCACTTGCCGGGAGATCAGGGAAGAGAGCAGACCTGCATCCTCCAGCAGAGTAGAGCTAAGGGAAAGGCAGAATTTCTCACTAAAAAACTGCCCAAAGGTTCCGTCCCTAAGGGAAGGGAGGACCTGCTGTAGAGACAGTCTGAGATGAAAGCATTCCTCTCTCCCCTTCCTATGAACTCCCTGTTTTATTAATCCCCTTTGTTTTGTTTTGGACTACCCAGCAGGGGACAACATTAGAACTCACTTGGCCCGGGAGAAGGCGGCAGTTGCCACCCTGAGATAGAGGGAGATACCATGCTGTGTGCAGCCACCAGAAGGCACCTCATGTTGAGTAGATGCCCTTCACATTGCCTTAACCCAGATCATGCGGGGAGTGGGCGATTGGTGATAGGAAGTGGAAGGGCAGCCTTAAGCGCCCCTGGCTGTCAGATCAGTGATAGCACTCAAAGTCAGAGCCCAGTGGACTGAGAGAGCTCAGGGCTTGCCTACCAACCCCCTATCTTCTGCAGTGAAGATAAATGAATTATTTGCATCCAACTTCTCTGCATTGGTCTTTTCTTTTTTGAGTGCTCCTTTAGCGCCTTGATCATCCAGTGGCCTCACTGGCTGTTTGGCAAGCTTCCAGCTTCTGATGTACCAAAATATTTTTTTGCTGTCAGTTTTTGTGTCCTTAGCTAGCTGCTCTTCAATTTCTTTCTTGGCCTGCTTTATACTCCTTGGTTTTCCTCAGTAGGATTTGACTTCCAATTTTTAAAGGATATCTTTTTGCCTCCAACTGCCTCTTTTACTCTGTTTTGGTCATGGTGGCGTTTTTTTTTTTTCCTCTTTTTTTTTTTTTTTTTTTGAATTGGGTTAGACATTTAGTTTACGCCTCTATAATGGGATTTTCAAATAGTCTCTAGGCAGTCTCCAGGCAGTTCATCCATATGACTGTTCTTTTTAATTTCCGTTTAACTAGCTTCCTCGTTTTTGTGTAGTTTCTCTTTCTGAAGTTAGATGCTACTGTGGTGGGTTTATCTGGCACTTTTCCCCTTTTCAGGGATGTTATATTTAATTACCTAATGTGTTATTACTGAGTGGTTCAGCTATAGTCACTTCTTGGGCCAGGTCCTTTGCTCTGCTTGCGACTAAATAAAAATGTTCTCTCCCTTTGTGGGTTCTAGGACATACTGCTCCAAGAAGTAATCATTAATGGTGTGTAGAAATTTTCTCTCTGCCTCCCTTGCTGAGGTGACACATACTGTGTAAATATTAGGATAGTTGAAATCTTCCTCCATTATTACATTTTTCTGCCTTTGTAACCTCTCTAATCTATCTCCCTGAGCATTTCACAGTCCCCATCACCATCCTGGTCAGGTCGTCAGTAATATTTAGTTGCTTGCCTTCACGTGTTTATATTTAAATGTGCCTCTTCTGTGTTTGACCATTCCTTGCTAGTGCCTACTTGTACTTTACCAAATTTTTCCTATCCTCTTTACTAGGATATAGAGTTCTTTCTTTAATACAGTCTTCTCTAAGGGATGTCTCTGCCCAAACCATGTGGTTCTTCACACCTGTCAGCTTTCTCTCAGCTCATAGTCACAATATGAGTATAAACTGTTTTGTTTCTGTACATAATCTCATTCTTTTTATAATTCACATCTGTTCAGTATAATGTTTTGATTTTACATGCTATGTGCATTACTGTAATACAGCTATTAAGAAACAGTAATAATTTTTAAAACTTTAATCTCTAAAAGTTTTTAATAGTTCCGTTCTTGTCTTATAGACTTATAGACCTTTTAAAAACTGCCGACAGCCATCTTATAATGAGAAAGCAACAAATGCTAGTAGATGAACATTTAATCCACAGACAGACTCTTTGGATCCAAAAAATGATAAATTATTCCCGCGTAATATACACTTCAGTCAGTGAATATGGAATCAGACATTCAAATACAATCCTATCCAAGTTACTCCACCAGGCAATATTCCCATTCAAGTCTGGTATCTGAAAATGTTTTATAACACATGCTGCCTGAATCAAAGTTTGTATTATGGTTTCCATGTCTAGCATAGTGTCTTGGATGAACTGATACCTGATAATAAAAGAGCATTTGGATTAATTTATGATTCTTTAAATACCAGCATTAAAACTACTGTTTAGCTCTACAAGACTGATATATTGTACTTAGAATGCCTGTTCATTATGTTTCAAACACAGAGACAAATTCTGCATTCTGTTATGCCAGTGTAAATCCCGACTAACTACTGATGTGAATTAAACTACTTTAAATTTACACTGAGAGCAGAATTTGGTTAATAGTATTGATCCAGACTACTTAGCTACCTCCTTCTATGAAGGATGAATGATCAGATAAGAGAGAGCTGCATTTATTCATTGTACATACATGATAAAATGCAGGCACACCTGTAATTCTGTAAAGGATTAATTTCCTTTAAAACATGCTATCAAGTTGCAAATAAAGAATACAGTTGTAAAGATGAAATTAAGTCCTGGCATGTTCAAAAGGTCAAAAAGAATTACCAGACGAAGGCTGTGATGCAGTGGACTCCTTTATGCTTTGTCATCTTATCTTTAAAACTTCCCCTGAATTAAATAACATGTCATAAGGAAAGAATACATAGTGTTTAATGGTAATGTCCAGACCGCATAGACAAACCCTCTCACATAGCTTTACCAGGGAGTCTTACATACCTCTTTACATGCATTTAACTACTGACAGTAGCATCTCTGACCAAATGCCATATCTCTTCATAAAAATCTGTCTCATGGTTTAAAAAAAAAAAGAGCCAGAAGTGTCTTCCTTTCCATTTATCTTCAGAGCTGGCAACCTCACGTGTTTTAAGCAAGACTATGGTATTAAACTGATTGGATCAGATGATTAACTAAAGTGAAAAAGATTATAAAATTATTAAAGATTATAAAAATTCTGGTTGCTAGATCTCAGAGGTCATTTCTGTACAAGCAGTGGCTTATCTTTGTCCAGTATCTTAGTCATACTAAGATAAATGTTTCTGTGATGTCTGTTTGACAAAAGGAAGAAAGGAGAACAGCAGGATACGGACCTTGGACTTCAGAAAAGCAGACTTTGACTCCCTCAGGGAGTTAATGGGCAAGATCCCCTGGGAGGCTAATATGAGGGGGAAAGGAATCCAAGAGGGCTGGCTGTATTTTAAAGAAACCTTATTGAGGGCACAGGAACAAACCATCCCGATGTGCAGAAAGAATAGCAAGTGTAGTAGGCGACCAACTTGACTTAACAAAGAAGTCTTTGGTGAGCTTAAACACTAAAAAGAAGTTTACAAGAAGTGCAAGTTTGGTCAGAAGTCTAGGGAGGATTATAAAAATACTGCTCAAACATGCAGGAATGAAATCAGGAAGGCCAAAGCACAACTGGAGTTGCAGCTAGCAAGGGATGTGAAGGGGAACAAGAAAGGTTTCTATAGGTATGTTAGCAACAAGAGGAAGATTGGGGAAAGTGTGGGCCCCTTACAGAATGGGGGAGGCAACCTAGTGACAGAAGATGTGGAGAAAGCTGAGGTATTCAATGCCTTTTTTGCCTCCATCTTCACAGACAAGGTCAGCTCCCAGACTACTGCACTGGGCGGCACAGAATGGGGAGGAGGTGAACATCCCACAGTGCTGAAGGAACAGGTGCAGGACTATTTAGAAATATTGGACATACACAAGTCCATGGGGCCAGATGCAATGCACCCGAGGGTGCTCAGGGAGTTAGCTGATGTGATTTCAGAGCCATTGGCTATTATCTTTGAAAGCTCGTGGCAACTGGGGGAGGCCCATGATGACTGGAAAAAAGCAAACATAGTGCCCATCTTCAAGAAAGGGAAGAAAGAGGATCCAGGGAACTATAGGCTGGTCAGCCTCACCTCAATCCCTGGAAAAATCATGGAGCAGGTCCTCAAGGAATCCATTTTAAGGCACTTAGAAGAGAGGAAGGTGATCAGGAGCAGTCAACATGGATTCACCAAGGGAAGGTCATGCCTGACCAACCTGATTGCTTTCTATGAAGAGGTGACTGATTCTGTGGATGTGGGGAAAGCGGTGGACGTTATATACCTTGACTTTAGCAAAGCTTTTGATACAGTCTCCCACAGCATTTTTATCAGCAAGTTAAAAAAATATGAGTTGGATGAATGGTCTATAAAATGGATAGAGAACTGGCTGGAGCAAAGGGCTCAATGAGCAGTGATCAATGGCTCCATGTCTAGCGGGCAACTGGTCACAAGTGGAGTGCCCCAGGGGTCTGTCCTTGGGCCGGTTTTGTTCAACATCTTCATTAATGCTCTGGAGGATGGGGTAGATTGCTCCCTCAGCAAGTTTGCATATGACATTAAGCTAGAGGAAGTGGTAGATACCCTGGAAAGGAGGGATAGGATACAGAAGGACCTAAACAAATTGGAGGATTGGGCCAAAAGAAATCTGATGAGATTCAACAAGGACAAGTGCAGAGTCCTGCACATAGGATGGAAGAATTCCATGCACAGCTACAGATGGGGACAGTTCTGCAGAAAAGAATCTGGGCGTTACAGTGGATAAGAAGCTGCATATGAGTCAGCAGTGTGCCCTGGTTGCCAAGAAGGCTAATGGCATATTGGGCTGCATTAGTAAGAGCATTGCCAGCAGATTGCGGGAATTGATTATTCCCTTCTTTTCGGCATTGGTGAGGCCTCATTTGGAGTATTGTGTCCAGTTTTGGGCCCCCCACTACAAAAAGCATGTGGACAAGTTGGAGAGAGTCCAGCGGAGGGCAACAAAAATGATAAGGGGACTGGAGCACAAGACTTATGAGGAGAGACGGAAAGAACTAGGCCTATTTAGTCTGCAGAAGAGAAGAATTAGGGGGGATTTGATAGCAGCCTTTAACTCCCTGAAAGGGGGTTCCAGGGAGGATGGAGCTAGGTTGTTTTCAGTGGTGGCAGATGACAGAACAAGGAGCAACAGTCTCAAGTTGCAGTGGGGGAGGTCTAGGTTGGACATTAGGAAAAAGTTTTTCACTAGGAGGGTGTGAAGCATTGGAATGGGTTACCTAGGGAGGTGGTGGCATCTCCATCTTTAGAGGTTTTTAAGCTGCGGCTTGACAAAACCCTCACTGAAATGATTTAGCTGAGGATAGTCCTGCTTTGGGCAGGGGGTTGGACTAGATGAACTTCTGAGGTCCCTTCCAACTCTAATATTCTATGATTCTATAATTCTATGCTAATTTCTTTCATGTTTTTCAATTTTCTATGATACCTTCTGTTTCTCACCTAGTTCAAATAGGGAAAAAATTACATGCAGTTCCAACAAAAGAGAGGTCTTTTGGTTGTGATTTTCTTCCACCTTAACCTAGTTTCCTTTTGACCCATAAGTTTAATACCTTTTAAGATTTCCCCTGTAGCTATCTATTTAATCTTTGGTCTGGCCTACACTTAAAGTTTAGATTGACAGAGCTACTGCACTCAGGAGCATGAAGGTCCGCACCCCTGAGCACCATAACTATGCTGACTTAACTATGTAGATGCAGTTAGGTCAACAAAAGAATGCTTCCATTGACGTAGTTCTGTCACTCTGAGAGGTGGAATTCCTACAGCAACAGATAAACCCCTTCTGACTTCGTAGTCTTCATCAACATTACAAGGTTACATTGGCATAGCTCCAGCACCATAGCTATGCCTCCATAGTCCATATAGTATAGACGTGGCCTTAGGCATTTGTAGTGCACCCATTCACATAGTATCTAGGCACCACTCAATTCATATATCACCCCTATTTCATTTTTCTCAGCCACTTTCAGTTTGACACTCCCTCTTGCTGACACTTAACATCTCTGGGGGTTTACCCCCTTCTTAATATGTAAACTCCAAATTCATCCTGATCAGTGGATTCCAGGTTTTCCCATCATTAGTGTTCCCATCTTTCCATTTTCATTTCTGGTGAAGTATAAAGTCTAACCAAGCTGTTCTCCCCATTTATTGTGTTTTGTTTCTAGAAAACTATTCTCCATAAAACTAAACAAAGGATGTATCAAAGACATTTTGCTTCACTGCTTTTTTGTTCTAGCAAATACTTAGATAGTTTAAGTTGCTGAAGAATACCAAGTCATTTGTTTTAACCATCTGTTCCATTTTCTTTAGAATGATTCATCCTTATATTTCCCTTTGTTATCTGTCCATAACAGACTCTGAATGTAAAATATCCTCTACTTTCTCTCTTGCTTATAACCAAAATGATTCATTTATAGAATCATAGAATATTAGAGTTGGAAGGGACCTCAGGAGGTCATCTAGTCCAACCCCCTGCTCAAAGCATATTAGCATCATCTAGAGCGAAGTATGTATTTCTATATAAAGTACCCCAGCACCTCTTATTTCATCTCCTTTTTTCTATTTTCTGTATAGGATTTATCTTCTCTAGTAACAGTTGTGTACTTTCTCCCACCAAGCTGCATTAAGTGTTGCAAGATCATGTTTCTCCTGCAGCATTATTCATTTAAATTTCAGATTGTTTTGTTATCCAAGCTTCTCTGGGCTCTGATTTTTAACCCATTGTTATATTTCATTCTCTAGCCTGTTTAAGAGAGATGGAAGACAAAAGAAGACTTAAACACAAATATCAACTTCAGCAGCCTTTCCAAAAAGAAAGATATTGACTTTTTAAGTATTAATGTAGTATATGTTCAGTCTTATTATCATCTAGGCATTGTACGTCACTCATCGCCTAACATCAGAGGTATTCTAATTATTAGTCTTGTTTCCAAAAGCCCAATTCTACGGTTATACATGGAGTGTAGTGTTGTATTGTTGTTTGTTTAAATCCAACAGAGTGATCAGTGTTTTCCAAACATCAGTATAACCTCTGCCCACCCCAAGGTGCTTTTAGCACCTGTCCTAACTCAAGAAAGGTGCACTGTGGGTGGGAAAGCATGGAGAAATAGAGGCCACGCAGAGGGTGCAAAGGAGCATGCTAGTATGCATTCACCAGTAGAGCTGCTGATCACAGTATGTGCGGAGGGGGCGGGGGCCTGATGTCAAGAAAACACTAGATTCACATGTTGGTCTAACAAAAGAGGTATTTTGGCACTTAACTGCCACTTTAGGTGCAAAATTTAGATTCTTAATCCCCTGCATACCAGCTGCTTAAATTCCCTAGGTGCCTACATTTCTGTCAGTGGGCAGGTACAAAGTCCTGACACCCTGATCTGCTCAGTGCCAAACTCACGCTGGGTCCTTAAACTAGGTTGTCACCTGTTGTCTCTGATCTGATAGGCATTCTCAGAAGCCTCCTTAGGACTTGCCTACTGGATTGGGTCCTGCCTGAAACATCACAACGATGATAGCGACCGTGGGGCTGCCCTTATACTCATTAGACCAACGGTTAAAGCACTCATCCAGGACATGGGAGACCCATGTTCAGATCCCTGCTCTGCCTGATTCAGAGCAGGAACTTGAACCCAGGTCTCTCACTCAAAGGTGAGTGCCCTAGCCACCAGGTTCTGGGGTGTTCTGGGGTAGATTTCTCTCTTCCTTATTGAAGCTATTCCATTTTGTATGAAATACTGAAATATTCACTGAGCAGAGAGAGAGAATCTAAAGCCCACATTACGGTCTCTGCTCCACTGAATATTTAAGTATTTTATGCAATGTGGAACAGCTCTGAGTGCATTGCATCACACAGGGGTTTACCTTGAATACAGAATTATTTTTAAATGAAGTCTTTTTATTTTGAATGAAAGTCTGGCATAGTTCTAACTGTCAGACTATTAATATTGCTCTGGGATTAGGAAGAAGCAGCCTCCCTTGACGGAGAATCCCAGGAGAGCTTTTTTTAAAAGAGAGTTTCTCTGAAGACTTTGCGATAGAAGCACTGTATTTGAGGATTGGAAGTAGATAAAGGTTGATTAAATAATCTCTGATCTGAGTTGATCTCAATTACTGTACTGTGCAGACTTATTAGCAGTTCTCCTAAGCAGTCTGGTTAATGTGTTACTCCCCCATGAAGCATCTTTTCTCATCTATGCATGCAGGTAAAAATGGACTTGTACTGAGCCAGTGGTTTGATTGGTTATGGTTCAATATCTCTTCCAGCAAATTCCTTTTCAGAGTTATGTGGAAGCTACTCTGTTACTGCAGTTTTAAATGAGCCAAAACATGTTGTCAGCTTCCCAGCCAGCTGACTAGATCTGGATTGACCACGATTATTTTTCTTCCTAATATTTTCCCCTCTAATAAAGCAGCTTTAGCTGTGGGAAAACATTCCCTTCCCATATTGTTACTTGTAATTGGTGAGTGGGTCTGTTACATCTGTGGGTTGAGAGCTCAATTTAAAAAAAACAAAATACTTCAGACCGGTTTAGTGATTGCTTGTTGCCACTAAAGAAAACACAAAAACTTATAGCATTGTGCTTGGATTCTTCTTTTCTTCACCACTGCTAGGCTGGGTCTACAGTGACGGCGGCAAATTTGCCACCGTCAGATCAATTGCTCTGGATCGACTGAGTGGTCTGTGAAGATCCACTTAGTCGATCCAGCAAGTGATGCAGGAAAACCACCCCGGTAAATGGCGTAGCGCTGCGTTGAAAGGAATGCTATTCCCTTTGACGCAGCACAGTGTGGACGGCGTGTGGAGGAGACACAGCGAAGTTCACGGGAGATATGCAAGTGATTTACATCACTTGCCGAATCCCAAAGGTAATTGTAGGCTGGGCCCTAATCAACTATGTTGTTCTCCAGAAATCTTCCCTATGTCAAATTGCCAACTCATCTCTAATTAGCTTCAGTCAGACTCATGTAGTAGTATCCTTTCTGAAAGATAGGATTATCTTTCCCTACTTGTTATCTTTTTTTTATGCACATGCAAAACATCAGAAAAAGTGAATGGTTTCTGTCAACCTTTCACATTCCTTGCCAGTACATCTCCTGGCTAAAAGAAATTCACAGTGGAAAGATATGATCATTCCAGCCACTGTCTGGACAAAAGATTTTTAGTTCACTTCCTGTTGATCATGCTGCACGGCTGGATACCTTTTCAGATTTATACAAATCTCTGGAGTTTCTGTACACTTCTTAAATTAAGATTGGGGTTTAGAATCTTTATCTACAGAAAAAAAATCCTTAGTTTGTTCAAAAGTTAATGCTTCAGGATTTCAGTATAACATTGTTGAAACTTATTTAGCTGAAGCCTGAATGAGTTGCCAAATACAATGACATGAAATGGAGACCGTGAGAGAATATTTCGTCTCCGTATCTGGTTTGCTCTTAAAGCATTGTATTTGTGTAGTAATTCCTTTGAAGAGTCTTCAGCTGTCATAGATGAAAACTGATAATATATGAAGGAAAACATATGTATGCTGCTTCCTGAGCTAATAGTGAAGTATCAGACTGCTATCTGTATGTACTGGTTTTCTGTAAATATGGAAATTCAGTAATTCTCTCCAATTAGTCAATAAAATTAAAAAGTAGGGAGAATATCTTGTCCCCTTATACTCTACAACCCATGGATAGAGACCCAAAATTGGGTAGCCAGAATGTTTCAAAGAGTCACGTGGCAGCACTGCAACCTCTGGGGTCCCAGCCCCACTCAGGTTTGGCTCAGCCATCATGATGATGGGAGTCCAGTTGGCCAAATTTGAGTAAGTGGCACTGCAACCCCATGATCCAGGTTACAACTCCACTCACACGAATTTGGTCCAGTCAGGGGGAGGGGCCAAACCTGAGCAGCACTGCAACCCAAGAGGTTGCGATGCTCAGAGCGGAGAGCCAAACCCAGCCAACCCCACTGCACAAGAGCTGTGGGAGCTGCACCGTGGGGTGAGTGCTGGGCAGGACGTGACTGAAAGCACCCCAAGGTCTCCACCCCCAGACTATTTACTGGGTAGCAACATTCCATAAACATTTGCAAATGAGTCCTGAGCCCCAAAAGGCTGAGAACCACTGCTGTACAAGGCTTAAACATTAGTTAAATCACCTCAGTTGTGCTGTATGGGGGATGGGAGGTCGTTATGACAAAATCCATACCGCTCATGACAGAGAGGTTCAGTGCAGGCCTAGTCTGAAGGCTTAGGTTTTGTGCTGGCTGTCTGCACAGGAATGAATTTCCCCCTCTACAGCAAGCTAGAGATGTTATGATTGGGCCAGGTTAGGAATGATGTTAAAGGCAGTGATACAGAATGGTAAAACTTCCACCCAAGGAGGATGGAGTAGGCCATGGCTGCCACAAACCCAGAAACGATGAGTGGGCTGCTCTGTACTCAGGTTCAATGCATAAAACTTGTGTACTCTGACGTTGCACATAGGACAGGAGTTTGGTCCTAGCTAAATGAGGGAAAGTTTGATCACATTAAAATTAAAAACACAAAAAATATCAATTCATCGTCCAAGTGGCTGAATCTAGCTCATGGTTTAATATTTCGTTAATGACTTCAAAAGTCCTACAGTAAACGTCAGACAGACTTAAACCCTTTTATTCTCTCATTTTTCAGATTCTTCGGATGGATATCTAAAAGCTTCTACACATCAGGGCGCAATAGATGTTTACGTTAGTCAAGTGAGAAAAGTGGATCTGAAAAGCCAGAACGGTTAGCAAGTTACAACATTTTATGGCAACCTTTGATATGAGTTTTATGAGATGGTAAAACTACCCACTCTGTATATTTAAATTATTACATTAAAATAATCATTCTTACCTAATTCCCCATTAAAAATGTGTATGGACTCTGCAGGTGACAATGGTACTTAAAATAGACCCCAGAACATCATCTGGAGCTTTCATTTCAGTGTCACTATGGGAATCTTTCACTTTCCACCTTTCTTCCAGCAATCTTCCTCCACAAATCAGTAAAATACTGCAGAACTGACTAGGGTTGTAATCCTCCTTTGCTTCATCAAGGAAGTTGACTTCATCGTGTTGGCAAGTGTATGGAACTGATGAGGCTCATAAGTTTATTTAATTTCTCCATGCCCTTTTCCCATTAAAAGAATTTCTTTGTGTGGAGACCCTGGAAATACAATGGCAAAGCAGCAATACAAGGGAAAGCAGAGCCAGGGAGACAACACGTGTCCCTGTACCTGGACGTGTTAAATAAGTTAATTACTCCCCTAATTTCTGCTGTCTAATTACTTACTCATCACAGCCTTACTTGTTAAAACATCACCCTTAAAAAGCTGGATTCATCCCTTCGCCATTTGAAAGAGCACAGAGCTGAAGGCCTTGTTAGAGTAAAGTTACTCAAGCTCTGCAACTGCTTCATGTTACAGTATTAAGAGGCATGCATTTGCAAAAGTACTCTTCATTCTCAATTCTGATGTGCCTTTCCACTCTGTGTTTCTGTGCAGTCATTTGTCTTTAGATAACCCTCCACAGTTATCCCTGAAATGAGGAATAAATCCTGTAGAAATGTAATGGTTAGCAAAGAGGAAGAAAGGGTACTGAATTAATTGCTGTGTGCTATCTTTTGTCCTGCACTAGCCACTCCATCTCCTGTGGTGGGAAGAACTATATTCATATCGCTATCTAACCAGGTGTGGAATTACCAGGAACTCATATTTAATGTTTAATCAGTGAGAGAGGGAGTGTTTCATAAGCGTAATAAAGAGAAACATTATTAAGCTGATTTTAAAAACACACTCTGACATCTGTTCCAATGGACAAAGACAAAACGGGCCAAATTTTGCTCTCAGTTAAACAGTGTAAATCCAGAACAACTGTTGACATCAGTGGAGCAAAACCTGGCCTGTAAGGTCAAAATAACTGAATGTTTATCAGGGTCATGGGCTAGACCATTGAATCTGACCAAGCAGGACGTGAGGATGAGGAAAAAGTATCTCTAAGCCATCTTTCCATTCCTTTGATCCTGGGGTTGGTTCTGTGCCCATCATAATTTATGATAGCCTGAATTATGCTGATAGATGCAGTCCTCCCTGGAGGGTCAGGACCAGATGACACAGAGCTGGCTGTATCCACCTGGGATTCCCATACATGAGAGGGATCCACAGCTGCCTCATTAGGATAGCTTTCTGGCTGCCTTCTGCTGCCTGAGGTAGGGATAGGCTCAGGCTCTATATGTCTGTTGTTTGCATTTTCTTGTATAGGCAGCATCATGGATGTTACTTTGGAGGACTGATACATAAATAATGTATCAAAGTACTAGTTATGTTCTGAGTTGGACCTACAGTATACAAGTAGCAATAGAAAAATGAAAAATTTTGCAAAACAGAAGCAGGAATCAAGCTAAAAATAAGGCCCGGTGTACACTTACCTTTGTGATTTGGTGGCAGTCGACGGGAGATACACAAGTGATTTACATCACTTGCGTATCTCCCGTCGACTTTGCAGCATCTCCTCCACGTGCCGTCCACACTATGCTGTGTCGAAGGGAACAGCGTTCCCTTCGACGCAGCGCTACGCCACTTACCGGGGTGGTTTTCTTGCCTCGCTTGCTGGATCGACTGAGCGGGTCTACACAGACCGTTCAGTCGATCCAGAGCAATCGATCTGATGGCAGCGACTTTGCTGCCTTCAGCGTAGACCCAGCCTTAGAAACGTTTATACAGAAAATGTGTTTGTATTTTGTTGTTTATTTGCTTTAATGCACAGAGCACAGCTACTGGAGATTCTTGATCTAACAACTCCAAGTATGTCTGAGACTGGCAGGTGGATGGCCCAGCTATTGGCTTCAACCCTATAGGAGGCCCACATTTAGGGAAAGTAGTTCAGAATTCCTGTTCTAATAGAGACCAGACTTCCAGGTTTTACTCTCAATGTTATGGTAGTGCAGGTTACTGAAGTTGTTGTGATTTTGCTAACAGGTCATCTTAACATGTAGTTGATAGTACGTGTGGAATAAGCAGCAATCTATTCCCCAAGGTAGACTCAGTTATGAGGCTGCATTTTTTTAATGGATGTGAAGTGCTAGCTCTCTGCTATAAGGAGACGATATCGCAGAAGATAGCTGCTTGTATTGACAGTGTATGCTGCTACACAGTCTTCTGTTTGCAGTAATTGAGAGTACCTGTGTCCACAAGAGTGTTTTTTTATCATCCCTGAGGCAAGAAAGGAAATCAGCATTTCTGAAGATTCTTGAGAAAAATCGGACTCTCTCTCCCATGATAGCTCAGAAAAGTGGGGAATTGCGGGGGCCCTCTCTCTGTTAGCTGAGTTTCTGATGCCTATTTGCATGCTTTGTCTTGGATGTTAACATGCAGATCTTTCATTTTAATTTATAACAGGCTCTATTACAGTCAAGGTACCTGCCTCTCTCAAAGCTTATTTACAGTTATCTGGAAGCAAGGTTGATGTGAGCTCAGAGATCCAGTTACAGGAAACCCAGTGTGCTCCTAAAGAGGGTCACATAACTATTACTGGTAAGACTTGCTTTTTTTGCTTTTAATAAGTCTGTCTGGCCTAAATAAAATGTAGATATGTTGGATTATGGTTTTATTGCTCTTGGCTTCTTCCTGTTCTGTCTGCTTCAACTTCAGATGTTCGTTGTGCCAGTGAGCTCCACATCTGTTACTAGATGCTTCTTTTATTATGCCTTCATAAATGACATGTGAACACCTATCAGTTGTTTCTCTAGTTAGAATTGTAGACCCAAATTCATCCCCAACGTAACTTCATTGACTTGTATGGAGCTACGCTGGGCAAGAATTTGGCCCACTGATTTTTAAAGTGAGAGTGTAGATAGCTGAGTATAATTAAATAGCTGAACAGCAAATATGTATTAAAATATAACAAAAGAATCTTTACAAATGTGGTTTGAGTGCTTTTAATAACCAGGATAAAAAAGGAATGCGGTGCATTTAAAAAAATACGTTTATATATATTATAAGCAATGCAGGTAGGGCTGCCTATAGAGTAAGGTTGCCCAGCACGTCCCACGATAAGATCCTGTTTTCAGTTTATAACTTTGTCAAACTTCAACCGTTCAGGATGAAATTTTCCATGCCAGGTGTCCATCTCCGGTGAACTTTATTGCTGTTGAAAGTTTCAGCAAAAATAGTTCAGCCATTTCTGAGAATGAGATTAGGGGGAAAATACATCATTTTGCTTATGTTAAAAAAAAATCTTACAACTTTTTCTATAACGTCTAGCACCTTCCATTTTGTTTAGACAATCTTCCGTCCTCCATTCTTTGGACCAGGGACTTGAAATTTGGCAGAAGGGTCTCAAGGATGTGTTTTTTATTATCCCCGTGAAAATCCACCCAAATTTAGCAAAGTTATAAGCCTTTGAAAGATCAGTTTGCACGTGCTAGTAGGGGCTTGCTGGAATTTGGCAGCAAGAGTCCATCTACACTGAGCATGCTCCATTCTCTCACAGCTCTGACATGCTGGTGAGACTGCACCTGCATCATCCTCGCAGAGCAACTGATCATGCTCCATCCTGGCTGCATCAGGGCCACAAACAGGCAGGGGTTACTGTAGCAACAGATACATAAACTGAGAGAAGGAAGACTGTTTCTGCTGGGCTCTCAATGCCCCCTCATTGGGGCCTAGCCAATAAGGCAGGGAAGGAGGAAGCAGGCACACTGGACTGCAGAGGCTAAAAAATGGGGGGTGAAAGGATGGTACAGAAGCCAGAGAGGGACAGGAACGAGGGTGGGCAGGAGCTGAGGGATAGGGGAGAGGAACAGAGAGGGACAGGGTCAGAAGCCAGGGAGCAGGACTGGATTTGGGACAGTGGATAGGACTATGTGGGGAGGGGCTGGAGCTGGGATGAAGGAGGGACAAAATCTAGGGGCACAAAGAAGAATCTGTAACCACCAGAACACAACTAGAATTGATCCTAGGAGTCCTGGGTCTCTACGTTTCTCTGTCATCAGGATATAGCTGTGAAATCCACTGGCAAAGCATGTATCTCATTCCCCCTCTAGTGACTGGTCCACATAGAGGATAACAGTCTACCATTGCTACCAGTCACTCTATTAGCTTAGGTCTGTGTGGTGGAGCTGAAGGCTCCAAAACCTATTGATGATCCATGATGGAATCTGGTGTTTAATTTTGTTTTTTTAAAAGCATAAGAAAATACACACAAAAATCTGTTAAACAAAGTTAAAGTTGCAAAGTCAAGCACTAAAAAATTAGGAAATGCAGAATTAAGGGTAACTGCGATTTTAATTTGTCCACCTTGTGCATATGCATCATGATGCCATCTTTAATGATATGATCAGCTGCTATTTTTCCCTTTTCTCATTCAGTACACAGTGTGTAATGAAATTCAGATTTTTAAACAGTAATGTTAAAAGTTCCTCAGTCTGACATAACTCCTGCAGGCAGACTCACTTCTCCAGTGAGGTTCCATGGTGGGAGTGACTCCATCAATAGACAGCATGTCACAATGAGTGGGGAGCGGGCGACTGGACAGTGGTTTGGATCTCATGAACTTAATAAAAACTGCATACCTAGTCTTGCAGTATGAAATGGACATATGAGCTGAATGGCCCCTCTTGTATCTTTGGAGGCTGATCCTTCTGGTACCAGGATCCAGCACAAGGGTGGGTTTTTTATTAATTTTTGGGGAAGTGGCCAACTTCTACTTCTAAAATTCTGTGATTTGGGGGCCGAAGGGATGAGGGGCATATCATCTTTGAAACAGAAATGACCCACAAACTTACCATTCTGCACACAAACAGTTCAGCAGTTTAGACTGAAAGTGTCTCCTGATTAGTCAGCCCTCAAATCTACACACCCAAGGCCACTGAAGTTCATGAGAATTGCATGCCGAAGGCAGCATTTGGCCACTAGTTTTCACTTCCCTAAAGAGCCCCTTGCATTCCCATAAGACACCAAATGACAATACAATTCGGTAAGAGATTTTGGGATGATCTTATCTTTGCATCACAAGTTGCTTTATTTCTGTCAATGTTACATTTGAATCATTCTAATATTGATCAGACTCCAATAATCCTAATGCAGATAGTTTAGAGGAAATAACAGTTCATGTTTAAGGTAGGGTGACCACCTCTACCATATGTTAATGGGATGTAACTGTATTTAGTCCCTACTGTCCCACATCCTAGTAACAAATCAATATACTGGGTCTTGTATTTCAGCAGTAATTGGGCAAAGGATCATACACTGTGATATTGTATACATGGCTTCATAGTCTGAATAGAACAATTTGGGGAGCTGTCCTTTAAAAATAAATCGTGTCCAATTCTGTATTTTTATACAGTTCTCCTTTATTTCCTTGAAGTGTAATCAGGCTTCTTTTAACCCTGCCTTCAACTAATTTAACAATGTCTCTCATTATATGTCAAGACTGCCTTTGTAACAGAAAGTGTTATTTTTTCAGTAAGATCATTTTTTGACTCTAGACAAGTAGACTCTGAAATAGTTACAAATAATTTAATAAAATTAACAGATAGGATACATGGTGAAAATATTCCTCCCCATGGAAACCTTAGGGACAGAGCAGCAGCAATTTTATTTGAGTTTCAGCTACACAATATATAAAACAGATGAAAAAAAGCCCTGTGTTTGCCATATCACAAGGGGATATCAATTTATATTTTTAAGTCTCTAAGCTAAGGGGTTATTACAAAAATAGTTAACCCTTCAGAAGCTGGCTTGTTTCTGGTTGGTTAATGCTGGGAACTGGCTGTTTTCAATTAATTTTATATATCTCTTGGGAGTGCTAGTGTGAGAGGTCAATGAGAAATTCTTCCAGAGGCGAGTTGGGGTGGAATTCTTGCTTCAAGTGAGTTTTGATCCAGTCCACCTCTAGCTATAGGAAACCCTCACTGATCCCTGGTGTAATACTCATGAGACTAGTCCTCTCTCTGCTACCAGGTATAATATTGGCCAAGGCAGTAGTAGAATTGTGAGTTCACTGATGGTACACATCCAGGGGAGTTGGGAAGCTACCAAAGAATGGAGCTGCATTTGACCATAGCAAGAAGTCAAGAGGGAAACAGTGTAGCGTGAGCAGTGTGTGAAATGTGCTGGGAGGAGAGATGATGGGAAAGTTAGAGAAATGGAAAGGCATCTGTTCTCTTGGGAGATGGCGCATCAGTTCAGAGGAGTTGTGGCATTTGCTGTAAGAGGGTGGAAAATAGGAAATATGGAATGAGAGTTTACTTTTTAGCACTTCAGTGTAATTAACAAGGATGAGCCGTCAGTCTCGAAGGAGTCAGTGGGCACTCTAAGGGAATTGTATATAGAAAATAAAAATAGGTTTTAAGAGTTGGTTTGCAGACTGTGGCCCAATTTCCTTCTTAGCATTATCTGGCTGTATATCTGGAAAGTGCTAGTATAACTCCATTCTTGGTGCTGATCAGACCAGTAAGAGACTCCTATCTTTTTTCTTTGTCAATAAGGAAAAAGTGCCTGTGGCCTAATACCTAGTCCATGCCCACTCACTCAAGGCCAGGAATAGTGTAGCTGACATAGAAGGTTTTTGAAACTCTGAATTCTGTGTGTGGAACTACATGGGCAATGGGAAGGGCACAGGACAGACAGCAACATCCAAATAATTAAACTGAAGGATGGTGGTTGGTAGAATTCTGGTGACAGCCTGACTGGCCAAGGGCTTACCTCGCTACCTGCTCTTACCTGCTATAAGATGACTAAAAGGAAGATCATCAAGGTACAAGCAGGCACCATTCAGGAGCAAGACAGAACACAGCAATGGATAGGTTCCTCTTTGTTTGCATTCCCTGCTCATGTGCCAGAGAACGCAGACTCACTGGGAATAGAGGTTGGCTGCAGTAAAGAGATCTTCAAAGGGAAATGGGGCTGGTCACAGGGAACTGGCAGTCGTCCCATCTATCTCCCCATGCCCCACCCATGAATTTTTGTTTGCTCATCTGGTCAGTTTTAGTGAAATAATAAATTATCATTAAGTGGTTTTGTGCAGCCTTTCCAACCCAATTCCACTTTGGGTCTTTAATCAAACTGGAGGATCCTGGGACCTGAGAATAGCGATTTCTAATCCATTTTGGTAGCCTAGCGTGTCCATCATTGCAATACCTAGCAAGTGATTAGTAAACATCCTTGAATTTTAAGTTCTTCTGAAAGAATCCATCTTTAAAAGTTAGCAAGGAAGCATCATCTCTTTCACTGACAGTATATCTGGGAAAAGTGAGGATAGTCAGTTTCCTATACATCAGCAAAAAGAGAGAGCCACTGACTTCTTGATTTGGAAAATGAAAGTAGCAAACTAGACAACAAACTTGCTGCAAAAGAAAATGCCAGTGACTGAAAGTTTCTCAGGCACAGAGACAAGAAAATAACCAGGCATAGTATATTCTGTCTCCCAGCCAATCTGGGCAAAGATACTGCATATGAATATGGAGACGGGCTGAGTAAATTGTATGCTTGGCAGCTTAGTTTGGAATGGGAGAGAAAGTAATGTACAGCGGTTTTTATGGAATCTTATGAACCATGGTGCCTTGTTTCAAATTTAAATCTCAAATTTAAAAAATAACATCTTTTGAGAAGCATCCTGCTCACCCATCCCAGAAGGCAGGGAAAGTTTAACTTAAGCAATCCATTTTCTTGGAGGTCACAGTTATTGGTGTCCAAGAGGGAAGTAAAGTTTTGGGGACGTATGAGAACCAGGCAGACTTCTATAAAAATATTGAGCATATGGCTCTCACTTCATTCTCCAAATTGAATCATATGGGTTTTTTGGCTGATGTTTGTCAGATGCTTTTAACTTTGTACATAGTGTTTCTTCAGTACTTACTGGACCAGTTAATAGCTCATATAACTCACATGTTTTGAGGCCAAATGGGCCCTTCTTCATGTGTTATTTTGGGGGTTGCCTTCCCCCCTGCCAAACGGCAAAAGGTCAATGCATTATTCCTAATCCCCAGAGCCATCCAGCCTCTAATTTAGTGGTGACATTTATAGGGAGGAAAAAAAGCATAGCAATCTTTTTTTATAATGCCAAGGAAAACAAGTCACTAGAGAAAGAAGAGACCAGGAGAAACTCCTGGTGGAGTTTGACCCAATACCAAAGATTGTGGTTCTGAAGACTGTAGGGGAAGCTCATTCTGTGTTCAAGAAGCCACCACTTGGCACTAATGATCCCTCCGTCCTGTTGCCAGCCTCTCCATCTGTGGCAGAAATCACTGAGAGTGGGCTGGGTGAGATGGCCAGTGACAGATGACATCTTTCAGTATCCTAGATCTTTTCTAGCCAGGCTGCAGGCTGTCTCTTGTGAAGAGATAGCCTTGGTAGCTTTGAGAGCCTGCTTCCAACTGGCCATGAACAGTGGTGATCCCTCCATGATCATACTGCTTGACCTGTCAGTGGTATTGACATGGTTGACCAGAAGATACTGCTGATCCCTTTAAGAATTTTCAAGGATCAAAGCAATCTTTCAGATTTTGCTTAGCTCTTCCCTGTCCCATGGGTCCCAGAGGCAATGCCAGAGGGTCAGGGCTCATCTTAGAGGACTTTCACTTCTAGTATCCCTCATTGCTCAGTGCCATCTGTATTCCAGTGACAGCCAGCTCTAAATGTCTCTTGCACCCAGCAGGAATAACATTGTTTCTTAACTTACTCCAGTTTCTGAATGTTATTAGAACCTGCTTAAAAAGAATCTGTTTTAAACTAATCCCAGGGAATAGGCAGAGGAAAGTGCTGTGAAGAAATAGCAGCAGCTATGGCTGAATCCTGCATCGAAGGCATCAGCTCTCCAATGGTCAAGTCACTAGGCAGTCTCTGGCTGCTAGAAGACTCATTGTTCTGCCTGGACACCCCCATAATAGAGATCATGATAACTTTTATATTCTTTGGCTAGCCAGGTGGCCATGCCACTTACTTGCAGATTATCTATGCATGTCACCTCTAGCCACACATTCTACTGGGGTTGAAGACAAAAATAATTACAAGTGGTGCAGACGATTTATCATTCAAGCAATTTGCCTTTTAAATAGGGCAGACCAAAGAGATCATATAATCAGAATACTCGCCAATCTTCACTGACTCCCAGTCAAATTTCAGATTTACATGAAGGGGAGCTGGTTCTCATCTTGAAAACCTGGAAAGAGTTGGACCCTAGCTCCCCAAGATTGCCTCCCTCTCTGTGACTTATTATGAGAGTTTGCAAAGGGAGACCCTTCTCCCTCACCCTTGGAGGCAACTGAAAAGCCTTTGCTGCATTTTAACTTTGAGCTTGGATCCCAACAAGGGAGGTCACCCCAATGATTTTCTGTATTCTCAAGCCACTTCTTCAAGAATTTCTTTCTTTCTTAGAATCAAATGCTGCTAAATCCCATGTCACCAAAACTGAGAAGGAAGACACTTTCTTACAGTTTCACAAAGTCTGTATGCACATCCTGGTGAAGCTTTGCTCCTTTAAGCAAGAAGTTTACCAAAAATTTATCTGCAAAAGATGAAATTCCTTCGAGTGAAATAGAATGTTCATTTGTATTTTTAATAACACATTAGATTATCTTGTATCCAACAGATCGATTTTTGATTGGTTTCAGCTTGTATTTAACTCAAGAAAATCAAAATCTTTTGAGACCTGTTAAGGTTCATTTTAAACTAGAGCCTTGCACTGGCAGCTGACCTTTGGTCAAGAACCACCACAAGATCAGAATAAAAAGCTACCATTGACATGGCATTTCTCCATCCTTTCTTGCGTGAACAGTAAGCAATCCAAGGTCTAGACTCTGATGGCAGAGATCAATTTCCTAATTTTTCACATAATCATATGAAAATTGTTTGGGTTTTAATGGGGATCACAGCTCCTCATTTTTATCTGTGGATTGTAGGTCCCATACATATGATTTTTGTAAGTTTTGAAGATTGGTGTGGTTATTCTGCTATTAATTCACATTTAAAATAAATAAGACGATGTCTACACTAGCACTTACGAAGGCAAAACTTTTGTCACTCAGTGGTGGGAATAAAACACCCGGTAAGTGACAAGTTTTGCCAGCATAAGTGCTTGTGTGCACAGTGCTGTGTGGGCAGGAGATGCTCTCCCACTGACATAGTTACCACCGCTCGTTGAGCCATCTGCATAACGCAGCTACACGAGTGTTCTTACCGTGGCACAGCTGTATCAGTACAGCTGTGCCATTGTAAGCTTGTAAGTGTAGAGATGGCCTAAGTAACTTTTGTCGTGTAACTTAAGAAGGGGATCATTTTAACTTCTCCATTCTTCATGAAGGCTAGCGCATACTTGCCTTTGTCTAGAGAACAAGTGTTCGACTATCAAAGTGTGTGGAAAATTTCCATTTTCTAGGTGTTAAGTTGAAAGGGGTGTTTAATGGTTAGCTGCAGTATGTTTGGTGTATAAGGGTGTGCTTTGAAATTAAAGCCCTGTTCACACTGCCAAAAACTTAAATGGCTTTTGCTATCACAGTTTAAACGTGTTAGCAACGCAGTCTTCAGAACCCACTTAGAGCATTTTTATTCAGATCACAAGCACTGAAGAGTGTTAAGATAAAACTATCCAAGAGCTACCCCGGCAAGACTCCAACAGTTTTATAAAATGATTGTAGCTTAGCTGGAAAGTGTTAATTAAGTGTATTAAACTATGTTAAGCTCCTGAGCCTGATTTAAACAGTTAATGGGGATGAGTTTAGGAATCTGTTCCCCCCAGGATCTCTTGGTGACGTGTCCCAGGGGAGAGAAACTTCAGACACTGGACTCTGCTTACATGGAAGTTGATCTTGTATTCCCCACCAATATGGCCAAGAAAACTTCAAATGAATTAAAAGAAATTAATCATTTTTCTTAAAACAGCAAATATAAAACTAGAGGCTAAGCCTAGACAACTTTAGAGCTTTGAAATAACTTGGATATTTTTTCTGTTTAGTTGAAAGATTTTCTCCAGCTCTGTAGCAATAATTTAACAAGAGGTAAATGATGCATGAAAAGCTCATAAGTGCAGCTGCCTTTGTGCTGTGGTGCTTGCTGGAGTCTATGATAACACACCAGAGAGATTTACACTTGGCATAGAAAGCTTATTATGGCAAAGCACCTTTAACTCCCACTTCCATCTCCTGGCATATGCCTCACCTATTTGCTCTGTCCCCTCTTCTTACAGCTTAGAAAAGTGGCTGCATTCTAGATACCATACAAAATTGAAAAAACAACGAGAGTCCTGTAGCACCTTAAAGACTAACAAATTTCTGCGGGTATAAGCTTTTGCAGGCTGCAATCCACTTCGTCAGCCTGCAGAAAATTTGTTAGCCTTTAAGGTGCTACAGGACTCTCGTTGTTTTTGCTGTATACAGACTAGCATAGCTACCCCTCTGGAACTTTCCATACAAAATTGCTTTCTTTGCCAGGGTAACAAGCCTTGTGGATGGGGATGGGGGAAAGCGATAGACGTGGTATATCTTGACTTTAATAAGGCTTTTGATATTGTTTCACATGACCTTCTCACAAACAAACTAGGGAAATACAACCTAGATTGACCTACTATTAGGTGGCTGCATAACAGGTTGGAAAACCGTTCCCAGGGAGTAATCATCAGTGGTTTATAGTCAAGCTGGAAGGGCGTATCGAGTGAAGTTCCGCAGGGATCAGTTCTAGGTTAGTTTCTGCTCACTATCTTCATCAGTGACTTAGATAATGACATAGAGAGTACACTGATTAAAGTTTGTGGACTACACCAAGCTAGAAGAGGTTGCAAGTACTTCGGGGGATAGCATTAAAATTCAAAATGATCTGGACAAACTGGAGAAACAGTCTGAAACAAATAGGATGAAATTCAATAAGGACAAATGCAGAATACTCCATTTGGGAAGAAACAATCAGTTGCACACATACAAAATTTGAAATGAGTGTAAAATGGGGTACGCTGGAAAGGAATCTGGGGTTATAGTGGATCACAAGCTAAATATGAGTCAACAGTGTCTACACTGTTGCCAAAAAAGCAAACATCATTCTGAGATTTATTAGCACAAGTGTTGTGAGCAAGAGAAGTAATTCTTCCGCCCTGCTCTGTGCTGATTAGGCCTCAAGTGGAGTATTGTGTCCAGTTCTGGGCATCACATTTCAGAAAAGATGTGGACAAATTGGAGAAAGTCCAGAGAAGAACAACAGAAGTGATTAAAGGTCTAGAAAACATGACCTGAGGGAATATTGAAAAAATTGGGTTTGTTTAGTCTAGAGAAGAGAAGACTGAAGGGAGAGGGACATAACAGTTTTCAAGTACAAGGAGTATAAAAGATTGTTACAAGGAGGAGGGAGAAAAATTGTTCTCATTAACCTCTGAGGATAGGACAAGAAGCAATGGGCTTAAATTGCAGTAAGGGTGGTTTAGGTTTGACATTAGGAAAAACTTCCTAACTGTCAGGGTAACTGAGCACTCGAAAAAATTACCTAGGGAGGTTGTAGAATCTTGGTTATTGGAGATTTTTAAGAGCAGGTTGGACAGACACCTGCCAGGGATGGTCTAGATAATGCTTGGTCTGCCTTGAGTGCATGGGGCTGGACTAGATGACCTCATGCAGTCTCTTCCAGTCCTACGATTCTATGATTGCTAAGGGAACAGCTGAAAATTGTTTTCCTTCTTTATTTTTTTGTCAGCTCTTTTTTCTAACCTTTGGAGGCTATTTCCTGTTTAAAATTCAGTCCAATCTCATATTTTAAGGGCTGTCTCTACTTAGAAGCCAGATTCCCTTTTCATTTCTATTCTTCATTCTCTTACACAGAGCTATAGCAAATGAAAAACTAAAAGAGATTCAGATAAACTTTCTGGGGAAATTAAAACTTCAGCCTTGGCAAATATCCTGCACACCCCATTCTTCATACATTGTCAAGAACTCCACTTTTCTTTTTAAATGTTTTTTGAAGCCCGACATTGAGTGTTTGGTCAGATGGAGTTGAGGAACCTTTGGCCCAAATGCAGGAAGGGAACCAAAAGGAGCACAACTTCAATGGGACCTGTGGGGACTGAGAAAGCACTTGGGCATCCACATGGAGATCCCCAGGAGGCTTGTACCATCTGCAAGTTAGGAGATTACCATCCCTGCCTGCTCCGTGGGAGAGGTGCGTAAACGTCTCCCTCTCAGTAGGAGAAGCCCATGCTTTGAAATAGTTTCCCAGCCCTCCCGTGGGTTGATGTGATTTTGTCCAGTCTCAGAGGAGCCACCACTTACCAACACTTCAGAAACGCTGTAGTAATGGCAGCCTCTGCTCAAAAAGAGGCCTGGGACTTAGATTCTAGGGATGAAAACTGGCCCATTGAAGTCACTGTGTGGTTTGTCTTGAACTTCAGCAGGGCCAGGATTTCACATTCTGTGTGTTGCAGGTTTGAACTGAGGTGCATTTGCAAAATTGTGCTAGAGTGCATCTTCATTACCTGCCCCATGATCAGTTAGTGCTAAATTTACAGATTATGCATTTACATAAGCACTATGCTCATCACAAAATTTAAATAAAACAAAAGGATGTTTAGGAAAGATTTCAGGGTTAAAGTTGATCTTGTGACTGGCATGGAACTGAGACTGAGGAAATCTGAGTTTAATTCCCAGCCAGATGTGCCACAGATTATCTGTGTAACCTTGGACAAATCACTTAATCTCTCTGAGCTAGATCCACAAAGAAATTTAGGCACTAAGAAAATCACTGGCATTCACAAAACCTGAGTTAGATGCCTAGGCTCCCTGTACAATGAATGGGGAGAGAGAGATGCCTCAGAATGGGAGGTGGCTCCTATCCTAAACTAGCCAATGGGAGAGGCCTAGTAAACTAAACCCTGCTTCTCTCTTAGAGAGAGGCACCTCCCTGCAGCCTGGATTTAGGTGCCTGTCTCTGCTTGGGATTCTCAGCTAGAGACCGTTTGCTGGGGTTAGCATCCTGCACTGTTTTACCAAGAAGCTGGGGGGAGGGGGAACAAGAGTGCTTCCTAATTACTTCTGGCCCAGTGG
>ML675616.1:20350568-20451768 GCA_007922155.1 Mesoclemmys tuberculata
TAATTCTTTCATTAGTTATCCACAGTGGAATAGCTTCGACAGGAGAGAGGGAGGGGACCCCCCCACACACACACTGGAACAGCCCATAGCCTGTGCTTAGGGCACTTCTTCTAAGAAGTGGTGGATCCGAGTTCAAATTCCTTCCCCCCTCAGGTGGTGAGGGACTTGAACTGGGGTCGCCTAGGTTCTAAGTGAGTACCCAACCACTGGGCTAAAGGTTATAAGGGAGGTCCTCTCCCCTAGCCATTTTGTGTAAGCTCATCTCAAGGGGCCTGATCCAATAGGCAGGCTCTGAGCAAGCCTCCTGGATCAGGTCTTGCAGGTGAGCTAGGCAGGCCTATCTTCCCTTCCCCAATTCCCCATTCATGCATCTGGATGCCAGGCGTGGGGCTGCAGTGCATATGCTGAGAGGCAGACACATAGTCACCTAGGGACTTTTGCTGCAAAAATGTAGGCGCCAAGCAATTTTAGCCACCTACCAAATTCAGGGGCAGCAGGGCTGAAGGTTTTGTGAATCCCAGGCGGACCTGATTGTGGGATTTAGGTGCCTAAAGTAGCAGTTAGGCACCTAAATCCTTCTGTGAATCTAGTCCTCTGTGCCTCTGCACCCCATCTGTAAAATGATGATAAACCTGTCTTTCTCACTTGTCATATCCAGTTAGACTGCAAGCTTTTCTGGTCAATGACTGTTTTACCACATGAATGTAAAGCACCCAACATAACAGAGAGCCAATCTCAGGCAGGATCTCTGAGCACTTCTGTAATAAGAATAATAGTGATAACATTTCCACAGGTAGCAAAATGGTCCCAGTAAATCAGCACTACAATACCTTGCATTCTCCTATGTTCCTGAGGGTTATATCTTCACTGACAGTGGCAAATTCACCACGTTCAGAGCGATTCTTCGGGATTGATTGAGCAGAAGTGAAGACCTGCTCTATTGATCCAGAAGTCGATTTAATAACTCCACCTCCAGAAAAACAGTAACGCTGCCCCAACAGGATTGCACTTCCCATTGGCGTAGTGAAGTAGAGACACCATGGTAAGTGGAAGATAGGAAGATCAGACCTTAGACAACTTTGCAGCTGAGATGAACTTGCATCTGTGGCAGATGTATTTCGAAAACTTGTCACTCTCACCAACAGAAGTTGGTTCAATGAAAGATACCTCATCCACCTTGTCTCTATTTTCCCACTGTCATTCTAATCTACATGATATTATGCAATAGTAAATTAGTCTTCAGATTCATCCCACAGGTATGTTACTGAAAGAATGCGGAGAACCAATGGTATCGTGTCAGGAGGGAAACACAAAGCAGTCACATATCTTAAGAAATGTACCAAATTTTGCCAATCAAATCCTCTTGCAGAACATTTCCAGGAAGCTCTGAATAAACTTTTGCCGAAGAAACTGTTAATGTGTGAAATTACCAAACTGAATGCAATTTTGTTTTTCAGGTCATATGAATCAAATGAATGAAAGAGACAAATGGATTAAGGCTGACACACAGAATGGCACAGTACATCTTAAAAGCCAGAGTTGGTTCCAATCAATCAAACTGCAGGTTCCCTGAGGATGTAATAGGCCAAAGTTATTTAAAATCAAGGAACAGTGAAGAAAGATTACTGTACAGTTATGGTAAAAACTACTTATTAAAATACAGTAAACAATATATTAAGTGAGGACCCTTCTGCCCAACATGTGTATATGTCAAGTGACTGCTATTATTTGACTGCTGTATGAAAAAACTTTTACTGGTAGTGCTTTCTACAGTTGTACAACCCGGTGTAGTCAGGATTTGTGTACAATTCAAACTGCACACCCTGCCAGTTCTGAGACCTAGTAACTTTCAAGTGAAAGTATAAAGCCACTGCAAAGAACATTTTCAACACAGGTTGATGCCTAAATATACAAGAATTTGATTTAAGCTTTGTGCTGGTGCTATATTCTGTAAACGGCTTTGAAATGAATTCTCGTCATTTGAAATGTTTTGTTGGTGCATAATGCTGAGAATTTTCTTTCACTGAATGTGGGATAAAACACTTTCAGGTTGCAGTTCACGTTTGATCATAAATGAGCACTTTGGTGCCTAAAAATCTGTGTGCAATGCTATGATTTATTACACTTTGCTATGTATAAAACTGGGCATCATGCTCCAGCATATCTAAAGCTCGAGAGCTATTTTATGCCCTCATGAACCTCTCTTATCTGTGGCTCCGTGGTGGGTGGGCACAGCAACCCCAGAGGGCCCCTTCTTTACTTTACCATTGGGGATGTAGCAGGGTGCAGTCCCAGAGCATGCCCTCCTCGGTGCCCTCCTGGTTCTCACTGCTTCACAGCCCAGAGTACTTAAACTAACATCCCTGCTTTTGTGGATCTGAGGTAAGTCCCCACCGAATATGGTCTCCTTGGCCTCTTCAGCCTCAAATCTTCTTGAGGTTTCTAATTCACCTCCTCTTTCCCTCTGAGCCGGGGAGCTCTGTCAATACCTGGTCTCTCTGGACAGTTCTTTTCGGTGTCTCCTTCTGCTCTGGTCCTTAGACTCAAACTTCTTCCTTGTGCTTCCAGGGGCTCCACAGCCTCCTTCCTGGGGCTGTGTTGCAATTCATGGCAGCCTTCCCCAGTCCAGCAGCATCTGGGGTCTGATCCCAGTCCAAGGAGCCTCGTTGCTCCCTGCACAGCTACGTCTCCTTGGGGCTGTGGTGTAATTCATGACAAGTTTCCTCACCTCACCAAAGCCAGGTTCCAGCTCCATGCCACAGAGTCTCTGTCCCGACTCTGTGCTCCTTTCAGTTCTCACTCCTGACTGCTGGGAGCCACCAGGAGTCACTTCCCTTGGGCAGACACCCACATCTTACTCCCTCCTAATGGGGCTTTTCCAGGCTGCTCAGTTTCCTGCCTACACTGTGTTATGCCAGGCAAGCCAAACTGCCTAAACAGGTCACTATCTGCAGTTTGCTCTCTCTCTGTCTCTCTCTCTTCAGAGGCTATAAACAGTATGATTGCCCATAGTGAGAAATGATCATCCAGCCCTTTCTAAACAAGCACATTTATTGTTAAGGTGAAAGCAGTGCAGAGAAATCATGTTAAAAACAATAAAGGAATCTATATGCACGCTAATAAGCTTACCGGAGATCACTCCCAACTCCAGCAAGGGCTCTGGTAGGAGTCAGTCCTTCAGACCACCCCAAAGGGGTTTTTCTGTTGTTACAAGTTCAGAACAGTTTTAGCTCAGAACAAGTCCCCCTGTGAACAGATTAGCCTTTCCTTTATTCACTTTGGGCCTTTGATTTTCAGATTCCAGGGACCGGTAATCAGCAGGTCAGGGTGTAGCTTTAAAAGGCTGGGTTTATGTATAACCAGAGGTGGGGAATTTACATTCACTTCCCACTAGAGATTCCCCAGGAAAGACATGACACTGTTTGTCCAAAAGTCCATTCTTGTCTGATCCATTGTTCAATACAGTCCTTTGGCATTCATAACGCTTTTCAGGGTACACATTGATACATAACCTTTACATTTAATACAATAGGCTACAAAGCTACTTAAACTTAGCTCCATGAGGTTTTGGGTTTTTTTTCAAGAATGTTGCAAGAAATTCCCATATCTGTCACAGTAAGGCCACACAATCCATGTCTGTTCCTTAGCATCTTGAAAGATATCTTTCCTGAGTCCCCTCTTCTGGCCTTCAGACAGCCCTCCAAGCTCCTCATCAGAAGCAAGCTCCTTATAGGCCAAGAGTATGTCTGACATCATTTTGTAGTGTAATCTAAATTACGCCAGTGTTCAGCCACCTCAGTAATTAAATCACGTTAGCATGTCCACACTATGCTCCTCGTGTTGGCAGTGCGCATTCTCACCAGGAGCACTTGCACCAATTTAACTGTCAGGGTGAGGTATTGTGGGATGACTTCTGAAAGCCAACAACAGTCGGCATAAGCAATTCAGTGTCTACACTGGCACTGCGTTGACCTCACTGTGTTGACCCAAGCACTATGCCTCTTGTGGAGGTGAAGTTGTCAGCATAGTAGACAAGTTACATCGGCAGGAGCGACGCTTTAGTGTAAATGCTTAGAGTTAGGTTGATGTAATCTGCCTTGCATTGACTTAACTCTGTAGAGCAGGGCCAACACACAGCAACTTAGAGGTGTACCAGATCCTGCCAGAGGAACAGATGCAAAACCTACAGACATATCTTCACTGCTACAATGATCAAACCCCCCCAACCACACCTTTTGAGATCAGTGGGTCCTGCACATGCCTATCACAACATTTGTTGCACCTCAGCCAGTGCACTAAAAGCCCCAATATCAACTATGTGGATGAAATCAGACACTGCGCTCTCGAATGAACTCACACAGGAAAATGATAAAAGACAAAAACACCCTATCACCTGTGGGTGAATATTTTTTGCAGAGCAATCACTCTGTATCTGACCTATCAGTCCTCAGCCTCAAAGCCAACCTGCACTCTTTCAAAAGACGAGCCTGGGAGCTTACATTCATAACTCTGTTAGATCCTAAAAGTCATGGACTGAATGGAGACACTGGCTTTATGGCTTATTATAACAATCTCTAACACACTAGCTGCTTCCCCCTCAGTAGCCTTAGAGGTGTTAATGGGCCACTTCACTTTGAATAGTCCCTTGAAATATGTGAATGTGTTAACTACTTATGCTAAACAAATCTGTTCCATCTTATATTTAGCTATGACACTCTGGGTATGTTTCCCAGACCTGAAGAAGTGTAAGCTTGAAAGCTTGTCTCACCAACATCTTTTGGTTCAATAAAATATATTATCTCACTCACCTTGTTTTGCTAATATCCTGGCATCAACATGGCTACATCAACACTGCATACATGTTCCTTGGCTTCCTCCTTTCTTCTCCTCTCGCTCTCCAAGTTGTGATTTGTAAAGACATCACTTTCTTTGTTCTTAGCAGAGGCAAGTGTCCAAAGTTTCATTAGCTGTAGGAGACATGACTTTCCATTACTCCATTTCCAGCAATATACAATCTTTAACTTTCCTTCTAATTTGCAGGGTTGTCTTTGACCCACTTCAAAGAGTTCTTTTCTTCCAGGGTAGGGTTAGTTGCTTGTTTAAAGGACATTCCTTCCTTGCTGGACCCTAGGTAAAACAATTAAAAGACTTTCCCTTCTTTGGAAAGAGTCTTTTCAAGTGTAAATTGACTTTCATTGCGGGAGGTGTTAATCAGAGCTAGGGTGGGCTTTCTGGTTCAGGCTGGCTAGTCGTGTAGGCAGTTCTATTTAGATTGCAGATGGAATAAAACCACACAAATGTATGCCTCAGTGACCAGGCGCAGTCACTTGTCATGTCACCATTAATGTGACTGTCCCGTCTTTTCTACTGTTTGTAATAAGGTTCTTTGTAGCCTTTCCCTAGTAGGAGGCAGTGATGACATGACTTCTCCCTAGAGGCCTCCAGAGGACTGGGCAGCAGCAGAGAGGCAACAGCGTCCTGGGAGCAGGTGCTGCTGTAAAACAGAGGCAGGCACGGGCATGCCAGGGGGAGAGAATGCCATCTCTTCAGTTTACTAAAGGATTTTGTGGGTGGAGCTGCACACCCAGGGAAAGAGCCTGTGGCATGTGTAGGCAGCACTGCAGAAGGGGATGGCAGAGATGCCTTTGCCCTCAGCAATTTGGTGCAGAAAGGGAGTGAGGGAGGGGCTATAGGGACCAGGAGTCGGCAGCGATGGAGATTGTGGCAGTTACCGATACCCCCAATGCCTGCAGTCAGAGCTGTTTAATTCTTTACTCCCCAGTTACTTGCTGAACAGTCTCCCATCCCCTTCCCACCTCACATCAGAAGTTCACACCCCTCCCTCCCACCAAACCTTCCTTTACCCTTCAAGCCTTGGCTGGGAATCTGTTTCCCCTTCTCCACCTCCACCCCCGCTCACCATGGCCCTGCTCCTTCCAGAGTCAATATTTGCAGTGGTGGAGCTGATAAAGTCAAGATTGGTTACAGTTCCTGCTCTCCTCCAGCCATACTCCCCCGCTGCATTCCACAGCCTCCTCCAGGGCCCTGCTTCCCTCATTAACATGACTTCCCTCCGGATCTCTGCTTCCTACCCTTCCTATCTCCATTTCCCCCCCTTCCTTCCAAGTCCCTGCTTCCAGGACCCCCAGACAATCCCTGCCCTGCATAACAAAAAGGACTATGCCCAGCCTGATTAAAGGAGGTAGTGTTCTCTAACTGCACGTTCAGAAACCAATTTAAAAAATCTACGTAGTCAGCATCCCTTTAACAAGCAAATATTCCCCTGCAAGTGTATGCTTCCCTGGCACTGCAGCGTTGGCCTAGAGCATGAGAAACGTTAGTCTGTCTGCATCGTTCGGAGTGAGAAATGTGAACCATGGAACAGAACAGGATGAAAAAGAAATCATTTACTGTTGGCCCTGGGTGTTTAGACTGTGAGTTCTTTGGGGCAGGGATTGTCTCTTATTATGTGTTTGTATAGCACCTAGTACAATGGGGCCTTGATCTCAGTTGAGTCCTCTACGTGCTGCCACAATAAAATACATAATAAGGCAAAATAGACACTTACAGTCCTTTCGGTATGAATGCAGGACAGAGGTATTTGTAACAGAGGTACCCACGTTTTTTGTCAAAACTGAAATGTAATCTGAGTCTAGTCAAAGTAATGCTGATTGCAGCAGGGGGAGAAAGGAAAAGGAGTGTTCACAGCCCCACCGTGGTTCATAATTCACCATTGTGTGTGTGCGCATGCGTGTGTGTACCCGCTGTAAAGCAAAAGGATACTTCGTAAAGCTATCCCTTGGTCTAATGCATCCCATTTTAAGCCGCGCTGCCAATACCCAACAAAGACATTGTTAACTTTTATGTCAGTTGATTAAAACCACATCATTCATTGTTTCCCCTTAATCTATGTTGTTGCTTCTTCTGGGCCCGGGGGCCTGTAGGTGGTGCAACACTGATCATTTGAAATGGCAGGTGTGAAAAATAAACTAAAATGAATGAAAGCATGGGATGGGTTTCAGTTTGCTGAGGAAATTTTCAAAACCAAGCAGTCTGTGGGTACTGCACCTGTTTCCAAACCGGGAGCAGCATTTCTAAACCCATTTGAAAGTAAAGACTCAAACTGAAATGGCTATTTCTGAGTCTGCTGCTGCTAACTTTCATCTTGCTTAAAAATAAAATCAATTGTGGCATTGTAATCTCTGGGAACATATGGCTGAGACCATAACACTAGTTAAACAATGGGGGCGGGGGAGGATTGATTCAAAGCTCAGAGCAGTCGTTTCATTAAATTTCCCCACTCCTGCTGTTAGTCAACTATTCCTTGTCCACGAGTGGCTCTGCAGATGTTCCAAGTCAAATTTTCACATGCACATGCTCACCTCCCCCCGTGTGTTGAACCCATCTCCCTTTGTTCTCTCGAGTGTGGCTTTTTATTGGAATATGCATAAGATGTTTTAAAACAGTGTTAATGTTCTACAGACCTTTGCGACAGTATATTCGTTGAAGGGAACACCTGTTGTTTTCTGTCCCCCAGTTTTGTTCCCTGATTCATAATGTTATAGGACCAGTCTTACCATTAGCCCCCCACAGTCCTATGCTGCCCCCCCTGGAATTGCACTGACTTAAATGGAACACCATGCAGCAGTAAGTGTATGGATATGTTTTACAGGATCAGGTCCATAGATTTTTCTGCTAATTTTTCCAAGTCCCTGTGGTCCCTCCATCTTCCATTGCACTGGCTCGCTCAACTCCGTAATTTCGTATCACTGAATGTGAAAACCTGGCCCTTCATGTTTAAAGTTATTTAGACTCCCAAAGATCCAGCTGGATGTCGAGAAGGGTTTTCAGAAGAGCCTGTGCACCTAACTCACATCAGTGGTAATTAGGCACCAAAGTGCCTAGTAGGATTTTCACAAGCCCCAGCTCTAGCTTTAAGTACCTAAATGCCTTTAACAATCTGGCCTTAACTAATGTGAAGAGCTTAAGTTTTAGCATGAGAGGCATGAATGTGCCGTTACTGCAGTGTATGTGCAGGTGGCCATTCGAAGGCACAGATGCTCTATCTGCATGCAGTTGGGGTGGTGCTGAGCATACCTACATTTCTCCTTGATAAGAACTAATTCTGTGGGGTGCTGAATTCCCAATTTTTGTGAGAGCTCAGGTTGTTTGTCAGCCCCTCACAATAAATGAAGACACACACACACACAGAAAGCATAAATATTGCTTTGCAATATGTATAAATGCTGCTCATTCCTGGAAGATGAACGCATCTGAAATTTCAGTAAATTGATTGAGCATCTAATGGTGCACTAAAAATTAAACTAGTAATTTCATTTCTGTGCACAGTAATTGTGAATGAGGACAGCAGTACTTTGGTTAAGATTTGCAATAAACTCTTAACAATTGAACTAGAAAATCACCTTTATTAAATGACTATTTTAAAAACAGTAAGTTGCAGTTTCATTTTTACATTCTCTGCTGAAGAAAAACTTGAAATACAGAAAATGTTAAGCAGCATCTTTGTTTTCATTCTGGTACAAGGATTTAGCTTTTTCAGACCCTGTTTTGGGTTTCTTGTTGAGGGGCAGTACAGCACCACAGCTGTCATACCCAAGCGATGAAGGAGGGTCAGCATCATTATATTCTTGCTTCTCTAGCTTGGCTGAATATTTCAAAACAGCTTGTCTGGAACAAAAATGAAAACTAAGATTGTTGTACAAGCACTCTCTACCAAGGAGAACATGTGTAAAAAATACAAAACACTCGGGGCAGAAATCAGCTTTGCCATATTTCCTATCCCACTCTGCCTTTTGAGAAGCAGCAGTTGATACAATAATGGTCTCGGCCTCAAATTCTATCCCAGGTCAAAGTAACTATGCCATTCTGTATGAAACAGGCATAGTAGATGGCCCTATGGGTCATGCTGTCATTTGGGCATCTCCAGATGAGTTGGCAGAGTTACTGTGAGGTCACATACTCAGCTCCTACTGGGGCGCAAAGGCATCTTGTATGGCTGTCAAGTGACATCTCTAGCTGATGCTGAGGGAGCATGGATGGTTGCAGACACAGCTCTGTCCTAGCTTTCCTTGGCCACTGTGAAAGTTCTAGGACACGGGGCCTTAGGTTTGGGGTTAGGGAAGAGTGACTGGGGCAGGAAATATGACATTTTTCAGTACAGGATATACACCGCTAGTCTATATAACCACGTACACTCATTACAGTTACTCCTTTCTCCCAATCACTGTCAGGCTTGCTTTGTCACCTCTCAAGTTGTAAATTCTTCACAGCAGGGACAGTCTCGCCTTGTAGAGTGCTTTGCACAACAGACTCCCCAACGTGATCAAATCCCCTGAGTGCTACCCCCATATTAAGATGTTTCAATTGTGCTAGTGCCCGATGTGTGCAAGGTACTTTATAAACTCAGAGGGAGGCACCAAACATGCTCAAAAGAGCATACACTCTAAAGGGACAAACACAGGGAAATGTTACACCATACAAGCAAAGAAATCAGGGTGGTGATAGGTGGATTACATTATTTTGTTTGGTTTTCAATTGAATACAGTAAATTCTCCTCTCAGCAACATCCAGCCTCCTCACCTACCCCATCCAATACAACTACCCTCACCAGGATCCTTATGCCTTCATCCACATTTCTTCCTGCTATATAGAAGATTAGTTCATTCATATGATAGACAAGTATAAGAAATAAGATGGTGATGTAGATGCATATTTTTGTGTAAGGTTTTGCCTTCAGGCAGGATTTGAATGAGGAGAAGGCTAATGGCTTTCTTTACCAGCCCAGAGAAGGAATTCCATACTTGGGGACAACATGGAAGGAAGCGTGACAATGGCTGTGGGAGAAACAGGCAAGTGCAGCATCAGGACTGGTGTCAGAAGCAGAAGAAAAGGGAACGGGGGCTGATGCAACAGGAGACAAGGTTGGCTAAGCAGGGAGGATTCCTTTCTGGCCACAAAAGAACATTTTAAAGATCCAACATTACATCATTTGTTAACCCATTCCTGTTAACAAGATGAATGTAATATCAAACGTGTTTTTAGACAAGCACACCCATGACACGGATGGGTACATGATGGGTGACAGGATATAGCTGTCTAGTGCAAATGGCACTTGTCCACAGCCACTTTCCCTTTGCTTATGGAAAATTGCTTGCAATGGGTGATGTCTAAAGAGCGGATCGTATTGCATTATAGTAGCGTTTTGGAGGCTTATGCTGCTCCATGAAGTGAGCCAAAATCGACCACATTGCCAGAAGTGGTCATTATTTATGGTTCAGCATGTAACAAACTATATCGTTTAAGGAACATTGCATTATATTACATATTAGATAGTTATATAGAGCCTGCGAGCCAATGCTCTGGGGAGGGGTGAGAGAAGGACACAGCCCTAAAACAAATAATAATCAGCATAAATGCAAACAATTAGTGTTCCTGAGTCAGAACAAAACTTTTCGTCTTGAATGATGTCCAGTCATTACAACTAGAGATAGGTGTGAACAGAGAGGCAAGCAAGAGGGCGGCAGGAACCTATCCCAGCACACTGCAAACTGCCTGTAGATTATGTAAGCGCACTTGAGCTCTATAAACCACAGCTCCTCTGGGGCCTGTCAGCTGCAAAGCAGTATTACGTTATGATGTCAGAGCTCCAGCACATACACTCCCTGTGAGCTGACGCTTGGTAAAGGAGCCACAGTCCAGAAGTAAGTTTCTGTGGGCGTCAGATTTGGAAAAAAACATCAGTTTACAGTGGCTAAAAACTGATTTTTGTTATGTTAGACATTTTACTTGCTCTGAAGTGCAAACATCTAGGAGATTAGTCCTTAATCCAGCACTTCGGGCTGCCTTGCTTTGTGAGCCTGAGGAATGTGTGGGTGGGCCAGCCCTCCATGTCACGAATACATACTAAACACATGGAAAATAGGAATGAATGGTTCCTTTTTACAAACCAGCATTAGCCGTCAGTGACTCACAGCTGATAGCCTGATGCCTATGCTGCCAGATAATAAAAGGACTTTTCTGCCTCTTTCCTCTCCAGTAGTGGAAGGACCTTGTACCAGTGTCACGCCTACATGAGGGTTCTCCGTGGCATGCTGAAATGTGATTAGTTGACTTGTCATTAATCTCAACATATGAACCTATGCAGCAGGCCATATTTAGTCCAAATGATGTTTTTATTTTATTTTAATAGGTGAGGAAACCTGCAGCATGTTATTACACTGACAGATGACGTTTCTAACAGTATCTGAGATGGCAAGGCTGGACCCTCTATTGCTTGTAACCGTTTCCTAGAGAGCTGTATGGGGTTGCAGCTGACAAGATCTCATTATTTGGTTTGGGGGGTTTGTTTGCTTTTTATTCTAACAAAACAATAAAAATAAAGTTGTAAAAAGGATGTAACATAGTGACATGAACGGTGCCTGGATGTTTATATGGCTTGGTCTGACTGCTAAGAGATGTCTGGTAGGCCTGGGCAGTGTTTAATAAATGATAGCAGAATTCTTCTAGCAGCATGAAGTGCAGATGATTTATAAATGTCCTGAGGTAGCTTTATATTAAAACCATATTTATTTACTATTTTTAGAGTGTGCAGGAATAGCATGGGTCGGTCTGTAGATTAATGTCACTTTACACACACTCCATTCTCTCAAACATTAGGAAATGTCTCCGAAATGTGCCCACAGCTATGTAATGTAGAACAGACATCACACACTTCAAAAAACCAGCCAGGTATTGCCCGTTTTTGTAATTATTGGGATTGGGATTATTATTGGGATTGAATAAAACCCTTAATAGTAATAGTTGGTAAGTATGGAAAAGGAGAATTTAGGGCTGTTGGATGAGCGATATATTTTGTATGACAAATCTCTGCTTATTATTCATTAACTGACATTTTGGAAGTAGTGAATGAAGTGCATGGAACCCTAAAAATAGCCCCTGAAATTCAATGCTAACACCATCATTCTTCCTACTGTCATTGCTGAAAATGTGAATCATGATTAAGAAATGTAGTATCATTGTTATATTGGGACTTCACCCTTGATGAAGCTTGGAAAGCTGAATGGCGTTCACAAGACATCACAAACAAACACATTATGAACAATACAATGCAGATGGTCCCTGGCTTTGATCCTCTGTGAAGCTTATGGGCAACTCTAAACCGCATCAGCACAAACCATGGCATATGTGGCTACTTGATGCACAAATGGAAAATTCAAAATTCTCCAATGTGCGACTGTGGTCACCCAGAACAGACCATGGACCATATAATGACTCGATGCCAGAATCACAAATATGGAGGAGGCATCACAGTGATACACTCCGATAATCCTGATGCAAGTATCTGGCTTGCGTGCCTAAATGTACAATAATAGTTGTTGCTGTACATCTACTTCAGCCATACTGAGAAGAAGACATATTTTAATGATGATTTTGCTGTGATTATTGCCTGGAAGGTGAATGTACCTTTTTGCCAGCTTCCCAATATAGGTATTGAAATATAACAGTAAAGTTTTTAACAAGTGGTAATATATTGTTACAAATACGTCTGTACCAAACCAGAAACTCAATGTTGTTTTGTGACTTCCATTTTTTTGTACCCTGTCCTCTATCTTGTCTTCCATTTTGTGTTCTGTGTTGAATAAATAAAGCGGCCTGACCTGGACAAGGTCATTCTGTTCCAGATACTGCCCTGCTTGCGGGGGGTGTAGGATGCCTCAAAGATGACCATCAATGACAGGCATAAGGGCCAACAACTTAGAATGACTCAAAGACTGGCCAGTCTCGGGGGACAATGGTTATCTTCACGTGAAACTTGCATGGCTGGGGTTAGAATATCCCAGCCCAGGCACATGGCAAGACAGGGTCAAAGACTGGATTTCAGGAGAGGGCTTATCTGAGAAGGGAGGACATCCATCACTATAAGCAAGACCAGGCTGAAGAGAGAAAAACAGGAAGGGCCGTCTTGCTTGAAATGCTGACCAGACCTCTGAGTCACAGACGGGGTAAAATCAGACTACGGGTGGATGCCTCTGAGTAGTGTTCATCACTTTGCAAAGAACTGTAATTCTCTAGAGGTTGCTTCAGCATAAAAATGTCTGTGGTTCAGAAATTCTTTGGCTAAGCCTGTATTCCTTTCTAGGCTGTCATGTTATCCCTGAAAGTGTTAATCAAGATGCTCAGAGTGACCATAGTGAGGTGGGCTTCTGCTGGAAGCTGTACAAACACCTGGGGGCTCAGGAGGTTTCAGTCACTGGTGTTAGGGGCTAGGTAGCCGGGCTGTGGAGCCCCATGGTCCATGGAAAGGTGGCAGGCATGGTGTCCCCGGCTTGGAGGCCCCAGAACTAGGAATATGGCTCTGTCCAGATCTAGTTGGCTTAGAAGCAAGTAAGATCCAGTAGCTGGGGCCACTCACACCAGATTGGTGTCCGTCCAGAGGAGATGTGACGTAGCTCACTTTATATTTCAATTCCAGTTGCATAAAAAATCCCATGTTTTGGCTATTCTGAATGAAACTATTAATGACAATTACATTTGTACGCATTAAATTTGATACGGATCTCTCAAGTTTTGCCCTAGGAAGCAACAACTTACTTGGTAATATTTCTGCAGTACAGCATCTTAAGAATCCGGAGTTGCATACAGCCTTTCCAAAGGTACTTTAGTGTTTTGTCAGTAAGATGTACACAGCCTGAGATATCCAAGAAGTGGAGATAATGGCAGACTCCAGACAAATACTGAACACATAAATCAGTCATCTGCAAATCCAGCAAAAGAAATACACATACCGAAGTTAGAAAAGTGCTGGAGAGTCCAAAGAAAAACCACAACACAACAGCCTAACTCAAATTTTTGAAGTGTATCATTTATATTGAAAAGTTTATATTGAAAAGTGCCATATAGTGAGAATTCATCAGTTCCATACATTTCATGTCCTATGAGAAATAGGAGACTAAGGGGACTGTAAGTAATATGTTACCCTTAAAGTTCAGTTAAATATGATTCCAGTAATTCTAAGGCATCCAGCTAATCAGATGTCTAAAACGATATATAGTCTGAACCCCATAATTTTGCATGTAGCATAGTTTATCTGGTAGGATTAACTGTTCTCACATTATCCCATTTAAACTGTTAGACTGATCCATTTTACAGTTAACTACAGGGATGTGTGGGAGAAGGATTCTTAGCTTTAATAATAGCCATTTCATATTTCAGTACTGTATTACAATGTGTGCTGTCTTGTGACTGCTTTTGTTTTTAATCTAGGGTGTCTTTCAGGTTGTCCAAAATAGAACTATTCGGCTTCACTTCACAGTTCCATAGGGTGATCTGGAACTGATCACCAGTAATGCAAACTGACATTTACTTTGCGCACCATATAAGGCCTCGTTTCTGCAAGGTACTTAAGCATGTATGTAACTTTAAGTAAGTTAGCAGCCCCATTGACTGAAGTTATGCATGTGGTTAAATACCTTGTTTAATTGGGGCCTAAAAGCTAAAGAAAACAATGAATGCAAAAAAAATCTTCTAATAGGTATTCAGTGAAAGCCAGATTATCCAGGGCCTGAATGGCGTGGAGTAGCCTTCCCCTCTCTTGTACAGACTGTGCAAAAGCCAGGAACATTCTCAGTTCCTGGGATCATGGAAGCCTAAAAGGGGCAAGGAGGAGGTGAGGCTGTAACTGTCTCCCCTTCCCACTGTCCATAAAGCTGGACAGCCAGGGCACTATCTCTTGGCACAAATCCCTGGTGGAGAGCCAGCTGGGGAGATGCAGTTCTGTTTGCTCAGGGCTGTTATCAAGTCTTGCACCTGGTTTTGTAATAGGTCTGGTTCTTTATCAAAGTAAGCAGGAGTTTGGCTGCTGAGCTAAATAGATGCCTTATCAGGCCCTATTCAGGGAACTATATTTTAGTCACATACACGAATCCTATTCGTGTCAGTGGTCATCTTGTCATTGATGTGTATCTTTTAAAGTTTATTATTTAATTGGATTATTCATTCAACTAGGGATTCATTTTCAGCTCTCACTATATTTTCTCATTCATGTGGTTTGCGGCCCACAACGAAATTCTTTCTCTCTTTGAACCATCAAACAAAACTATTTAACAATTATTCCTTGAATCTGGGTGTATGGGCTCACAAATTACATAGGAGGTGCAGTTGTGCTATATGCAGACTGCAGACTGAGGTTATTTTGTGAAATGAGCAATGGTTGAGGATGATTCTACATCTCCTAGGAACATATGCATGGAAATATGACAGGGTGCCCAACTGTGCCCATTAAAGTCTATGGTTTTTCAATATGAAAAGGGTTACAGTGACCAGCCGTGCTAGCTTTCTGGGATTGTCCCAGTTTCCAGAGCACATTCCACAATGCTCTTACTGAGAATTACCTAAATTACAGTTCCCGTGTTTTCTCTTTATGGCCTTTTTGTTTGTTCAGTTATTTGATATGGCTGATACTGCAGGCCAAGACTGTGCCAGTATACTAACTTGTCCCTCTTGGAATGGGAGATTAGATCTTCTTTTTGTCTTTTTCTGACCAGTTTTAAACAGTCTCTGAGTGGAAAATATTTCTCTATTTGGCAGCTAGATACTCTGTACTTATGCTGGAGATTGCCAAAGCTCCCCCCCCAAATACATACTCACATGTGCCCATTTGATAGTACTTTATGGAATTTCAAACTGGGTTTGAGCCAGTAGCAGGCTTTCAAGATTTCAAGATCTTATCTGAAAGATTCTTGATACCGATGAACAAATATCCTAGGCTGTGAAAAGTTACCAGATTTACTTCATAATCTTTTAAGAAGATATACAGATAAAGGTAGAAAGAGCAGAAATGTGATGAGATGCAAGTGTCTATCTTCACCTAGTATGGGATGAGCTCTGCCTGTAGATCGCTATGGCTAGCATTATTGTTCGTTAGTATTATTGAAAAGTTAATTGAACAGAAACAGAAACAGAAAGTTAACAGAAGGGAAGAAACACCGTGTACTTCTGGAGCTGACATTTGGGTCATTGCATTTAATTGCTAATAGCCAAGAGTGGCTTTTAAAAGGACTCAGCATTAGCCTAACTCTATGCCCAACCATTGACTTCTGTGGGAGCAAAATTAGACCAACATGAGCACTATTAAAAATCTCAGCCATAAAAGCAGGACTCTTTCTCCAGAGGGAAATATTTGCTGATAGCAACTTTGTTTTTAAATTTTCATTGGGATGGCTATTGGTAGATTACAGTAAATACTTACTTTTGTTACTCGAGCAAGCATATAGGATTGAATACACACAGGGGGCAGATGTGTAGAGTAAGAAAATACTGGGACTAGTGAAAATGACTTAGACATTCGTGTTAGCAGTAAAATGGAAATGGAACCCATGGTCATTTGGAGCAAATCAGACAACTGGGATCCTGGGTACTATCCAAAGAGGTACTATGTAAAAGACATGTCAAATTGTAATATCACTGTACAAAGTAATGATGAGGCTGAATGGGATTACACTAGTGATGTGTCTTTATTTATTTAAGTAAATTACTAACTAGAAATAATTTTAATTAAAATTTGTAAAACTAAATTTGTAACTAGAAATACAGAATTAAAGTAATTCAGCAACTTCACTGAAGCACACGTTGACATCTGAGTATGCGTAATAATATGCAAAATTCCATTCTCAATACACCAGATATCCCACAACTGTAACACATATGTACACACAGATAGTAACATACTGACTATAAGTAAAATTTTCAAAATGCTTAAGGGTCTTAGGTACCTATGTCCCATTTTCAAATGTGACTTGGGCACTTGGAAGCTTAATTCTTATTGAAATGGGACCAAGGCTCCTAAATCATTTAGGTACATTTGAAAATTTGTGACCAGATCAATACTCACATCCTCAATGTTAGTTCATTTATTATTACATAGAGCGTAATTAACTTTTTTAATGTTGAAGCATAAATTATAGGATTGTTGCAAGACAACATCAGCAGGTCACACTTCTGAATGCTACATTATTTCATTTTATGAAATAGCTTTCCTGGAACTAGCTTTCCCAGTGCTTGTACATACCTTGTGGCAACCAGCTATGTTGAGCGATGTAAGTTGGTGGCAGTTAAATGCCAAAGCTTTAACAGTTTCATTTGTCAGTTGAAAGCAGTAAGAGACATCACAGTATTCTAGATCTTTTGCACACTGGCAGAACTTCTGAAATACAGTTACAACACCCAAATCAATCTCATGTACTATACCTTTTTGAATCCTTACAGTTCTACAATACATTCACATTCACACTTATCTTCAGATTTACTTCTATTACTGTACCTGATTAATTTATTCTTTTACGCATATTGAACATGTGGAATAAAATATATATTATCAATGGGGTTATTCAATTGCATTCCAGAACTCCCAACAGAAAAGGAAGAACTGTACCAGGTGACTATTTTTCATTTCTGGCAATGGGAGTTCACACCTAGCCTCTTTCACTGCACTTATTAAGATAGATAAAAGACTGAGTCGGTGCCTTTTGTAATGAGCATATCCAAACATTAAAGGCTATATTTCCAAAGGGATGTGCCACAAAAATACTCTGTTCTCTATTGTGCCTGCAAATATCCATTGTTGCACATATTAAAGGGCATTTGGCATGCAAAATAGGCAACTGTGTCTGAGAAAATTACTTGAAAAGGAATATGATCTAGGTGTTAGATCTCCAAACAAGGAGTTAGGAGAGCTAGGAAGTTTCTTGCCCCTATTATGCCACTGACCTGCTGTGTGACCTTGGGTAAGTCATGTAAATCCAGCTTTTCAAAAGGGCCCTCTAACTATGGGTGCCTTTGTTTTTTGAGGGTCCAATTTACAGTCTGATTTTTGGAGCTGGTGAACACCTGCAGAGCCCATTGACTTCGATTTTAGCACCACTGAAATTCAGATCTGGTTGTTGAAAGATGGGAACCCATAAAAGGAAACATCTAAGCTTAGGGGCCATTTTAAAAAACGTGGATGTTAGCCACTCTGTGCCTTAGTTTCCTTACCTGAAAAATGAAAATGACAGTTGTGAGACTACATTAATTAATGTTTGAAAAGTGCTTTGAAGACTCCCAGATGGAAAGTGGTATAGAAGTGCAAAGGATAATTATTACTAACAATACAGTCTAGTTTGCACACGAGTTCTTGCAATACCTGGACATTTTTGCAGGTACATGTATTCCACCCTCCTTTGAAAATGGGGTCTGAAAAGGCCAAAGAAAGAAACCTTAGTAGTTTAATGTGGTGTATACTACACCTGACATTTAATCTTTGTGTCTACAATGGCCAAGAATGTGAACCAGAATGTCTGATAAACTGCAGGTTAAAGAATTAATTTAAAACAGAGTGTGTTTCGTAGCAGTCCAATTCACACAGAACCTTGTTTTGCATGAATACAAGGTAAGATAAATCTGTGACGTATTGTGGCATTTTCGAGTCTTTGTAATGAAGTTGCTATGAACAGACAAACCAATTCAGACCCATAAGATCACACTTTCCTCCTTTCCCCTCTGAATCTTCAGAAATCCTTTGGCTTGAATCTTTTTCAGGGTTAAAGCTGTTTATTTCAGGACCTCTCTCTCTCTCTCTACAGGGAGATGGAGGATGTCCCAGCACCACTATCAGTGCAAGCAACTGACTGGACATTGCCAGTTTTGTTTCACCCTTCAAGCCTCCAGCCCAACTTCTTTTTAGGCTAGCTCAGTGTGGAGCAGGTGTCTTCTCTGCAGTGTCCACATTGTTGTAAACAGAAATGATCTAAAATAATATTTTATACATAAAAATATCATGATTGTAATGTCCAATCCCGTATCTCAGAATCTTTCACGGCTAGAAGAAAGTGCTTGGCCATACTGGGAAATGCCCCTTTTCAATGATTTCTACTCCTGAATGGTGGTACGATATCAGACCTTAAACTTGTCACTGATCCAGCCTTCCAGGACTTTTCAGCCTGGGCCCAAGGCCAGAGTAATTTAGCATGGGCTAGAGTAGCAATTCCATCTTCGTGTGGGAAAGAAGAAAATATTTCTATGGCTTACGGTTAAAAAATGGTGGCTGTTTGAAGCTGCACAAAGGTTTCTAATGTTAGAAGTAGTCCTGAGGTAGAGCGATTAGTGAGAAGAGTGGCAGGTAAAGGTGCATGATGAACGTAATTCACCACAGAGATGTCACCTTCATATATGTGATATATACTATCAGTAATAAAATATATCATATATATAGCTGTCATCCTAAAAACCAGTATTTACCAATAATTATCTGATTATTGTAGCTGTGAAACAGTAGTATTTTCCTTAACTTAAAATATGACTTCACTGTGGAACCTCAGATGCTTTGATGTGGTAATTGCTGATTTGTGGATGGCCAATGTATGCATGTGCGTAAGTGTGAACCACGTGTGTATGGCTGTATACACCCACACACATCTCATAATTTCGACTTTATTTCATTAACCAGTTGTTAAAGATTACCATTTGCGTCTAGTGCTGCAGTTTGCTTGGCCCAGTACAGTTATGATAAATCAGCAATTGCTGTTTTTAAGTGTATGTCAGGTTGTGAATATTTTAAGACTGGAGAACACAGAAATGAAGGAATTATAAATGTTGGCTACTATGCCTTTCATATTTTAATGACAGTTTTGCGGGTTGTTAACTGCAGTGCAGAAAACTTCTAAACCCTTAGAGGCTAAAATTTTTTCTCCTCACGTAAGAGAAGCCTAATTATTTTCAGCGTTAGATCACCACATGTGATGAAGTCATGACTACATTCCCAGCTAGGATATGTCGTGCAGGCTGCAGCCAGGATTTCAGTGTTTGTGTGATATGCTTAAATCATTTATATTGGATTCATCAAGCTGATATAGTCCGTCAGTGTAAGATTCAAAATATCCATACAAATTAGGTATTGAAGCTACTCCTACTTTTAAAACTCTCCACTTAATTGTGAATACTGTACCACCATTAGATCAAACATAGCTTTTTACAAATTATCACCGTAAATCCTGAAAAAACATACTGCAAAGGGTTTTGATAACCTGCTGAGAGTGCGGGGCACTTAGTGCTTCTAAGAATTATTTTCTCATGCAAACAATATCTGGCATCTTAACAACTGGCATATGACATGAAAACTAGATACAACACAGCTGAACATTTTGTTATGATGTAACGGTTTTGTAAATTACATTTGATTTTAATAGGCTGAATATTTTGGGGAAATAAGCTATACAGGGCCTCCAAGTCAACAAAAAGGCACAGCAACCTTGCCAGCGTGCAAGTCCCATCGACGTTCATGCTCACTGACAGGACAAGAATAACTGATAATGAGTAACAGCAAATTAGATGTGAGCTTCAAAGGTGAGCTTGTGACCAAAGAAAAATGCAGTTTTGGGCTGTACACACAGAATTATCATGCTACACACAAGGAAGGGGACAGTCTCATTTTAATGAGCACTGTAGCTTGACTAAATATATTCTGGGCACTTCAGTGTAAACAATGTGTTACTACTAGAGTTGTACAAATAATCAATTTTTCAGTTTGCTGAAAAATCTGAAATGAAAACTTTTTCATTTTCTTAGTGAAAAAAAATGATTTGGGTAAAATGAAACGTTTTGTTTCAATTTCAATCTCTGCAATAATTCGTAGCCCCTCCACTTCACTCTCACTCCTTTTTTCTTACCCCTCCAGCTTCCTGGCAACATGGCTTCTGTAGTTGCTATGAATCCATAAGCTCCGTCCTGGCAGCTGATTCATGGGGGAGTTTCTCATGGCATAATTGCATAGGAAGTGAGAAAGTTAATATATCGAGGCAAGAAGCTGATTCATCTTGGGAGCCATGTTCAGTTTTAGGAAGCTGAATTTATGTGGATGAGAAACTGAAAATTCTGCACTGAAGAAGCTTTCCATCTAAACATCATGTGACATTACCATTGATTCTTATATAAAAACCCAGATGGCTATATACTGGTTTCGTCGGTGTTATTACCGGTGTTTATCAGTGTAGGCTGCATGCGTGTGTCCCTTGTGTAGATACTGTCTGAGCTCTGCAGATAGCCGAAACAGCTGTCACGAACGAATGAATTAACATGACCACGGATTAGCTGAGCAACAAAGGCACCCAAGCCAGGTTTATTGCAGTTGAAGCACAATGAAAAGTGACCTATAGAATAGCTACCAGTACACTTCAGATATGAGTGCTCCATTACAATGGACTCAGCACAACTTAACGGCGGGACTTTCCGTTATCCCCTAGGCTGGATGATGTTGTTCCCTCTGATACCCTCTTTTATACATTGTTACATACAATTTCATTCTGCCCACTTCAACGTAGGTAGTTGCTACCTTCCTGACATAGGCTAATACCACCCTTTACCTTTAATTGGCTGATTTGGGCAAAACAACTCCATTTATCACTTTTTAGTCATTTCTTTTCATCGAAGTGTCATTTTAGGGAGTTAGTTCTGTTTGGTATCTTAGTGCCTTCTGCACCTGCTACATAATTTGCATTTTAGTAATATTTTGGCAATATGTATTCTTGCAGTATCAGCACTTTCCTGTGCCAATTTCAGTTCACTTGGGTTTTTCCACTTAGGCCTTAGCCTGTTTTACAGGCCTTCTGCTCATTTCTTACTACACTGGCTTTCATAAATTTCATACCTCTATTCTGACACTGTTTGCGTTTAAATTACATGGAAAATACAGGAAAGTCCAATCAGAACTGTTCTCTAAGGCATAAATTCTGTCAGTGGCTTGTCTGTAGATCTTTGAATATATGCAGAGTAAAAAAATTCAATCCAGATGCATCCCTTGGGGTGCAGTAGAAAGTGACTCTTTCCTATAATATATGGTTTTAGCATGATGGATGTGGAGCCTTATAATGGAAAAAGTGAAAAAGCTTATAAAGTGAAAAAGCTGTGGGAGTCAAAGACAGGGGTAACGCAAGGGCATTACAGCCATGGGTCCACCACTGCTTATAGTCATAAATGTGATGTCCAGTGAAAAGAAGATTTCAGTATTTCTCTGTCACAGATGGTCGAGAGTGATTGTCAGCTGCAATTTAAAGTATAAACTTCAGCTGCAGTTTATATCCTAGTCCAACTGTTCTCATCTGGAGTAGAATATAAATCCCAATTTATTGCCCATTGGTAAGGTTAACAGTCTTAAGTTCCTGATGAATGTTGATTTGTTAGATCATTGTGATATGCTAAGCAGGAAATGTATGTATCCATACTGATAATTAGAAAACAAGAAGACAAATAACATGACATCTTTCATAGAGTCAGCAAATAAAATATTACAGTAATCACATCACCTGCTTTATGAGAAATGAATAAAATGCAGGCCATTTTCTTTCCAGTGATGGTGTTTGTTGGTTAATTAAATTTGGCATAAGGGTCAGCATGGGAATTTGTTTTATTAAGAATTAAGTTCAATTTTTGAAGAGCTTCTTCTCTATTTTCAGTCATCTCAATCTAGCACTGACATGGCCTATCACTCCCTCCTTTTGAAACTCTCTTCCCTTGATTGCAGAGCTTGTGGGTTTTTTTGGTTTTCCACCTATCTCTCCTTCAGTGTCTCCTTTGATGGCTCAACCTCCCCAGGCCTGCTTTTTATTGGAGACCCCTGGGTCTATCCACAGCTCCCTCCTCTCTCTACAGTCTATCTCTGTGCAACTCATTCATTCAAATAATTTTAATGATTACCTTGATGTTGATGTGTCCCTGATATATCTCTCCACCCCTAACTTCTCCCCTCTTCATACTCTCATCTCTGACCACCCCTCTGATATCTTCTCCTGCATTTGCACAGCCAGCTCATATTCAACATGCCAAAAAAACTCATCCCCTTATCTTTACTCCAAAATTCTTCCTCTCATCTTTATTATTGTTGGTCATGCCATCATCCCTGTCCCCAAGGCTTGCAGCCTCTCTCCCCCTCAACATAGATACTATCACTAAATTCCTGTTTAAAAATACTTATGCTTACCCATTTCCACAGGAAAAAACTGTTGGCCAGGCTTTGGTCACATTATATATCAACTATCTACTCCTCTGGCCTTCTTGACACACCTCATCTGCACAAGCAATGGCCAAAATTCTGCTACAAATTCCATCATTTTCTCCCTATTGTTTCCTGTATCAAATTCAAGCTCCTTTAAGACCTTCCGCAAACAAGCTCCTTCCTAGCTCTCTGGCCTTGTCATCTTTCACCTCCCAAAATACCATCTTTGCTTGGTGCTACCCTAACTAACCTCTTTATTTCCTTCACCCACACTCACATCAATACTACAGCTGATCAACATTTTTTTATTCAAACTACTTTTTTGTAGAAAAATGCAGTTTCATTAACATTGAAATATTTCAGAAAAAGTTTGATTTCAATGAAATCTGATTTTTCAATACATTTTTTCTAAACAAAACAAAATTTTCAGTGCAAATTGAAACAAATTTTAGTTTCATTTCAAAATTTTTCAAAAGAAAATCAAAACATTTTCTATGAAAAATTCCAAATGAAATCCAATAAAGACAATTTTTCACACAGATAACACTTGATTTTTCAATCACTCCTACTCTATACCTTCTTTTATGCCTATCTGACCTTGCCTGTCACACCTTCCCCCATTCTTCTTTAAATCTTTTCTCAAAATCATTTCTTCAAGGAATATAGTCTTTAGATAGTCATATCAATAAATTAATACAGCAACTCCATGATCTTATTTTCTTTGCCCTTGATCTCTCTAAATTTATCACCTTCCTGTCTCTCTTGTCTAAATTTAGGCCCAGATTCAGCACATGCTTAACCTTAAGAACGGTAATCCCATCAGTACTTGGCAAAGCACTTAAGCACGTGCTTGAAGTAAATAAAACATATGAATGTCATTAAGTACTCTACCAAATTAGAGTGTTAGTACAGGTAGGGACTCGGGTGGAAACATTTAAAAGTCTTTGTGGAAAAGTGTGCTTTTGCATGTGCAAAAAGCCCAGTGTGCACATGTAATTCATGCTTGCATATGTACAGAGATATTTGCATGCACAATTTGTCCTGTCCTCTATTTGTAATAAGACTTTAGGTGCTCTGAATGCACAACTTCTGAATGCATAAAAGTGTATGCACACATCTAAAGTTTAGACCTTAGCTGTGAATTGTTTCAAAAGCACCATGACTATCTACGATACTATAGCAATAAAAATTACAAAAATAAAAAGCAATTTTTATAAAAAGAACAAAATGAGCAATCAGAATTTCAATATGCAAATTATGATAATAGTCATACTGTCAATGTGACAAATCTTCAGAAGGAAAATAACAGCACTGCTAGTAATTAAAACCTGATGCTGCAAGAGTCAGTACATCAGAAACTTAAAACAATTCATGAAATGTACTGTTTCAATGAAACACTGAGCTGAAATAATTTATCGGTATTACTTTTATCACAACTACGAGTACTAGGCACTATGAAATAAAAATCTTTAGTTATTGTATAACTTCATTTATAGGTCATAGCTTCCAATGAATGTAATTCTTTGCAATTTCAAACTGAGAGGAGCTTCAAAACAAAGGTTGTTTCTATAACATGATTTTCCTTCTCTGATTGCATTGTAAATTGCATTGCATTCAGAACTCCTTCTGAACTAAGATATCAGATATGTTTTACTTCTAGACTACATAGAAAAACATAAAGCAATACCTTAAGGAAAATATCTCATGGTTACAACTGTAACCAAATAACATCTTTATGTTATATACAGTCCAACATTAAAACTTCAAAAGTACAGCATAAATCAACCACTTTAGAAAAGAAAACATTTCTGACATAAAAATGTTTATGATAAAACTCACTAAAGTTGGACATCTGAGGCTGGGTCTACACTGATGGTGGCAAATTCACCGCTGTCAGATCGATTGCTCTGGATCGACTGAATGGTCTATGTAGACCCGCTCAGTCGATCCAGCAATTGACATAGGAAAACCACCCTGGTAAGTGGTGTAGCAGTGTGGACGGACCATGGAGCAGATGGAGCAAAGTCAACGGGAGATACGTCGTAAATAGTGATTTACATCATTTGCATATCTCCCATCGACTGCCGTGGAATCCAGAAGGTAAGTGTAGACTGGGCCTGACTCATGCGTATGAAGAAATCATTATATTTTGAATGATAAATCAATTAAGTAAAATACAGAGGTAAATTTCATAGGTATTCCAACCATTTCCCAGCCAATTACCATTACATATAAGTGAAGTTTGCATCTGAAGTTTTAATTTTTTCTTTAAAATATATTTCTCCAAACTATTATAATGAGCATGGCCTGTTTTTTCCTAGATTAGCTAAGAAATCAGTTCACGTTCAAGAGAACATGTATTTGCTGTTCCATTATGATTTGCAAGGCATTGTACAAATCAGTAGGAAGTAAGTAGTCCCTAGGAACCCTATAGTCCAAATCAGATTAATAGTGAGACAAACTATGTGAATGTTGAGCAAGTATCAGAGTGGGCTGGTTCAGTGCAGTTCAGATGCAACCCAGTGTCATCTCCTGAATTATTGCCATCTTGTGCTGCTTTAGAATCCAAGTTTTCATTAATAAAAAGAATTCTGTAGCCCTTATGGTTGCAAAGCTGCAAGATAGCATTCAATCTCTTGTACCTATGCAGTGATGTCCACCTGAGTTTCAAGGCAGCCTCAAACAACTCTACGGGATGCGTAAATTGACCTCATTCATATAATGGGTTTTCTCAAGCGTAAGAATGATGATTTAAATAGCAACGTTATTCACTATTTCACTGCTAAACTCATTTTGGCTTTACAGTTAGACAGAGTTTGGGTTGTAGGCAGAAAAAAAAGATAGGAAGTTATAAAATGAAGGACACAAAGAGAATAAAATGTAAGGGGAGGGTAGATTACAGGGATTGAGATGGAGAGAAGGTGGAAATAGAGGCAAGCTATAGGCAGGAGCAGAGATGTGAAGGCTTTTGAAAGTGAGGCTCATGAATTTAAAACTGAAACATGAGAAGCCAGTGAAGGATCTCCATGAATGGAGGAGAGTCACAGTTAATGCATCATGACAGTAAGGCATTTGACTACCGTATTTCGGATTGACAGAAAAGGAGAGATGTGAATGGGGAGGTAGAAAGTTAGGGTAGAAAGTTAGGGTAGAAGTTAGGGTAATTGATATTTAGGAAGGTGGGTACTTTAGAGATAATATAGAAGGAGAAAATATTAGGATTCACTAATGGCCATAATTTGCTGGGAAAAGGAAAGTGAAAAATCAATGGTATCACCAAGACTGCAGACTGCGTGGTGATGTATAGTGAATGAGAGGGTTTAAAAGGAAAATAAGAAGTTCACTTTTTAACATGGTTAATTTTAGAAAGCAGAGGGACTTCTAGGAGGAGTCTGGTTGATTTTACCTGAATCCCCATATCAGTGATCTTCCTACATTCAGATACAGAAAGTTCCTTCATTCTTCTACTGTGTCCAAGGGCTACCAAGCTCTGAAAACAGGCCAAACAAATTTCAGCTTTATATTATAAAAACACACACGTCTGTAAAATTACAGTCATTTTATTAAGGCAGATGATGATAATGTCCCAAATTCACAGCATCTAGTACCTTCCATTTGAAGATTACACCTTTTAAAGACATTAACTAATTTACCCAAACAATACCCCTCTGAGATATTACCTCATTCTACAAGGGAAAGTGAGGCCCAGAGAGGTTGAGTTAGTGAGCTGCCTGAAGTCCCATAAAGAGTTCATGATAGAATGAGAAATATGGACCAGGTCTTGTTCCTCTGGTCTTCCCTCCAGAAAATTATTTCTCTATGTAGCCATCCTCACATGGTCCAAAACCATATATCATGTTGATTGTGCTCTTTTCTTTAGAGTGAGAAATACTTGTCATTACATATCAGCTCCTTAAATTAATAGCTCTAACAGTTCATTAGGGAGAACTGTGCATTTGATCTGGATTTGCTATTTGCGTCCATAATGTTTGGAAACATGGCTTTTGTGCAGGTTCTTCACTCCAGACAAGTTAGATAAAACTTGCTGTAAGATCTTGTAAGAAATTATTTGTTGAAAAAACAACAATGAACTTTTTCATATAAATGAGAAAAAAAGTAGAGGAAGCAGAGGTACATTAAATGTTTTCACTGCCAGTAAACAAAGTAGCATTTTCATAAAGTGAACCATTTCACAGATTTGCTTCAAAATTTTGGACTGAAAGAAGAGCTTTTCACAAACAAGTCTACATTAACTATGTGGCAAAAAATAAATACTAGTTCAGTTCTTCAACCAACCTTTATATTCAGTGTTTTTACATTTAAATTATGCCTTAAATCAAGGGTCAGATGGTGCTGTTAGGCACAAGTCAGAAGTAGTGTATAGTCACATTACCCCAGCAAAATATTATGCCAGCAGGGAACAGTTCCTGTATTCAGGACTGCAACTATGGCAAGTCTCAATTTTGGGAAGGGAATATAGCTTGTGGGGTTTTTTCCCCTGTACACTGGGGGCAAGGACCAGCACAAACTGGCCATCACTCTCAAACCCTAAGGAAAATGATAGTTTTGGTGTTTAAATTTTTATTCTGATGCCAAATGTCAGGGGACCCAGTAAAACCAAAACAAAAGACAAAGTGAGCCTCCAGAAAACAAATTTTTCATTTTCTTCTGTGACTGGTATGTGAACTTTTTGACAACAAATTATCAGCCATGCTGCACAAGAAGGAAACCTGATAAAGAAAAGTAGGAATGTGTAAATATGGTCTGGGATCCAGATGTGGATACTATTGTGATGATGTTAGAAGAGAGAGGAAAAAGTGTAGCTTTTGCCAATTCTGAAAACCACTGAAAAATATAGGCTTGGCAGATTTCAATATTTCTTTTTGTAAATTTGACAATTAATATTTATTTTAAATCTATTTTCTGATTTGTATTGTTTAAAATAAATATTCACAGTTTCAGAGTGGGACTGTGACACTGGATCCCTTCAGGTACGAGATGCAGCAATGGATCCAATCCTGGCAGAGCAGGCCAAACTGCAAAAAGGAAGACTAGACTTGGCTGCCCTGGCGCTGAAATGCTCCTGCAGTCCTCACCCCATCCTGGAGACAGCCCCTGCAATCCCAGCTGGTGAATGAGCAAGTGGGGCTGCAGAGGGTTCTCTGCATTGCCACAGAGCCAGTGACACTGGATTCCTGCAGGCACAAGTTGTAGGTGGGGCTGCACTTGCCGACTGTTACTAATGGATTTTTTTTGTCAATTTCAGTGTGTCAGGTGAAATCAATGTTTACCAACTATTCAGATCGAATCCTGCCACGCCTAGAAATAGTCATGAAAAATGTAAGATCCTTTCCCAGAAATTGAAGTTTTCCTAGTGGACATGTCTATCTTTGAAAGTCAATCATTACTTTCAGGGGAGTCACAAACAGCTAGAGTTTTCTCATCTTTGCTCACCAAACATCCCTATTCAGGTCAGCACATAAGCATGTGCTTGAGGCCCAAGTAGCATTAAGCTTGTGCTTAAATTTAAGGACATGGTTAAGTATTCTTCAGAAAAGGGGTGGCCTTAAGCTTATGCTTAACTGCTGTCCTGAATGAGAACCCAGCCAATTAGCGGTAGGTTTAGACATACAGAGCTACCTTTTTTTTTCAGTACCATTTCTTTATTGCCATTTAGAACCAACATTAATCTATTTTACCCAGTAGTGAATTACAAAAATTCATTAAAGATTTTTGTTAAACTATAACTAAAAACTGGCATTACTTCGTATCTAATCTACAACTATTTGTACAACTACAGCAACTTTGGATCCTCGTATATAAATCACTCATTTGTAAACTGAACATCAAAGTTTCAGGTAATATTCCTTATTATTATTTTTAATCTGAAAACTTTATAATTACTTCTAAAATGTTACAAGTACCCATTATGCTATAAGAGGTCAAGATGCTCTGGTTCTGAAATCTGATTAACACATCATGAAATGAATGACTAGCACAGTGCGGCTTTATTCCTGGTCAATCCCTAGACTCGATTGTAATGAAAATGATAATAGATAGTAGTTCTTACACAGTGGAAATCTGATGAATCTGATGAATACTGTGCTAGTCATTTCATTAATAATATGTTTGGCAAAATAAGGAGCACAGGATTTTTTCGGGGAAAGAATTTTGAGAGGAGCTAATCTCTTAGTTACACAGCAAGACTATTAAGCCTTTAGTTTGTAAGAAACAAGACTGTACAACCAAGTTCCACTAGACTAGCAATGCAGCAAGTCTAGTCCACCTGAAGCGGTTCAAAAAATCACGTGAGTAATAATTATTCTTACCACAATGTAAGAGCCTATACTCATTGGTATTTTTACATCTATTGGTAGATTTTGATTTTGTGGATAATTGGATTCTATAATAGCACCTGGTGAGCAACTTGGAATATTTGGGAATGTGATGAACTGGCTCCAGTCATAAATGACAATGGTCCAGTTAGTATCACTTGGCGAATCTTCATTTGTATCTTCTGGAATCATATATGGTGCTGTGCTCTCAAGGATTCTTTCCTGGCTCCTAATCTCCTCATTTTCAATATTATGCCCCTGGAAATTTGTGGAAAATATGGTCTAAGCTATCATTGTCATGATGATAGTATCTACCCATCCATCTGTCAATATTTATTACCGTTCAATAACAATGCCTTGCTGCAATATGCAAATTCAAATAAACGCTATTTCACACTGAAGTCGCCAGTTAGCATCTGCTTATTTTTCAATGGTGTCCACTATTCAACATGCCTACCTCATTTATAACTCTGAAGGAGATATGTGGGTTCAGAGCACATTACTAAAAATACCTTATCAACATGAAACTGGCTGAGATTAAACCTCAGTAAAACCAAAGCTATGTTTATTGTGTCAGGTAGGAGGTGTCAAGAGAACAGCATGTCCTTTCACCTCCTAATCAATACTAGAAAGCGTCTTAAGACAGCTGCATTAACCTTTGGTTTTCCTGCACCCCTATTCTACAAGGGGCACCAGTCAATGCATCTGTACAGGTGGATCCCCCAGCTTGCCCTATCCTCAAACTGTACTGTGCAAGTACAAACAAGTAGCTTCTGCAAAAGTAGTGCATGTACACCCACTGTATGGGTTTTCAAAATCCTAACTGGTTCTTACAGAGTGGAATCACATCGGTTCTACTGTGTCTGGGAACCTCAATGGCCACAAAGGGGCAGAATGTGCCCCAAGCCTTTGGCACACCATACATACTGTCTAATCTTCTTAGAGTTCAACTTAAAAATCTTCTTGTTCTGTTCCAACCTCACTGTGACCTAGATTTATTTTTCAATCAATTTGTTTTAGAAGGTCTTAAAAGATTTTTCATTTACTTTATTATTTCGGATGGACATGCATCTATTGAACAGTTTATTATTGCTCTTCTGCATAGGCTTCTTGCAGAATAAAAAGTGACCATTTACTCTAATCATCTGGGGAGGGTCTTCATTTGCTAGAGCCAAGACTTCTGAGGCTATGGCAGGCAGCAATACCAAAGTAAAACTTGAATGTCCATACACTGGAAGTCTAGCCCCTCAAATCCTTCAAATACAGAGTGATATGAGTTTATTGTTTCTCACTAATAATAACCATGTTCCACTTTATTTTCAGCTTGTGGTGAGACTTTGATGCACATATCTCTTTATAATCTTAAAGGTCTAAAGCTGTAATCTATATTGCTTTGCCTTTGTATAAATAAGATCTCTCATTTAGAATTCTGCTTTCCTATATTTTCTGATGTGCTTTGAAATAAGTCATAATATGTTCTGAGTAGTCCAGAATTTCTACTGTTGCACAATGGATTACTTTTAATGTTCTAGGGCTTGATCTTGCAAATCCCACTCCTAAAAGTAATCCTAATGAAATCACACACGCTGCCTGTGTGACCCTAAACAAGCCACTTAGACCAAAATTTTCAAACTGAAGTCAGATACTAAATTCTATATTTAAACAGTGACATGACTTTTCAGGGAGGCTGAAGTCAATGGAAATTGCAAGGGCTCAGCAATTCTAAAAGCCAGGCCACATGTAATGCCTAAATATTGATTCAGCTAACTATAGGCAATGAAGTTTGAACGTTTTGGCCATTGTGCGATTAGTCTGGGATCACAAAGGAAGGCTGGGGCAGAGCCAAGAAGAGATCTTGTCTCAGAACTCTCAGCTCTATGTCTTAACCACAAGACCATCCATTCTTTTATGTAAGTATAAACAGTAAGTGACAGAGTTGTTTTCTTCTAGTCAAAGCCAGACTTACTAGTATGTCAGTCAGTAGTAGGATAAATTACTAAATAAAGATAATTCCTTTCCTGCTCTTGATATTTTGTCTTTAGAATACCTACGGAAAGTTATATTTTTTGCCTTAAATTATTATAAAAAATTTATACAATTAACTTACATTGTACAATTTTCATGGTAATTGCTGCATTACAGAATCTCTGCTAAAAATAAACGTGTTTAGAGATGGTTGCAGTATAACTAGCTGCATATCATGCCAGAAAAAAATCTTATCAATAGAGCTTAAATTTGTACTGTTATTAAATTACTCTCTCTTCCATATATTATCTAATAAAAAATAATGATTAAATAACACATATAGGACGAAGTCCGTTATTACAGAGTTGCTGTTTATAACTTTTTTTTTAAAGTAAAGGTTGTGTCAGCTTTTCTATTCTCAGCTCTATTTTTAATAGATTTAAACTTCAGTTGCAATAGTTTGCTCTGGGCAGAACATTGGAAAAGTAGGATTAATCACAGATTTATATATATTAAGGTCAAAAGGGACTGTAATGATTAGCTAGTCTGCCCTCCTGTATATCACAGGGCAGAGTCATTAACTCAATAATACAGCACCAAACCCAGTAATTTATGGGTGGACTAAGCATATCTTGAGAAATACATTTAATCTTGATGTCTAGTTCAAACAGCAGTGTTTACTGTAATAAAAAATTCTTGAAAAAACAACATAAAACACCTGGGCCTGATTTTCCAAGTTACTGAGTAACTGCCACTCCCATTGACTTCAGTTGAAAGTGTAAGTGTTCAGCACTTTGGAAATAGTAAAAAACAGTTACACACCTTCTTGTAAGTGTTGTTCTTTGAGATGCATGTCCATTACATTGCTGGTGTGTGTGTGCAGCTTTACACTGGTGCCAAAGAGTTTTCCCCAAGGTAACTATAGAGGCAGCGCTGCCTACCTTCTAGGTCTTCATGCTCCAAACAAGGACACAAAAGGCAAAGCTGCATTGACCCTCCTTCAGCTCCTTTGCACCAGATGACAATGACAGACTCTGATGCATTAGCTCGTGTAGCGGATATAGGCAATTGTGATGGGGTGTATCAGTCCCTCCCACCAGAAGGGGAGCCCTTAGCTCCCTCAGGGGTCAGAAATGTCCCTCCTCATCACGCACTCTGCGCACACCCTGGCAAGAGGTGGGGCTTAAAAGCCCAGCAAAGGCCTCAGGGTGGGATGAGACAGTAGAGGAGAGAGATTCACCCTCAGAGCTCGCCAGAAGGGATGCAGTCCTGCCATGCCCAGAGGAGCTTCAGGACTGTGTACTGCTAAGCTCTGCTGTATGTTGAGCCCTGCCACATCCAGAAGGGCTCCAGAACTGCTTTAATCCTCAGCATTGCTATTTGTTGAGCCTTGCCATGCCCAGAGGAGCTTCAGAATGTCTCGTACTCAGCCTGGGTGGGTTTTGGGCCCCACCTCACCAGAGAAACTCTCGAACAGTGGTGTTAAAGGCAGCCAGAGGCCAAGCACAACTCTTTGGGGCCTGCATGGGGCGGGAGTTGTATCAACAGCTCTCCCCTCCCCCCATTCTGGGGGTGCCCTAGTCACCGTCTGTCACAGCAATACAGCTCAAAAGAACAAGTTATGAGAAGATGAATAAACATTTTTCTTCTTCAAGTGCTTGCATATGTCCAAGCTATTACCCTAGGCAGTGGGGCCCAGAGTTCATCAAAACAGTGACTGTAGAACTGCTTTTCCTGCATTTGCATCCTCCCTTGGTTCAGTGGTCAGTGTATAATGTCTGGTGAATGTATGAACTGAAGATGGTGTGGCTGCCCTGCATATGTCCCCAATATGAACATGTGCCACAAACACTGCCGAGGCTGAAAGTGCTCTGGTCATTACCCCTTTGGCAGCATAACACATAGTGATGCAGCTGGTGATCCATTCTGAGAGTCTCTGGCCATGTCTACACCTAAAACATTGCTAGGTCAACAGAAGAATTATTATGCCGACCTACCTACCACCTTTTGAATGGATGGATTTACAGTGCTGCAGCTATGCCATTTTAGTGCTTTTAGGGTAGATGTACCCTCTCTGTTATAACTGACTATCCTCTCATACACTTTGCAAATGAAACAAAAAGCTGGTAAGATCCCAAATGTCCTGTGCATGTAAAAAGCCAAAGTTTTGGTGTGGAGCCTTTGCTCATACTTGTGAGCCTGCAAGGGACGCTGGTAAGTATATAGAAACCTGGTAAGTAAACAGACTGATTCAGGGGTAAAATCAGACACCTCTGAAAAGACCTTAAGGAACGTAGGGTATGTCATGTACACCTCATACATAATAGGTGACAGGGCCGCTATTAGCAGATCAGGCTTCTGTATGAAATATGCACTGACTACAGAGTTTCCTTCTCAAAGAGATACACCAGAGATGTGTCTATGATAAAATCATTTAATGGTCTGCTAAGTTTGGCTGAGTTTAGCTTAAATAAGGTATGTAGCACTTTCTTGGCTGTCTGTACAGTTCTGTCAGCCTCTCCATTCACATATAGGTAATGCGGGCAGCTAATAATATGATCAAATCCTATGTCATTTGGATTGAATTAAATTTCACTATGATGAATCATGGTCCGTTGTCCACCATTAGTTCTGGAATACTGAAATGAGTGAAAGTGTACTTCAATTTCTCAATAACACTGCAACATGTTATGTGTTTCATGTACATTATTTCTATATACCTGGAAAAACCATCCACTATGACTAGGTATTGATGTCCTCTGAATTCACATAAATTCTGCAGTTAGTCTCTTCCAAGAGACTAGTCGAGTAGAGGTGTTTTGTACTCTGTATGGTTCAGCATTGTCTCTTAAATTTATTTATCTAGATCTCATTTTAAATGATGTGTTCTCTGAGAACCGGGCAAGGTGTTCTGGAGTAGCCTAGTGGAAAAGGTTTTGGAGGGAATCTTAACACCTTTTTTTCCACATAAAATATGACTGGTGAGTGAGCACTTAGATTGTTTTGCCCTAACTATGAGGCAGGAACTATTGACATGGACAAAATACAGCTCATAATTCAAGAATGTTTTTATGTAACCTGGTCTCATGGGCCGTATACAACCCTTGAGCCTGAAGATCACCCATATGTGCTCGCTCATGGCTGAAGTATCTGTTATGAGTCATAGAGGAGAGAGGTGAGGAAAAGGGAACGCCTCTGAAGACTTTATCTTGTCTTGTCTCAAAATGTAATTGTAAATGGGGAACTGTCATTGAGCAAAAGTGTTTCCAAGTGGGATCCCACGGGGATTGGTTTTTGGTCCAACTTTATTTAAAATTTATATCAGGGACCTGGTAGAAAATATAAAATCATATCAATAAAGTTTGCAGATGACAAAAATTGGGGGAATGGTAAATAATGAAGAGGACAGGTCACTGATTCAGAGCAATCTGGATCACTTGGTAAACTGGAAGCAAGCAAATAATATACATTTTAATATGGGACTTTAAACTGGGAAGTAATAACTCTGAAAAAGATTTGAGGGTGGCTGTGGATAATCTGCTGAATATGGGCTCCAACTGCAATACAGTGCCAAAAGAGCTAATGCAATCCTGAAATGCATAAACAGGAGCACATCAAGTTGGAGTATTATTCTACCTCTATATTTGGCACTTATGCAACTGATGCTGGAGTACTATGTCTAGCTGGTGTCCACAATTCAAGAAGGATGGTGATAAATTGGAGAGTGGAAGGGACATGAGAATGATTAAAAGGATGTTGATAAATTGGATAAATCAGAGAAGGGACATGTGAATGATTAAAAGGATTAGAAAACATGTTTTTTAGTGATAGACTCAAAAAGCTCAATCCATTTAGCTTAACAAAGAGAAAGTTAAGAGGTGACTTGATTACAGTCTGTAAGTATCTACATGGGAAACAAGTATTTAATAATGGGCTCTTCAATCTAGCACAGAAAGGTATAACGTGATCCGATGGCTGGAAGTTAAAGATAGACAAATTCAGACTAGAAATAAGGTGTAATTTTTTAAGGGTCGTAGTGGACTCCATCACTGACAATTTTAAAATCAAGAATGGATGTTTTCCTAACATATGCTTTAGGAATTAATTTGTGGAAGTTCTATGTCCTGTGTTATACAGAAGGTCAGACTAGATGATCACAATGGCCTCTTCTGGCCTTGAACTCTATATATCTATGACTCATCCACCAGCTTGGAGATGACAACACTCCACCTGAGATGCACACAATTTATCCAGCTGGTAAATGTGAGTGTGACATACTGATTTTAGGCACATCTGCAGATTCAGTACTCTGAGGTGCAACCAGAAATGAGGTCTTACATGCAGCCACGTGTAATTAAGTGCCTGAGGCAATTCCTCACAGTAGTTTGTGGATAATCCTTAAGGGACACACAGAGGTCTTTTATAACCTGGAACCTGTAAAGAGGTAGAAATGCTCTGGCAGAGACTGAGTGCAGGATTGTCCCAAAGAACTCTTCTCTTTGCAGAGGGGATAACATTGACTTTCCTTTTTTTATTTTCAGGCCCAGGAAGCTGAACAGATGGAGAGTTTGATGGACAGCAGCCTCCATATGATGCCTGGATTGACCCTGAACCAATCAGTCATCCAGGTAAGGATACATGTGGACACTTCTCTGAGTGGAGGTAGGCTGCCACCATTGCTGTGTACTTGATGAAAAGTCTTGGTGCAAATGAATGATCAAAAGGCAGAATAGTGAATTGGTAACAATCTTTTCCAGTCATGAACCTTAGAAACTTCCTGTCACCAGGCTGGATCCCCACATGGAAGAATGCATCCTGTAAGTTGAGGACAGCCTACCAGTCCCACTGACCTAGGGAAGGGATGATCATAGCATGGGACACCATATGGAACTTTATCTTCTTGATGTACTTGTTCATGTTCCAACCAACAGTCTATGATGGGTCTGAGACCACCTCTGGATTTGGTAACAGGTAGTGTCAGGAATAAAAATCCCTATCTTGATGAAGAGGGGGCCCCTTTTCTGTATGTCCTAAATAACGTAGAATCTACACTTCTTGTCTTAGTCCAGACTCGTGAGAGGATTCCCTGAAGAGGAACTGAATAGGGAAGTGGGAGGGAGGGGGTGAGAAAGAAAATGCAGGGTATATCCTGGTTCCACCATGCTAAGTACCCATTTGTCCAAGGTGATGAACTGCCACACATGTAGGAAATGGGATAACTTGTCCTGAAAAGGGGGAAAAGGTTAATGAGACCACATTGGACGGCATACTATCCTTGACATAAGAGTCAAACTGAGTGCTTCAAAGCCAGGAGATACTTAGATGAAAGGCCTGAGGAAGCACAAGGTGCAGGCTGCCCCCTCTACAATTTCTGCTTCCTCATATACTGATCAGTCTGACGGAAGGGCTAACGTTGCTGCACAGGCAGGTAATGGGGATGATATTTTGTTCTCTTTGTAAGTCAATTATTGAGGCCCAAGGACTTTAGAACTACTCTCGAGTCCTTTAGAGTGTGTAAAGTCTCATCTGTTTTGGACAAAAATAATTTACATATTTCAAAGGAAAGATCCTCAATAGTCTGTTGCACATCCATAGGAATCCCTGAATACCACAACCAGGAGGCACAGCTCATACTAACAGCCATCACCATAGATAGCCCAGGATGAAGCATCCAATGCATCCAAGGAACCCTGCAGAACCAAAGGAGAGACCAGGCAGTGAAGTCAAAGAGAGTGGTACCTAGCTTGTAGCCAATGAGTCCAGAATAGAATGTCCCAGTGCAGAGAATCTCAACACCTGTGCCAGTCCAGATGACAGTCTTCACTGTGAAGTAATGGGGATGACAGTACTGACAGATATAACAAGCCCCTCACAGTGGCATAAGTACTCCAGCGCTATAAGTACTGACATGGGAGGTTGTTCCACTGTGATCAGAGAAGTCCAATCTGTCACAGCCAAAGAAATAGCTGATTTCAATGGCCCCTAAGGAGGTGTTGGAGTCAACAGCACAAGTCTCTCTGTATGAGTCAGTACCAGGGAACAGTGAGCCATAGAGTGTGCTCTACGATCTGTATCAGTTCCCGATCTTGGAGGAACTCATTACCAACTTCTTTTCATGTTTCTGAGATCAGGAATGCTCTGAAGACTTCAGCCTTGTGGAAAATGGTCCTGTGATATGGACCTCCTCCAGCTCCTATCTTCGGGCAAAGCTGGAAGAGCACTCCACCAAGGAGTCATGGACAAGCGTCCCTTGGACGATTCAGGTGCTTCTGACACCAGTCTAAGTGTTGCCTCCATCTAGATGTAACAAAGGTGCTCTTCCCTTCGCTTTTCTGTCCTGGTCTTGAAGCTGAGACAAATGGAGCTCCTGTCTCTAATGTCACCCTCACCTAAGCACTTGAGGCAGCATGAATGAGGGTCATGGACAGTCATGGGTTTCTGACAACCCAAGCAAGATTAGAAACCCAGTGACCTTGGCATAATCTCCCCTGATACCAGGCAAGGCCCAAAAGCCCATCTGACTGGAAATATTCAAACTAAAATGAAATCTAAAAAGGAAAATAAGAAACAAAGAAAAAACAAAAGGAAAAATGAAATGATGAAAAAGAATACCACTGGGTACATAATCAAGCAGCAATAAGATGGTTCACAGAGAACAAAGACATTCCAACTACAAATCAAAGACAGTAAGAAGAAACTGAAGGACGGGCAGGTTGGCTCTGCCCTTTATAGCCACTTTAGAGCACAAGGAGCTAGGAGCTGGGAGCGGCCACCTCTATGGGCACTGCTAAGGAAAACTCTCTGGCATCAGTGCACAGGACACACACACACCCCTACAGTGTAATGGAGATATGTAAGCACTCTGGGAAGAACTGTAACTTTTCTCTCTCCAGCTGGATCTGGCATTCATTTAATTTCTTTTAACATTTAGTTTTCTTGGAAATGTGTGTCTGTTGTATAATTTGTCACCCACTTTCCTTTGAGAACACAGGGGCAAATAATTCATTTACAATATGTTTCTGATATTATCTACTGATTCTGTTAATAAATGTCTCTTCTAATCCCTTGCAAGCAATGCTCTCTCTCTCTCTGGCCCCATTTTATAACAGACTTTAAAAATGCAGGGCCAGATTCTGATTTCAAATCATCATAAATTTAGAGCAACACCACTGAAGCCATAGGGGTTGCTCTCATATACTCCTATGTAAAATAAGAATCTGGCCTGTATTTTTATCATAACCTCTTCAGCAATTTATTGTTACATTATTATCTGTATTGCAATAGGATCTAGCATCTCTAGTCAGGATCAGAGCCCCGCTGTGTACAAACACATAGCAAGAGAAAGGAAGATTATATGGTTACACGGGCAAGCTACTGCACAGCTTCTGTTGATTACAAATCACTCTAGATTTGTAGGGTTTTTTTATTTTTTAAATTGGCTACCCCAACTGATACAATAACAATTTGTCATTGGATGGCTGTCCAGCCAATTGGTAGGTACCATAGTAAAGATGGTTCTTGTGGTGCAATTTGAAGGAGGAGAGAGTAGTAGCCTTACACATTAGGTCAGGGGGAGCATTCCATGCATAAGGGAACATGTGAGAGAAATGATGGAGACAACTGTAAGAGAAAGCTTCTTTTTATTCTCCATTTTGCTTTTATCTTTGTTCTTTAAAATAGACTAAGGTTCTTTTGTTCCAAGTCTTGAGGCATTTTACCTGTTTTTGTAGTCCAGATTGGCTTCTTGCCTTTCATCACCATACTAATGTATTTAGTCATATCCATTGGCATTATTTTAAATTTCATGAAGTCTAAATTGGGACATTGTTTTGTCCTTAATGTTTTTATTGCTAGATGGCTTGTGTAACCCAGGAACAAATTAATTTCCCATTGGATATTCCAACTATTTCCCTTTTATGCTTTTTCCCATTGCCTCTATCCCACTTTATTTTAGAGACTTCCTTCATTCTACTAAATCTTGGTGTACTGAATTTTAATGGTTTTATTTTTATGTCCCCGTAAGATGGGTGGTTCTGCACTTATGCATAAGCAATGTGTGTAACAATGACGAAAGTCAGGCAGCTGCATGTTCTCAGACTCTTAGATTTGGAACAGAGCTCCCAGAATTACATCGAAGAGACATCAACAAAAATTTGAGGTGTTTTAACAAGTTTGTGGAGAGCATGAGAGTGATGCTTAGAGTCAAGCACTGCTCATCTGACTCATGAGCAGTGGCATTGAAGTCATTAGGACTGTTTTATGAGTTAGGGTATTCCTAAGCAACAGCAGCTACAGCAGCACAACTATGTGCCATAGTAGTACCATAGTGTAGATGCTTCGTACATCGACAAAAGGGGTTTTCATATCAATGTAGGTAATATACCTCTCAGAGGTGGTAATTAGATTGAGAGAAGAATTCTTTCATCAACCTCGCTGTGTCTACAGTGGGAGTTAGGTCAACCAACTACAAAGCTCAGGGCATGCAATTTTTCATGGCCCTGAGTGATGTAGCTAGATCAATCTAATTTTTAGGTGTAGACCAGGACTTGGGCAAGTAGATTTTGGCCCTAAGCATATGTGCCTCAAGCTCAACCATGGAAGCTTGAAAGACCTACAAATAGTTTTCAAATGTATTTACTAGGGCTGTCAAATGATTTTTAAAATTGCAATTAATTGTGAGATTAAAAAAAGTGATTCTCAGATTTAATTGCACTGTTAAACAATAATAGAATACCAATTTAAATGTATTATAAATATTTCTGATGTTTTTCTACATTTTCAAATATATTGATTTCAGTTACAATTATTATTTTTCATTACAAATATTTGCACTGTAAAAAAGATAAACAAAAGAAATAGCATTTTTTAATTTCATACAAGTACTGTAGTGCAATGTCTTTATCATGAAGGTGAAACTTACAAATATATAATTATTATTATTATTTTATATAACTGCACACAAAAACAAAACAATGTAAAACTTTAGAACCTACAAGACTAAGCATGGAGGGGCATATAGATGTTTAGCATATTCGACAATGCCAGCTACAACAGTGCCATACGAACATCTGTTCTCACTTTCAGGTGACATTGTAAATAGGAAGTGGGCAGCATTATTTCCCATAAATGTAAACAAACTTGTCTGTCTCTGCGACTGGCTGAACAATAAGTAGGACTGAGTGGACTTACAGGCTCTAAAGTATTTATTATTTTATCACGTATGCAGTGGCAAAGGTATACATGACACTTTCCAAACATACAAAGAACAAGACCACTAATGCACTGAAGAATTTATGAGAGCAAAAACACATGGAAGCTGATCACTGGCATAAGGCTAGCCAAAAAATAAGAGGAATTTTTAGGAAGGTTTTTTCAAGGACTATGTATTTTTACAATATTGTGCTTATCTGTGTTTTAGAGGGTTAAATGGCCACTGCCATAATAAAGGCCGAATAACCATTTCCATTCTAATCCTCTGCTTTCAGTCATTTAAAAAAGATAGTTACCCACTTGTATAGTAACTATTGTTCTTGAAGATGTGGGTGCAGACATATATTCTACTCAGGTGTGCGTGCACCTGGAGCACCAATGCCAGAGAACTTTGCTTAGCTACATCTGGCAGGATGGTGTTCACGCTCTCTGCCCTATAGCTTATCCCATGGCTATATAAAGCAGCACCACCCCAATCCCCTCACTTCCTCCACACCGGATTCAGAGATTGAAGACTCCCATGCAGAGGGGCAGAGGGTGGATCATGGAATACCTGTCTGCACCCATATCTCGAAGAACAACAGTTACTGTACAGGTAAGTAACTGTCTTATCTTCTTTGAGTGGTTGCGGAGGTGTATTCCCTGACTTAGGTGACTTACAAGGTAGGAGGTGGAACTCAGAGTCTGCTTAAATAATGATTGCAGAACTGCCTTCCCAGAGATTGCCACCTGAAACTGTGGCAATCACACAATTTTTGGCAAAAGTTTGTACTTAAGACCATGTAGCAGCCCTACAAATGTTCAAAATTGAAACATCACTGAGAAAGGCAATCAGTGTTCATTGAGCCCTTGCTGAATGAGCCTATAAAGTCTGTGGGGGCATGGTCTATGGTAATGGAGAAAATTCTCCACCTGGAGATCATCTGCGCAGATACCAGCTGACCTTTCACCTCATCTGCATAAAAGACAAAAAGCTGAGAACAAAATGATTTCATTCCTTCCAGACAGAATGCCAGGCATCATCTCACATCTAAAGTTTGAAGTTGCTGTTCATCTGCATTCAAATGTGGCTTTTGAAAGAGTACAGGTAAGTAAATAACCCAGTTTAGGTGAAACTGAGAAATTACTTTGGACAAAAACTTCAGATGTTGCCTGAAGGACACTTTGTCTTTGAACAGCTGTGTAAATGGAGGGCCTGCCATAAGGTCCAGCATTTCGCTGACTTTTTTTTTGAAGTTATAGCTATGAGAAAGACTGCCTTTTGGGAAAGGAGAGACAATGAGCAAGTTACTAGTGGCTCAAAGGGAGGATCAGGAGGGCAGCTAGTATAGTCTTGAGATCCCATAATGGGATTGTTTCCTTTACAAGTGGAGAATATCTTTCAGAAATCTCATTACTACAGAGTTTGAGGAAACTGACTGCCCTTGTATTGGAGGCTGGAAAGCCAAGATTACTGCCAAATGAATCCTCATGAGCTAAGAGACAGAACCAAGGACTTCAAACGTAACAAATAATCTAAAACATCCTGAACATGAGTTAACATTGGCTGAATTCCTTTAGATATTGACTAAACCAAAAAACTCTTCCATTTGGCCAAACAGTGTCCTACTGTTACATAGGACCCTCCTAACTCCTCCAAAACATTGACCTTCCTCCTCATCTAGCCATATACTATCCATGCTGTGAAATGAAGATTGCTGAGAGCTGGATGTGCAACCTGGCTGTGGTGCTGCATCTGTAGTTCAGGAAGTAAAGGAAGAGATCTGGGGGGTCGAATAGACAGATTGAGGAGGTCAGAGAACCAACAATGTCTTGGCCTAGCCAGCGCTATAAGAATACATTTGGCATTGTCCAACTTCAGCTTGAAGACAACCTGACCGAGGAGAAGAATAGAAGGAAAAGCATAAATCAGGGCCGCTCACCAGTTCAGATGGAAGGTATTGGTTGAAGTCCCTGGACTGAGTCCCACTTGGGAACAAAATTGACGGCACTTCTTCTTGTTCTTTGCTGCAAACAGGTTGACCAAAGAGTTGCCCCATTCTCTGAAGATGGATCTCATTGCCTTGCTCTTCAGAGACCACTCATGGTTCTTAGAGAAAGTCCTGCTGATTTGGTTTGGAGAGCCCGGTAAGTGTGAGGCTCGGTGCAGGACATCTTCCTTAATACAAAAGTGCCCAAATCTCATAATTTCCTGACAAACCTGACTAAACATGCTCCTCCCTGCATGTTCACATAATACACTGCAGTCTAGACCTGCTGAAAGGGGTCCCTTAAAAGGGACAGGGTAGGGCGAGTGACAAGGGGGAATGGGTAGGAAGTGTATGGCATGACCCAATCTTATAGTGCTTAGGACTCACTTGTCTGAGGTTATTAAACCCCAAGAACTGCTGAAGTGGGACAGTGTGCCCGCAAACAGGGGGAAATGGTCTAAACACTATTGGTCTGCTCCAAAAGGAGAGTCAAATGGACTGCTTTCCAGAAGCTGATGAAAGACAAGCTGGCTGGTTAAAGCTAGAACCACTGTTACCTGGCAGCTCTGTGCTCTTGGGGAATCAGGGTGCAAAATCCCTATTCTCTCTCTGGCTCACCTGAATCCCCCCCAGCCTCTGCTTGAACCAGAAACAAAAGCTATGAAAAGGCTGTGGGAGACACACCTAAAACCCTCCAAACAAGGGTGATAGGATTGAGACAACTCCCCATGCCTCATCTACATAGAAGATGTAAAAAGAGACATCTCAATTAGCACATTGAATGGAGAACTGGAGCCTCATTTACATTGAAGATGGAACAAGAATTATCATGGAGAATGGAAAACCAAGCTCCAAAGCTCCAAAGCTCCATTCTGGTGCGGTGCAGTGGGCACATGAGGGTTACCAGGAAGGTAACCCTAATAAATAAGCATACCTCAAAGTGACGGGCAAATCTGGTAACACCATAGGCCTCCTCCAGTGAGATTTATGTCTTCGCTTGGAGAAGTCTTGTTGCCTTGATGAATAAGAAGGCTGTATGAAATACTGTTGGGAGTACTGATGGAAAAATTATCGCTGATCCTCCAAAACTGCACCTTTTTACCTGCTGGGGCATAAACCCTTAGAACTGTAATGTAGCCTTGGAGTCCTTAAAATAATGTAATGTCTCATCTGTCTTTTCAGATAACAAAGACCATCCATCAAACAGTAAGTCTTCTATCGTCTATTGGATGTCTGGAATAATGCCAGAGTTCTGCAGCAAAGAATCCCTCCTCATTGTTATTCCCAACACCATAATCCTAAAGGAGGTGTCCATCATATGGAGCACTGACAGCACCAATGTCTTTGCCACTAGATGGCCCTCTGCCAGGAAAGTGTTGAACTCTTCCCTGACATCGTCAGGTAACTTATCTGTAAATGTGGACAATGAGTTCCAATTAACAAAGTTATATTTAGACAAGAGCGCCTCCTGATCAGCAATGTACCTCTGTAGGGAAGATGTTGTATAAACCTTCCTCCCCATTAAATCCAATTTCTTGGCTTCTTTATCTTGAGGTGTGGATTCATATCTGTCTCAATGCATTCTCTCATTAGCAACAGTCCCCACAAACAAATTGGGAGTTGGATGTGAGTAGAAACACTCAAATTATTGCATGGGGACACAGTAACATTTGACAGTGCATTTCAGTGTAGCAGGCACAGACACTGGTGTATGCCACAGGAACCTTGCCAGGTTCAAGACTATTTCATGTACAGGGAAAGCTACTCTTCCTGGGGCTGAAATCTGCAAAATGTCCATCAATTTAGGGGTGTTCTCTTGGACAAACTCAGTATGGATACCCAAAGCTGCAGACATCCTCCTCAGAAGGTCCTGATAAGCCTTAAAGTCTTCTGGAACCAGGAAAGATGAGTCTGGGGCTGGGGAATCATCTGGTGAGGCAGATGACAGAGGTGGATGAGCAAGAATCTCCTGAGGCAAAGGTTGTTCCTCTTGCTGTACTGAAAATTTAGCAGGGGCAATATTGGTTTGTGCCTCCAGTCTGGATGGGGCAGGAGGTGAAGTAACCAGATGATTCAGTCATCTTGGCCTAGAATGAGCAGTCACCTGGGCTCTTGAAGAATGTGGGATGGTCCACGGATCACAAGGAGGCCAATGTGAAAATGAATAGGTGCTGGATGCCAGTGACCACTGAGCCAAGAACCCCTATTCCCCAATCAATCTCAATACCAATAAAGGTCTTTCACAGAAGATCTAGAAGATTTGCTAGACCAGATCCTGGAAAGAGATGGGGAAGAAGCAGCTGATCCCAACCTCAAATATGAAGAGTACTCAAATATAAAGAGCCTGTAATGGAGGGGCCAAACCACTTGGGTTACCAAATGCCCCACTTTGACTGAAGTCCAGTGCTGCATCAAGACCTCAGCCAGTACTAATGCCACCACCTGCAACTCAAAGCTACAGTAATATTTATCAGGAAATCCATCATTACCACAGTCACAGCTGGTGCCGAGGAGGAAGTTGGTACTGGATCAGTAATCAGTCCCCAAAGAGTCTGAATCGGACAGCCTGTCTGGTTCAGCACCAGCTCCAAAGATTAATGGGCTTGGTGATCTGCATAGGACCCCAAGGCTCAATCCAACCTGATGGTAGTTTCATGAGGTGTTGTATTAAATGCAAGCCCCAACCTCCTGAGTCCTTTTCATAAAGGAGCTGCAAATGGAGCACTTTTCTTTAATGTGTCCCTCTCTCAGACACAACAAGCACAACATAAGGGGGTCATTATTGAGGTTAGCCACCCCACACAAAGGACAGTACTTAAACCCTGGTGAGGGCATATCTATACAGTAGAGCCTCAGAGTTACGAACACCTTGGGAATGGAGGTTGCTCGTAACTCTGAAATGTTCATAACTCTGAACAAAACATTATGGTTGTTCTTTCAAAAGTTTACAGCTGAACATTGACTTAATATAGCTTTGAAACTTCAATATACAGAAGGAAATGCTGCTTTCCCTTTACTTATTTTTTTAGAAGTTTATGTTTAACACAGTACTGTACCGTATTTGCTTTTTTCTTTTTTCTTTTGTCTCTGCTGCTGCCTGATTGCATACTTCCAGTTCCAAATGCGGTGTGTGGTTGACTGGTCAATTCATAACTCGGAGGTTCTACTGTATGACACTAAGAAGAGAACTAATTCCTAAACTGACTACTAACTACAGAGGTATTACTGACTATTTATAGACAACCGACTGTTGTCATCAGAACCCAGGAGGTGAAATCTGCATGCGAAGCTCTGACTCAAGCTGCAGGCAGTGAGAAGGAATTCAGAGGAGTCAGAGCATCACTGCCCTTGTGGGAGGGGCTATGAGGGCCAGAGGGCAAAAGTGCTGCCCTGCTGGGTACTGCTCAGCAATGTTCTCTAACTTCCGCCTACTGGGAACACGCACACATCTGGAGAAGAACATTCCAGAACTCTTATCTTTAGGCTGGAATTTCTCAGACTTGCTTGTAGCCCCAAACTACTTTTTGGAGAAATTTTGAGCAACCACCTTGGAGTATGAGGGGAAGAACAACATCTTTGTTACAAAAACATTCTTGTGACTTTTTAATACATGTGTTACTTATCAAAATCATTTTGACTATTAATAAATAAGGAAATTTATTCTGAAATGTAAACTGAAAGGAGAAAGATTCTTTTCAATAAAATACATTTGAGAGCTATTAGAATATAGGCTATGTCCTTGTTCATATCCCATTATTGTCAGAAGACTGTACTGTATGTCTTCAGGCTAAGGTATGTCTGAAACTCACTTTTTCCTAGACAGGATTAAAAAATCCTTATATTCTTTTTAATGAAAACAATAGACACAAGAATGATAGGCTATAGCTGATGTTTCCATTAAGTGTATTTATGACCTGTGTATCAAGGGAATAAAAGGGTTGCACAGATATACTACTGGATCCCATCTCCCGTGGAGAGAAGGCGGGAGTAATAGAAATGAAGGGATTTAAATTTTTAAAGTACAGCAGATGTGCTTTGGAAATACTGCAGACAGGAAATTGATATTAAAAATGCTTTAAAAATGTAAGTATCAGGTACTTCCTTGCAACTATCATAGCATGTTTTAAGTCCTGTAAAAAGAAAAAAAATCTCAAAAGTAACATACACTATAACTGAATGGAAAGTGTCTTAAACATTATTAAACTTGCTGGTCTTCTATTAAATGAAAATAGGAGTGAATGCATTCATATTTTCCTTTGCCATTAATGCATTTTTTTGGTGTTACCAGTTTGGCATCTGATCCTGCAAACCTTCATTCCTGCACTCAGTTCCACTGAAGTCAATGGCTCTGTAGGGAAGAGCCAACACTATGGGCCTGATCCAGTGTCCATAGAAATCAATGGAAAGTTTCCCATTGACTTACCTGGGCATTGGATTAGGCTCCATGAGAGAGAACAAGGGCTTGCTGGACCAGACTCACAAAAACATAATATGTATAGGGAATAGAAATTCATCCTATCTGCTTTTTAGAATCAAAACTGTAGTAATCCATTAGGAAATCTCTATTATTTCAGTTTTGTTTTAAATCACAAAATTATCTGGGGCCAGATTCTGTTATCCTGTCTCAGGATAACTAGAATTCCAAAAGTAGTCTTATTGATTTCAGTGGACCCAACTGTATCGTCTTTATTCATGTTAGTGAATACTTACTCATGTAGGTAGTCCCAACTGGACTTTTCATGCAAGTATTCCACATAGTGACCAAGAGTAACACAGTTGGACCTCAGGTGAGTGAGAGCAACAGTCTGAAACCTAATGAGCAAATTAAGATAAATTCCATAGTAATGGAGCCACAATACAATTATGAAACATAACAAAACAAGAACAGAAATCGGTATCACATCATCCTCTTGCATTCATAAATCCCATGTCTTCTTCATGGGAAGTTTGTTCATCAAAAATCTTGGGTTCTGATTCAGCAACTGTTCTGATTCAGCATATTTAAGAAAGGGTGCAACTGTAAGCATGTACTGAATCAGGGCCCTATTCATGAGTTTATTTGCTGATTAAGTAACAAGTTAAGTATTGTTTCCCTGCATGCAATACACATAAATTTTCTAAGCATAATACTGCTGCTTGAATATTTGCAATGATTAATTTTTGTTGTATTTCCATCAGCACTCTTCTTTTGTTCTGACTAGCAGGCCTAACGTCTAGAAAGAAAAGTTCCTTAGAAAAGCAGCTTAGCCCCTTAAAGTACCACATGGCAAGGATTCTAAAACTGTCACAGGCATGGGACAGAGTGGAAATGAATTTGCTATGAGTAGTACAGTATTCATTACAGTGGGTCCAGTAGGGATCCTGAAAGATTCTTCTCTATAATATGGGTCTTTTGTTAAATCTAATTCCAAGTGTCAGCAAATTTCTCCAAACAAGTAACAGGTCACGTGTACTATTTCTCTATAATGGCAATTGATTTTTTTTTTTTCAAAATTAGGCTCCTAAATCTCTATTTAGGCAATGGAAGCTGTTGGATGCTGGCAGTTTTGAAAACCAGGCAGATGCCTAAATATGGCAGTAGGAGTTTGACTTTAGGCTCCTTTTAATGACGTCTCAGCCCAGTAATCCAATCAAAACATTTTGAGAGATTGCATATGATTTTTGACCACTATACAAAAGTGTTCCAGAGAGGTAGCTGTGTTAGTCTGTTTTTAGCAAAACAGCGAGAGTTCTGTGGCACTTTAAAGACTAACAAATTTATTTCAGCGTAAGTTTTCGTGGGCAGAAATTCACTTCGTCGGATGCATGAAGTGGAAACTTCAGTTTGGTAGGTATATATATACATGCAAGGATGGGTGAGTTACATTATAGTCAGGAGGGCGAGGTTAATACAATCAGGGTGGATGAGGCCATTTACAACAGTAGATGAGAAGATGTGAATGTCAAAAGAGGGAACATTATTTTTTGTAGTGGGCTAGCCACTCCCAGTCTCTATTCAGACCTAGTCTGATAATGTCAAGTTTGCATATGAGTTCCAGCTCTGCAGTTTCACGCTGGAGTTTGTTTTTGAAGTTTTTTTTGTTGAAGTATGGCAACTTTCAAGTCTGTTACTGAGTGTCCAGGGAGATTGAAGTGCTATCCTACTGGTTTTTGAATGTTAACATTTCTGATGTCTGATTTGAGTCCATTTATTCTTTTTTCATAGAGAAAGTCCAGTTTGGCCAATGTACATGGCAGAGGGGCATTGCTGGCACATGATGGCGTATATCACATTAGTGGATGTGCAGGTGAATGAGTTCCTGATGGTGTGGCTGATATGATTAGGACCTGTGATGGTGTCACTTGAGTAGACATGCAGGCAGAGTTGGCAACGGTTCTCTTCTCTGCGCAGAAGAGAATTTTGCTTGATTGGGGCTTGAACTGTTAGCTGTCCTAATGATGGAGGTTAGAATTGCTGCAGTGCATACATACATAATACACTCTATAGCCAATAGAGTCCTCATCAGTCAGTCCTCATATTCAAAGGAAACCTGCACAACACCTTCAAAAGACATTCCTGGGAGCTTAAATTCATAACTTTGCTATATACTAAAAATCATGGACTGAATAGGGGCACTGGATTTATGGCTTGTTACAACAATCTATAACTAATTCAAATCTGTCCCCAGCTTTTTTTCCCCATATGACTGGAGAAGCATTAATGGGCCCTTCATCTTGACATGTCCCTTGAAATATATGTAAACTACTTATGCTAACCAACCTGTGCCACCTTGTATTTAGCTGTGACACTCTGAGTATATTTCCCAATTCCCAGACCTGAAGAAGAGATCTATGCAAGCTCAAAAGTTTGTGTCTCTCACAAACAGAAGCTGATATAATAAAAGATATTACCTCACCCATCTGGTCTCTCTAACATCCTAGGATCAATACAGCTACAACAACACTGTATACTACAATGATGAATGGTAAATATCAGGGTTAACTTATCTTTCTTGTGGGAAGAGAAAAAACTGAATGTCTGAAAAATGTAGTGCCAGCAAGAGAGTTTGGATGATTGCCTGCAGCATGGGGCTCTGCTATACGTAAACAAGACTAAGAAGCAACATAACAGTATTTTAAATGGCTGACTGTGGTAAAAAAAAAAAAGAGAAAAATCAAAAGAAAATTATAAAAAAAACTTTGCTGTTTACAGTTCCAAGAATTCCAATGCAAAGAATTCTCATGTAAAGTATACTATGAACTCCCCCCACCAATAGTGACTAAATGATATTTTAAATAACTACATTAAATTAAAATCCCTTGGTTTTCTCCATCCTTGTTATTTGGGTTACTCTTTTCTTTTCATTAAGGATAAGGAGTTTTTTTATTACTTTTGAACAATACTACTTTAAAGAGAAATACTGAAATTCTTGCTCAGAGTTTTGCATAAACAGAGTCTGAAGCAACATTGCAGACCATATTCTCCTATGCTAAAACAAAGTGAGGAGTCCAGGGGAAAGAAACTAACACAGCGGTTTCTCTCATAAAGTTTCTTCCAGACTTCTCTGGCTTCTCTGTTTGCACTCCTATTGAAGAAGCAAATGGCCTGGCTCCTAGCCTTGTGGATCTTGGGGGATCTGCCAAGAACCCTGAACATCTGTGTGGAAGCCCCACGTGTCTAACTTGGCTCCAATGCCCTCTATGGTTGTTTCCTACTGGCAACTTGACAGCTTTAAAGCTACTTTGCCAAAGCTTCTTTCACTATATTCTTTCTAGCAGCAATACCCTGGAACACAGTGTAAGGTGGCCTCTCTATTATAGCTGTTACAAATTCTGTCTAAATGTGGTTTTGATGGAAAATAGGGTGTTCACACTTTCAAAATTTCCTTTGGAAAATTTTGGGTGTATAATTTTTTCAATTTTCCCTCAAGCTTAATCAATCTGAGTCAAAACATTTCCATTTGCCAAATCAAATTGAAACATTTTAGTTTTGGATCATTTCAACATAAATGTGTATATGATTGGGCTGCTGCAAAGGCTCATGGGAGTTGTAGTTTGAGTGCCTCCTGCCTCCATTCTCTTCCATGATCTGGGTTCCTTAACTGGACTACATCTCTCATGATGCATCACACAGTCTCCCTGCTTGTTGAACAACCACAGAGCAGCATAGGAGTCATCTGATCATGGTGTGTCTTGGGAAATACAGTCTGGCAGGGAAGCCCATCAACTTGAGACAAAGTGTTTTAGTCAGTTCAACAAACAAAAATGAAATATTTTGATTTCGGAATATTTTCATTTCAATAGAAAATGTCAAAATGAAATGTTCCAAATTGAATTTTTTTGCAGCTTTCCATTCCATGAAAAATTTTCATATTTCAACATTTTGTCTTGATTCAGGAATGAAAAGAATTTTTACATTATTAGAATTTTCCACAAGATAGAAATCTTGATTTGCAACCACCTTAATTCTCCTTAGAGAAGGGCTACAGAATGAGAAATTCGACCCTAATCTGTATTACCTTTACAGCAGAGTTCCCTCCAGGCCCTAGACAATATGTATATCCCCGGTCCAGTTCCTAGCCTTTCCTGGATGCTCCAGGGTCTGAGTCAAAGAGGGATGGGTACTGAAGGGAGAAGGTCACTGCACAGCCCCTTAGTAAGGCAATATATAAGGCAGTTTGGGGGCAAGGCCACTAAATTCACAATTATGTGGATTAATGGCCCAGAAATCCTGCATAGCAGCTGCAGGGAGGCATGACATGGAATAATGAAAGTGGAGGGTTTGCACTACAACTCCATGGCTTGCCTGCAAGTCAGGGGGTTGAATTCCAAACCCCTACAGAGATCCTTTCACAAAGCCCAGTTACTACTCTGCCCTTTCTCAAGCTAAAACATTACTGCAGCTATGGAACTGGTTTTGAAATTTCTCAAATTCATAATTATAAAGTATTCTACAGAATATTTTAAATATATTGTAACATCACTACTTAACATCTGTGCAATTTTTTTAAATGGGGGTGTGGGCTGCTAAAACATATTGATTTTCTTTTATGGTGATTTTACCATATCTGAGACAGTGGTTCCAGAAATATCAATGGATATCAATGAGGTCATATTTCCCAGTGCTTCAATCCCAGCATCAGTCACACTTTCACAGTAACGTATATTCAGGTAGGCCAGATTATGGCACCTAAATTAAAATACAGAAATGTTTCAGTGGGATTCGAGTACATGACTTGCTGAAAAATTATGCATGAGCTACAAAAATTAGAAACCAACAAATACTTCAACCAAAATATAAAGGACAAACAGCAATCAAACACTAAACCAAAATCAGAAACTTGGACTGCAATGTCATTTATCCACCTGCAGGACCTGGCTTACACATCCAAGTAAGAATCAGGACCCAGTCCTGCAAACACGTACTGCCAGGAAAAGTGTTCAGTACTGTGAGTAGCCCTATTTTCTTCAATGATGCTCCTCCTCACAGTTCTAAACATTACACAGAGTGTATATTTGAAGGATCAAGCCCTAATTTCTTCCCACATTATACAAAACTTAAACCTAATAGAAAAGCATATAGGATGTTTCATGATTCAAATAAACTTTGTTTTTAATTAGCGTAGGGCTCAATTGTGCTGCTTAAGAATGTAAGAGAGAGCAATGACTCAAGGGAGTCTTGTATGCCAGCTAAAAGCTACAGGCATCCCCCAGCCTGCTAACATGTGTGTTGCTGTTAGCAGCAAACATGGGCATATGATGAACGTTGCTCCTGTTCAGAGGAGTAACAAACAGTGGCCTGCATGGTGCCATCTTCTCCTGCATCTGCAAGATGACTTTCTGGCTGGACATACAGCCAAAATTCCTCCAGTCCCCCTCCCACTTCCTGCATGTTGCCCCAAAGTAAGTTCAGCAAAGGAAATTTTACCCATTATGTACCAATGGGATTTCAAAGGCAGACCCAGACAAAACACAGCACCAGCAATACTTTTGTGTTTACACTAACATGTTTTTTTGTGACGGTCTTTCTTTTGACATTTGAAAATAAAATATTAAAAATCAGTGAATTCAACAATGTACCAAATATAGTCTTGGAGAGGCATAACAATTTTCAAATTAAGATTTTGTCACCGTCAAGTGTTCCTATTGAACACTTTTGTATTCATACAAAACACAAGTATATACAAACACTTTGTATTTATAACTCATAACATGTGGAGAGCTTTTGACATGTAGTTCTCATTAGTTTGTGCAGCCATGGCTATGCATATTTTTTGAATTAAGAAAAACGTAGCTTTGACATGCTAACAACTAAAGACAGCTCTGTCATGTAGTAACAAACTTTTAGACAGTTTTTCTTTGCTGAACTTCACTTTCCAGTTTTGTTAATTAGTACAGATGAACACTCAATCATAGTGATCATTTTCACAGATTTTGAAGGCCAGAAGGTACCATTATATTAGTCTGACCTCCAGTATTACACAGGCTATAGAATTTCACCCAGTTACCCCAGTGTTGAGCCCTATAACTTGCCAAATTTAATTTTCTAAAAAATAATATTTTAAGAGAATAATTGCTAATTATCATCAGATCATTACTGTATTACTGTACTATGTTACCTTTGGGCTATTTTCGTGAGAGAGGCATCAGTGACATGGATACAGTTAGCCAAGTTCAACTCTCTTAGTTTTGCCCCTGAAGATCCTTCTAAAAATGGTCGTACACCTGCATCACTGATTCTAAAATATAAATACAAAAACATATTCACATACACACATATAACATAAGAACAGCCATACTGGATCAGACCAATGGTCCATCTAGCCCCGTCTTCCCACAGTGGCCACACATTTTCATAATCCACATGATTCAATATATAATTTTGCATCCTCTGACCGGCATTACAGATAAACAGTAACTGAAACTGGTAGTTGCCTAACATCATTTACTTTAGCCAACTTTGAATATGTAGCCAGAGGAAGAATTTGATAGTTTGGCTTGGAAGTCCTCTAATGGCACAGGTGCACTGGTAGAATGTATGGGTGGATACTACATTAACTATACCAGTAAAAACAGTCCTCCAGCAACAATCCCACAATACCACTGTTCCAGCAACAATGATCTCTCTGAACTTTGCAGCTCAGACATCACAAAGACCAGAAACCTGACTCTCTTCCCTCTTTGAAAGACCCAAGCATGTTTTTGAAGTGCCTCTCTTCCTGACAAACCCCTTTGGCAAGCACAACTTTGCAACTACACAAAACTCCAGCTAAACCTCAAGCTGCTGCCTGGTCCAGGAAAGAAGCCCTGGATTTCCTTATGCCGTGGAGAGAAGGAACAATGCATGCACAGCTTCAGAATAACTGTAGAAATAAATACGTGTATTTGGACATTTCAGAAGGCATACAAGAGCTGGGGCGTAACAGGGACAAGCAGCAATGCTGAGTGGAGGGGAAGAAACTGCGGCAGTTACACCAAGAGACAAAGGCTGACAAAAGATCTAGGGCTGACCCACATACCTACCACTTCTATGTGGAGCAAGATGCCATACTTGATGGGGACCCCACTACCACTATCACCCCACAAATTACCATGGACACCTCACAAGATCTGAAGGAAGGAACCCCAGCAGTGGCCAGCGATGAAGAGTTTGTTGAGGAGGGTGTGAGAGAAGGGTGCAGATATTGCAGAAAGCTAGAAGAGATGACCTTGAAGGAGGAACCCACTAGTAAGTGTCTTGTTTCATGGCTTTAAAGAATTGTTGGCACACCCCAAAAATCCTTCCTACACACTCAAAATAGTGTCCAAAAGTGCACAGGCAGGGACCACAGGAATTGCCTTTCAAAGCAGCTGGTTTATTTTAACAACACGCACTGGCAATCACAGGCAAAAAAAGAGCAACAAAAATCAATACATTGCAAGCAGAGAAAGAAAAACACTAACACTGAAACCCTGAGCATTCAAATAAAACACATAAGAAAATCTCAAATAATCCTTGCAAGCAATCCAGGAACTGCTCATTCAGATTACCTGATTTTTTATGGCCAAAAGCATAAACATGTATTTTAAACATCGAAATATGCGGAACTTTGGTTTTCCAATCTGAGAGTCCAGGCCTAAAACAAATTATGTGCATGCTGTGTTTGGATCCAGGGATAGAAAGCCAGTTTGTTGCTGGCTCAGGGGGGCTTGGCCTTGAATTGATTTGCAAGGCTAGGCAGTGGCAACCACTCTCCTCCTTTTTTGGTGTGTTGTGTTGATCTTGCCACAGATCTCCCTTTTATTATCTGGCACAATCTTGATAAATTTTTAATGCAGGTTTTTTTAAGCTCTGCCCTGAGATTTCTTGGAAGGGTTGATTTGGTTCTTCCCTACTATAGGAAACTTTCCCATACCATTCTCCAATGAATTCCGGCAGCATCGTCACTGTAAAGAGGCCAAGCATAAGGGTGCAGTAGCCTTGTGTTTCCTTAAGCAGTTGCCTTCTCTGGGCTTCTGACTACTTCATAAGTTATATTGTCAATGAGAATCACCACTACCTGTAATAAGTCTTGCAATATTTATTACATTATCCCTATATTTATTACCAAGGATACACAGTAGATGGTCCCCTGTTCACTGTTATAGGCTGTAAAAAAGTGCCCACAATATATTCAGCATGCTGGGAGCTGCGGAATCAATCTCATTTAAGCAGCATGGAAAATCTGACCCTGTTAATATTTTAATGAATTTTTATGGGAACTTTTTAAGGCATTTTCTCACTTATCTTTTTCTGTATGCCACGCCATTAATTCTAGTGTCTGTCTGTCTTGTTGTTTATCAGTGACCTCACCTTGAGAGGCACTGTCAGGGGGTTAGGCCCATCCATTCTCCTTTGGGGGTCTGATTGCTCAGGAAAAACAAGACAGTAGGTCCCAATGACCAGAGTCAGTATCATTGCTCAGGGATGCAAGGCAGGATGGCCCAACAGCAAGAGTCAGTAAGTGTCCCTTCTGTATCAGGGCAACATGGCCTAACCAGTGTTGCCAATTCTGGAGACCAGTGGGGCCTGTTGGCCTGTTGAAGGAGTGGGGTGCCACCTAGGAGCATTTGCTGTCCAGGGTAGGAAGGTTCAGGCCCTCCCAGCTCTTCAGAGCCCCAGCCCAGGGCCCTAATGGTGGCAAGGGTACTTGCCATTGAGTCAGCAGAGATCGTCCCACAACATGCTGACTCTTCCTGTAGGTCAGGGCTAGCCCCTTTACCTGAGCAACTTCCTACCCCGTCTCCTCCGATGGTGGTTTGTTGGACCTCTGGGTCTTTCCACAGGTCCAGACTTCAGGCAGGCAGTCACAGGCTCCCGGACTCCTTCTGGGTACATAGGGTCTCTAATCCTCCAAGTTCCCAGGTGTGCTGGTTTCATGGCAGGAGTCTCCAGCAGGGTTCCTTCCTCCTCAGAGGTCAGCTCCGAATAAGCTGGGCTTCTTCCTTTTACATTGAGACAGGAGTTGGAGCATGCCCAGCATGTTCTAAGGGATGGGACTTCCTCCGCCCATAATACAGGGTCAACTCTCTTGTCTCTACTGCAGGGTAGGCATACCTTTTCACAGGCACCCATATATACATCTGACATACACAAAGACTAACTTTGATCAAAAGGAAGAAGAAACAGTCAATGGAGGACCTGTTCTCAGATCTCTTCAGGGGCACCATGTCCAGGGTCCACAAAACAAGTGAGTGGAGAGAAAGCACATGCTGGAGGACAGGCAGAAGGACCAGAAGGTATATGGGGAAGTCCACCAAGACAGTATGCAGCTCCTGAGGCAGCAAACACAGATGCAAAGCTCCCAAAACTTGAACCCCAGCAGCTACTGCACTTCATGGACAATTGCAGGGTTCCAGAGCCTGGCCCATACATTCCCTCTCTGTGCCCCAAGACATAAGAATAATGTGCCGCACTATCCCCTCTACTCAACCCCAGTGAGTGAACCTCCTCTGATAAGTGATTCATACAGGAAAGCTTAGCACCTTGCACTTTGTTTACAAAATAGTTTTAAGTGGGGTTCTGTTGAAGTACGTTATTATTTATAACTGTTCAGTAAAGTATGGTCTGTGAAAAGTCAAGATTTATTTTGTCTGTTAAGACACCCATGTGACCCCCACACAATATCCTCTCTCCAGATTCAAACAGTACATTAACAATTCATTTCTAATCCAGATACACGCAAATGACAATTTAATCACAAAGCAACATACTGGCTCACTACAGTGCACTATCCAAAATGTGCTCTTAAAGCCTTCTTCAACTGTATAGTGTTTTGGTATACTCTTGCAATTGGTCTTGGGCCTGGATGTTCAAAGTCAGAGACGCTTTCCAGTTCCCCTCCTCCATCTTGCTAGTAATAGTTCCCCATTTGCCTCACAAATATGATGAGTCACACCACAAAGGAATAATAGGAATAGTTGGCTCACTGAGATTCAGCCTAGTCATGAGACAAATCCAATGTCCTTTCAATCTACCAGATGCACGTTCAACAATCATCTTGCACACTGCTCAGGTGATAGTTACATCTTTCCTGACTGTTGTCCAAGAGCCCAACATGTGGCTTCATAAGCCAAGGAACCACAGGGTAGACTGGGACCCATAATAATCACAATCAGGATTGCAAGTACACCAATGTGAATGTCTGTTCCAGGGAAAATCTCTATGTATGCAGCTTGTCATGAAAGTCATGTGTTCCTGAAAATGCAAGTGTCATGCACTTTGCCAGACAGCCAATGTTAATCTCAGTGAAACATTTACCAGTGCTTGCATAAAGGGAGGTTACTTACTATAACCGATGGTTCTTTTAAAGGTGTGATCCCTATCTGGATTTCATGTGGGTACACATGCGTGCCAAGCACCAGAGCCGGAACTGTTTGAAGTATTCTCTGTTGACCTGTGCACCATGCGTGGCCCATGCAGAGGTGTCCAAAGTTTTATGAGGCTGCGCGGGTCAATGTCCCCTCAGCTCCCTCTTATAAGCAGGCTTTGAGCCTGCAGCAGAGGGGATGAGGGTGGGATTGGAATCCAGATAAGAACTACACCTCTCGAAGAACCATCAGTCACAGAAAGTAACCTCCCTTTCTTCTTCAAGTGCTGGTCCCTATGTGGATTCTCTCTGTGGGTAGCGTAGTGAGTAGTAATCAGTTTGGAGGTGGAAGCAAGGCCTCATTGGAAGTAAGGGTTTGTAGTACTGCTTGGTCAAGTGCTGCATCTGCTGCTGCTGAATGGGAAAGGACGTAAGGAGTGGTGAATGTGAGGATGGAGGACCACAATGCTGCTTTACAAATCTCATGCCATGGGATGCCAGCGAGTAAGGCTGATATGGTAGCCTGTGCTCTTGTGGAGTGGGCAGTGATGCCCAGTGGTGGAGAGAATTGTAAAAAGGGAGTAACACTCCATGATGCAGTGGTAGATCCATTTTGAGATGCACTTGGAAGAAAGAGCGCTGCCTCTGAAGTGTTCCGCCATAGGGAGAAAGCAGCTCGGAAAGTGCGGGTGCATTGGAGGTAGAAGGCTAGTGCACAGCAGACATCAAGCGAGTGTAGGATATGTTCTCTGGCGGAAGTGTGTGGCTTAGGGTAAAATGTTGGAAGATGGATGACCTGACTGAGACGGAACAGTGAAGCCACCTTAGGAAAAAACTTGGAGTGGAGTCGTAGGGAGACTTCATCCCTATGGAATACTGTGAATGGTGGTTCTGCATCATGGCTGCTAATTCACTGATATGTCAGGCGGAAGTGAAAGCCACTAAAAAAATCACCTTCCTTGAGAGGTGGGAGTAAGAGTGAACAAGTGATTAAACGCTCAAAGGGTGGTTTGGGGAGGGCCAAGAGGACAAAGAGGAACCGGGGAACTACAGACCAGTCAGCCTCACCTCAGACCCCACAAAAACAAGGACAAGTGCAGAGTCCTGCACTTAGAACAGAAGAATCCCATGCACTGCTACAGACTGGGGACCGACTGGCTAGGCAGCAGTTCTTCAGAAAAGGACCTGGGTGTTACAGTGGACAAGAAGCTGGATATGTGTCAACAGTGTGCCCTTATTGCCAAGAAGGCTAATGGCATACTGGACTGCATCAGTAGCAGCATTGCCAGCAGATCGAGGGAAGTGATTATTCCCCTTTATTCCGCACTGGTGAGACCACATTTGTAGTACTGTGTCCAGTGTTGGGCCCCCCACTACAAAAAGGATGTGGACAAATTGAAGAGTCCAGCGGAGGGCAACAAAAATGATTAGGGGGCTGGAGCACATGACTTATGGGGAGAGGCTGAGGGAACTAGGCTTGTTTAGTCTGCAGAAGAGAAGAATGGGGGGTGGGATTTGATTGCAGCCTTTAACTACCTAAAAGGGGGTTCTAGGGAGGAGGGCGTTAGGCTGTTTTCAGTGGTAGTAGATGATAGAACTAGGAGCAATGGTCTCAAGTGGCAGTGGAGGAGGTCTAGGTTGGATATTGGGAAAAGCTTTTTCACTAGGAGGGTGGTGAAACACTGGAATGGGTTACCTAGGGAGGCAGTGGATGGGTTGCACCAGCAAGACAGGGAAGTTAGTACCATTGGAGGGAGGGAAGCCATTTGTTGAGGTAGTCCCATTGTGGCACATACACAGAGCGAAGCCATAACTGAAGGCACCTCATGTGAAGGCAGGCGTATGACATGAGAGCACTGCATGCTGCCATATGTCCCAGAAGTGACACGCAGTGATGGAGACGTGTGCATTGGTAGCATCAAAGTCGCATGATTAGGAATGTGAGAGTGGCAAACCAGTCTTTCGGAAGGAATGCCCTTCCTACACAGGAGTCCAGCCAGGCTCCTATGAAGGTAAGGTGTCTGGCTGGTGCCAGGCTGGACTTCACCTCATTGATGCGTATGCTCAAACTGGTAAGGAGTTCCTGCCGCATGCAAATAGCAACAAGGAAGTTGTCACGTGATGCCACCACTAGGAGCTAGTTGTCCGGGTAAGGAAAAAATGAGTGACCCCAGCATCCCATCTGCACTGCCAATATGGTAAAGACCTTTTTGAACATGCGAGGGGTGCTGGCAATCCTGAATGGGAGTATGCGAAATTGGTAATGGGAGTGTCTTATTGTAAAGCAGAGAAATTTGCAGTGGGCATGTGGATGTCCACATGGAAGTATGCATCCTTCATATCAAGAGCTGTGAACCATGATCCAGGTGAAAGGGAGGGCATGATTTTGGGGGAGAGTAGTCACGTGGAAGCATAATTTGTGGATAAACCGCTTCAGTGTCTGCAGATCCAGGATGGGGCAGAGATCTCCTCCCTTTTCCGGTATGAGGAAATAGAGGGAGTAGAAGCCATGGCCCGATACTGATGTGGGGTGCATTCTATGGCTCCTTTGTTGAGGAGTGTGCATGCTTCCTTTTAGATGAGGTCCAGTTGTGTTGGCCCTGGGGAAGGTGGCGCAGGGGGAAGGTGTGGAATTCTGTAAGATATTTCATGTGTATGACATCTAGCACCCATTGATCAGTGGTAATCTTGCTCCAGTTGTGGGCAAAGAGAGCAAGACAGGCCCCAAAGATGATTGGGGAAGCCAGGGAAGAGTTGAGGAAGGGTCTGCGGTTCTCTACTGGGAAGTCAAAAGGGATGTTTTGAGGAGTGCTGATGAGAGGTAAAAGCAGTAGAGGTAGATGTGGCAGAAAATCTAGGTCACTGAGATCGTGGATGGCAACGTGACAGGTCAGTTGGGGTATCGTGGTCAGAAAGGTGTTGTGATAGTGGGCAGGGGCCAGAGTATAGAAGCCAAAGAACCACAGGGTAACCCAGGGGTCCTTCAGAGAGTGCAAACTCTTGTCAGTCTTATCACTAAATAACTTTTGGTTATCAAACAGGAGGTCTTTCAGGGTGGTTTGGACCTCCTTGGGAATCCCAATGTTTGAAGCCATGAGTCCCTCCTGAATACCACCCCTGAGGCAAGGGACCACACCACTGTGTCCACTGCATTGACTACTGCCTGGAGGGTGAACTAGGCCAATAGCCTGCCCTCATTGTGACGGATTGGAACTCAGTCTGTTTGTTCTCTGGCAGGGAGACTACAACTCCACCAACTCTGCGTAAGACCTGAAGTTGTACTTTGCTAGTATGGCTTGATAACTGGCAATGTGGAACTGCAGGCCTGCTGAGAAATATACCTTCTGACCAACGAGATCAAGTTACTTGGCTGCACGCTTTGGAGAAGTGGTGCGGAAATGCTGCTGTCTGGCGCAGTGCATAGCTGCCTGCACTACTAGCGAGTTGGGTGATGAAAAGAAAGTTACATCCTCGGCTGGGACAAAGTAGCATCTCTCTGCATCTCTCTCTTAGGTGTTGGGATGCAGGATGCTGGCATGTGACAGATTGCCTGGGCTGGCTGAAGGATAGCCTGATGGATGTGGAACACAATCCGTGATGGTTCTGTAGGCTGTCAAATATCCAAGAATTCAACCTAGGAAGCCATCACATCCTCTGCTGTGAAGTTAAGGGCTGTTGCCATGTGGTGTAAGAGGTCCAGGTATTGCCCCCGATCATCTGGTGGAGAGAGGAACAGAGGAATAAGCATCTCGACCAGGGATGATGATCCTCCAGTTAGTACCAGCCGTTCCAACGGTGGCGGGGCATAATAGTATCCCGTGGGTCCTCATAGATTGAGGGGGTGTTTTCCAAGGGAGGTCCTTATTGTGGTGGTGGTGCTCCTAGGCCATGACAGAGGTCCCAATGATGCCAGTAGGGCCAAGGATGTCGGCCCCTTTATGGCAGCAGGCTGTCTGGGTACCAGAACCATTGTTCCACTGGAGATGCGTACGATTGTAGGTATGCCTGGTAATGGTATTGTGGGTTATGCACTGGTGAGAAGTGCAGCCCCAGTGAACCCAATGACCACTCAGAGTTCGAGTGCTGCTCAGGAAAGGGTGGAGCCACCTGGACCAATAGAGCTGGCAGTGCTGATATGGCCTGTGATGTCTTCCTGGTCCTTGTCAGAGGCGGTGTGTATGGAAGTTGTGAATCATAGAATATTAGAGTTGGAAGGGACCTCAGGAGGTCATCTAGTCCAACTCCCTGCTCAAAGCAGGACTAACCTCAGCTAAATCATCCTGGCAAGGGTTTTGTCAAGCGGCAGCTTAAAAGCTTCTAAAGATGGAGATTCCACCACTTCCCTAGGTAACCCATTCCAATGCTTCACTACCAACCTAGTGAAAAACATTTTCCTAATGTCCAACCTAAACCACCCCCACTGCAACTTGAGACTGTTGCTCCTTGTTCTGTCATCTGCCATCACTGAGAACAGCCTAGCTCCTTCCTCCCTGGAACCCCCTTTCAAGTAGTTAAAGGCTGCTACCAAATCCCCCCTCATTCTTCTCTTCTGCAGACTAAACAGGCCTAGTTCTTTCAGCCTCTCCTCATAAGTCTTGCGCTCCAGCCCCCTTATCATTTTTGTTGCCCTCCGCTGGACTCTCTCCAACTTGTTCACATCCTTTTTGTAGTGGGAGGCCCAAAACTGGACACAATACTCCAAAAGAGGCCTCATCAATGCTGAATAGAGGGGAATAATCAATTCCCGCGATCTGCTGGCAATGCTCTTACTAATGCAGCCCAATATGCCATTAGCCTCCTTGGCAACCAGGGCACACTGCTGACTCATATCTAGCTTCTTGTCCACGGTAACCCTCAGATCCTTTTCTGCAGAACTGCTGCCTAGCCCGTCGGTCCTCAGTCTTTAACTGTGCATGGGATTCTTCCATCCTAAGTGCAGGACTCTGCACTTGTCCTTGTTGAACCTCATCAGATTTCTTTTGGCCCAATCCTCCAATTTGTTTAGGTCCTTCTGTATCCTATCCCTCCCTTCCAGGATATCTACCACTCCCCCTATCTTAGTGTCATCTGCACACTTGCTGAGGGTGCAATCTACCCCATCCTTCAGATCATTAATTAAGTAGTTCATCTGCTGGAGAAGGGGGCTCTGTGATGTGGCTGGGACCTGTCCAGTGGCCAGAGCAGCTATGCTAGGGGTGTTAGTAGTTAGAGCAGGGGTCGGCAACCTTTGGGAAGGGGCGTGCCAAGTCTTCCTCCCAACCCTGTCCCATGTGCTGTGGACCCAGCGCCCTGGCCAGTGGCATACAGGTGTCTGGTGCCTGATGGCCACTATTTGTATTTGCACCACCCCAGTGGTGGGGGCAGAAGGGGTGTCCTGCTCTCCCTTTCCGCCCCACCCCCCAATTGCGGGGCTGGTCAGTGCGGTACAGCAGCAGTGGCATAACAAGGAGGCCATGCCCCTGGGTACCAGCCTGGGGGGGGCGCTGGCCAGGCCCTCCTCTGAGGAGCCTTCCCTCCCTGACATCCCCAGTGGCCGCACTAACCCGGCCCCTCTAGCAGGGGCAGAAGTGAGAGGGGCAGATGCCCCCAGTCTGCCCAGCAGTGGGGTATAGGAAGGCTGCCTGGCCCCTGCATGCCTGGGGTTCCTGCGGCTCCCTCAGTGCTCCCAGTTTGCGGGCAGAGAAGGGGCCGGGAGGATGGGAGGCTGTGGGGCCAGGTTGGCGCAGCTGCCAGGGATGTCAGTGGGGGGGTGACCAGCTCATCCTCCGAGGGCCCAGCTGGCATCCCCCACAGGCCGGCGCCCAGGGGCATGGTTCCCCCCAGTACATCACTGGCCCTGGCCAGGAGCCACCCCAGACCCAAGCAGTGCCACAAAGCAGCCCCCGTCACCCTGCCCTCACCTTTCTCCTACCTGACATGGACCCAGTGCCCTGGCCAGGAGCTGCTTCTGGGCCCAAGAAGTGCCACACAATGGCCACTCGCCCCTCCCAGCCCCTTCCCTTCCGCCTCTCCCTGTCCCTGACACGTGCCACTCTTTTTGGCATGCATGATATAGATTGCTGACCCTTGGGTTAGAATCTGCCCAGTGTGAGAAGCAATAGGGGTGTGTTCAATGCTGGCCAAAAGAGGCCCAACAGACCTGAGGGGCGTGGACGGGACTGGAGGAAACAGCAGTGTGCTGGTTGTTGAGGTGGTCATGGATGTGTTTAGTCTTCTGTTCTGCCTTGGATCTCTTTGGAGCAGGTGCCTCAGGTTGGCATGTGACTTCTCACCCGGTGTACCCCATCTTGGGGTCTGTCCTGCCCAGGGATCCCCCTTTATGCCAATGTCCATGCTTTTTATGGGCCTTATGGGTCTTTACTGGTGCTGTCAGTACCACCAGTGACATACCAGCAGAGGACGAATGCACCGTCAGCACAGACAGGCGCTCTGGTGGGTCCATCGGCGCCACTTCTGAGTGTGCATGCAGACACATTGCCTCCTCCATGAGGTGTTTGTGGAGTCTAAGCTCTCTAGCTTCACAGGTTCGTGCTGGGAAGGATCGGCAGATGGAGCATCAAGCAAAAACATGGGTCTCACCTGGACAATAGAGGCAGTATTGATGTTTGTTGCTAACCAAAAAGGAATGTGGGCAAGAAGCACAGTTCTTAAACCTAATTTGCAGGGCATAATCCCCTGGAATGGGTGGGACGGCTCGGATAGAATCCAACGATGGCAGCTAACTATACTAACAATCTTGCTAATGAACTATCACAAGAACAAACTATGTATACTATAACTATTAATTTTTTTCCCCTAGCTATGCAGTTTTGAAGGCAAGGAGGAAACTGAGGGGGCATCAACCCACACAATCTCAGACTCAAACGTCAGACTCAAGCGTGTGAACCACGCATGGCGTGCAGGTCAACAAAGACTACTTCAAACAGTTCCGGCTTTGGCACATGAGCACCCACTTCGACCAGAATTCAAAGAAGAACCAGAGAAAAGAATTCCTTTCTGTTTATATATTCAGAAGCAAGACAGAATCGGGATATGTCTCTCATATATTGCTCCATTGCAGTTCGGCAAGCCCATAGCATCGAACCCATCTATAATTTCCTGCACATTGCCCAGATTCACAGTCCTGCTCAGCAGGCTATGTTTAATGGCTTTCCACACCTGATGACAGACTTCCCAACCTGAAATTGATTGCCCATAGATAGATAGCAATCCAGGGCTGCTAGTTCCACAGCATGATTGCCAACTGTTTCGCCACTGTCAAAGCGGCTCTGATTTTGGTGTCTCTGTGCTGGAAGAATGGGGCAAACTCTGCACACAAGTTGAAAAATGTGGCCTTCTGCATTCCAAAGTTCTGCTGGTCACCTTAGATTTGCGACACAATGTGATCCAATAATTCAGTGCTCATTTCATGGGCCCAGAAGCAGTACTCCACTGTGTGCAGCTGGTTAATGTCTGTAGTACCTGGCCATTTTATTCCCTGCTTGCAGCATCCACTCCTCAAATTTCTCATTTACACTGCTGTATGCCTGGTCAGTGTGGTAGACTTGAGATTCTACAAATACAGAAGAAACAGGCCCAGGTGCCCCTTCTCTACAATAGACACAAGAACTCCAACATTCTGTTCATCATCTATGCTCCTGCCAGTGAGATTGCAGAGAGATCGAAAACTGGTTCAAGCAATGTGGGAATTTTAAAAAATGGCAAAAAAAGATATGATTATGGGATGGAGACTAGAGTAGAGCAAATTGTGGGAACTTAAATCTAAGCTTCCTTACAATTTCTTAATAAGAATGCTGACGCCCTACAATGCACTTCCTAAATGTCCGACAAGGCAGTCTGCCAGATCATATAGTACACACTGGGAAGCCTGGCCACAGCAATGTGTGTCTTGACAATACAACTTCTCATAGTGAGGACAGGACACACCAGCAAAGTGTGCACACACAATAGCAATGTTACAATGTCAGCAGCTGTATGTTGGTAAAAATACTACTGGTAAAACTTTCTAGTATAGGCATGGCCTAAGTGTTAGAGCAGAAAATTCAGGCAGATGTCTTCCTGTACACTGGAACCAACATCATGATGTCATGCCACCAGAGTGGCACATCTAAATACAGCATAAATTATATTTACATTCATTGTTCTCACATTGTGATGCAGCATCAGCAAGCCTAATGGTGATTTAATTGCTTGTGAATAAAGCCCCCTTAAAATTAAGATGACCCAAGAAATCTCAAGATAAGTAGCAACCTAATTGCACAAAAACAAATCAGAATCAGCACTATTTAATAGGCCACTACCAAGATTTAAATAATTTTTTTTGCCCCCATCCCTCCCTGACACATCCAGTACACCACAAAACCTGGAATGTAGACAGTTTTAGGGTCCTTTTGTGCTATTCTGGAGCATGGGGCAGGATCTGGCCCACAGTCTATTTGTTAAGTGGCTTTGTTTCGAATAACATAATACAAATTTAAATTTGAAAACCGTTTTTACATCAAATCTATCTTTCTGCACGAATGCAACTTGCAGCTTTTGTGTTAAAACTGTGAAACAGAAGGTAGTTTTGTTTATAGTCTAGTACTTCCTAGTTCACATACATTATCTACATCTTCAAGAAGCTAAAAAAAACTCCCTAAGCTTTAACTGCCCTGTCCCACTGTATATTCTGTTCTGTTTGTACTATCCTCACTATAGTCTGAATCCAGCAAAGCTCTTAAGTACATACCTAGGACTAGAGAGTTACATACAAGTTTAAGTGCTTTGCTAGATTTTGGTATTAATGAATATTCATATCCAACGTATTTTTCAAAACATGCTACAGGAACAAAAATATACCAAATATACAATTTTAAAAAAATAAATTAATGATACATGTATTAGCACAGTAAGAGCATTTAACTCTGAAAGAGGTTGAAACAGATGTATTCATCTTAATAGGAATAGAAATCATTTTACTAAAATAAATAGATCACAGAAAACTGGATATAATTTATTACCTTACACAGTCTGCTAAATTCAATACAAGAATACACTTCAATGGAGAAATTGTCTTCAGACTGATATCTGTAATCTTCTGGCAATCAGCCATATAAATGTGCTTAATTTGTGGGCAGGATTTGCTCATCAACTTGAAACTTAAATCAGTAATCCGATTATTCCCTATTGAAATACATGAGGGTATAAATATGTATTAGCCATGCATTAAGGACTTGATCCAAACCCACACTGAAATCAACTGAAAGGCTCCTACTGATTTCAAATGAGCCAGATCAGACTGTAAAAGCATAAATTAATAATTCTGCTGAAATACTGTAAAGTCACTGACCTTCAATTCTGACCTTGACAAGTTTACATTCAGAAAGGGCTTTAAAAGCTACATCAGAAAGATGAGGAGAGTCCAGAAAAACAACAGACATAATCTGCTGGCATTTTTCAACTAAAGCCTTTGAAGAAAACAAAAAAAGATGATTAAACAGAACAGATAATGGTATGTTATGTAGCCAAAAGCTAACTAATATTTTGTTCATTGATCTAATAACCATTATGTATTCTTTTAATATAGCTATAACCCAATTTTAATATTAAACTTTTAAGCTGTGTCCAATGGTACAGATAATCAATTTAAAATCTTGTATTATTTTTTTTATCATCATTTGAAACACAAGGAAAAGAAGTCAATGATCTGACAGATACCAGGGGGCAGAAACACAAGAGTAGGGGTTTAGTATAACTATTAGATTTGCAGAAGCTTGAAAAGCTTTTACTGTATCTGTGGCCCTTCGATTTTTATGCAGAACTCCTCATTAAAATCAACAGGTAATTGTCCACAAAAAAATCAGTGATTGGCCTGATATTCTATATTAATGGCCAGCCAAATTTTGATTTAATACAAAATAAAGACAAATATGTCTTATTCATATGCTAGGAGATCATGCTTTGATTGTGCCAATGCATACATGGGAAAAGATGGAACAACTGCTAAAAGTTTCTGAGAGTAATCAAGAATAAAAAGGATTTATAAATCTGGTCTGGTATAAAATTGATCCAATTTGTTTGGTGATTTAAAAAAAAATATATTCTTGTTAAAAGTGATTAAGGGTGAAACTGCCCAATTGGATTGCATATGAACAACTCCCTTGGAAGTCAATGTGATGGTATACACATATTCAATGGCAGAAATTTCCCCTAAATGCAAGATTGTTTTCAATTTCTTACTTGAATACATTTGTCTGTAAGAGTTGGCATATCATTGATTATCAAGTGTTTAATCCCACTGCAGCTGTTTGCAATATATCTGAAGCCATCAACAGAGATCTGATTTTAAAAAAAAAGAAATCTGATTTTAAAAAAGCATTTACATCTTGCAGGAAACTGAACAAAGAAAAAAACCGTTACTAACTTTTCTGTAACAGTTGTTCTTTGAAATGTGTTGCACATGTCCATTCCCATGTAAGTGTGTGATTACCCCACGCACAGCTGTCGGAATTTTTTCCTCTCTTGGTATCCGTCGGGTCAGCTCCAGTGCCCATTAGTGCCACATGCTCATAGCATCAGTATAAAAGGCCCTACCGACCCAGTTCCCCTTCAGTTTCTTCTTACCTACTGACTCCAATAAGACGGGATAGTGTGGGTTTTGGAATGGACATGTGAAACACATCTCAAAGAACAACAGTTACAGAAAGATTGGTAACCTTTTTTCTTCCTCAAGTGTTTGCACATGTCCATTCCAATGCAGGTGACTCATAAGCAGCTGTACAGGTGGTGGGCTCAGAGTTCAAGGAAAGGCTGACAGCAAGACTGCGTGGCCAAAGTTGGCATCATCTCTAGCCTGCTGCATGATGGCATAGTGCGTGGAGGCCATGTGCACTGACAACCAGGTTGCTGCTCTGCAGCAAGATATCTTGAATAGGGACTTGTACTAGGAAGGCAGCTGAGGAGGCCTGCAATTTTGTGGAATGCGCAGTCAGGGTAGCTGGGGGTAGGACACCTATGAGTTCATAACATGCTCAAATATGTATGCATGAAGTATGCATGAAGTAATCCAGAATGAAATTCTCTGGGTGGAGATGGGAAGGCCCTTCATTCTTTCTGTTGTCACTATGAACAGCTGAGTCGATCTGTGGAATGGTTTGGTGCTTTGTACAAAGAAAGCCATAGTCCAGGGGTCGGCAACCTACCGCGGCTCGCCGTGGCTGAAGAGCCGCATGCGGCTCCAGAGCCACGGGTTGCCAACCCCTGCCATAGTCCATCTAACATCCAAAGAGTGTAGCCGTTGTTTCTCTCTCTTCAGATGCGGTTTAGAGTAGAATAGCAACAGGAAGATTACTTGACTGCAATGGAATTGTGAAACCACCTTTGGGAGGAACAATGGCTGCGGACACAGATATATCTTATCCTTGAAGAAGATCATATATGGGGATTCTGAGGTAAGGGCCTGTATCTTGGAAACCCTTCTGGCCGAAGTGATGGCCACTAAAAAGGCCACTTTCCAGGAGAGGTACAACAATGAGCACATTGCTAGTGACTCATACAGTAGACCTGTGAACTTTGACAGGACAAGGTTCAGATCCCAGGGAGGAATAGGTTCTCTTACCTAGGGATATACCCTCTCCAGGCCTTTATGAAAACAGATAACCATCTTGTGTGAAAAAATGGATTGGTTGTTGACTTTGGGATGGAAGGCTGAGATGGCCACTAGGTGAACCTTGATTGAAGAGAGGGCCAGACCTTGTTACAGAAACAGAAGACACTCCAAAATGAGATACAGTGAGAACTGCGTAAGTGGAATTCCCTGTTGGGAGGAACAGATGGAGAACTGCTTCCATTTTGCAAGATAGGTGGCCCTGGTGGAGGGTTTTCTACTGCCTAGTAGGACTCTATGGACTTGTTCTGAGCAAGCTCACTCTTCAGGACCCAGCCATGAAGCTTCCAGGCCATCAGATGGAGAGAGCTGAGGTTCAGATGAAGCAGTTGACACCAGCCTCGGGAGATCAGGTCTGGATGTAGCAGAAGCAGTAGTGGGACATTCGCCGAAGTGGGTCTTAGGGCTACCTCCATGAGAAGGACCTTCAAACTTGTTTCCTGGTCTTTCTTGGTGTGGAGTTTGAAGTCCCTGCAAATTTGGCAGTGGTCTTTCCTGTGAGATTCCCCTAAGTACTTGAGACAACTCAATGGCATTGACTTGCCACAGGAAGTGCAGGGCTTGAAGCCTAGCAACAGAGGAATGCCCAGGAACCAGGAAGGTGGACAACCTTGCTAACTAAATGTGGAAACGTCCAAAACTATTAAACTAATAGAACTAACTACTAACTACCAAAATACAATAACCATTTACACTAAAGTAGAAAAAGCCACAAGGAGGAATTTCCTGAGAAATTAAAGGAGTTCAACAAACATCCGGGGCAGTAAGAAAGGGGAACAGCACAGCCCCTTATACCAGAGCTATAAGTGCATGACACCAGAGGGCGCTGGCACCGACCCATCATATACCATTCAGGGTGCATATACATCTTCATTGGGATGGACATGTGCAAGCACTCGAAGAACAGTATGGTAAGAGTCAGAGGTATGTTCCAATATTGCAGAATTGCTTGTACCTCCATACTGAGTGAACTATAAAATGTAACCATTCAAACTATTAAACAAGTAAAGAACATGCATACAGTATTAGTGTAATAAATTACTTATTTATAGTGGCTTGAGATGTTTGATTTGGCACTTTAAAGAACTAAATAGTAGTTCATCTAGCACTTTAGAGGAGGGGAATTTCAAAATCTAAATCCTGGTCTGAATTTCACAGCTTGCTCCTATCACTATAGTGGACCTAACCCAAGCCCTGGGATGCTCAGAATCCAGATCAGAAATTTGTGGCTCAAGCCCATTTATAAAATAAATATTTTTGAACAAAATAAAACAAGAGTATAATAAACATATGTTTTCAGTTTCTTCTGAATATAAGTGCTGTCTTCTGAGAACTGGTTCATCTAACGTTATAAACTAGAGAGCTTCAAAAGAATTTATAGTAGTGCTGATAATAATACCTAGGTCTTATATAGTGCTTTACATCAGTAGATCTCAAAGTGCTTCATGTTCTTTTTAATATATTAATCTGCACAATATCCCTCTGAGTCAAGGAGTGCTTTTATTCCCATTTTTACAGATGGGGAACTGAGGCACAGAGAGGGTAAGTAACTTGCCCAAAATAACACAGGAAGCCGGTGGTGGAACAGGGAATTGAACCCTACTTTATCAGTTCATGTTATTTCCAGTAACGCTGGTTGTCCAGCCTGATGAGATTCTATAAAGGTAAATGCCTTTTTTTTTAATAAATGTAAAGTTAAAGTCATGTACCTATTGAATAAATAATGCCTTCAATGGGTATATCTACACGGCAAAGAAAAACCTGCAGTTGGTCTGTGCCAGCTGACTGGGGTTCGCAGGGCTTGGGCTGCAGAGCTGGTGCATTGCTGTGTAGACTTCTAGACTTGGGCTGCAGCCCGGACTCTAGGGCCCTGTGGAGTGGGAGGGTCCCAGAGCTCAGGCTCTAGCCCAAGCCCAGAAATCTACGTAGCAGTGAAACAGTCCTGCAGCCCATGCCCCACAAGCCCGACTTGGCTGGCACAAGCCAGCCACAGATTTTTCTTTGCTGTGTAGACATACCACATGAGTGTTAGCCCACAGAAGATATGTGGGCTTTTGGGGTTTTACAGATATTCCCCATTCTGAGAAAGAACTACTTAGGAAATATTATGGGTAAGTCACAATTTTTCCATTTCATGCTGCCCCTTTCTACCATCCAAGTGTGGGTTCAGGGTTCTTCCCCAGCTGGCTGAACAGTCAGTTATAAAATAAATATAAGGGCTGAATTTATCAGGTTCTCCCTGAGTAGTAAGCCACAGGTCAGCTAGAGAAAAAGAGACTTCAGCACAAAGATTCTAAAAGATATATTGAGCAGAAGAGAAAGATAAGGCTTCGTGACATACTGGCAAATGGAGGATGTGTGGTCCCTCTGGACCTCTTCTATTCCATAACACAGACCCAAATGTGTCAGTCCCCCCAGCAGTAGCTGCCAAGAGCCCTAGAGATGGGTTCATGCCCACATGCTGCAGGGGAGGACTAGATTTGACAGGAAATTGAAAGTAGTGGAATAAGGGAGTGAAAATAGACTCAACTTTGTAGACAGCCATGCAACTTCCATATCTACTAAAGTTAGTTTGTTCTACACCAAAAGAAAGGTTAACTACCTTCCATACCCAGAATTCTTGTTGTGTGGTCCCTGTCTATATTCCACTGTGGGTTACACATGTGCTCCACGTGTTTGAGTCCAGAAGATTCTTTGTTATGTACCTGCATATTTCCTCCCCTGGTGCTCTGATCCAAGTTCATAAGAAGTAGTGCAGACTGACTGCCTCTCTAGATCCTTTTCTACCACAAATCATCCAAAGCAGAGGAGAAGGAGGACAGATAGTGGAATACAGACAGGGACTTCATATGTTGAAGAACTCTGGTTATGGAAGGTAGGTAACCCCTCTTTCTTCTGTGAGTGGTGGTCCCTATGTGCATTCCACTGTGGGTAACTGTCAAGCAATATTAAGAAGGAAGTGGGTGCAAGGACCCTTGCAGTATTCAGGACTGAAGGACTGCAGACCGAAAGGATGCATCAGCTGAAGAGCCATGCACCAGAGCATAGTGTTCTGTGAAAGTTTGAATGGAATTTCATGTGACTGCTTTGCATATGTCAACGAGAAGTACTCCATGAAGTGAAGCTACCTTTGCTGTGATGGAATGAGCCCTCACTCCATGCTGTGGAGGAGTTTCAGACAACTAGTAGCAGAGCAAGGCCTTATCTACACTAGAAAGGTTTGTTGACCGTAGTTACATCAGTGATTGAAAAGTGCTGTAATTACAGTGCTCACGCCTGTCCACACAGCACTCATTGTGTCACCAAAGCACGTCCATGCTTGGTTTCTAGTATGGACAGTGAGAACAGTGCACCGTGGGCAGCTATCCCACTGTGCAACTTGTCACCTTTTGCCACTAAGAATTGTGGGAAGGAGGAGAGGAGCATGGTGCATCATGGGTGCTGGCTCAATGTCCCATGATGCATTGATTTCCGTCCCATCATTCATTGTGTTCCTGGCTACATTTCATGCCATTTTTCACTGGCCCCATTTACTGTGCACCCAACATCTATATCTGAAAGGATGGATCCTGCACTGCTCTCCATTGTTGCTGTCAGCATTCTGAACACATCATGGTTTGTCGTGCAGTACATCATCAGCTCCAAATCAGAACAGGAATCCGAGGCACCAGACCTGCTGTGTGACATTTAAACAAACAGCACCACATTACTGTTTGGCTTAATGGAGTATCTGCACATGTGGCACCACCACTTTTGGGCACATGCGACAAACACTGAGTGGTGGGATCGCATCATTATGCAGGTCTGGGATAACGAACAGTGGCTGCAGAACTTTCGAATATGCAAAGCCACCTACATGGAACTCTGTGAGGAGGTCACCCTTGCCTTGCAGCACAAGGACACCCAAATGAGAGCTGCCCCCTTGGAAGAGAAGCATTTGACGATCACCGTGTGGAAATGCACCTTCAGACTGCTACCCGTTGGTCGCTGATCAGTTTGGAGTCAGGAAGTCCACCGCTGGAGCTGTGTTATCACAAGTGTGCAGGGCCATTAACTGCATTCTTCTGTGAAAGACTGTGATTCTGGGCAATGTTTGGTAAATAGTAGATGGCTTCATGGTGATGGGATTTCCTAACTGTGGCGGGGCAATAGATGGCATACATATCCCAATTTTGGCCCCAGACCATTTTGCAATGGAGTACATCAGTAGAAAGGGGTACTTCTCTATGATATTGCAGGCACTTGTGGATTGCCATGGGCGTTTCACTGACTTTAATGTGGGTTGGTCAGGAAAGGTGCATGACGCTCGTATCTTCAGAAACACTGGCCTGTACAGGAAGCTACAAGCAAGGATTTTCTTCCCAGACTAAAAGATTCCAGTGAGGGATGTTGAGATGTCCCTAGTGATCCTGGGAGACCCAGCCTACCCAGTAATGCCATGGCTCATTAAACCTTACACAGGCAATCTGGATAGCAGCAAAGAGTGCTTCAATAGCAGGCTCAACAGGTGCCGAATGACCACTGAATGTGCGTTTGGCAGATTAAAAGTGCACTGGAGGTGCCTTTATGACAGGCTGGACCTAAATGAGGACAATATTCCCATGGTTATAGCCGCCTGCTGTGTCCTCCATAATTTATGTGAAGCTAAGGGTGAAAAGTTTGGCCCTGGATGTACTGCAGAGGTGGATCGTCTTGACTCTGCATGCGAACAGCCAGATGTTAGAGGTACTAAAGGGGCACAACCATGGGCCATATGGATCAGGGAGGCATTGAGGGCCTATTTTGAGAATGAGAGTGTTTGTGAACAGCGCTGTGCCATTCTACAACCGCTATCTAATTTGAGCTGTATATCGGTGACACACGAAAGTACTGTTTGCAACACAGAAATAAAAAGTGCTTATTGTTCTCAGATCTTGCCTTTATTACACGCAAAAGAGTTCACAACACAAAACAAACACAGGGCTGGAGGGAAGAAAGCAGTGATGGCCAGTGTGACCTATCATAGTCAGGTGTAAGTCCAACTGTCATTCTCATAGATGTCTGAAGGGATAGAGTATATTAAGGGGTACTGAGATGGGCCGGGAGTTTGGTAGGAATGTGTGTGGGGAGTTTGGGAAGTGTAGGGAAAGCAGTTCTGTAGTGGCTGCAAGAGGGGCTGCACAACTCTGTCTGCAATGACACTATTGTCTTTAGCACCTCTCTGCTCCTTCATGGCCTTAATCATTCACTCATGTCCTGCCATAACCTGCTTCTGGTTCTCCTTCCTTCCTGTCTCTCCATCTTCTGACTTTCGGACAGTGATTGTCTCCATGCCCTTTTTTCTCTTTTGGCTGCCTCAGAGGACAGGAAGAGCTCCTGGAACATCTCCTTGCATCTCCGGGGTGGCTTTCTTATCATCTAGAGGCAGTTCTCTGGTGTAGGGGTTTTAGCTGCAAAGGTCACATCTATGAAAACACAAGAAACAATGAAGAAAAGCATTATTGTGGGTGTTCTAACACTATAGATGCATTACTGTTAAATACACGTCTTTCTCACTGTCCCCTAGGTAGAGCACACCTCCGTAATCAGCCTGGGAATGGTGAGTTTTGCCAGGGGTGGGGGAGTGAATCATTCAACTGGGTCATGATTCTGGGTGGTTGTTGCTTGGGGCATAAATGCAGGTAAATAGGAGGGAAAATTCAAATTGTGCTACCATTCTACACAGGTGGGGACCATTGAAGACGATATCTCCACTCCTGAGAGTTAACAGAGATGCTAGGATGCATCTTCTCCATGTGAGCAGATTCAAACTGGATCCCTATGCTGCCCGCCTGTGCACTGCTTTGGCCTCTGCAGTGCCAATTGGCGCAGGAAAGTGTTCTACAAGGGGGGAAGGAATAGAGCTGCTCTGCCGAGGAATCTGAGGCTCTGAGGCAAAGAATTGGAGAGCACCTACAGGAAAGTTTCCTAGACATCTTACTGGATGATACCTGTGAAATCTTGGCATGCATTAATGTACTTCTCAGTTGCACTGCTTAGCTGAGCAAGGGAATGGGAAACCACATGGAAAGAAAGCTATCCTTGTAAATTTCTATTCCTTCAACTACCTATATGTTTTAGCAAAGCTTAGTGTCCCCATGCCTCATGTATACAAGCAGCATTAGCTTCCAAACACTTACCAGAGTTCCCCTCTCCTGCATTGTCAACACCAAAGCTGTAGGGCTGGGACTGGCTGAAACCTTCTGGGGTTGAGCCATGATTCCCAACCTCACCAAACGAACCAGTACCCAGCTCTGGGTCATCCTCCAACTCCACCTCCTCATTGACAACTTCTTTGTTGCGGCTGATTCTGGTGTCCGGTGGCCCCAGAGCCATGAAGGTATCCATGAGAGTCTTAGGGGTGGATGTGGGATCACTGCTGAGGATTGCTTCCAGCTCTTTGTAGAAGCGGCAGCTCTTTGGCTCTGCACTAGAGCGACGGTTTGCCTCCCTGGCCTTCTGGTAGCGCTGCTGCTGCAGCAACTTGATTTTTGCTCGGCATTGCAGTGTATCCTGCTTATAGCCTTTCTCCACCATAGCATGAGAAATCTGACTAAAGGTGTCAAAGTTACTTCAGCTGGAGTGGAGCTGAGACTACACGGCTGACTCTCCCCAAATGCCATCAGGTCCAGCAGTTCTGATGCTGGAGAACGCTTCATGTGTGGAGCTGCCATCGTCAGCTGGGAAGATGAGATGCAAGCTCTCCACACTGACTAAACAGGAAGTAGAATTTCAAAAATTCCCAGGAATTTAAAGGGCAGGGGTGGGTGGCTGCAGAGCAGCAAAGCTCAAATTGATGGCCAGAGCGGTCAGGATGGGCAATGTGGGCTGTTTACCACAACATAACCAAACAGTGGTGTCTACACTGACACTTTTTCAGTTGAAGTTTGGCGAAAAAAGCTCTATGCCTCTCATCAAGGTGATTTTATTTTGTCAAAAACACAGGGCAGTTTTGTTGGTGGGGGGTGTGTGTGGGATTTTAGTGTGTACACAAGCACTGTTTTGTCAAAAAAAGCAGACTGTAGGCCAGGCCTTAAAAACAGCAATCAAAGACTTAGACAGTCTTTCTGATGAGATCACCCTTCCTCTCATGATTCCAGAAGGGCAATGAAGAGTCTGGGTGACTTGCTAAAGGGTTATGTTCTCTGAAGCAAGAATACTAGTGCTCAACGCACATCCAATGAATGGAGTCTCTGTTTCTCCTCAGTGGTCTGAGGCTTAGGAAAAAAACAGGCAGGTTTATGGACTGATTTATGTGGAAATCGCAATCTACTATGGGGATACATTTGGGTGGATATATACGAAAACCTGATCTTTATGGAATACAGTATAAGGCGGGTCAATGTGATGCACTGTACCTCAAAGTAGCACCCTGTAACCCCCATATTCATCATTTGTATATGGCTGTGATATTTCATACAATATTCTTACAATACCTTGTAAGGTATCACATTGAAAGGCAAAAACTCATTGTTCTGTCAAAACATGTATATCACTGTGTATGAAGTTATGTGATTTTGCCATATGGTTGTTATTGAAATATACTGTGAATCTGGGAGATGCCCACTGCTAGCTCTCCAGTGGCAATAAAGACCCTCACCCAGGTGGGTGTTAAATGACCACTGACAGCAAGGAATTGCAAACAATAGATTTACAATTAAATAAGAAACAATTGCACAAGCACCACACAACGGAGATTGCTCAACTCTGTGACTCAGCAATGCCCACCAGGACATGTCTGGGCCAGTATTTTTACAGGCACATGGACTCAGGGTATAAGATAAGGGACAGCAGCACTATGATCACCTCTTTCCCCCCCACCCCCCACCTACTTTGAAGACAACAATACGCTGGGAAAACAAAGACTTTGAACTGCGTAGATTGGTCCTTGGCTGAGAAGGGAATTCAGCCTGTGCATTAAAAACTGTAACCTGCCTGTAACATTCAGTGAGAAAAACTATTTTGATATAAATCTTGCTTAGTCTGCCGGAAGGGGTGATTTGAGCTGTTCCTGGGGCAGCCGAACCTTTAAATTGCGCCCCCTCACTATCAGCAGGTATGGGCTGTCTCTGCCTCTCAGGATAGTAATAAATAAAATATGCAGAATTTTGAAGAATTTTAAAATATTGTGTGCAGAATTTTTAATTTTTTGGCACAGAATTCCCCCAGGTTTAAGACTCCACCAGGCGCTGGTGACAGACTGGGACACCTAGGACCAAGACAAACATTCATGGGAACCTGCAGAACACATCCATGACCCAGATCTCCTGCATGCTTTTCAACATGCCTGCTCTGAGAAATCAGGTCCCGTGACCCCTAAACAGCACTCTTGAAATGGGGCTTACTGTCAGGAATCAGAGCCTGCAGCTGAGCTAATCTCCAGGCAGCCTTGTCAGTACAACTGGCCTGTAGCAGGCTGCCTAACTGGCCATATCACCCAAGGGCTGTGGGGACCAGCAGGAGCTTTCTGGCTGTTCAGTGCTGACATCCACCACTGTGCCTGCTTCTGTGCTTCCTTGTTCCTGCTGTCCCTGCCTTGCACCCAGCCTTGCCTCTGTCCTACCTCTAATTTAAATCCCTCTTCACCTGCTACCTTCAGTTCTTTCCCTCTGGTTTGACCCTTGGCTTCAGCTTCTGATTACTGATTACTGATCCCACCTTTGACCATAGTCATCAATGCCTGATGCCCACTCTGACCACTAGGTTAGACTGCCTTCAGCCAGATCAGCTGACACCCCCCACATTAAAAGAGAAATGGAATTTTCATTAGTTACTTCCCTTGTGAACAAACTTCCATCTGTGGAACATATAAGCAGAGTGGGAAAGGGCTGATCTCTGTCTGCATACATCACTGGGGAAAAAAGGACATCAGGAGGGAAGAACCTATTGCAGAGAAGTCAGAAATTCAACTGGGCAATGAAGGTATGGTAAAAGTCAGCGAAACCTGATTGGGACAGAGCTGGAAAAGTGCTATGCTGACAAGGAGTCTCTGGTAAGGATGAAGAAAGGATACAGATAATGGACATAAGGACTGGAAACTGAACAGGTACTGATGAAAACAGCAAGTGGAGAGGGTTGTAGGAAGAGAGGACGTGGGCAGCTGTGGTATGCTCAACAGTGAAATCCAGTCTTCTGCTGTTGGTGGAGGAATAGTAGAGGTACTGCAGCCGGGAAAGGATTGTGATTCAGAACAGGGTATGGAGAGGTGGAGAAAGTGCTGAACCGAGAAGGGGACACTAATGGTAAAGAGACACAAAAAGGGTTGCAGAAATTAGGAAGAGTGGTAAGAAGCCAGTTCAAATTTAGCCATGAAGCTGGGTAGGAACAGCATGGTTGTAGCTCACAAGTTTCTGGAGTTCAATAAACTTTTCAGTAAATTAAACTACAACTGAAAAGACTTTTAATCTCTTTCTCTGGAAAAACATTGTTTTCTGACCAAGGGCAAGCTGATACCACAAATAGCAGCAGTTAAGTATGTTACTCAATACAAAGCCAAAAACAATTCTACTGAGCCAGCCAATAAGATCACTGTCCAGATTTTTTTTTTTTTTGGGTGGGGAACTCCGAGAAGGTTTTTTTTTAAACTGTAGAATGATGGCTCTAAGGCACAAAATTGAGGAAGTTCAGCTGTGAAGTGGCTTTAAGAGGAGATTAGAATAATTTAGTTAGTCCACATCTAAGGCCTGCTGCAATATTATACCTTTTGCCTTATTCTCAAAAGTAAATGTATCAGATCAATTTTATTTTTTACAGTATCTGCTAATTATGAAAAGGTACTTTGGAGACAGACCACTATGTGTAAGAAATATATATTCACAAAACTACCTAATCAATTTATTTTGAATTTCAATTTCTTTAATAGACACTCTTACATCCGAGATTCCTCAAGAGCCTGAAACTGGAACTTAATACTGTATTTCTTGTCTAAAGCTGCCAACCTGAGAATTCCCTTGTGGTCACAGTGGGAATGGTAGAGGGGGAACTTACTTACTGCGCAGCCAACTCCTATGCCAATACCTTCACCCTCACCTCAGTGTACAGAGCAGCATGCCATGGAAAGAAAGGATGATGTTGAATAATTCTCCGCTGGCGTATGATCTCTTAGGAACTATAGCCAACCATTGTACATTAAAACAACTCCTAAGCTGTTCCAACTTTCATTGTGGACAGGGTAGTTGCAGTCTGAGAATCAATGAGTTGGACATTGTTCCTTAACATGTCACCTTCTTCCCCCCAATCCTCCATGGTGACCAGATCTTGACACAGGAGAAAATCTGGTCTCAAATTTCTTGAAAATCTTCCTGCCTCTTATTTAACTGAAAATATTTTTCTGAGCTGGCTAGATAACAATCTAATGACAATTAATTACTTTCAAATCTTTTGTACATTGCTATTTCTGCAATATTGAATCTGATAATGAAAAATCTTCCCATCAAAAAAACACTGCTTGGTTTGCGGAAGCAGCAGGGAAAGAAAATCTTCAGCTTCACAGGCTCCTCATTTCTTGCTGTATAAGTTCCAAAATTTAGCTGTCAGCCACAAGGAAATCTTCAGACTGTGCCAAAATTATCCCAGGCTGACTGATCATGAGTCAGCCAGGAAAGAAACACATCCAGGGTTGCCCTGAGACTCACTGAGTTTTCTGACTTCTTTTTCCATGATTTTATATATGACAACTGGCCTAGATGGAATCTGTAATTTTGCTTGTGAGACAGGAGCAGTTTTGGTCAGTCACACAGTGCCTAAAACAGCATTACAATACACTGCCAAGGATATGTATCACTAAGGAATGGGTATATCCTCCACAACTGAATAGACAGGAGGCCCTCAAAGGTTTTATAGGCTAGCAGCCAATCAGAGTGCTTTCTGTCAGCTCTCCCTTTCCTTAAGCAACAAATATATTGTATTGTAGCAAGAATTTTCCCTGTGATATTTATGGAAGTGTTAAGATCCTTGGACAAAGATTTTAGTGTTATTTTGGATAGTTATTGAAAAACAATACACATTCTACTTATTCCCTTCCAAAAATAATTTGCAGTGGAGTATTTCAGTATCTTTTACAACAGATTTCTATTCTGTTCTCAATTTTTTTTCATTTACTGCTGCTTTTTCATTCAAACAGGCATCCAGTATACTCTACACACCATTTTCTAATGAATGAGGTTAACTTTTAGGTCACTGGTATATCTATTGGTGTTCTACACAACTTGTTCCACAGTTTGCTGTCAGCAAGGCAGTTTCCCTTTTTACTCCATGCTTCCCTGAGTTTGCATAGTGGACATTAGCTAATATAAGGAGAAAGCTGTAGATTGCTATCTTTGTTAATATAGCAACATATCCCATTAACAAGGGCCTTGTCTACACTAGAAAGTGTTGTCAACGCAAGTTATAACGATGATCAAAAAGCACTATAATTATGCTTGTGCCTGTCCACATATGCAGTGATGGGATTCCCTAATTGTGGCAGGGCCATAGATGGCACACACACCCCAATTTTGGCTCTGGACTATCTTGCGATGGAGTACATCAGTAGAAAGGGGTACTTCTCTATGGTACTGCAGGTGCTTGTGGATCACTATGGGTGACATCACCGTGAGTTGATCAGAGAAGGTGCATGACCTCTTCAGGAACACTGACCTTTTACCAAAAGTTGCAAGCAAGGACTTTCTTTCCAGACCAAAAGATTCCAATGCGAGATATTGAAATGCCCACAGTGATTCTGGGAGACCCAGCCTACCTCTTACTGCCATGGCTAATGAGTCTTATAGGGGCAATCTGGATAGCAGCAAGGAGCGCTTCAATAACAGGTTGAGCAGGTGCCAAATGACCGCTGAATGAGAGTTTGGTAGATGAAAAGCTCGCTGGCGATGCCTTTATGGTAGTTTAGCTCTAAATGAGGAAAATATTGCCATGGTTATAGCCACCTGCTATGTGCTTCATAATTGTGAAGCTAAGGGTGAAAAGTTTCCCCCTGGGTGCAGAACAGAGGCAGACTGCTTTGCGGTTGACTAATTAACAACCATATGTCAGGGCTATTAGATGGGCATAACAGGGGGGCATTTGAATAAGTGAGGCCTTGCAGAGCCACTTTGACAATGAGCAATAATAAGGTGTCTTTGTTAACAGTGCTCTGCCATGCTATGACTGCTGTCCAGCTTGCACTGTGTATCAATGTGAGCTACAATCACCGTATGCAAGATACAACTAAAGATCAATTATTCTTCACAGAGTATGTCTTTATTAAATAACAATTATTCACAACACACACAAAAGCTGGGGCTGGAGGGGAGAAAGCAGTGAGAAGTAGTGTGAGTGCTCCTCTCCTGACTATCAATTTTCTGATTTTTGGACACAGTGTGTCTCCATGCCTTTTTTTCTTTTTTTTTTTCCCCCTCAGAGGACTGGAGGAGCTCTTGGAACATCTCTTCTTTGCTTCTCTGTGGTTATTTTCTTATCAGCCGCAGACCTTGGCAGATGTGGAGGGGTTTCCCCTCATGGGCACAACTGTAGAAGCACAATAAACAATGAACAGTAACATTATCGTGAGTGCAATAACACCATTGATTCATGACTGCAAATACACTTCTTTCTCACTGTCCCTTGGCAAGGGCACAGCTCAACAATCATCCAGGACATGGTGACTTGTGCCCTGGAAGAGAGGATATTCAAGCTGGGGAAAAGGTTCTGGATGATTGTTTGGAATATTTATGCAGGTAGATAAGGACAAAATTTCAAATTGTGCCACCATTTTCCATAGGCGCGGACCATAGAAGCCGATATCTAACTCCTGAGAGTAAGCAGGGATACTAAGGTGCATCTCCTCCATGCAAGCAACTTTAAACTAGATCCCTATGCTGCTCACTTGTGTTCCGTTTTGGTCCCTACACAAGTGATTGCCGATTGGTGTGGGAAAGATTCCTACAACGGCAGAAGAAACAAAGCAGCTCTGCCGACGAATCTCCAGGAGAGGATTGGTGAGTACCTCCAGAAAAAGTGTCCTAGAAGTCTCTCTGGAGGATTCCCATGAAATCTCGGTGTGCATTAATGCACATTTCTACTGCACTGCCTAGCTGAACAGGGGAATGGGAAGCACATGCAAACGCAGCTACTTTTGTGCATTTCAATCCCTTCAACCAGCTATTGCAACAAAGAAAGGACCTCATGTAACCAAGCAGCACCAGCTCAAAAAAATTTACTTACCCAAGCTCCCGTCTCCTGCATCCTGCACACCAGAGCCGGAGAGCTGGAACTGGCTCAAAGCCTTTGGGGTTGAGAAGAGGTCCTGGCCTGGTCCCCTGATCCACATCTTCCTCCAACTCCACCTCCTCGCCCATGACTTCTTCGTTGAGGTTGAGTCCGGTGTCTGCTGCTTCCGGGCCCGTGACATTATCCACGTGTTTTTGGCAGTGGAGGTGAGATCGCTGGTGAGGATGGCTTCCAGCTCTTGGTAGAAGTGACAGCTCTTTGGCTCTGCACCACAGCAACTGTTTGACTTCCTAGCCTTTTGGTACCCCTTCACAGCTCCTTGAATTTCACATGACACTGCAGTGTGTCCGTTTATTGCCCTTCTCCGCCATTAAATGAGAAATTTGAACACATGTATCAAAGTTCCTTTGGCTGGAATGGAGCTGGAACTTCACAGCCTCTTCTCCCCAAATGCTGATCAGATCCAAAAGCGGCAGAGCTTTTGGTGTGTGGAGCCACTATAGTCAGCTGGGAAGATGAGATGTGAGCTCTCCTTGCCGACCAAGCAGGAAGTGGAATTTCAAAAATTCCCAGGACTTTAAAAAGGGAGGTGGTTTTATTTTGTTGCAATATCAGGGGAGTTGGTCTGGGGTGGGGAGAGGAGGAGAAGGGAAGGGAGACTGCAGTGCGTACACCAGCACTGTTTTGGTGCAAAATCTGACTTTGGTCAACAAAAGTCTGTGGTGTAGATCAGGCTAAAGTTTGGGTGGGAATGTCAGTTCATTGATTAGTGATTATCTGTTCTATTATCTGTTACCTGCAGAAATTATTTTGTCTTCTTTCCATACAGAGGAGACAGGACTGTAATTTATAAGGTCTCATGCAAAAGACACAGCTAGTTTACTATGACTTTCCAGCTACCCAAGGGGACGGAGATTAAAGAGGGCCTTTCCTGAAGGACTCCACTTTCAGGGATTCACCAAAACCACCATAGTTGGCAGTAACAAAGTATACCAAAACTCAGTACATATATTCAATCCAAATGTCCCTGAAAGTAAACTTCTGCTTCATTTTTTACTACTTAACCAGATAAAAGCTGTGAGTGACAGGAATGTATCTGTTCAGATTTGGAACCTATGTAATTCAAACCTGTTGTTTAGACTGTTAAATCATGTCCTGCAATTCTAAACACACTGAGTTCAGAGTTTTCCCTAAAATATTAAGGAAGGTGGAGGCAAGCCAATAAATATGTGCACCCTGACAGCAGAAGAAATCTGGAACTGTTAAATTATTACTTTGAGTATTAATTTAGATGAAGTTAAGGTGAGTAGGGGATATATAGGTGTCAAAATAAAAAATGCTGACCGTTCTTTTTAAGGAAATCCTGGAATTATCCATAATTGTGTATTCCCAAAAAGAAATGAGTTAATTCGTTTTTCAGAAAGTGCTTTCCAAATTTTCATAGTGCATTTGATAATTAACAGCTGAGTTTGATTCCTATTATAAAATTGGAAGCTTAACAGTACTGAAAGGGGAATGGGCCTCACACACTTCTAAATTTGCCCATCCTGGCATTTCCTTATTTTTGTCCATTACCTAGTCTACAGTTCATTTCAACACAAAATCAGATCTTATGTTTGGAAACTACTTATTGAAAGAGTCACAGTTTTTAATGATATTCTAAGGTTTTTTGCATTGTTTGCTCTCCCAAATCACCATAGTAACATATATATTTTGGAGACAAATATTTTGGGAAAATGAGAAACATAATTTGAAAATATATAGCTATCTTGATAGTATGTTTACTACATTGATCTTGTCCCACAAAATGGGGCAAAATTGTTCCTTCTTCCTAAGCCTAAATACTGAGTTTATGACTGAGTTTAGACTCAACTCTGATCATGTTTTGTACTTTGTTATATGGATTATGAGGTATTCAACATGGCCCTGATCCAGCAAAATCAATGGCACTACTCACACACTTACTATGCATTGCTGGATCAGGGTCTATGGTCTTTGGCACGTTAAAAGTGTCAAAAGTCTGACAAATACAATCCATAGCAATATTTTGATAGGGGCACTACTTCTGATTAAACCTAAGTATTCAAATCTAACTTCTTTAATAGTGCCTACTGCTGCAAGGTACATCATATCCAAATCTACCTTTTAAATTAATTTTCCCCAATCAATAATTCCTTTGGTATTACTATCTTGTCTTAAAGCTATGGCTAATGAGAAAAAAAAACAGTTACTAACTTTCAGTAACTATTGTTCTTTGAGATGTGTTGCTCATGTCCATTCCATGCTAGATTCTTCCCTTAATGGTATCCGTTAGGCCAGTTCTAGCACCCTCTGAGGCTGCATGCATACATAATAGCATAAGGGGCATCACTGGCCCCGCACCCACTCAGTTCCTTCTCATCAGTAACTCCGAAAGAGGGGTAGGAGGGTGGGTCATGGAATAGACTTAAACAACACATCTTGAAGAACAACTGTTATGGAAGGTTAGTAACTGTTTTTTCTTCACTGAGTGCTTGCTCATGTCCATTGCATGCTAGGTGATTCACAAGCAGTAGCCCGGAGTTGGGCTCAGAGTACATGGACATGCTGACTGTAACACTGCTTTCCTGAAACTGGCATCATCTCACACCTGTTGGGTGATAGTGTAGTGGGATGTTAAGGTATGAACCACTGACCAGGTCGCGGCTCTGCAGATGTCCTGCATCGGGGTTGGCAACCTTTGGGAAGGGGCATGCAAGTCTTCCCTCTGCCGCTCCCCACGTGCCGTGGGCCCAGTGCCCTGGCCAGTGGCGTATGGGTGTCTGGTGCCTGGAGTCCACTATTTGTATTTGCGCCCTCCTGTCGGCAGCAGCAGCAGAGGTGAGAATAGGGTCTGTGGGCCTGTTTCCTGCTCTCTCCCTTCTCCCCCTGCTGCAGGGATAAAGGGTGTGGTTCGGCAGCAGTGGCATAACGAGGGGATCATACCCCCGGGTGGTGGCCTGGGGGCGGGTGCCAGCCTGGTCCTCTTCTGAAGAGCTGTCCCCTGCTGACATTCCCTGCAGCCATGCTGATCCAGCCCCTCTGGCAGAGGCAGAGGTGAGAAGGGCAGATGCTCCCAGTCCACCTAGCGGTGGGGGTGGGAAGGTTACCTGGCCCCTGCATGGCCGGGGTCCTTGTGGCTCCATCAGTGAGCCCAGCATGGGGGCAGAGGAGGGGTTGGGAGGATGGGAGGCTGAGGGGCCGGCCTCTGGAGATGAAAGCGGGAGGCGTCTCCTCCTTCGAGGGCCCGGCCAGCACCCCCCACAGGCCAGCGCCTGGGGGCATGCCCCCCCAGTGCATCACTGGTCCTGGCCAGGAGACACTCCTGACCCCACACAGTGCCGAGCAGCAGCCTCTCTCCCCTCCCCCGCCTTTCTCCTATCTGATGTGGGTCCAGTGCCCTGGCCAGGAGCCACTCCCAGCCCCAAGCAGCACCCCGCAGTGGCCACTCCCCTCTCCCAGCCCCACCCTTCCCCCCGCCCCTCTCCCTGTCCCTGACATGTGTCACTCAAAATCATTGTGTGTGCTATGTTTGCTGACCCCTGTCCTGCATGGACACCTGTGCAAGGAACGCTGCTTACAGAGATTGGGCTCATGTAGAATGGGCAGTCATGATGGCCAGAGCAAGATGTTAACCTACTTGTAGCAAGTCTGAATGCAGGCAGTTATCCAGGATTAGAATCTTTGGGATGACACAGGCAACACTCTCATCCTTTCCACTACTGCTACAAAGAGCTGTGTGGATCTGTGGAAGTGCTTAGTCCTCTCAATACAAAAGGCGAGGGTCCACCTAACATCTAACATATGAAGTCAACATTCCTCAGTGGACGTGTGAGATTTTGGGAAGGAGGTTGGTAGAAAAATGTCCTGGTTGTTGTGGAATTGTGACACCTCCTTTGGTAGGAAAGCTGGACGGGTGCAACTGGACCTTGTCCTTGAAGGGGGCAAATAAACAGGCTCTGACTTAAGAGCTTTGCTCTCAAAAAGCCTTCTGACCAAGGTGATCACCACCAGGAAGATGACTTTCCAAGAGAGAAGCAGCAGGGAGCATGATATTAACAGCTCGAAGGGGGGGCCCATGAATCTCAACAGAACCAGGTTTAAATCTCATGGGGGGGAGGTGGGGAAGGTTCACAAAACTGAAGGAAGAGCCTTCCAGACCCTTGAGAAACATGACTAACACCTCATGGGAGAACACTGATCTGCCATTCACTGCAGGGTGGAAGACTGAGATGGTTGCCAAGTGAAACTTAATAGATGAGAGAGTCAGGCCCTGATGCTTTAGGTGGAGCAGATAGTCCAAGATGGACTGCACAGAAGATCGGGATGGAGAGAGATTCCATTCAGAGGCCCAACAAGTGAAACGTTTCCACTTAGCCATGTAGGTAAGCCTGGTGGAAGGAGTTCTACTACCTAGCAAGACCCGCCAAACCTGATCGGAGCAGGCCTGCTCTTCAGGGTCAGCCATGCAGCAACTATGCTGTCAGGTGCAGAGAGGTGATATTTGGGTGAAGCACCCTGCTGTGGTCTTGTGAGATCAGGTCTGGGTGGAGTGGGTGCCACCAAGAGGTCCAGGAGCATTCCAAACAAATGCTGGCATTGCCGTGCTGAGATAACATTTGCCTTGTCCCATTTGATTTTTAGGAGAACCTTGTGAACCAAGGGGAATGGAGGAAAGGTGTACAGTAGACAGTCTGCCCATGAGAGCAAGACAGCATCAGAGAGGGAGCCTGCGCTGTGCCCAAACAAAGAACAGAACTGATGGCATTTTCTGCTCTGCTTGGTGGTGAATAGTCACCAAATGAAATTAATATGTAGCAGGTTTTAAATGAACAAAAGGAAGTATTTCTTCACACAATGCACAGTGATCTGTGGAAATCCTTGCCAGAGGATGTTGTGAAGGCCAAGACTATAATGGAGTTCAAAAAAGAACTATATAAGTTCATGGAGGATAGGTACATCAATGGCTATTAGCCAGGATAGACATGAATTGCTGTTTGTCAGAGGCTGGGAATGGCTGACAGGATGGATCACTTGATGATTACCTGTTCTATTCATTCCTTCTGAAGCACCTGGCATTGAGCACTGTCAGAAGACAGGATTCTGGGCTTGACAGACCATTGGTCTGACCTACTATGACCGTTCTTATGCTCTTATGAATATAGAGAATAATGAATATGAAAACAATGCCCTTGGCAGAGTCAACAGTGCTGACACGGTTCCAGGGGGAGCAGAGTGGTCTGTCATGGGTCTCACTCCTTCTCCCTGCTTGTCTCCTTTCTGCATTGGCAAGCGCTCTCTCTCAGTGTTCTGCTTGTTGTGTTTCTTCCTTGGCACTGGGGATGGAGAACAGTGCTAGGAAGAGCTTGGTGTCGGAGGAACACCTCACACTGACTCCGAATTACTCAGCACTGAATTGGAATGACTTGGATCTGAGACGAGTCTGATGGTGGCATCCATGAGGATAGCCTTTAGCCTGATGTCCTGGTCCTTTTTAGTGTGGGGTTTGAAGTCCAGGCAGATTTGGCATTTGTCCTTTACATGAGTTTCCCCAAAGCATTTTTAGCAACTGGACTGTGGGTCACTCAAGGACATAGGTTTGCAAAGGGAAGCACAAGGCTTGAACCCAAGGGGGCTGGGACATGCCCGGTCCCTGGGGTGAAAAGTCCCTCAACGATAGGAACTATACACACTACCTATATACACTAAAACTACGTGCAAAACTAAGAAGGAAAGGGTCATTCCAGCAACCATCACAGGTGGTAAGAAAGAACTGAGAGGGGGCAGGGCCAGTGGGACCCCTTATATTGCTCCAATGCATGCAGTTCCACAGTGTGCTAGAACCAGCCAAACAGATACCACTAAAGGAAAAATCTCTGGCAACAGTGCACGTGGAGCACACACACCTAGCATAGAATGGACATGAGCAAGCATTTGAAGAAGGACAATCTGGTTGTTATGGCAAAGGGGTGGAAGATCTGAGTTCAATTTCTGGCATAGGCATCCCATGTGACCTTAGAAAAATTACTTTCTGTCCCTCAGTTCTCCATTTTACAAATGAAGATAATAATCCCCTAGTACACAAGCACATTGTTTCTTAGATGCTTAGACATTACAGTGATGATGACAATGTAAGTACCCAGATGGATAGATAGAATGGTTCTATTAAAATATCGAGCCATGAAGGAAAGAGCAGGCAACCGTATCATAGAGGGGTAATTTATGTGGAAGCCCTTTGTTAAAATATTGGCAGCATATTATTGCTCCACAATCTAGCATTTCACAGTGCTTTAAGAAAAGATATTTCAAGATATAGTATATATTTGAAAATCTTCTAAATACTCAGTATTTAGTAATAAAAATTTGGTTTTCAGTAAAATTTTAGGAGGAAAATAAAGTCTCCACGTTATTAGCTGTTTTTAGATTGCAGAATTACACATTATTTTAGTCTTCATTTGAAAGTTTCTTTGTAGTAGTATTAGAAAGCTCAGTGGTAGATTGATTTCCTTATCAGGAAATCCTGTGCAAGCTCTCCCACAAAGATTTTTGTTTGTTGATATCTTGGTAGAAACTGCATTTTCCAGACTCCGGATTTTTAATTTCACATGTAACACAACACAAAATCAATCTATTTTAAGGCTACAAAAAGCAATGCTTGTTTCATTATGCAATGAGTACTTTTTGTTTATAGATCTGACACTGTGCTGGATATGAGCCAAAAGCCTATAGTGTTAGTCCTCAGTAAAATTTAAGCAGCTGCGGTCATGTAATTTAAAACCTCTGTAAAGTATGCTGCAGTGCTTGTACTACTTTAGTATACCATGAGTGCTGGATGCAGCCAGTCATCTAAAGGATTCCCCTCCTCACAGCGTGAAAGAAAGAAGTGAAATGCAAACCTGAATGCAACCTGAAAGGTCCAAATAGATGAGCTTGTGACATCCTTTCCCAGATCCCAGGTACTGTAAACCTTTGTCTGTGAATTTTCTGCAGTAAGCTAAACTCAGATATTGTAAATTGGAGAAGCTCCTTTACAAAAGACAGGGAGAAAAAACAGTAACAACAACAGTATGTTACAGAACACAGATGCAATCAGATACAAAGCTAACATCTTTCTAAAACTTCTGTGAATAATGGATGCTAGATTTTAACTGAGATTCTCTCCTTGTTGAAATTTAAAATAATTTCGTTTTTCTTACACCCTTTTTCTTGTTTCAGGTATTGTAAATTGTTTGGAAATAGTACTATGGTACAGTGTATCATATTATCCCTAACTATAGTCAAATAAATATTAACTTAAGGATAATTCACTTAATTGAAAAAGCACACATTTTTGTAATAAGTTTGGCGTGTGTATGTGTATTTTGGAAGTTAATATACCTTTGAGGGAAAGTTTGCAGGATTTACTTTGCCATTGATTTTTCAAGCTGTGTCTGTTGCAAATGAAAACCAGAACTCTATCAAAGGATGTTAAAAGCATACAGGAATCAAACATACTGTTAAACTTTCTGTGGTCATGTAATTGTTTCCATTAACATTTTAAAAGCATTCTATTAAAACAAACGTAAAGTGGAAGAGATATGAAACTAATGCATATACATATTAAAGAATTAAATCTTCTCAAAATGAAGTTTAATCTGTTATTTTTAGAAAACACTTGATTATTTACACTAAATCTTAGATAAAAGACAGTGGCAAACTACGTGCAAGGAAAAATTTAAGGGTATTGTATGAATCTGTACTCTATCTATTCAAGTTTTTATTATGCAAATTTAGGCATATAATATATTGAAGACTCTAAATTATACTGAACTAAATTTCTAACTGAAATAAACAAGTATTGCAATACCATAATTACCAGAAATGAAAGCTTACAGAAAAATCAAAACATATAATTAGGATGAAGGCATACTGCTCTGTAAGAGATTTAGATTTAGGGATATACTCAGGCCAGTTTTGCAAGTCAGCAAAAACTAAGCATTTAGAAGGGAGGTAGGAATGTCCACTATGAAGTTGACTAATTAAGGAGTGGTTCACATCATTGTTGTGGGAATTGACTTTATGCTTTGAATTTATATTGAGAACACATTATTAAACCAAATTGGGCAGAAAAAACAGGGATAAGAAGTTGGAAAGCAATAGGAAAAAAGATAATGTAATTGCTCAAAGAAGTTAAATACATGCTAAGACTAAATTTCATGTCAAGTATAAAAGGCAAATAAAATATGCAATCAAAAACAGACAACAGAAAATAAGTTCTGGGATATATTTAAATGGAAGATGTTTCTTTCTATATTTAATAAAGAAATGTAAACACTGCCAAGTTACTTTTTAGCAATACAAGCTTTTCTGCATTATACTGGAATAATCTGCCTCAGTAAATAGAGTAGATATGCTCAGCACTTTTGATTACCTTTTCAGAGGGTACACTCCTAGACATAGCTGCTAGGAAACACACTGCAACAAGAGAATGTTTTTGATGTTTTCTGCCAGTTTTGTTTCGATCCATGTGTAGCATTGGTTGCCTAAGTTGGAATGAGCTTGGACAGATACAGGGAAAGCTTCTGCTCCATTGTATTTTGAAGACTCGGAATCAATATCTTCTACTAGCAGCTCAACATTCTTGTAGGCACCCTCACTTTCTTTACAGATGGATATGTAAATCTTTCTCTGCCCTCTATTTTTATGATCTGTGTGTTTCTTTGCCTGCTTTCTTCTGACATTTTCAAGGTGGCAACTTTCTCAATGGTGCAAAGCAAAATCACAGATCTTTAACTTAAAGCACAGATTTACAGTTGCCTATGTGCCGGATCCTAGTTTATGGCTGAATCTGACCTAGATCCTAAAATCTTGGCTGTTGTGACTTTGTTTCTATCATTTGGCATCAAAACTTAACACAGTGATGTTTCAAAACAATTTGCTGGAATTATCCTCTCACAGTTATTTTTGACAGGATTCATGTATATTGGAAGGTCAGAGGAGAAATACCAAGCAAAATTCCATCTGGTCACAACATCTTAAATCAACTGTGTAACTCAGAGGGTACCTTTTCTTGATAAAATGGAAGAGGACATGTGAAATGGCCAACCAGCTTCTAGCTCATCAAGAATGCAATTCTCTTGGATGGTTTTTCCAATAATGAATCCTTGATATGGAGCAGTAAGATGTATGTGAAGCATTGAAAGATGCATATATTTTAATCATTAAAAGATTTTATGTTAGCTACATTGTCTCAGTGAACAACAAAGAAAGTATCTGTGGCAAGCTGCCATTTTTTGAGCATTCCTAAAAACACTGCTGAAATTTGATTGCTAACAAAAGCCTCACGCTGTTAATTTCAGAAACAACTATAGTGTTGCTTTGCATCCACATGTTTTCAGCAAAAAGTGTTGCATCTGGCAGTTTTCATTCAGAATTATCATTTGTTGCTGACATTTTTCACACATTTAGGAAAAAACACTGTGAGAAAGGAAAGAGAAATCCGCTAATGAAACTCTAGTATTTTATTGACCCGAACAAAGAGGAAATTTTACTTTATTTGTACATTTTGTTTCTCATACTGGAGGCATCCACCAACCTGGTGGGCCCACTCCTGGGTAGGTCAAGCCCACACATAAACAGAAGCGGCTGGCTCTAGTTTTTTGGTGGTACAGAAAGCTGGGGTAGCCAGATAACATCGGCTGGCAGGCACGTCAGAAAAGCCATTCCAAATTTAAACATGAAGAAATTGAAACTAGAAGAAGACAAAAATTATGCCAGTAAGGAGAATAAACCACAGACTTCTCTATAAATGATAGAAAGAATAATACTGGTGCAGAGACGCAGGGTGGAAGGCTGCCTGAAGCAAACTGAGAATCTGGCACTGGGCAGGTACATTCCCAAGGCATTACTCTATTTCAGGGCAAGTCCAAAAGCCCAAAATTTACTATGCAAAGAGCAGAGAAAAACACACTTGAGGGATATGGGGGGTTGCTGTAAAAAGCCAAATTTTGTTTTCCTCAAGGGGGAGAGAAGTGGCGTATAACTACCACCAAAGAGGGAGACAGCTCTATTGGGATGGCAGCTGGCCTGTGTCAGGGATACCTGAGCTTTCTTTTACTTCTTCTTTCGATCAGTGGACAGGACCTACCCAGCAGCCAGCCCTCCAGGTTGGTGGATGGAAAACATCTCCCACAACAAGAATGGATGTTTACCTATAACCATTACACCACAGTTCAGCTGGATAGCGTGAATTCTTTGCTTTTGCTTTCAAGCAATCCTTTGGCAGCATATTTTGTTGCAGTTCTCCAAGAAATATTTGGATTCGGAAATATGGCTACACTAAATACACAGTTCTCCGTGGCTTTTTGAATATTGTTTTGCCACATCTCAGACAAAGTGCATTATTTCTACATGTACCTGCATGACTGTTGTAGACTAACGAGACCCAGAGTAGACTCAAGAGATCAATGGGAATGTGCACATTTCAGAATTAGCTTTTGGGTTCAAGTCACACCCTGAAAAAAACTCCCACTGAACTTTTTTAAACCCATTATTATGCCATAAACAAAGTCAAAACAGATAGCCTCAAGCAAAGCCATGCCCTATTGACTATTTTGAGGAAATAAAGGACAAAACAGAAACTTGGTAGAGTAGGCAAGACATATAATCACAACATTGCTTGACTGACTATTTACTTTTATAAAACCATTATCCAAGCAAGTCTGAAGTTCTTATTCAATAGGTATGCATACAGAACACACCTAAACTGAATATTGGTCCTCTGCCTAATTATAACTATCAACACTAGACTAAAATGCTACTGACGTATCTGAAACTTTACGCCCCAAAAATCTGTATTAAGAAAAATCTCCTCAGCGAATAGATAATTATGAAAGAAACGGCTGTATAATAAACTAATTTATAGTTCGTTCGTCTCTCCAAGAGTCCTCCATATATATTCAGAGCAGATAATCATCTGATTTTAAATTCAATGACATTACTTCACAGCCATTAATCTTCCTGCTGAAGTGACAGGGTTGCTGTCAGAAACTGTCAACATAAGTTTTTAATATCCAAAGTGGCCAGTGATATGCTAGGTGAAGGGACGAGAGCTTCTAATGCATTCACACTTAGTCTGGAAGGTGACAACCCAAGATGAAAACTTAAACTTTGTTCTTCTACTTGCTATTGCAGTGCATCACCACTAAGCCATTAAGATGGATAAAAAAAAATGACCCCAAGTGGCATACTGATAAATTCCTCTTTCGTATAGCGTTGGCAACTTTACCAGTTACTCAAATGCAGAGCACAAATCAGGATGGTAATTCCTCATATTTTAGCTCAAAACTGCACACTCATTTTGTGCCCTGTGTGAGTTTTCCTTTCCGTCCAAAGAAAGCAAATGCTTATTGCGATTTATAAACCAGGAAGTTGCTGCTTTTCTGATTATTATTCTGCATAATCATCTTAAACTTGCAAGCTAGTTATATAATGACGAGCAACGGTGCTGCTTGTACAAAGGAAATTTGTTTGTCTAGCAAACTCACAAGTTTATGTAAAACTTAGCAAGACCTATAAACTGATCCATTTTAAATATTTTACTACACTAAAAGACAAACAGAGGAGAAAAATCCTAAGAAAAATATGTATGGCATTTTTTCAGTTCTTTACAAAATAGATAGAATCCTGTAAAATACTCAGTGAAAGTTATATTTTCTTGTAATGATAACACTAAAATTCATATTTTCACACAGTATAGATCAGGAGTGTCAAACTCATTTGCTATGGCAGGCCAGATTTGAATTAAATGTACTTCAAGTGGGCCATATATACTATAAATTGAAATACTAGGAATTTTTGGAGCGCTGTGTCTTGTGCACACAGCGCTCCATGCACTGCCACCAGAGTACACAGATCTCATGCAGCATGCAATGCCGTGAGATCTCATGGCATCGTACTCTCTGGTGGCAGCACACAACGCCACGAGATCTCGTGGCATTGTATTCTCTGGCAGCAGTGCACGCTGCCACCAGGGGCCCGACCAAAAAGGTTGGTGGGCTGTATCCGGCCCAGGGGCCGGATGTTTGACACCCCTGGTAGAAATGACCTTTGTTTTTTACTAATCTAAATGTAGGAAGAGATATTTTTACCTTGATAGCAGTCTTAGTGTCCCATTAGTAATATCTGTGTATGACAGATTTAAATAGAGAAGGGCTGGACAGCCTTCGGATATAAGTCTCATTGATTCATCCTGAAGAATAATAAGAATAATAAAATCATTTGTCAAAGTATATCAAATTAGGATTTGTTTCTGTTTTAGTGTATCAGATGTCTCTTCTACACTCTAACAGAAACACTGAATTCATTTCTTAAAAGTATTAAATGCAACAGTACAGCTCAAAAACGTTTTCTCTTAAAATGCGCTAAAGAAAATCTTTTATTATACTATTTAGAGAACCATTTTTGTTGGAACCATATAGTCCTAATAAAGTCAATGGGACAATTCACATGTTTAAAGTTAAGCACATGCTTAACTGCTCTGCTGAATCAGTACCTAAGTTAGCAGATCTATAGACAATAATTTAAGATGCTTCTCTAAAATCCAAGGAGAGTGTTTATTAACTATTCATACCAGTCCATCAATTATAGAATGCTTGAGATCCTCAAAATTTCTTTTTAATCTAAATCAGTTGGCTTTCTCTAATCTTCTTTGAAAGTGGCATCATCTATCTTGGTCTGTGCATCTATATGATCACTACATCAGAATACAGACATACGAAGGCAAATCTTCAAACATCATTACAGGGGGCTGTTCCCGAAAAAATATATGTGAATCCATTAGAGATGCCAAAACCCACACTTGTGTATGCAAATAAAATAACTGTGTGCAAATCAGTATCCTATGTAATTATACATTTTTGCCCAGATCCTCAACTGGTGTAAACTGTCATAACCCAACTAACTTCAAAGGACATATACCAATTCACACCAGCTGAGGAGCTGACCATTTTTGTTTACAAATGTCCATTTCCTTAGTTAAACGCAATGGATACTCTCACCCACATCATTAGTTCTTACATCATCATGAGATTCTCCCTTCTAGTGTTAAAGGGTGCTTTATATCTACTGCAGACATCAAGCTATCAAAATATCTTGATCTTTAAATCCAACAGCAGTGAACCTTGGAGAAGTCTGTAAAACTCATCACATGCTTTTAAAATATATGATTACACCATATATTTTGAAAAATGGTAACAACAGTCCAACTGGAGACTATTCCACTACTTGAGACAACCCCTCGATTCAAAATTAGAGGGCTAGGCATGTTACCAAGTCACATGGTTCAATTAGCTAACTATTCCTTACTGCTTTTATGGTTTTATTATGCTATCCATGTCTCTGCTATTCAGCTCACTTAAGAAATAGCTAGAACAAAGTGAATATTTGCTCTTCCATCTCAAGTATGTTTTAATGCAGCTGAGAAGTAATGATAATAGTGTGCACATATCTGAACCATTAAACTACGTTGGCTTTCACCATTCTCAGATCCTCATTTTGCAATGGAATTCTTAAAAAAATACAATTAAACAGTAAAAAAAAATAAAAGTAAGCATCTTTATAGCTCATGTCTTTAAAAAAAAGTAAGATAAGACCTAAAGAAATTTTAAATCTTGAATTCCTAAAAAGGATGTAATTTTCATTGTTCTCTCAAGGCATTATACTTCACAGAGTCATACTAACTAATATGTTCCGTGCGCATGAACTCAAGAGAAAGTACTTTCTCAAAGTTTCCAAAAATGTCTCCTTGTTGGAGTCAGGATTCCTCATAAAGTACAAATATTACATGGTAGTTACAAAATGTTCAATGCTTTTGATCTAAGCCATTAGGAAGTACTCTAACTCTATAACAACTGTAAAAACAGACCTCTTGAGAGAAAACAGGTAGGTGAGTAAACACAGAACTAAAATGTTTTTACCACTAGTTACCCCCTTTGAAGAACACCAATTATATATGACATGCTAATTTTCCAAAGGTAAATAATCCTGCATAAAAACCCTTCTCGTGAAGTCTAAGATTACAAAACCAGAAAGATAATTCAGTCTAACAAGATGTCAGGGTAGGTAAGGATTTGAATGTTTAATTGCATATTAAAGATAATAGTGTCAGCATGATTTCCTTACATGCAGCATGATCAGATATGTTATTGTCATAGGAAACTAAACCTAAATGATATTTTTATGCTCCAACAAGAACACAAGGTACATTTTAAGATGCAGTTTGTGTAACAAGACCTCTGCAGGATATTCTTAAAAGCAGGCAGAAGAGAGAGGCAGGTCAGTAAAACGTCTCCTATCACATTAGAAAAGAATCTTGGAAGAATATACAAGATTAACATTTAATCAAATTAAGAATCGAGAGATTAAATTGCTAGAGCTCATCCTACATTCTATAAACTAAGATTATTGATAGAAGAAATCAAAGTTATTCTTAAGAAATTTGATTAGTAACATAAAATGGCTCAAAAATAAAGTTGTATTATCTTTGGTATCTCATCCCACTACAATATGTTTGTGATTTTAGACGATGCATGTCACTTGGAAACCTCCTGGTTAGTAGCTGGGCAGAAGTCAGTATCCTCCTACTCCAAACGAAAATTGCAAGAGAATTTTAAAGTAAGTGATCTGGAATCCAGACTCAGGTAGACATAGGATATAATCAAATAGATATTTTTGCAAGATAAGTGTATGTATTTAATTGTTTAATATCACACTGTGTCTCAAATGTCTTTTACATAAAATTAGATAAAAAGGATAAGAAATCTTTACGTAGAAAACCGAGTTTATTTAATCTCCCTCATCTGCAAAGAAACTGTGAATCTAATTAAACCTGAGAGATGCTGAGACCTACTATCCTCAGTGAATTCAAGTAAGATCTATGTATGCTCAGCACCTCTTATGATCAAACCCACTGTGAGTGAGAATTTCAAGAATGACATAAATACATATATGATGAGGTGCCACATGATCAGAGTTGGTGTCATTGAACATTTGGTGGATTTGACTAAGACAAACAATAATGTAAACCTAAATTATATATTTGCATCACTGAATTCTTGCCTTTTCCAGACTGGAAAGGCTGGACTCTTCTTTCTCAGATATTAGGAAAACCTATTTACCTTAGATTCTCTGCACCAATGAAAGAGCTGATTAACTGTGTCCTTATGCAAGGACCATTTGATAGGCCAGAACCTTGGATAGGACAAACCCTTACCACAGTGCTGCTAGTGTACTTTGGCTACAAAAATCTGTGTAAGTGGCTCACTAGAAGTTAAGGTCTGCAGGACAGTTCAGCCAACTGCCGCATCCACCACTGCTGGAGCGATGGTGTAGTGGGTGGTGAAGGTGTGGACAGAGGACCATGTGGCCGCTCTACAAATGTCTTGCCACAGTACATCTGCAAGGATGGTGGATGTGGTAGCATGTGCCTGTGTGGAGTAAGCCTTGACTCCAGGGGCTGGAGAGATGAAATACCATTTCACAACGCAGTGGGAAATCCATTTAGAGAAGAGCTGTGAGGCAGTGTGTCCTTGGCAGCACTCCCACAATGGTAAGGAAGAGTCTGGGCATGGCCCAGAAGGTTTGGGTGCATTGGAAATAGAAGGCCAGTACACAGAGGACATTGAGGGAATTTAACATCTGTGCCCTTGGAGAAGCATCTGGTTTTGGGTAGAAAATTGGGAGGCAGACAGATTGGTTGAGGTGAAACGGAGAAGCCACCTAAGGGAAAAACTTATGGTGGAGTCACAAGGAGACCTTGTCCTTGTGGAAGACAGGGAAAGGCGGGTCGGTCATCATAGCCACCAGCTCACTAACCCACCTCGCCGAAGTGATGGCCACCAAAAAGATCACCTTCACAGAGAAGTAGGCAAGAGAGCAGGTCACAAGGGGCTCAAAAGGTGGCTTAGTGAGGGCAGAGGACAAGGTTCCAGTCCCAAGAGGGGATAGGCTTCCAAACTGATGGGAAGGTGTTGAGGAGGCCATGAAGGAATCGGACGGAGGTCAGGTGTCTAAAGGCTGAGAAACTGTCTACAGAAGGAAGGAAGGCACTTAACACCATCAGGTGGATGCAGATGGAGGAATGGATGAGGCCCAAGAGCTTAAAATGGAGAAGGCAGATGAGGAGGGTGGAAATGGAATCTAGGGAGTAAAGGTGGCAGTGCACACATGCAGTGAAGCACTGCCATTTAGCCTGTTGTTTGTAAGGATGTCGCACACTCACAAGGAGCACGCCCTGTCTATGTGTGAACCCCATCCAAATACCAGGCTGTGAGGTGAAGCAGGCCTGAGCTGAGGTGCTGGAGATGACAGCATGCTTGTAACAGGAGATCTGGAAGAGTGGAGAGGTGAATTGGGAGCAGGTGGAGAGGTGAAAGGTGAACCAGAATTGGCAGGGCCAAAAGGGGGCTACAAGGGTAATTGTCACAAAGTCCTGCCACACCTTGCAGAGAACTTGCAGGAGGAGCAGGATGGGTGGGAAGGTGTAGCAGTGTTTGGTGGTCCAGGGCAGGGTAAGCATGTTGTCTTGAGAGTCCAGCCTGAGGGCTCCTCTGGAGCAGAAGAGGGAGAGTTTGTGTTTGCGGCAGTCATGAAGAATTACCAACGTGGCATGCCCCACTAGAGGAAGACTGAGTGCAGAGTGGGGTCATGCTGTTCCCATTTGTAGTGTGTCCGCAAGGGAGTTGCTGGTGTCCAGGAGATGCATGGCATGGAGTGTGATTCCGTACCGAAGGCACCAGTTGCAGAGGAGGATGGCTTCCACACACAGGTAGGGGGACCTGGCGCCATCCTGTTTGTTTATATACATAACTGCTGTCATATCATGTGAGAGCAGCTGAATGTGATGGGATCTGATAAGGGGTAGATATGCCCAGCAGATGGCCTGCAGTTCCAGGATGTTGATATGCATCCATGCTTCTCTACAGGACCAGAGGCCCTGAGCTGTGTGGCCCTCCGGATGGGCACCCCACCCAACAAGACAGGCATCTGTGGTGAGAGTGGTGTGGTGTGAGGGGAGTGAATGGGATGCCAGCCAGGACTTTATATTGGTTGCATCATCACATGAGGGAAGCCAGAATGGAGATGGAGATCAGGACCGGCTTGCCTAGATGGTCCAACTGTGGTTTTTAGATCTATTGAAGCCACAATTGGAGGCAGCACATATGCAGGCGGGCATATAATGTAACCAAGGTGCAGGCTGTCACGTGACCAAGGAGGGAGCGGCACTGTTGGATTAATGTATTGAATGATGGCGTAGTTGCATGATGAGCAAGATGAGGGTGGCGAAGTGATCTGGCACGAGAAAGGCTCACCCTGTGAGAGAATCCAGGTGTACCCCTACAAAGGTGATCATGCGGGTAGGGATGAGGACTGACTTATCCTTGTTGATGCAGATCCCCAGGCTGGCAAGGAGGTTGTGGAAGGTTTGGATGGTGGTGAGCAGGCGTTCGCGGGACAGTGCAAAGAGGAACCAATCATCCAGGGAGAGGAACAGTGAGTGGTCTAGATGGCACATGTAGGCTTCAATGACCACGGAGACCTTCGTGAAGATGCAGGGAGCAGGGCAATCCTAAAGGGGAGGACCCAGAACTGGTAGTGGCAGAGTGGTAGAGGTAGAGACCCAGAACTCTCATTTCAAAGAGATGAGATGAGTCAACTCAAGCTTAAGCAGAAAATATGTTTCATCAGAAAAGGGGTTATGAAAACATTAAACAGAAATAACAGAAACCAGTTATGTTTCAAAATGATTTAGGAAAACTATTTCCCATGAACGACAAGGAATGCTTCTCCTCCAGATAACAGGAAAAAGAAGAGATTGCCTGCAGGCTATATAGTGTTTATATAATACACACACCTTTTCCCTGCAGGGTGCCAGAAATGTTTAGAAACTTTAAAAGGGCACTCCAACTCCAAACAATGTTGGAATGAGAATCTTGAAGACAGTATCTATTCAGGATTAGTTTTGAAAAATATTAACTGTAATCATCTTGTCGATTTAGGCAAAGCAGTTGCAAAAAACAGCCAGTCGAATTTTCCAGTAAACTATTAGAAAACATAGTTATAAGTAAATATCTGGATACTGTAAATGGTTTTGAATTTCTTGTCAACTTTAAACACACAGTAAACCATGAACCTTTCCCATAACTGGTAAAATTTTAAAAGCCATTTGCTAAAAACAATTCATGTCTGGTACATCATTTTTTCTGGCACTGAATAAAACAAAATTAGAACCCTAATTTAGTATTTCTGACTATTATTAAAGTCCACAGTTGCATTTTCAAATGTACCTAAGTGAATTAGGTGCATAAGTCCCATGAGACTTGTGCTCCTAACTCATTTAGGCACTTTGTGAAAATCCAACCCCCTCACCCATATAATTTGAATTTTGTGAAGAAAACTTGTAATACTTACATTTAATCCCTGGCATTCAGAGACATTTAAGTCTTGCAAATTTTTACATTCACCTAAAATAAAACAAAAACATAATATTAGAGTTAAAGATTTACAGTTGGAATTCTCTGGATCAGACCAGAGGTCCATCTAGATCAGTGTCCTTTCCCTGACAATGGTCAGTAACAGATGACTCAGTGGAAAGTCCAAGAAACCAGGCAGAAGACAATTACGGAATAATTTACTCATCAGAAAAGTTGTTTCCAGCCCCGTATCAGTTAATGGGTGGCTTATGCCATGAGACATGATGGTTCATGTCCCATGCTACATTAAAAATATGTTAAAAGAATGATAAGTCAAGGACCCAAAAGATAGGAAATGCCAGAATTAAGAGTACCTGTCCAATCTTAATTCAGCTCCCTTGTGTGTATGCATTATGATACAGTCTTTAATTACATGATTATATACTGTGTTTTCCACAGGGACATTGAGAGCATATGTAAATAGTCTCCCTGTTCTCAGTTCCTCAGCCCACACCAGTCCCTGGCAGCTAGGAAGAG
>ML675616.1:20454480-20517733 GCA_007922155.1 Mesoclemmys tuberculata
AATACTGAACGGGCTTCAACAGGAGTCACATCCGGCCCTCTTTGGCCAGCAAACAGTTGGAATCAAGTAAGAGGAGTAAACAGCAGATGAGAGAACCTCAATGTTTAACGCGTCCCTGCCAAATTACAGTTTTATGACCACACTGTATACTCTGTACACAGCCCTGAGTAGTGGCAGTACAAAGCTGCATCACCCCAAAGGGAACTCCAGGAAGGATTATGCCTCCACAAAACACATGGGGAGCGCATATGCTAAATACCAACCCTTAAGAATGCAGGGCATTCTCCACTCTCCCCAGCAGGCCAGCTCCTCTGGGATGATTTACTTTCTTTGTGTGCTAGGAGGGGACACTCTCTTGCACTCCCATGATGTCCCAGGGACCGTGACTGGGCTTGATTCTTCTGCAGAAGGCACAATGGGGCAAAGCATCTTGGTGCCCTTCCCTGGGATCCACATGTACACCTAAATAAAAGCCAGCTAGAATCTCACCCTCTATTTTGACAATTTGCTAAATTCAATCAAAGTGAATGAAAGTGGATCATAGCATGAAAACAACTAGAAGAAGTGACCTTAATGGCTGCCTGAAAAATATTCAGGTTCTGAGTGGATCTAATGTGCTGGCTGAATCATTTCGTAACGGTTCATTTTAGGTACCAGTCTCTGTGAAAATGTCTATTTTATACTTTCTAATATTCTACTTTTCTTCCAATACAGGGATTTCACATACCCCAGTTGTACCTCGATTCAGAACATTAGCTCCAAACTCAGATTTCAAAAGACTAGTTTGACTGTTCCAACTGTCACAGAAAGGAATTGGGGCCAGCTGGATGTCAGGATGCAAGTGGCTACTATTATAATAATACTTTTCTTTTGTAAAGCAGCTGATTTTAGGAAGACAAGGAACGGGAGTTTGAGAAACAAAGCAAATAATGGAAAGGCACACAGCTTAAGAAAAGCATCTAGTACTGTTAAGCGTTATGCCCCAGACCTCCCATGTGATATATATACTTATCTTCATGAAAAATACTTAGATTGCCAAGAAAGAAAACTGACTTTTGTGTCTCCTGATTGGCCTGAGGATTTAAAACACATGCTGTTAGCAAGAAATAGGATTCGCAAACTGAAGAATAATATGTTTTCCAAGTATAAAACATTAAAAAGCCTGGATTTACAACAGAATGATATATCAAAAATTGAAATAGATGCTTTTAATGGTTTAAACAAACTTACCACACTCTTACTTCAGCATAACCAGATTAAGATTTTATCAGAGGAAGTTTTTATTCATATGTCACTTCTAAAATACCTGCGTCTTTATGATAATCCTTGGCATTGCACCTGTGCGATGGAAACTTTTATTATGATGTTGCAGCTTCCAACAAACAGGAATTTGGGAAATTATGCCAAGTGTGCACACCCTTCAGAACTGAAAGATCAAAAGCTAAAGCAGATAAAAGCTGAACAGCTATGTAGTGAAGAGGATAGATTGATCCCCAAAGATATAAGAACGCCTGAAGTTGTCAAACCAGAATTTGATTCCGCTCTTTGTCATATTTATGTATTTCCCAAACAAACATTGGATTGCAGAAGAAAAGGTTTGTTTACTTATTTTTAATTCAATGACAAATTATAATGTTCTTCCTCCTTTTCTGTTATATTTCTTCTCAAGTTAATCAGGTTATAGAAAATCAGTCCGATTCTGGAAAGTTTTTGCTTTAATTTCCTTTAAATATTAACAACTTCTTTGTTCCTGTGATTATAAAGTGTGTAATTGGAATTCCTGCATTATTTCATATCCATTTTAAAGCCCAATTCTGCAAACACTTCTGCATGCATTTAATTTTATTAGCAGGAATACTCCCATTGAAATTAATAGGACTGCTCCCAATAACAAAGTTAAGCACATGTTCAATTATTGTAGCATCAGAGCCTAGTTTTGTCTGATTGTACACAGTAAAGCTACTTTTACACACACCAATAAGTCTATATACAAAATTATAGTTGTTCCAAAGTGACTGCACTGACAGAGGGAAGAGCACAGGGAGCTCAATGCACAAAGGTGGCCATAATTTGACAGTAGGGAGCTGCCGGCAGCACTCAGAGGCCTGAGAAGGGGCCTGACTCAAGGCATTGTGGCCCCACTCTGTGTGTACCAGGTTTCCTGCATAGGGGAAAGTGCCAACTGGTCCTTTTGAACAGCTGTAGCAAGGGGTATTCTGCTTGTTCTTTCTCCCAGTGCTCAGGACTAGGGTGACCAGATATCCTGATATTCAGAGCTTTTTCATATATAGGCGCCTATGACCACTCTGTCCTGACTTTTCACACTTTCTGTCTGGTGACCCTACCCAGGAGGCCTTCAGGTACTGCTTCAGGTACTGCTGCTCAGAAAGTGTGCTTCCTCCTTTCCCCAAATGCATCTCAGGCTCTTAGGAGCCATAACTGAACCCGAAGAGTAAAAGTTGTTCATCTAGGAGATGTGAACAGACAAGTGCAGGTTTGTCTATGCTTTTTATTTCCCATATTTTATCCCATGAGAACTACCAAAGAAAAACTAGAAGAAATTCTGATAAGAATTGTTCTCTGGTTACACTCATTACAAATGGCATTCAATTCATGCTTCATTTTTACAAAACATACAATAAAAAACAGTACAAAGATATGGAAATAGCCTAGTTAGGGAGGATTTTGTCCAATTCTCGCAAATTACAACCTGCAGTGCTTGACCGTTGTACTGTGTTAGCTATTTTTATCTTGTAACATGCTTGCCAAACTGCTGTGCTGTTTTCTTCCATTTGTGTGGTGTGACTGTGCATTTATATAATCACTTTTATTGTGCTCCTGTCCCCTACCGTTGATTCCAAGGATGCTCTGTCTTTGCTATCTGTGTCAGCTAGAGGAAGGATAAACAAGCTGAGAAGTCAGTAAGAAGAGAAGAAATGAACATAAATTAAAGGCTTCAGCACGTAGGCCCAGGGTGTATGTCACATGAGAAATCCTCTGTCCTCCCACCTCCTTTTCCCTAGTGATCATTGTTGTTCTTCCTCCTCCTCCTTCCCCTACTCTTTCCCTAGAGAGCTACTTCCTCTTTTGGATTTTCCCTATTGCCCTTTCCTCCTGGCTCACTTTTATTCATTTCTCATTTGCCTTTGCAGTACATCACAGACTCTTAATTGTGCCCTCATTACCCCTTTTGGTTTCTGTAAACATTACTACTGAACAAAGACAGGCATCTGATACAAATATAAGGAAATAAGAGTGAATGTGGATACTTTAGGCCATAGCAACCTTTCTTTATAAGTCATGCAGAGGGAAGCAAATTTGATTTGATTTTATCTGAGTTGAGTATCTGCTTGAATGAACTCTAAATTCTTAGAAAAAGGAGAACACGAGCACTCTGGCACTGATTTCTTCCTTCAAGCTCCCTGAAGCCCCTTAGTATGGTCAACTCTTGGTTGGGGTTTCATGGGCTTTTTTGACTATTTTAAAATGTGTGTTATTTTCTCTGTTATTAATAAAGGGCCAAATTATATCCACCCCCATAAGGATGTACTAGAGGCACAGAGGGCCCCTTCCTCCACATACCCTCAAAGAGGCAACCACAAAATTCCAGTGGGTTACTCCTTTCTACCCCAAGTGTTAGCCAAATTCCGGGCATTGTGGATTGTTCCAGTTAGGAGGAGAAACTGATCATAGAGTTGGATATTTCTTTAATGCAGTCTTGTTTATTTATAAAGAATGTACATAGTTCTGTTTCTCTGGACATAGGAAGAACTAAACGACACGGGTCAATTTCTCTGCTACGGCCCCAAGCCTCTTTAACCAGCACCTGACTCAGAAAATGCCTCTGTAAGCTTCTTTCAAATTCACACACTGTGCTGATTTAGGCTCTGCGTGTGTCCCTTTCTTACTTAGGCCACATCTATGCTAGCTAGCTTACAGCGGCACAGCTATACCGATCCAGCTGTGCTGCTGTAACATCGTTCGTGTAGCCGCTCTATGCCGATGGGGGAGAGCTCTCTCATTGACATAATAAAATCACCTCTGTGAACAGCAGTAGCTATGTCAGCGGGAGAAGCTCTCCCACTGACATAGCACTGTGCACACTACCACTTATGCTGGTGAAACTTTAGTTGCTCAGGGACGCGTTTTTCACACCCTTGAATTACGTAAGTTTTGCCGATATAAGTGATAGTGCAGACATGGAAGCACACACTAACCCTTCTGGTCAATACCTAGCAAGCCCCTATGCCCAGTTCATTTAAATTTCTTGGCAGTCTTGCATTTGTCTTTGGTTTAGGAGCAGACATCTGCCTGTGTTTTGGGCTTGGAGACTGTATTTATTTCAGTCACTTCTTTACATTACATTACATTACATTACATAACATACATAAATAAAAGACAGCAGTTACGCACAACCCCTAACGAAGTTTAACACAAACCACTTACAACAGGTGGGTGGGCTGACTAGCAATGCCAGAAGTGCTGCACATCTCAAAAAAGGCACAATTAGGTTAGCTGAAGGAATGGACGAGTCTCTGCCCTTCAGATAAATACCTTAAGGCCAATGATGGAGGAAACACACAATGAAGACTTTCTAAAATGCGTCTGTAGTCAGGGTTTTTACTCACCAGATCAGTGACATATTGGGTTTGTCAACTCTTCAGAGTATAAAACAGATTCCTCCTGGTTACAGCAGTGTGTCATCCTATGTGATTTTGCATTATGTCAGTGTAAAATAATCACATTCTTAGCTATCTATTCAAGAATTTTGGTCAGTGTTTCTCAACTTTTTTCGATGCCAGGGACCAGCTTGTCACCTTCCTAAATTGTGTCAGAGAGATCTTAGGGATCGGCACGGGTCCATGGTCCAGTGGTTGAGAAATACTGATTTAGGTGGCCAGCATTACTCTACTACCCTGCCTTTTCTTTAAGAAACAACAACAAAAAATAAAAAACAAAACCAAACCAAATGATGCATAGTCTCCAAATAAATTCTGTCTGTGGCTTCTCAAGAAAATCAGGAGTCTTCAGACTAAACTGGGAGTGTTTGTTTCTATATGCTGATCTAATAGGCTATAAAGACTCCAGATTGTCTTGCTTTAAAAACTGTCTATCGTGCAGATTTCACAAGAGAAGGACTTGTGATATCATGCATAGACAAATTACTGGTACCTGAAAGATATTATCTCTTCAGGTAGCTTTTCACACGATAACAGAAAGAACCTCATTATCCTGCCACACCAAATGGAAATGTGACTACTTCATTCTTAACAACCCAACACATTTTGGGTGCCTTTTTGAAATACACAAATGGCTAGAAAGTCCAGATCTCTCCTTTTCTGACCTACCTGCTTGCTGTTATAATCTCTCCAAACTTCTTCCTACTTCATGCATGGCTACTAGCAGGAAAAACATATTATTTTTTATCCTTAATTTTCAGATTTAAAGTTGAAATTTCCCTCAAAAGTGTTGAGGAAAGGCTATCATTACTTCACACAAAGATCACAGAAAAACTTCAACAATTTACACCTGCTGAGGATCTGCCCGTTGGCATGCACAGTAGCTACTTCTTAAACATGTCAGCCAAAACAAAATGTTTTTCCCCCCAAAATGTATACAGAACTAGCTCTAGATAAAAAAAATCAAAGTGCCTGCCAACAAAATTATATATTTTAAAAGTGCATCCTCTAGCAGTTCTACTAGTTTGCTCTGCCTCAAAGGTACATTGCTAAATCCTTTCTTGGGACGTATTATTTCCCTCTCACACCATGTGGCCAGCCAGCTCTGCTTGTTGGTGCATTAGGTGTCAAAGCCATCTTCTTTGCACAGCCCCTCTCCCCACAACAATCTCTGGGGTACCATGTAGGCAGCCTGTGCTCCTTTGAAAGCAGGGTCTGGAATTCCACCTGCTCCTTATGTGGGTATGCAGCAGACAGACAGGCTCCTTACTCACTGACTTCTTGTAAGGTCCAAGCAGAATTTAGCTCATTGAAAAGAAGGACAGTGTAGTGCTTAGGGCACTAGCCCTGGACTTGGGAGACCCAAGTACAATATTTTTTTCTGACACAGACTTCCTGTGTGACCTTGGGTAAGTTACTTAGACTGTCTGTCACTCGGTTCCCAATCTGTAAAACAAGATTAATGATACTTCTCTACCTCACAGTAGTGTTGTGAGCATAAATACATTAAAGATTGTGAGGTGCTCAGGTAACATGGTAATGGTGAGCCATATGACATGTAAAAATAGACAATCAAGTTAAGCTCTTCTAGTCAACAGGCGCTGTACAAGAAATAACTTTCATGTTGAGAATGTGAAAAGACTGAGAATGGACCAGAGGAAATCAGTGCTAGATGAACAGAGCGAACAGAAAAGGAAGTAGAAAGATGCAAGATACCTGAGTTAGCTCTGTGTTTTCCAAATGCTTATTAAGTACTTTCAAATTTTATTTTTTCTGAGAGTTGCGCCTCTATCTATCTCTAAATGCACAGGTCACCCTTATATCCAGGCATCAAATGCTCTTACAGTGACATGCAAGTGGTAGTGATAATCTAGATATGATATAACATCCATCTTTTCAATTTTTTTTTAAAAGCGTTAACGAAAGTTCCAGGTAACATACCTCCAGATATTGTTAAACTCGATTTATCTAACAACAAAATCAAACAACTACACGCCAAGGAGTTTGAAGGTGTTAATGAACTGAGGATATTAAACCTTAGCAGTAATGGAATAGTGTACATAGATCCTGGTAAGAACAACTTTATATATTTATACAAATAGTAAACTGTGCTTTATTAATTATTAGCCTTGGCTATCTCTTTATCATATATAGCCTAAATGAGAAAAATCTAGAAGATCAGAAAAATTAACAGGTTGGGCCTAATTTGCCCTGAGTTTCATTGATTTTAGAGACCCAAACTGTGCAGACCTGCATCTTGGGCAACCCCACTGAAATCAATATAGCGAGCATGGACTTTGGTGCCCTCTTTTACTTTTAAGTAGAAAAAGCAAAAACAGAACTTTCTGGAACTGAAGAAATGAGTCCCCAAATGCTGTGTAATTAAATGTATCTTTAAACACTACTTGCCAAAACTGACAAAACATGGCTTACTTTCATATAGTTGTTTTTAAATGATAGGAGTCACTATAATACATAGAGACTGAAAAAGTTAATGAAATTTGATATTTTTTAGATTCTTTGTTATATGACTAGATCTCAAAACAGCTTTGATTTAGTGCAAAATATTATCAGCTATTTGTTCAGTATGCATGTATATTTGTTTTTTAAATGATGAAAACAGAAACAGGAAGGAGAGAGAAGGAAGGTACACAAACATAAAGCTTTCTGAAGCTTAATACAGTGGACAATAGTGACATCAATAAAACAGTATTTAAGAGGTTAAAAACAATACATTGATAGGCTCCTTAAACTAAAGCCTACGCTATATAATGACCCAAAAGTGGGTTCTTCTCAGAATTGTGGCATTCCATGTTTATTGACTCTCATTGGACCCCTATCAAATGTACTGAGTTTATTAGTAGTTTTTTATAATTACCAGCCCTATAAACTTAACCTGGGAATTGGCAGTCAAATTACATTCTCTCCTTAGTATTACTATTACCAGCAATACAGGTCTGCAGGCCAAATCAGGCATTTATTGACATCTCCACAACTCTATTGTCTTCAAATTACACACAAGCCTTGCCTACACACAAAAGTTGCACAGTTTTACTGGCACAGTTAAAGTGGTACAACTCCTTATCATATGGACGTAGTTAAATCAATATAAAGCCATGTCTACAGTTGGAGCTTACAATGGCACAGGTGTACCGGGGACAGAGCTACCCCGTCGACAAAATAAAACCACCTCAACAAGCAGTGCTAGCTATGTCAGTGGGAGACCTCTCCCACTTATGCCAGCGAAACATATATTGCTCAGGGGTGTGTTTTTTCACAACCCTGAACAACATAAATTTTGCCAGCATAAGTGGTAATGTAGGCATAGCCTTAAAAGTGTTTAGCTTATTCTCATATGGAAAGGGGAATAATTTATACCAGCATAATTTATACCACTACAACTGTGTCCACATTAGGCACGTGTACCAGTATAGCTATTTCAGCCCAAAAAATACATCCCTAACCAAAATAGTAATACCAGTACAAAATCTGTGTACAGGCCAGTCTCCATTTCACTTGGGCAGTCCTATTGCCAGTATAGCTAAAGATGTACAACCTTGTGTATAGTCAAGACCTGAGTACAATTTGAAGACAATGGAGTTGCAGAGACGTCAATGAATTTCTGTTTTGTCTTTCAGAATTTGTATAACTGGTAATAATGGGTTTGGCAAAGATTTAATTGATTACTGGAACAAAGCTCTCATGATGCACAATTAGATTCCAGATCACTGGCTCTTTGCTGAGTTATCTCTACTGTGCTAACAGGAGTAAACAAGCAGAGAAAGTTAATATTTCTCAGTAAATTAAGTGCAAATGACTCTGAATACACCAGATTTGTTGTAAAAGTTTACATGCCACTTCTCAGAGTAGATCCACACTTTAAAGATTCAACTTACAAGAAGCCTTTACTGTAGTCTTTTAATAAAAAATAAATAAACCAGTGATTTTGACCAATATACAAGAATACTGTTTATACCATATTAATATGAGAATGTTTTCCCTGTTACAGACAAGCATATTTTTCTATTTTATTCTAACTTTTTTTTTATTGATCAGTTGCTTTTTCAGGACTCATGAATTTAGAGGAGCTAGATTTATCAAACAACACGCTGCAAAATTTTGAATATGGAGTATTAGAAGACCTATACTTTTTGAAAATATTATGGCTGAGAGAGAACCATTGGAGATGTGATTACAACATTCATTATCTTTTCTACTGGTTAAAGTATCACTACACTGTTCACTACAATGGCTTGGAATGCAAAATGCCTGAGGAATACAAAGGATGGTATGTTGGAAAATACATCCAAAGTTATTATGAGGAGTGCCCAAAAGACAAGCTGCCAGTTTATCCAGAAACATTTGAGCAGGACAAAGAAGATGAGGAACAGGAACGACACAAAGAACAATCAGTTCAAACAGTAAAGAAGCATGGTGTGATTGTCACTGTAATAGGTTAATCTTGGATTTAGTTTTTATTACTAGATTCAAATATTTCATACTTTTCAGTCAGAAAAAATCCTGTTTACATTTTTTTTTACATCTTGTTTGTCCATAAGGAAATATCTGTCTATTCAGATTTTTTTAATTGCAGTTACTAAACTATGATAGTATTAGTTTTACATCATCCTTTATAAAGACTTACTGTTTCTGACCATTTGTCTTGGGTCACCCTTGCTATGAGTTTGGGTAACTATTTGAACCTTCAGAATAATGGATAGATATAGATCTATGATCCTCAGTTTGCTCTGCATTGGCAGATGCTGCATCTGCATGGAACTCATTACAGGACTGGGCCCAAAGTTAATCTATGTCAAATGTATTGCAATTTTTTTATATCTATTGGCTCCTTAAATTGTTCACAGGAAAAGTTCTGTACATTTTATGCATCAGCTTTCTTGTGTGTGATACTTATATCAAATAATCAAATTGCAAACGGAATCAGAAGAGGGTAGAAAGTCAATGGGAATTGCAAATGGAGTAGAGAGCAAGGACAGACCAGTGATCAGGGACTTAGAAGACCCTAGTCCAATGTCCTGTTCTGACACAGACTTCTTGTGTGACATTGGGCAAGTTACTTAATCTCTCTGTGCCTCAGTTCCCCATCTGTAAAATGTGAATAATAGCACTTTTCTACCTCACATGGGTGTTATGAGGATAAATACATTAAAGGCTGTGAGGTGTTCAGATACTATGAGAATGTTGGCCATATATGAACCTCAGATAGCTGGTCAGTACACCTCAGAGCAAGGACCCTTATTGCCCAATATTCTCAATAAAGGGAATGATCCAACAATCCTTTACATAGACAATTCTCCCACTGACTGATAACACTTCACATTTATATATTTCCTTTTTTAAAAGTTCTGCATCTGTTAATATTAACCAATCTGAACACCTCCTGTTGAGGTACAATTTATCATTTTATCTTTCCTTCTACGGAAACTATGACAAAGGGGGGTTCCGTAAGTTGCCCAAGACTGCATACCCGAACTAGTGGCAGATCTGAGATCAGACTCAGGGGGTCCCATCTCAAACTCTAGATCACGCTTCTCCTCCTACATCACTGATAGTTATGCAGGAGTTCAGGAAGCAAAATCAGGCTCTACGTTTGAAATGTCTGACAATACATGCAAGCAACTGACCACAGGAGGAGCTCTGGAAGGCTATACAGAGAAAAAAATTGCAGCTGTCAAACTCTACACAGCATTCTAGTGGCAGTGCATCCCTCCAGAGTTCCTGCCCACAAGCTCACATACGTTGTTTTGCATTGAAAATGTACTCCAGAGCATTTGGTAACAGTTTTTTTTCTAATATAAAACATTGTAAAGCATCAAGGATTCTTTCTCCAAGAACCAGGCAGCACAGACAATACTCAGAGGTTTATTCACAATATCAGGAAGTCTGATAAATCAGCTTCAACTTCATGGCGTTACAGTGGTCAATTATATAATCTTTCTTATTGATTACAGAGTACGCTTTACATTCTTTATCTATTCATTTACAAATACAAACATTGTCCCATCCAGAGAGAACAACAGTGATAATGGTCGCTACATACATGCAGAGATACTTTTAATCACTTTACTTACATCAAGGATGCTAGGGTTACACTCGATGGGGGGTAGAGTGGAGGAAGAAAGGGGGGGAGATCCATACAGATAGGTGGCAGACAGACAGAAATTCTAAAGGCAAATGTGCTGTTCCCATTGGAATTAGAATCACTAAAATGACATCTGGCTTCCTGAGCCATTGGATGCTTACACTAGCCATTTTCCTTGAGGGTCAGGTATGCTCGTTAGCCATTTACGTGAGTTTTGACTTACAACTTGTTAGCTGAAAACAATCTCAAGCCTTACAACATGAAACCAAAGACAAATTCAGAAATACATGGATAAGAGTGTGGGGGGTACCAAAGGATCCACTGGCAGAAAATATGCTGTAATAGGAAGCATCCTTTCACACCCCTTATTCTTGTAATAAGTAAATCACTTACTGCTGCTATGTTGCCAAACTGAAGTATTTAGACAGTTCTTGCATTCCCTCTGAAGAGCTGTCTAGCAAACCTACTGCTGCACTACTCATTACTATCCCCAGGCACAGAATTATCTTAAACATTAAAGGTTATTTTGGGAGGTTGGAAGACAGCTGACCTTCCCACTTGGCTAACAAAATTCATTTTATCAGGTGGTATCTCCTGGGAACATTTAAAAGTTCCAGGAAGAAAAAATGTCTTGCAGACAGTAGCCAGCATCAAGTGACCTACCTACCGCCTGTTGTCCAAATCTCTGTCAGCAGAGAGGGGAAGAGTGAGCGCCTCAAGGAGTTGAATGTGTGAGGTTAAAGTCTGGGGAGTGGCTGCAGGTGACAAGTCTGAAGGCTACAGAGACACTGAATCATGGAAACGTCACTCTAGTAGTCCCTCCAGGGCCAAGGCCCTTGGGAGTAGCAGTGATACACAGAAAACAACTTATTAAGAGGCATTAAGGACTTGGTGGACCAGCCCTTCATGCTCCTCAAAGAAACAGTGGCAGGAGAATGTGTTGCTGCTACAGAAGGGTTCAAGTGATTGGAAACTATCATAGAAGACAATCAAGAGCCCAAACTTCTTAAAAAGACAAGGCTGAATACACTGCCTGTCATTTAACATAGGGAACAGAGCCCAGTAAACAGAGAACATGCCAAATTGGAGGCTTAGGGGGACTGTGGTTTGATAATTGCTCTGTAGGAGGAGTCTTCAAGTATGGACCTCTGAAACCGCTAACACCACTACACTGAAGGAGATAACCAGGAAAGAGTCCTGAAACAGTTCCAAAAGAAAGAAAGGAATCTTGAAGTAGAATCTACCCAGATCTTCAATGCTCAAGGAGGGAGGAAAAAAAGACTTCTTTGCTCTCAGAAGAGGGATGGACTGGAAGGTGCACCCCACACATGAAGCGTTTCTAAGAGCAGCATTACCCTGGTACTTTTTCTTGGACTGCTTCAAGGGGTTTAAACTAGTAATTACAGCATGTATAACTTTAACTACAATCAGCTGCAATCCTTCATGCCTAGGGCTACTGCATTATTTCCCTTAGGCCAATGACACTAAAGAACCTTTATACAATAGACGTGCGTGCAAGTGGTTATTGTGAACCCAAAACGTTCTAGAACTTCTGGAAAACTGACAGTCTACCAGGCATCCATCTGAGTTTGATATACGTTAATGTTTGTAGTGACCCAAAAAGGGGAGGTGGTGGGAAATAAAGGTTAGTTTCAATAATAAGAACAGAAATGGGTCTGGAGCAGAAAGGATCATAACAGTGTGCAACCAAACAACAGAAAAAGGCAGCCAAATTAAAAGGTGAGAGAAAGAAATGCATAGAAAAGAGAAGAGGAGAAAAAGCAGATCAGGGAAAAAAGAAAATTGAAGAATGGTGCGGGGGTTGTTTATTTTTAAAAGAGCTGATCTGCCATTTGCCATAAATCAGAAGATGTGCTCCATTGAAATCCCACAACCACAAACCACACTTGCATCTAGAAACATCTTCTTCTGTATCATTTAATTACAAATGCACCTAAGAGTATTTCTGAGTCCAAAGGATGTTAGAAAATCCTCCCTAACTCCTACAGCCCCCTTATTCACTTTCTTTCCCTATAACCTCTCTCTAGTATATTTCTTCTCTGTCCATTTCCAATGAATAGTTGTATCTGGGGGGTTTTCTCTTTCTGTTAATCAGTGTAGAGTTTCGAGGTCACTGAAAACTGTAATTATTATTAAAAACAAACTTTCACAAAATGTGACGCCTTCTAAGATGTATTGACCTCAGAAATCACCAGAGCATTCCTTGCCAAATCTTCAGTTCCTGTGCTGTAAATACTAATAGCAGCAAACTCTAACTGCAACCCCCAGGCACATTTCAAGGTCAAATAGTTATGCAGGATCTTTCCCCTGTTACAGATGACTGGGTGGGTTGAGTAATACCACAAACAGTGAGCTGTTCTTCATCCCTCCAATATATTCATTTTCCTTTTGGCACAATAATATTATTCCTTTGCCAAAGTCAGTTTGAGCTGGAAGAATATTATAACGTATGGCTGTAGAAACGAAACAATTGCTACAATATACATATGTATATACCTTACCCACCAAAGTAGTACTACATGAATGCTTAAAAGCAATTAAATACCCAACATTTTGCAACCGATTCATTCAGGATAGCAAAAACAAACTTGTTTAACCAGCCTAAACAGCCCTAAAAAAAGAGCCCACATCAGTGCTGTTTTATCATTAACAATAAAAAAAAAAGGTTGCCAGAAATCTACATAATCTTGGATTCATCTTGAATAATGAGATCAGAACTGTGGTTCATGGCAGTTAGAGTGGAAAGCTGATTACATCTTTAGGCTGTACTTGAACAGATCATTCAATTCAACTTGTTAGATAGAAAAACTTCTGAGGAGTGGCACTCTAATACAATCTTCAGCAATGACAATGGTAGGGTGTAAAATAGGCCTGCAGAAATTTTAAAAACATCATATTTTACCCTCTGCTTCAATCAAGCTTCCACAACAGTTCAAAAGACATATGCAGGCAGGCTGCATGCCTAATATAGTGGGTTTTTAACAAAGTAAATTTGTGCTGTTCATCTGAATAGCAAAACAACACTGATTGAAATGTCTTTCACTCAAAGTAGATTACTGAATATCCATAATAATTAAAACAAACTATATTTCAGATAGACTCTTCTTTAAGATTCTTTGCAGACACATACTGTACTACCACAAATCACTTTTAACAAATGACAGTGAACAATTAAAAATTATTATAATCTTTGATTTTGAGCTGGCTGAAGATACACTATTTCAGCAATTATAGAAAGATACACAGTTTGTAGATATAAATACCAGTCATATACGATAAAATTTAGTGTCTATGATGTGTAGGTTTAAGATAAACAGAAGTGAGCTTTAACTTACAAGTTGCACTGATCCAGGTAACTGTAGGCTGGTGGCACGGTCCAACCGGGGCATTGCTACCCTTTCTCAGGCCCAGGCTCTGAGGAAGGCCAAAGCGCCTTGGTCTACAGGAATAAACTCTGCAGATTACAAATCTTTAGCCCAAGCTCCCAGCGTGTCAGGCTTTCCTCACCGTCAGTAGCCCTCTGGCCGAGGAGGTAATACCTTAGGGCCTCCAGCGCCCACTTCACAGCCAATGCCTCTTTCTCTGTCATCACGTACTGATATATAAGAAGGGATGTTCTTCCCTGTCAAATTTCTGCAAGAGAACGGCCCCTAGTGCGACGGCCCAGGCATTGGATTGCACCATGAAGGGGCGGTTAACATCAGGGCTGTACAGAACCAGCTCACGGCACAGTGCATCTTTCAGGGAGGTAAATGTCCTGTCACTGTCCGGGGTCCACGGGACACAGAGCGGCTGGTCCTTCCTCAGGAGGTGGGTGAGAGGTGCGGCAAGGATGGCAAAGTTGGGGACAAACCGTCAATAGTAGCCAGCCAAGCCCAGAAACTGTCACACCTGCTTCTTGGTGGTTGGTTGGGGGTATTCCTGCAAGGCTCGTACCTTCCCGGTCAGGGGTTGCAGGGTTCCCCGACCCAAGGTGTATCCAAGGTAGGTGGTTTCCTGCCACACTATGCGACATTTTTGGGAGTTGGTGGTTAGCCCCACATCCTGCAGAATTCTCAGCACTGGTGCCACCTGATTCAGGTGCTCACTGCAGTGGTTGTATACCACAATGTTATCCAAGTAGGCTGTGGTGCAGTTCATATGTGGCCCCAGGAGCTGGTCCATCAGCCTCTGGAACGTCGCTGGCACCTGTGGAGTTTGAAGGGCATCCTTCTGAACTGATACTGCTCACTGGGGTTGCAAACTTGGTCTTCTCCTTGGAGCTGGTGTCGAGGGAGATTTGCCAATACCCCTTGGTGAGGTCGAGTGTTGTGAAATATTGAGCCTCCCTGGGTTGATCGAAAAATTTGTCGATGCGTGGCATGGGGCAGGCATTGAACTTGAATATGCTATTAACCCGCCGGAAGTCTATACAAAATCAGTGCGACCCATCAGGTTTTGGCACCAGCACAATGGGGCTATGCCACTCACTGGTCAAGGGCTCTATCACGCCTATCCTCAACATAGCCCAGACCTCTTCCTCCACAGCAGCCTGCAGATAGTGGGGTGGGGAGAGGGGATGGGGATCTTGTGCCAGTGCATACCACCTCAGTGGTGTGATATACCTGGGTGGTTTTCCTAGGGGTCGCGGTAAAAGTCATGGAGAATGTTTCCATCAGGTGTTGTGTTTGTTGCCTCTGGGTCTCAGATAGGTCAATGCCCATCTGGGATTCGCTGGGGTCCTCCTTTTCGAGACTCTGTGGGCCCAGGTCCGGATCTGGGGGGTGAGGGTTGATGAGTAGACCCGCCCGCTCATGCCAGGGCTTCAACAGGTTGATGTAGTAGATTTGTTCCTTCATCCTCCAGTCTGGTTGTCAGACCTTGTAATTCACTGGGCCGACCTGTCAGATGATCTCATATGGCCCCTGCCATTGGGCCAGTAGCTTGGATTCAGTGGAGGGCAGTAAAATGAGGACCCGGATGCCTGGCTCAAAGGAGCAGGTCCATGCTCCCTGGTTATATCTCCGGGCCTGGGTGATCTGGGTAGTTTGCAGCCTCTCCTAGGCCAGCGTCCCTGCCTATCAAAGGTGTTCCCGCAGGTCTAGAACATACTGGAGCAGTCCCTTTGTCAGCGGGGGCCTGCTCTCACTGCTTCAGCATTAAGTCCATGATTCCCCTCAATTGTCAGCCGTATAGCAGCTCGAATGGTGAAAACTGGGTGGAGGCCTGGGGTACTTCCCCAATGGCGAGGAGCAAGAGTGGGATCAGTTGGTCCCACCTCTGCAGATCCTCAGGGGGAACTTCCAGAGCATGTGTTTCAGAGTCTGGTTGAACCACTCGACAAACTCATGGGTCTGGGGGTGGTAGATTGAGGTCCGGAGCTTCTGGATCCCGAGGATGTCGCATACCTCTCAAAACAGTCAGGATGTAAAGTTAGTTCCCAGGTCCATGAGGAGCTCTTGGGGTAGTCTCACTCTCACGAACTCCTTGACCAGTTCCTCCACGACAGTCCGGGCGGTAGCATTCTTTAGGGGCATGGCCTCCAGAAAGCGGGTGGCGTAGTCCATCAGGACGAGGAGGTAGCGATATCCGGCCAGACTCTGTTCCAGAGGCCCAACCAGGTTTATGGCTACCCTTTCAAATGGGGTTATGACCAGGGAGAGGGGCACTAGGGGAGCCCGTGAAATGCTGGTTGGGGTGGCCAGTTCACACGCCGGGTAGGAGGCACAATAATCCCGGCATCGTGGTGTATGCCTGGCCAATAGAAACGGGCCAGTATTCGAGTTAGGGTCTTGTCTAGGCCCAGGTGGCCCATGGCTGGGATGTCATGTGCCAGCCTTAAAACTGCTCTCTGATAGGGCCGGGGCACTACTAACTGGGCATGGGGAGTCTGGATCCAGGAGTCCTGCTCCACCCGGTACAGTCGGTCAAGAAGTAGCTCAAACAGTGGCCACTGGGTGGCCCGTTGGGGGTCAGTTACCACCCTGTCTATGGCGGCCAGTTGATTGTAGGCATGGCTCAGGGTGGGGTCTCTCCCTCCGGGGTCCCCGCCTCGCTGGCGGATTCTGGGGCAGTACCTGCATGATTGTCTTCAGGCTGAGGCTCGGGGTTGTTGGAGTTTTCCCCTTCCGAGGTTACGTCATCTGGGGTTCCTTGGCAGCCTACATTTTGAAGCACCCCAACAAAGTCTAGCCAATACCGGCCTAAGATTACAGGGTACGTAGGTGAGGTGCCAGACCCATGGAAATCACCCAGGTGACCTGTCCAATGGTCAGGGGGATAGAGAGCATGGGGTAGACCTTCAGATCCCCATGGATGCATCGAATGCCAACTAGCCCGAGGACTCGTCTGTTCTCAGGGACCAGCCCCCTCAGAATGAGGGTTTGGCCACACCCTGAGTCGACCAGGGCCTCCAAGTGTCTCCCCACTATGCTGACAGCGATTGTGGCTTTCGAGGTAGTTGGGACCCGAGCTTGCCCCACCCCAGCGTAGACCAGGCCAAAGGGGCAGTCCATTGTCAGGCACAGATGTCATAGGTGTCCCACCGGGCTGCATATACCGCATGGGCCCACTATCCCTGAGGTCCCGGGGTCTGTCTGGCCCTGCTGATTTGGGCAGCAAGGCACCCAGCTGCTGCATATACTGCTTTTGCAGCTCCTGCTGCTGGGCCCTGAGGTCCCAGATCAATTGTTGTTCTTGCCTGCCCAGTGTTTGTATCAGCTGTTGTTGCTGCTGCAGCTGGGCCACTTGTTGCTGCTGTTGGTGGTCGGCCCACCATTTCATGAATTTATCAAAATCCATGGTCCAATATTCCACCGGCATCCGGCTGCCAATGGATCGTCTCAGCGGGCAGTCCCCCTTCCATCAGGGGGTGACTGCCTGCATTCTCCACCACGTAGGCTGCTGGCAAAGTCCAGCCAGGGTGTTGCAACCCTTCCTCAGCACCTTGGTCTATGGGAATAAGCTTCGCAGATTATAAATATTTAGCCCTGGTACCCAGAGGGGCGGGCTTTCCTCACTGTCTGTAGCTCTCTGGCCCCCAAATAGGGAAGGGCTCGTAAAGTAGTCTGTGGCCCCCAGCCCTCTGGTGGGGCAGGGTTGGCAAAGTACTCTGTAGCCTGGGCCTTCCAACAGGCTGGGCTAGCAAGCGGTCTGTGGCCCCTGGCCCTCAGGCAGGGCAGGGCAGACAAAGCAAAGTGGTCTATAGCCCCCAGCCTTCCAACAGGTGGGACTGGCAAGCAGTCTGTTGCCCTGGCCCTCAGGCAAAGTAGTCTATCGCCCCCAGCCCTCTAACAGTCTGGCAAAGTTTGGTATCCTGTGGCACGCAAGTTCAGAGGAGCCAAGCACTCCCGGGGTGGCTAAGGAAGGGAGGACAGGGACACAGGCCCACCTGACTCCAGTGCATCCCAGCTCAGGGCCAGCCACAACACGCTGACTGGTTCAGCCACAGCTTCAGCCAAACTAGATTCAGCTATCCCTGGGCTACTTCCACCCACACTGTACCCGGGTACCTGAGGTCTTCCTCCAGGTTGCTGGGGTAGACAGTGAGCGGGAGCCCCACGAGTCCCTCACCGTCGACTGGCAGCAGGTCCAGAAACTCCTCAAGGTCATCAGCTGAGGGCAGCTCCTCCAGGTCACAGGACTCCGGACTCAGGCAGCTCCAGGGGGTCCCCGGCATCAGTCAGCTCCTTCAGGTCAGGGCCGGCCTCGGGGCTTCTCCTAGTCAGTGGTCTCGGGTAGCTCTTCCCAGTTACTATGGCCCAGCGGCCCTCTCCAGTCACTAGGGCCTAGCGGACCGGGCAGGCCTTGGAAGCTCTGGCCAGTGGGGCAGTTGCTCCGCTCAATGGCAGGGCCTGGATCAGGCCCTTGAGGAGGACACGTCTGTCTCCGGCAGCAGCTCCCCCTTGACTGAGCTGCTAGGCCGGCCTTTTAAGCTTCCCCTTCCTGTCCTGGCTCTGCCCCTTTGCTCCTGGGATATTTGGCCTACAGGGCCTTGTTCTGCCAGCAGAGGCATCGTGAACCTTCCTCGAGCCCAGGCTCCAAGGAAGGCCACAGCGCCTTGCTACAGTGACCAATACTATATGTTAGAGGAAAATATTTTTACAGAGGGGAGGGAAGAAAGACATTTAAAGACATACAAAATTACATGAAGCAGTAAGTAGACTTCATAAGTACACTATTCAAAAACGGCTCTCATTATCACTAAACAGCGAAGAATCATAATAAACAATCCAATGTTAACAGAAATATAAAGTTGCTTATTTGCTTATAAAGCTAGATTTGAAATTCAGCTCTTTTATACCATGAGCAAACGGTACCCAGGTAACAGCGGCAGCAGGGACTAGCATCCCGCAAAATGGAAATATTGCAGGGGTTATTTCCACCGACACTCAGATCCACTTCCCCTCCAACTTCACCCCACAATATCCAGCTCCAGTTACTGCCTCCCCATTAGCTGATTGTTTGGGAGCTGAGAGCCAGTCAGGTTATGGCCACCTGCCTCTCTCCACCCCCAGCAGTGGGCAGGGTGGGGCACAATTCCACCAAAGGGAAGGCAGTAACTGGGCACACAGAGGTGCAGAGAAGAGCCATGATGCCAAGGATAGGCTCTGGGATCAGATAGAAAGCTTCTATCTAGGGAATCATTCCTCCTCCTATCCCTCCACCCACACATTCATGGTGGATCTCTGTCACGACCACGTATTTTAAAACTGTACCAAAATTAGAGAAATGTATATTAAAAGCTATGCACAGATAAAGACCAACAAAATATAGACATTACCACTGTACTATGATTAACCGTAGGTGAGGCAGGTGGCACTGCTTTCACACTTCCCATTGAGACCCTGTTTTCACTTGTTTATAACTTTGCCAAAGTAACCATTTAGGCTGAAGTTTTCCATGCCAGGTGTCTGTCTCAGGCAGATTAAAAAAAAATTAAGTCAAAACGGTTTAGCCATTTCCGAGAACAAAACAAGGGGAAAATACTTTGGTTTGTCTATATTAAACAATTCTGGTAACTTTATTGACTTTTAGAAGCTCTGGCATCCTCATGCTTCAGAACAGAGACTTGAAAGTTGCCTGAGAGGATTGCCTTTGTATCAGGGATGTGCCTTTTTCCATCTGTGACAGGGTGCTGAGCAAGATCTGCTAAGTCAGCCCTCTGTCACACCAGCTCCCATTTAGGGAGGTAAATTGGAGCTGGCTGGAGAAAACCAGCACCTAATTAGAGAACCGGAGATGTCTGACAGCCCAATTAGCCTGAGGCTACATAAAGGGCTGAGGGGAAAGAAGTCAGAGAGAGGGAGCCAGGGAGCGGAAGTACAGGTGGTGGCTCTTCCCTCCTTGGTGTGGATGCTGAGAGGGCAAGCTGTGTATGGGAAAAGGTGACGGGAGTACAACCTGTAAATAAACCTGGAGCCGTGGTTACTAAACCCCAGGGTCTCTGAATGACTGTGAGCACAGAAGATGCGGAAGCAGGACAGGGTTGGTGGTGCCCTGCTACATCATCTCTGTGAAAATCTGCACAAATCTGGTCAAGTTAGAAGCCTCTGACAAATAGCAATTCACACATGCTTAGTAGAAACTTGCTAGATCTTTGCAGCTTAATTCCTCATACTCCAGTGTGGGGCTAAAGAGGACTTTTCTTGCAATGGCAGCTCTGGACTGCTGCAGGCCAGGCACAGGTAATGAAAGCACTGAGACTGTCTCTCTGGTGCTTAGTGATGCTGCTTCTTGGGCCAGGTAGCATGAAGAAGGAAGTTGCTTGGGACAAGAGCTGGATGTGGGGGAGCAGAAGATTCAGACTGGGACAATGAACCTGGGAGGAAGAATGGGACTAGAGGCTGACAGTTGTGGAAATTAGGGAGAGGGAAACTGGAACAGACTGGGCAAGCAGACTGGGACCAGGAGCCAGGGTGGGGACTGGAAGCCATGGAATGAAATGGGGACATGAGAGAGCTAGAAGCCAGTGGGTAGTGAGGGGACAAGAATGAGATTAGAGGGGAAGACTTGCAAAGATCTAACAGGTCTCTATTACACATGTGCAAACTGTGATTTGTCAAAGGCTTATATCTTGGTCTATTTGTGACTATTTTCACAGGGATGCAAAAGGCAATTTCCTATTGAAAAAAAGAGGAGAATGGGATTGGCTGGGCAGAGATTGGGACTGGGAGCCATTGAGGCAGTGCGAAGAAGGCAGGAGGGAAAGGAGGACAGATCTATGATGCACTAAAGTATAGGAGAAGAACTAAGCTGTCTTGATAAAAAGACTGGGACAAGGAATCAAGGTGAAATTTGCAGGAGGGAAACTGGGACTTGGAGTCAATGGGGATAGGGAGCGTAGGTGGAGGGAGGACTGACTGGAGGCTGCAAAGGAGTTGGATAATGAGCCAGAAGGAGGGAACTGGGACTGACTGGGCAAAAAGACAAGACCTGGATGAGAAATCCAGAGAGGTGATACTAGGATTGGTGGGGCAAAGAAATTAGAACTGGGACAAGAAGCCTGAGGAATGTAAATTTCAACTGGCTAAATGAGGAAAATGGGATTAGACTGAAGAGCTAAGGGTGGGGAAGAAACAGGACTAGAAACGGTTGGAGAAAATGAAACAAGAGATCACACTTGGAGGGAAAGAACAGAAGAGTGTGATCCCACTAAAGCACACATTCCTCCAGAGCCTGGAATAGAACCCAAGATTCCCCAAGTCTCACCATTCCACTGCTACCAGCAAACATCTGTGAAAAATCACTCACGAAGTTTCTCCTGGGGAATTCTGCACCACTGAGCATGCAGAGAATTCATCTCCCCTGCAGATTATTTTTTCCCCTGCAGAATATTGCATTTTGCCAGGGAGGCATTACAATTACACCTTTCACCCACCAGGGGCTGCTGTGGTGCCCAAAAAGAGGGCAGCCAGCCCGAGATAGGGAGGGAGCAGAGCTGCCTTCCTCACAGCGCCTTGCCCGTGGGGTCAGATGAGAAGGTACGAGATTGGGGGGGTACAGACACTGCACGGCACATAGGACTGCTTGGGAGTCACATATAATGGGGTTCAGAAAGGCTAGTGGAGAGGGGACTGACTGGGGTGGGGGCACAGGAGCTAGTGGGTTAGTTAGCTGAGGATAGTCCTGCTTTGAGCAGGGGGTTGGACTACATGACCTCCTGAGGTCCCTTCCAACTCTAATGTTCTATGACTCTATATAATTAAGCCAGGGGCTGAATGGGAGTGGGGGTTCAAGGCCACATGGAGACAGGGGACAGGGAGGTGGCTGAGTGGGGGTGCAGGGACACATGAGGACAGGGGAAGGGCAGTGAAGGGACACACAGGGCAGAGGCAGATGTGAATGATTGAATGGGAGAGGCTAGGGATCACCCAGGGTCTGCATGGGGAAGGCTTCCCAACTTCCTAACAATACTCACCAAAAAAAATTTCATACTTCTCCCATCCACAGCCAACAACCCTCCAGGTTCACTCCCAGGCTCCTTCCCAGCAATTACTTCCTTCTCTCTCAGCGCCACCATTATCCCTGACTTCCTCAAGCCTTTGCACTGCTTCTAGGAGGTGTGGGAAATGTTTCTGTATTGTAGTTTAAATGAATTGTTACTCTAAATTCTGTATTAATGTATCTAGTAAGGAGTCAATTTGTCAAAAAACAATTCCTGAATCTTTTCTGTTGCCTGTATTGTTACAGACATATTTCCTGACAGGCATTTTGAAATAAATTACTGTACTAAAATAACTGAAACTATCATGATTATATTGTGTTATTTTGACAAATAAGATATGCAGAATTTTAAAATACGGTGTGCAGAATTTTTTGGTGCAGAATTCCCTCAAGAGTACAAAGTATCCCAACCCCCACTAGCGCTGATGCACATATAGAATGACAGTCTACCACTGCAATTAGTTTACTCCATTAGCTCAAGTAGCAGGGGTCTATACAGTTCATCTAAAGGTTCCAATCCTATGGTTGACTCATGTAGGTGTCAATATGATGCCACATGCTGGAAATTACACAAGGAAAATCTTAGTTAAGAAGAACTTCATTAATGTTGCAAAGTCAAGCACTCAAAAGTTAGGAAATGTCAGAATTCAGGTTGTTCATGCAACCTTAATTTGGCCCCCTTGTGCATTTGCTTTATGAGACAGTCTTTAATGACATAATCATATACTATTCTGACATTCCTTTTTAGAGTGCTTGAATTTGCAATTTTAATAACGTTCTTCTAACAATCTTTTGTGTATAATATGTATAAAAATTCTGCACCATCTTGTTTCTTGAGAAAGTGCATAATAAGTATCTGACCTGTGATTATTACAATCCAAAGTGCTGATTCTCCAAAGATATTCATGCATGTAGACTCCTGCACCCGCACGGACCTCACTGACTTCGACGATGGTGGATCTCTTTGCAGGCTCAGGATCTAGAATCTTACTGCATCACATAGTTTATTCACAACTGTTTTCTAAAATGAATTTTTAAAATGTCATCAGCCTGGAAATGTATTAATGTTTCCTAATGCGACCCCTCAAACTTTGATGTTTATTATATTAAGCATTGTGAAGAAATCAGAAATTGCAGCTACAGTATTCCTGCAATGTACAACAAAACATACTGGTCAAGAGTAGGGAAAATTAGGTAGAACCTAAGGCTCTGTTATACAGTACAGATAACACCCCTCCATGTCCCAAAGGGCAAAAGTATTTTCATTTGGAAATAGCTATTTCATGGATTCTATTCTCCCCCTAATTCACACGGGTAACTTTCATTTATATCCTCAATAGGTATTAAGGGGTATAGGAATGGTCTCAACCAATCAGAGCCCAGAGTTACAACAGAATTGCTCATAATCATTTAGTAATACTGCGCTGATTCATTACTGCACTTTCGGAGCAAACTGTCCATAGGCCTGAAACAAATATGGCCACATCAACACTCAGTTTTAAAACTTTGTTTTTTTAAGAACTGGAATTATCACAATTATCTCTCATAAATATGTAATCATTAAGAACATACAAAGGGCCATACTAGTTCAAACCAATGATCCATATAGTCCCATATCCTGTCTTCTGACAGTGGCCAATGTCAGAGGCTTCAGAGGGAAAGAACAGAACAGGGCAATTATCAAGTGATCCATTCCCTGTTGTCCAGTCCCAGCTTCTGGCAAGTAGACGTTTAGGGACACCCACAGCATGGGGTTGTATCCTGACTATCTTGGCTAATAGTTATTAATGGACCTATCCTCCATGAATTTATCTAATTATTTTTTAAACTCTTTTATACTTTTGGCCTTCACAATATCCCCTGGCAATGAGTTCCACAGGTTGACTATGTGTTGTTTGAAGTACTTCTTTATGCTTGCTTGAACCCTGCTGCCTAGTAATATCAGAGGGTGACCTCTGGTTCTTATGTTAGTGGAAGAAGTAAATAACACTTTGCTATTCACTTTCTCCACACCATTCGTGATTTGATAGACCTCTATCACATCCCCCCTTAGTCATCTCTTTTCTAAACTGAACAGTCCCAGTCTTGTTAATCTCTCCTTGTATAAAAGCTGTTCCGTACCCCTAATCAGTTTTAATGCCCTTCTCTGTACCTTTTCCCATTCTAATATATGGGGGGGGGGTTTAAATGCGGTGACTGGATCTGCATGCAATATTCAAAGTATGGGCATACTATGGATTTACATAGTGGCATAATATTTTCTGTCTTATTATCTATCCCTTTCCAAATGGTTCCTAATATTCTGTTAGCTTGTTTGACTGCTGATGTACACTGAACAAATATTTTCAGAGAACTATCCATGATGATTGCAAGATTTTTCTGAAGAGGTAACAGCTAAATTACTCCCCATCATTTTGTGTGTATAGTTGGGATTAAGTGCAATACTTTGCACTTATCAAAACTGAATTTCATTTGCCATTTTGTTGCCCAGTAACCCAGTTTTGTGAGATCCCTTTGTAACTCTTGTTAAAGTTTTTCTGAAAGTTCAAGTACACTATATCAATTGGATCACACTTGAGCACATGCTTGTTAACACCCATGAAGAATTCTAATTCACTGGTGAAGCATGTTTTCCCTTTACAAAAGCCTTGTTGGTTCTTCCGTAACTTATCGTGTTCATCCATACATCTGATAATTCTGTTCTTATTGTATCCTGATATTACCATGTCCTATTGATTAACATCATTCCACCAAGTTTCAGTGATACCTATTATATCAATATCCTCATTTAATACTAGGCACTCAAGTTCACCCATCTTAGAATTTAGACTTATAGCATTTGTATAAAACATATAACATTTGTCAGTATTTAACTGTTTGCCTTCATGTGATGTAACTGAATGGGACTTTTTTTTGTTTGATTGTTTCTCTTCTGTTCCTATCTCTACATTATCAATTTCTATCCTATCTCCTTTACTAGGATATAGAATTCCCCTTTTAGCAAATTCATCCCTAAGGGATGTTTGTGCCCGAACTCCACACTCCTCCACACCTGTTGGCTTTACATCATAGTTTAAAAACTCCACCACAGCCTTTTTGCAGCAATCTGATTCCCTTTTGCTTTACACAGAACCCATCCTTCCTGTATAGGCTTCTCCTTTCTCAAAAGAATCCCCAGTTCCTAATAAAAATCTATTACTAACCTTTCTGTGCCAGTTGTTCTTCGAGATGTGTTGCACATGTCCATTCCAATGTAGGTGTGCGCATGACCCAAGAAGTTGCCAGAATTTTTTCCCTTAGTTGTAGCCATCAGGTCAGCTCGAGCACCGCTGAGGCTTCATGCTTATAGTACCAGTATAAGGGGATCCACCGAGCCCATGTGCCTTCAGTTTCTTCTTACTGACAAACTCCAAAAGAGGGGATGGAAGGGGCGTCTTGAAATGAACATGTGCAACACATCTTAAAGAACAATTGTTACAGACAGATTAGTAATTTTTTTTTCTTCTTCAAGTGCTTGCACATGTCCATTCCAATGTATGCAACTCACAAGCAGTTACACAGGAGGTGGGCTTGGAGTTCAAGGACAAGCTGACTGCAACACTGCTCGGCAGAAGTTGGCATCATCTGTGGCTTGTTGGATAATGGCATAGTGCGCTGAAAATGTGAGCACTGAGGACTAGGTTCCTGCCCTGCGAATACCTTGAATATGAACTTGAGCCAGGAAAACGGCTTAAGAGGCCTGAGATCTTGTGGAGTGAGCAGTCAGGTTAGGTGGAGGAGGGACTCCCCCAAATTCATAACAAGCCCGGATACACAAAGTAATCCAAGATGAAATCCTCTGGGCAGAGACAGGGACCCCTTCATTCTCTCAGCTACCACTATGAACAGCTGAGTTGATCTGCAGAATGGTTTGGTCCTTTGAATATAAAATGCCACGGCCCACCTAACATCCAAGGAGTGCAGGCAGTGTTCTTCCCTATCTGCATGAGGCTTAGAGTAGAATACTAATAGAAAAATTGCTTGGCTGCAGTGGAACTGTGAGACCATTTTTCAGATGAAATTTGGATGTGGGCACAGCTGTACTTTATCTTTGAAGAAGATTGTATACGGGGGTTCTGACATGAAGGCTTGGATCTCTGAAACCTTCCTGGCCAATGTGATGGCTATTAAGAAGGCCAATTTCCAGGAGAGGTGCAACAGTGAGCAAGTCACTTGTGGCTAAAAGGGCAGGCCTGTCAGCTTTGACAGGACAAGATTTAGGCCCCAAGGAGGGACTGGTTCCTTTACCTGAGGGAACACCCTTTCCAGGCCTTTGAGAAAATGGATCACCATTTCATGTGAAAAGACTGATCTGTTGATGACCTTAGGATGGAAGACTCAAATGGCTGCCAGGTGGACCTTGATTGAAGAAAGGGCCAGACTTTGTTTCTTCAGGAGCAAAAGGTACTCCAAAATAAGTTGCACTAAGGACTGTGTAGATGGAATCCCGATATGGAAAGACCAGATGGAGAATAATTTCCACTTTGCCAGGTAAGTTGTCCTGGTGGAGAATTTTCTACTACTAGTAGAAGTGTGGGCAAAATATAGTCCACGGGCAAGGTCTGACCTGTCTAACATTTCTGTCTGGCCACCATGAGTGGCGTAGCTATGGGTGGGCCTGGGCCCACCCACTTTGAAAGCAAACCCACTCAATCTGTTGCTTCTGCTGCTGACACTCTGCTTAAGCTGCCCTGGAGCATCAGGAAGCATTCGGCTGGTCGCTATCCGAACTTCCAGCTTCCAGTCATGTGGGCAGAAGCAGGAAGTTTGGGAAAGACCACCCGAGAATCACTAAGCTACCTGATGCTCCAGTTGCTAAGGTAAGTCACATGACTGAAAGCTGGAAGTGGCCCAGGCCTGCGACAACTTACCAAAATTTGTGGAGTGGCCCCTCTGCAAAAATTATTGCCCACCCCTGGCCTAGTAGGATTTTATGGAACTACTCTGAGTAAACTTGCTCTTCATGATTCACCCAGGAATGTTCTATGCAATCATAGTGAACACTGCGGAGAAGTCCGAGGCAATGCTATCACAGGGGTTTTCCCCTAGATGGTAGTCACATTGCTATGCAAAAGCTGGGAGATAGCTCTCTGTTGTTCATTGGAACCAGCAGTGCTGAGCCTTGGAATTCCAGGGACGCTGGCACTGGGAGTTTGCGCGGATCTATAGCAGCTGCAAATGCCTCCGATATGGATAGTACTACAAATTGACCAGTACACTGCCCGCTGGAGGGTGGCACTTCTCATGCCGGAGTACATGGAGCTGGCGGGGATACCGGGGCTGACAGAAGCAGTTCCTGCGGTGCCAGAGAGGGAGAACAACCTGATGCAGATCTTGCACTATCTCAATCCCCTTGCCTGCTTCTTTCTGGCACTGGAAAAACTCTTCTTCTGGTACTTTCAGTGCCTCTTCTTAGGTACCAGCAAAGAATATCAATGCCGGGACTCTTGACTGGCGGAAGGCACGCTCTACCCCAAAGCTAAGATGCTTGATGCACAGTCCCAGGGTGGCTTTGACACTGGTCTTAGGGCTGACTCCATGAGAAGGACCTTCAAACTCGCTGCCCGGTCTTTCTTGGTGCAGGGTTTGAAGTCCCTTTCTATGAGCTTTCCCTAAGCACTTGAGACAGCTCAAGTGTGGGTTGCTCAATGGCATCAACTTGTCACAGGAAGCACTGGGCTTAAAACCCCGTAACCAAGGCATACCCAGCACCGGGGGGGCAGACATGCATCTCCAACTAAGTGCGGAGGCATCCAAAAGTCACTAGCTACTAAAAATACTGCTACTACTAACAACTAAACTACAAGAACTATATACACGAAAAAAGAGAAGGAAACCACCAGAAGAAATTGCCCGAGCAACAAGGGAAGTTCCAGCAACTGTCATGGGCGGTAAGAAGGAACTGAAGGGGCATGAGCTCGGTGCTGTGAGTGTGCAGCACAAGGGGCACTGGAGCCACTGTGATGGATACTACTAAGAGAAAAAATTCCGGCAACTGTGCTCATGGCATGCACACACCTACATTGGAATGGACATGTGCATGCACACGAGGAAAAAACCTAAATTCCTCCTCCCAGTACCATTGTCTTATCTGTATTGAGACCCTGCAGTTCTGCTTGTCTGATTGGCCCCTGTGCGTGGAACTGGAAGCATTTCATAGGATGCTACCATGGAGGTCCGGACGTTAATCTCTTACCGAGCAGCCTAAATTTGGCCTCCAAGCCCTATGTCATTGGTATCTACATGTATAACAATCACGAGCTCCTTCCCAGCATAGGACATAAAATAGTGTAGCATTAGTTATATACATACATTAAACACTGTAGCATAATTACTAGAGGCTTATAACTGTTAACTTGGTTATAACTGTACTTTCGGCTCATAAACAGGAACAACCTTCCAGTTACCATCTAGTATTAGGGGGAGACTAGTTCCCAAGTATCAGAATTCTAGTGGAATCCCTAGCTTCTACTGTTGCAGGAGATTGTGTCAAGTGAGTAGGAGGGGGAGGAGGGAAGGAGAGAAGAGTGGGTGACAGGAGTGAGTGTGTGTTTGTGAGGAGAGAAAGAGAGACAGAGTGTGGGTTGGGGGACAGCAAGTGTATCCGAATGCTGTCTCTTTAAGTTCAGACAGCAGCTGGAAGCAACCAATCCTGAGGCAGAAGCTGGTGCGCAGACAGCTGGTGTCCTCCTGTCCTCCCACCCTCACCCCAAGTCAGACCTCTACAGTCAGCGGAGGGGGAAACCCCGACATCGGTCCCTGCCTCTTTCCCTGGCTCTGCACAGCACATCAGGCATCTCTCCCGCCTCCTACCCCAGCAGCAGCCCTGTGCTGCCTGCATGCCTGCCATAGGAGATCAGGATTGATTCCCTCTGAGTTCTCCCATGGCCTCGTCTCCCCACAGAACCAGAAGAATGATCTACCACCCTCCTCTGTAGTCCAGGCAAGATTGCTTTACTGCTGGAAGCTGGCATGCTCAGCTGGGCAGAAGCTGTGTGAGCACTCCATGCTATGGCTTTCTGGGGCTTTGAAAGGGGAGGGGTGCATGCCTGTGTAACTGGAATGCAGGGCAGTGAAGCAGAGTTCAAAACAATGAGCAGAGCAGTCAGGGTGGGCACTGTGGGATAGCTCCTGGAGCCCAGTTAAAGCACACAGCATCTACACTGATGCTTTGTCACTCCAAGTTTGCAACAAAAAGCTCTATATGCCTTTTGTCGAGGTGGTTCTGTCACCAAAGCAGGGGAGTTTTGTTAGCAGGGGGAGCATTGCAGTATGTACACCACCGTTTTGATGCCAAAAGCTGACTTTTGCGGACAAAACTCTGTAGCGTAGACCACTCCTAAGTTAGTACACTCGAGTTAGGTCACTCAAGCTAGCCTAGCACAAGTGAGCGCAATCACACATCAAAATAACACTGGATTTACAAGGAGCGATTTGTTTAGCAATGCAGAACGATTGGATCAGAAGAGTAATTGGACCAGCTGCTGATGGGTTGTAAAATGAGCTGCTGTATGTACCAGAAAAAGACATATTATTTAAGGTTTTGTTGTTATTTTAAGGATATTGATGTAAAAGGAAAGATTGTACTGCTGTACAAAATGAATCACTTAAAATGCTATCCAAAAGGTCTTAATGCAAGTTCTGTCTAGTAAATTCAGAAGTTGCATGCATCAGTCCACTTCCAGAGGCTTCAGGACACCTCCAAGCATGTACTCCATACTCATTCACTATACTCCATAAACTTGTAAAGACAAAGTAATCTTCATTGTAAATACTAAGTGTCATTATTTACTCCAGGGGGAATTCTGTGCCAAAAAATAAAAAATTCTGCACATAATATTTTAAAATTCTGCAAAATTCTGCCTATCTTATTTGTCAAAATAATACAATATAATCATGCCAATTTCAATTATTTTGGTAATTTATTTCAAAATACCAGTCAGCAAGTATGTCTGTCACAATACAGACAACAAAAAACATTCAGGAAATGTTTTTTTACAAATGGGCTCCTTACTAAGCATATTAATACAGAACTTTGAATAATAAATCATTTAAACTGCAATACAGAAACATATTTCCAGCACCCCTCAGAAGCAATTCAGAGGCTTGAGGAAGTCAGGAGTAATGGAGGAGCTGAGGGAGAAGGAAGTAATTGCTGGGAAGGAGCCTGGGAGTGAACTTTGAAGGTGTGGGTATGGGTGGGAGAGGTATGAAACAGTTTTTTGTGGGGGTAAAGAGAGGAATTGTTAGGGAGTCGGAAAGCCTCCCTCATGCAAACCGTGGCTGACCCTATAGCCTCTCACATTCAGTCAAGTCACATCTGCCCCTGTCCCCATGTGGCCCTGCACCTTCCTGTCCTCCGGTGTCCCTGCACCCCGACTCCCATTCAGCCCCTGGCTCAATGTTGTCACCCCTGTAACTCCTGTGCCCCCACCCAGTCTGTCCTCCACACTTACCCTTCTGAACCCCAATTTATGTAATCCCCTCAGCAGCCCCATGTGCCACGTTTTTTCTGTACACCCCTCCATATCCCATGCCTCCTCACCTGGCCCTGCTGGTAAGGCGCTGCGAGAAAAGCAGTCTCTGCCTCCTCCCTATCGGCAGCTGGCTGCTCCAGCCCTGAGCCAGCTGCCCTCTCTTCCGGCTCCACAGCAGTCCCTGGTGGGGAAAAAGTGTAACTGCAGCACCTTCCCCGCAGACTCTATTTTCGCAGGGGGGGGTTAGAATCTGCGGGGGCCATGAATTCTGAATATGCACAGTGGCACAGGATTCCCCCAGGAATAATTATTATACTCCAGACAGCACCCTCCATTCATTTTTTTGTAATTGGGACCACAGTATCCTTTATTTCCTCTTAGATATAAAAAGTATAAATATAAAATAACCCAAAAGGTTCGAGAGTCCTCAAAGGCTCCTGCCAAGTTGAACTAAGTTGGTTTTGGCTCTAGAACATTTAACAATCCCTCAGTCATAGCAACAATATCTGGACAGCCAGCTGTGACCCTTAGTTCAGTCACTGATGGACCCTAAGATACCATATGATCACTGGACAATCCATTATTATTAATTTATACTGCCATGTTTATTTATTATTATTATTAACAACTTATTAATTTATTAAATTATTATTTAATTTCTACTGCAATAATACAATTTATACTGTAATGTCTAGATGCCCCATTCTGGGATTGGTTACCCATTTCTCATGCTAGGTACTGTATACAGATATCCAAAAATAAATAAATAAGGACTTAAAAAGAACATTAAGGTTGCGAAGTCAAGCACTCAAAAGTTAGGAAATGCAAGACTTAAGGTTGCCTGTCCATATCCATGAAGATACAATTGTTAATTACATGATCGCATACTAATTTTTTGCATAGGACCCCACCTTATTCAGTGCATGGATAGTTATTCAATACTCACTACAAACTTAGACTTTATTCACCGCACTCCATCCAAACCCTGCACTGAATACAGAATTAATCATTTCCTTCTGGGCATTTCTATGGTGCTCTCACCATAATATCTAAGTACTTCACAAAAATAAATTAATTCATATTCACAATACCCCTGTGAGAATAAGTGGCATTCTTATCCCTGTTTATAGATGTGGAACTGAGGCACAGAGAGATTAAAATGAAAACTATTAAAAGTGTCCATTAATTGTCGATGTCCAACTCAAGACACCTAGGACTTGATTTTTCAGAATACCTAGCCCTTTAAAGAGTAGCTGTAGTTGACTTCTTTTGCAATTGTGAGTACTCAGCACTTCTGCAAATCTAAAGAACATGCAATTAGTGGCCAACACTGAAAATGTTTGTTTAAGCAACTTGCTTAGTATCACATAAGAACTCTGAGGCAGAAATAGAATCCAGTTTTCCAGGCTGGCATTCAACTTCCTTAAACAGAAGATCATTCTTTCTCTTTCTGTAATGCCCTCCTTAACTGATTACATACCTTCCAAATTCCTCAACAAATGAGATGAGGGTGCTATGGACAACAGCTTCATTTACTACACAATTCTGATTCCTGGCTCTTCACAGTAGCCAAAAGGACACTCAATTTCCACTTCCCTAACTGAAGTGCCTCAGGCTGGATAGGGACTGTGTGCTCAATCTCAGTTTGGTCCCCTAGTTGGAGCTCCTGTAACAGGCGCTAAAATTACCTTACTCACTATACAATTGAGAAATGGCAACTGAGGCCTGGTCTATACTAATGAGTTTTGTCAACAAAAGTCAGTTTTTGTCGACAAAACAGTGCTGGTACACGCTTCAATCACCCTCCTCGCCAACAAAACTGCCATTTTTTTTGACAAAATAAAATCATCTTGATGAGAGATGTAGGACTTTTGTCGGTATAGCTAGTGCAAAGCAGTGTCAGTCTAGACAGCATGTCCCCTTACAGCAGTGGAGGGGCTGTCATTCTTGTCAATTTCACTGCTCCACCAAGAGTGATGAAATTGACAAGAAAGCCAGGGTTCCCGGCTTGCAAGAAACCACAGCTACTGCAAGCTTGGGGCAGCTGGTTCCTGGCTGCAAGCCAGGACTGGGCAAGCTGTGGGTTGCTGCATGTCAGGAACTGGGACAGGGTAAGCCACGGGTGGCTGAAGCCCACTTCCTGGCTGCAAGCCAGGACACGAGTGGCTGTCACCCAGCTCCCGACTGCAAGCTGGGATGCAGGTGGCTGCTGCCTGGCTCCCAGCTGAGACCAGGGAGTGGAGAGGGCAGCCCACAGGGAGCCTGGGAGCCTGGCAGGAAGGGTCTCTCAGCTCACCACACTGCCCCTTAGGTCGATGGAAATGCATCCTGGTAAGGAGAGCACTGTCGACATCAGCCACCACTGTAATTACTGTGGTGGCTGTAAATCAACATAAGATTTGCTGACTTATTTTTTTAGTGTAGACAAGGCCAGAATGTCACACAGACATTGGAGGTGGGCAGGGGGAATTAAAAAACCAGAAGACAAAGAAACAAAATTTATTCTTTTTTTATTATGATTTTTGAGGATCTGACTCATCAATTTTACACTTTTGTGGTTTGTATTATTATACAGTGAAACACCATTCATCCTACCCTCCGTTATCCAGCTCTCCATAATAACCAAACAACAGCACACACAGGTCCAGAAGCAGGTGACCTCTCCTATGGCCACTAGATGGGGCTGCAGTCCCGCACTTTCCCATGCTCTAGATTATCCACATCTTTTATTATCCAATCTGGCCCCTATTCCAATTAGATTATCCAACTGGATAAACAATTATCCAAATGGATAAACAAGTTTCTGCTGTACATGGCCAGATTCAATTTTTTTATATTTGTTCAATTAGTTTTTGTTCTGCTGAAGCCCAAATTAGCCTCAAAACATTGTTTTTATGGTATTTTGTGGTTTTCCATACATAACGCATATGGCAGTTTCCTGCACATTCTTGGGAGACTTTACTGAATTAAGTTTAAGTATCTTGGTGGTCCATGAAGGTGAATACAGGTGCACTTTCTCTGAACTATGGCACCATAGCATACCATAGCAAGAAATATTTAAACAGACACTAAGAAAGTAACTTTTTTATTTTGCATTATTGGCAGGTGTGCATGGTTATAATTTTTCTTACAGTTTCCTAATCATAAAAAACTGGACAATACAAGTCTTTATTAATGTGATCTCCAGTTCCACTTTTAACTCTTTGGTGCTGGGAATTAAGATTTCCCAGCCACTGCATATTGTGACTTCATCGCAGTATTGTGTACATGTGAGTTTTATTATAACTACCTCAGTGCAGTTGGGTTCTGGCATGCACATTTAAGCACAAGTTTGAATTTCAGCCTCATTTGTTAAACTATATGCGAAGTATCTCAAACCTAATAAAAGTTATTCTATATAACTAATAATGCTAACTTATAAGGCTGTTATGGTGCCCAGAAACTGGGAGTAGTGGAGAAAAGCAATTTAAAGTAGCCTATTGATCCCATACTCATTCTGCTTTGCCATGGCTGGAGTTTTAGGGACACTCATATGCTGCAAAGTGGAAAAAAAACTAGTAATAGAGTAAGGCATATGATAAAATAAAAAGATGCAAGAGAGAGAAGGAGATGGAAGAGATAGAACTAAAAAATATTAAAATACTTACTAATACTTTTAAAGCTCGGCCAGTGAAGAGAAGAACAACCACGAAGATTCAAACGTACCACATAAGGACGCCACTTCTTCAGAATATTTACTACTGTTTTGTCCTGCATCTTGTGCTTTACTGAAGAAAAATCAATCTAAACAAATTAAACAATTCAGATATCATATAGGTATCAAAGATGTTGCACATACAAAATACATTAATTTATTAAAAGTACTAAATGTTAGAAATGTGCTGTAGAATCTAAGATTTTGATCATACAAATGATGAAACATTGAAACATTCTCATCTTTACATACAAAGTAGATTTGTACAGTTTATTAAGGATACTCACATGGATGAAGTTAAATATGTGCATAAATGTTTGCAGGATTGAGGCCTAAAGCTTATGCACAGGTTGGGGTACAGACCAATCCACAAGGAGGACACATATATAGGTGACCAACAAAGAAAAAATTAATTATTGGCTTTTGCCCTTTTTTATTTTTCCTTTATGTTCTCTGAAGTTCTAAAGTATTTTTAAAGATTTTTTAAGATTATTTTTTAACCTTAGATATATCAAGAAAGTAAAGCTTTGTCTTCCCTCCTTTGGTGAATGACTAGAGACCTGGACCCAAGCTAAGCTAAAGAACTAGGCATGGCTGGATCTTTAATAAAGTATGCTTTACTTCCCACCCCCAGTGTTTATAAAATGAGTTAAATATGTGTTAACAAAAAATATGAGAAAATAGTTTCAAACAGTCTGACTAAGGAGTACTCTAGCAAACACAGGGAAGTCAAGACCTGATATTTCCAACAACAAAAAACATCTAAAAATCCCTCCTTTTTAAGATGAAAAATGAATAGTCAAGCCTTCTTTATACTTATTCTTAATAAAGAAACAATAAAGATCACAAACATATCTGTCTTTTGTAGGTCACCTTTAAATGAATAACTTATGTTACATCTATCATATTGAATCTATCAATTTTACATTTTATGCTATATGTTCTATACCTCAATCACTATGAAGAGCAATCACCATTATTTTAATTCAGAAGGAGAGTGAGAGTAGGTTAGTGGTTAAAGCACAAATTTGGGAGTCAGGAGTTCTGGTTTGTTTTCCCATTACTGCCACTGTCTCATAGAGGGCCTGGGGATTCTTATACTGAAGTCAACGGAAGTTTTGCCACTGACTTCTTTAAGAGCAGGATTTCACCCTTTTGCAGTCTTGCATAAGTCACTTAATTTTTCTCTGCATCAGTATAAGATAAACAGCTACCACCTTACCAGTGTTTTGAGATACTTCTTTAATGTTTGTAAAATGGTTTGAGATTGGATGAAATGTGCTATACAGCATCAATGCAAAATTATTGTACCACATGTGGTAAATATATCATAGTTTCACTGATTGCAAAGCCAGAAAGGAAATCAACATTACCTAAAAAAACCACAGTAGGGTGACTCAATTGTTTTATTTACTATAGTACTATATATTCATATTCAAACAGTATGACAGGGGAAATATTTAGTTTTTATATATATATATTATAGATAATATAATTCTAACAGCAAAATGACTGACCAAGTATTATTATTTTATCAACTACAATTGGTTAATAACATAGTAAAAGCATCCTGATTGGTTAAAAACTTAGATTGGTTGATAATTAAATCACACAGTGTTTTAATATAATGTGCTGCAGAGAGCCACAGGGGACACATTAAAGCGCCACTTGTGGCTCACTAGCCTCAGTCTGAGTATCACTGATCTAGTCTAACCTGCATAACACAGACCTGTATTGATCCCAATAACCTGTATTTGACTAAAGCGTATTTTCCAGAAAGGCATCTAGCCTTGATCTGAAACTGGTATTTATTGCTATAAATTATATTTGAGATGGAGAAGGGACTCTCAACAAAGGAGGTTCACGACTAATGCCATGCAGCCTTATTTACAGCTTTAAGCCAATGATAAGTCTCTCATTTTTGCTGGTTAGAGGGTTCATTTTCCAAGTGCAAAATGCACTTCTCTTCTGATGAATAAGTGCTAGAATTTCTTAGTTCTCATCAAACCAATCTTGATGGAGGTGAGTGGAATATCCAATCAATTCAGCACATGCCTTGTGAAAAATGGTCATGGTGACAAGCAAAGACCATGGAGATCCAGCGTTTCACTGATCAACATGACATGAGAAGCTTTTTTCAAGTACTGAAAGCCATTTATGGGCCAAGTTTAAATGTCATAACCCCTTTGTGATCCCAGGACAGCTCCACCCTTCTTTAGGATAATGTAGCCCTCAAACAATTTTGGAAGGAGGATTTTGAGACTCTATTGAACTATGAATCTGCAGTTTCAGCTGCCACCATCGAGCCTATTCCTCAGCATCCAGTAATAGAATCTCTTGTCAACCTCCCACCTTCTGAGGAAGTTTGGAATGCCATCACTCAGACTAGAAACAACAAGGTGCCAGGCCCAGATGGCATCTCTATGGATGAATTAAAACATTAAAACTGGTATTATGTCATGGTTGCAAGTAGTCATACTTACATCAGTCCATATTGAACTAGTCTGTGTTAGCAACATCCAAGAGCGGCTAACTTGAGCACATCTTCCCAGATCAATTAAGTTGATATAATGGAAGATCTAGGATAGTAAAACAGAATGTATGAAAACAGAAAATATTGCTTAAGAAATGACACTAAAAAAAAAAAAAGACAACATACATAGACCAACCCAAAACAACGGACTTATAATGCATCTCTCTGATATTTTATGTGACTAAATTATGTTATGCTGAAGTAGGATCTCCTTTGCCCTCTACAGCCATGTAATATCAGAAAAAGCATTATACAGCCACTTATGACCAAGTGCCTGATGTGGCAATCAAGGGATCAGTTTTCTCAGCTAAGTGAGTCATTTGAGCAAGATTTTTAAATGAGCCACAGAAATGAGGATAACAGATCTGGTTTGTAGCCCTTTTCACAGGCCTAGCTCAGCTAGGGCAAAGTTTGCTATGAAATGTACCCCACCGATTTCTGTAAAGAGCCTAATCTTGCATGATGTGCATGTGTTAGTAGGCACCACAAGGTAATTGTGATTTGGTCACTATCTGTATCCAGATTGTGATATCAGTGTGAATTTTCTTTTCACATCCCTCTTACATTACTGTTTCACAAAATTTACATCACCACAAACATTATGGGAGTAGCAAGTTAGAATAATCTCTTTCTAGTAGCAGCTGATCCTCTGCCTGCGATTAGTTATTTTTCCTAGAACATAAGGGAGATGTGATTAAACTGAATATAGATTTCAGACCTAGCATGTTCTATTGTTTAAATATGAAATGACACATGCTAACACTGAAAACTTAAAAAAAATTCGTATATACTTTTTTCTTTTTAAATTTTTTCTTCAACATTATAAAATACATCTCTAGGAACCACTTTAGTGCTCCCATTGTCTATCCCATAAAATTTAAGTTACAAACTAAACACGGACAAAGGACTGCCCATAAATATATCCACTTCAACTCACACTCTCCACAACAGCATTAACAAAGGAGGGAAAAAGATGGATTTTGCAATTTGCTCAGAAGATTCACAAATCCAGGCTCTGGTGACCCCAGGGGGAGAAAGTTCCTAACTGGACTCCTCATAGTCAATGCCTTGACATAAGTTCCCTCTCATTTATATTGAGAGAACTCCTGCTTGAGCACCTCTGCTGATCTTTACTGTGGCAGAGGGCTTCATAGGTTAAAGCCAACACCTTGAATCCCACCTTGAATTACCTTTATAACAGTTGCAATTTTTTCTTTATAATCCCTTGAATTTAACAAGTTAGAAATCAAATCTTATCATATTAAGGGCCTGATCCTGAGCACTTCCAATTCCCATTGAGGTCAAATAGGAATTGAAAGTGGTCAGCGTCTGTGGGATCCAGGCTCTAAAAACCTATTAAAACACTAAAGAGTTAATGTTTCAAAAGAGCCTATTGTGCAAACATAAACAAACGTAAACAAGCAGTTTTATATCTAAGACTAGCAATTAGTGGATCGTAGACTACATGCATGAATCTTTCCAGCCCACCAACTTTGTCCACAGACCACTTAGAGCCAGATCCATCAGGGTTCAATTCAGGAAAACACTTAAGCATGTACTTAAGTCTATCCCCTATTCAGGACAGCACTTATATGCACACAACTTTAAGAACATGCTAAAATCTGTACAGAATATGGCTGTTTTTCTGAATCAGGATCTTTATGTGGATATTAATTTTTAAAATGAGAACACACTGTATGAGATTTGCACTTCCGAGGATTCAAGTCTTACTTATCATTTCTACATGTCTTAATTAAACATAACCTCAATGTCAAAGAAGCATGCTGTCCAATCTAACTTGTTAATTGATTTTGGTATCTCCATGGTAGATCTCAAGCAACAAATGCTGTAATTAAGATTAGGCATGGAGTTTTACTACAACCTTTTTTTTCATTTAAAACATTCTGAACATTCCTCCTTTATGACTTTAACTTTCTATGCTGGATATCAACCCAAAGGTAATTTTTTTTTAAAATAAAGAAAACAGAAGAAAATCTCTTCAGCAGTTTTTGAGTTATTGGACAGTGGAAAAATGGACTATTTTGTTTTTTAAAAATGATTTCTTTGCTCACCAGTAATTCAAAAACAGCTAAACAATACAAAAAGACTTTAAACATAGTGTGTTGGCAGCTTTCTAGAGGAAGAGTCAAATAGAAGACAAAAAATAGCATCAAGAGCATTAAAGCTCATGCAAATTTTCTCTGGCACATCTACCAGTTTCCTAAGGATCATGTTGTATAGTAAGTTCTGTAGGCGCTCCTCAGATCTGCCATAGATCTGAAGTCTGAAGATTCTTCTGAAGTCTATACCATAGAATTTACTGTTGCTTATGGTGAGACAGACCCTTTTGCTTTTAAGCATATTAGCTTCTCAAAGTTAGGAATTAGCTTGCGTTTTTATCTTTTTATTTCTTTTGTAACTAATTCTGACTTTTATGCCTTATCATTTGTACCATTTAAAATCTATCTTTCTGTAGTTAATAAACTTGTTTTATTGTTTTATCTAAACCACTGTATGCTTGGACTGAAGTGTTTGGGAATCTCTACTTGAGATAAAAAGGCTGGTGCATAATCATTTTCCTTTGATGAAATGATGTACTTTCTATGAGCTTCTATTGTCCAGGAGAGTACTGAGCAGTACAAGATGTACATTTCTGAGGAGCAAGGCTGGGACTAAGAATACGATGGTGTAATTTCATACGATGTAGCTAGGAGCAAGTTACATGCTAGAGACTGTGTGTGGGCAGGACTTGGAGGGGTGGCTGTTCACCAGCAAAGCAGTGTAAAAGGCATCCCAGCCTGGAGAGCTGAGGGGACACAGCTGTTCAACAGTCCAGATTATACTCTAGGAGGTGCCAGAGGGGGACATGAAAATCTTAGTTCCACTGATGAAAATATAAGAAATCTCTTAGACACGAGACTCCTTTAAGATGGCATAAATGCTATACTCTATGTTTAACTCTTTATCTTACAATTGCATAGTATGGTGAACAGAGAAAGCCACAGATCTCTAACACATGAATATGGTACTGTATTTGCAGTTACTTACCACACATCACTGAGAAAGGGAAGGTGAAATAAAGATTCAGTTTTTTAAGTAGACATTAATCTACAGCATATCATTTCCAAATTATTTTTAATTATTATTTTGATATTTTTAATGTGCCAACAAAACTAGTTGCAAGTTCTTTTAGAAGATCAAATCCCAAAAAAACAGAACTGAAAGAAACATCCTAGGAAAATCTTCCTGGAAAATTGTGCTCACAATCTGATAAGGCTGACTTTAGGTAGTATGTGACAAAAATATGTATTTATATAAAATCAGGATAAATACGGATCGTTTTTCTCACTAGGGGATCATATTTTTATGTACTATATTTAGAAATAGGACTTGAAAGTTGCTTGGATCACCCAAGTTTCTATTTTTTTAATTCATCAGCCTAGTAATTCCAACCCAGCAATAGAATCCTCACTTTGCACTCCATTCTTTCCATAAAAACACAAAATTTACAAAGTGATGTAAAGCAATCGCGCATCCCAGCTCCAGACCTTAGAGTTGGTATTTCTCTAGAAATGGAAGGCATTTAGTGACTGCTAAGTGTTAACAGAACTAGTGATTTATATATGCTATAAAATCAATGTAAACTAAATAAAGAGAAAAATTATACAAAGACTTTTTATAACCAATGTACAATGAGATCTAAAACAAAAAGAACAGTTACTTTACCTTAAAGTAACTAAAGTAACTGTGATTTTTTTAGATGGGTTGGCCACATGGATTCCATTCTTGGTGTGCATACATGTTATTCACATGACCTTAGATCTTTTGTCCAGCAATATCCATTGGAGCCATGCCTGCATTCTCAACATCCTCCCTGGCCCCACCACACACACCTGATAATATAAAGGGCAGACTGAACCAAGTCTCCCACAGTTCTTTCACCAGTTCAGAATTCTAGAGAAGCAAGACTCAATAGTACGGGGAAGAAGAATGGGTCCAGGAATCCTTCTGAACAACACTTCAGAAAGAACCACACTGACTGTAAGGTAAGTGATCCACTCTTGGCAGGGCTGACAAGAGGGAAGGAAAGGAGAGGGGAAAATTGTACGGGGGCACTGAACACAAGGCCACCCCCTAAAACATCTAACATCTCTGTAAATAAAATGAAATGGAAGGGGTGGCGGTGCAGAGCCACTAGTGTTGATCTGGGATGCACCAATTCCAGAGCCAAATGGCAGCCTGAAAGTGGAGATCATCTCGTTGCCATAATGTATAGCTGTGGTGTTCTCTGTCATCATTTATGCTTTGGATCCCTGGAGAAGATGCTTTGATGGCTATGAGTTTTAGGATGTTTATGTGACAACAAGCTTCCATCATTCTTAATCTGGAGGTGATCTAAAGGAACACCCATCTCTGAATGGAGGCATCTCTCCCCAGAGTTGTGGTAGCAAGAAATGCAGAGAAGGGCAATCTGTTGCACATCTGAAGAGTCTTTCCACTAGGAGAAGACTTCTTGTGGGTCTCTGACCAACATGTCCATGCACAGTCTGTTGCATTGATGCACTGATTTCAACGACTCTTGCTGTCATTTACTCCTTATACACAGTAGGTTACAGGGCTACTGTATGGAAGTGCAGGCAATCAATTGTTCTTTCATCATGATGGCCTTCAGTTCCTCTTGATGTTCTTTTGGTAACTTGTTCACAAACTGAGACAACTTATACCCCTCTTTAAGTAGTCATAATTGGAAATGTTCACCTGAGAATTAGCCACACACATTTATAGGATGGCCAAGGATTACACCTTGCATGCAGAGATCTAACTTTTTTGGGTCTTTTTCTCTGGTTATGGATTTGGGAGGTCCTTGTTGTTTTGACCTTTCCTGGACAGAAGCCATTACAATCAAACAAGTGGGAATGAAGGTATTCAAATCTCCTGGAGGGGACCTGATACATCCAGTCACATCCAGCCAAGTTGACAGGAATACATGTTGGTGTGTACCAGAGGTCTTTCACAGGCTCCAACAGTCTCTCTTTTATAGGCAAAGCAAACCTGCCAGATCTGGAAAGACATAAGATGTGCAGGAATTTATGGTTTCTTCTTCCAGGCATATATCCAGGGTCTCTACCATGTGCTAGATGGGATCCTGGGATACCTTAAATCCACTGAGGCAGGCACAGAAATGTTCACTGACTCACCTGGGGAGGATAAGGAGATTGCATCAGGAACCAGGTGTTCTTCCCCCTGCAGCAAATGGATCTTTTCCTCATTTTCCTCTTCCTGCCTTTCCAGGATCTGAAGCTCCATCAGTTGACACAGCTGCAATGGCCTATACTGCCTCCTTGGGGAGGGGTGTCTAGCTCTGGAGGCAGTAAATTATGCAGTACATTTCATCCAAGGGTGGGGCCATTTTATCTGGAGTGCCCTGCCTCTGAGCAGGAGAGGTTAGTACTGGAGATACCTCCTTAACTTGTTGTACTGTCAGTTCAGTAATTAGTAGCTTGGGTATTACCTCTCAGTCTTAACAGAAGAGATGACTCCAGTACTAGACCCACAATTATAGTCGTTTTGTACCATGAATCATTTGGGTACTGGCACAGCCAGTACAGAATTTATTGGATATGAAGGAACATGGGTCTTAGATGACTGGTACACAGGGGGTAGATACCAGAGTTCCAAGTACTGGGGCACTTAGTATAAAAGCTCTAGGTAACTAGGCACCTGCTGCCAAGTTCAGTACCAAGATATGCATTGTCCGTAGATTTTAGTGGGTCCATTGATGCTCTTACTAACTGGTACAAGGGTATTTGAGGGGACCATGTCAGGCTTTTGACTTTTAGGAGGCTGAGCCCAAGATGAGTCAGAATTTTGATGACTCATGCCTTGACTTGCTAGACACTGAAGAAAATGACCTATGCCTTGGCTCTTCCCTAGAGTAATGGTCCTTTTCCCCCCATCACAGGATATGGACACTGGAATACAGGTAGACAACTAAAGCTTCCTAGAACGAGGCATCTGGATGTTCAGGCTGGAATCTTGGCTCATTGGGAAACTAATGTAGAGGGATTAACTAATGATTGTGGCTTAGCTCTGACCTTCCTCTCAATGTCTGATGAGGCATGGACTGAATCCTTGAGGAGGACCAACTTCATGTGGGCTTCTCTAGCTTCTGAGTTCAGTTAGAGAAGCAACAACATACAAAGCATACCTCAGAAATGTGTCCTTCTCTCTAGGCAAGGTAACCAGTAGGAGTGCTGCTAACAGGTACCAAACTTTCATATGAGGGTCACGTTTTGAATCCTGGAGATTTAGCTTCTGCCATGTTGCTAGCATGCCTGTACAGGAGTCGGAGTCTAGTCTAAACTGCAACTAAGAAAACTTTTTTAAGCCAATGTGCAGTAACTATCTGACTATAAGAAATAACTAACAACCAACCACCTAGGTACTAAAACCACTAACTACTACACTAACTACACTAGCAGAGTGTGCAGAGAAAGCAACTAATGTAGAGGGACTGACCAATGATTCCATCTCATGGTCCTGGGTGGTAAGAAGGAACTGGGCCTGCTCTGCCCTTTGGTGGAGGTGGAAGCACAGGGATATCTAGTGTTCGGGCATGGCCTCAACAGACAGTGCAGGCCAAAAGAATCCAATCTCGCATGCATGAGCACCAAGAGTGAAATCCATGTGGACAGTCACTAATAGAGGAACTAAATATTCATTGTATTTGTGATAGACAGGATTTAGGAATTAAGACCAGATATAGGAAAGACTTACAGATGTGACTTCAATGGGACAACTGCATATATCTGCAGGATCAGTTGTTAAAATTGAAAACCTGGTTACACAGAGATTTATGTTTAAATGAGTGGACAACACAAAAGAAAACAAGTTGTCCTTGGAAAATACCCATTTTTATATTTTTGTTGTGTAAAATGAGTAGACTCTATACAGCAAAAGCCAAACTAAAACATGCAAATGTGAGGGGGAAAGGTCAAAACATTGTCACAGCACCAGTTCAAGAGGACCCCTTGACAATAACAGTTTTCAGCAGCGGGTCAATTTCTTAGTGTAAACTGGGAGAGACAGGATCATACCTGGGCTCAGGGCCAACATCTACCAGGTCCCCAGTTGTGTACACAAGACAAAAGGTTTTCATTTGGCTGTCACCTACTTCAGGCACCACCTGTAGCAGTCTTATCCAGAAACAACAAGCAAGGCACTGGTAGCAAATCACCACAGTAGTCTTGCAACAGGACTACCTTCTTTCAGTGAGTCCCTGGTAGGCACCAGTCTCTCAAGAAGTTCTGGGCCCAGCCAGTCTTCTCTCATGAAGTGAGAGCTGGAGATCTACTATCCTTCCCTGCCAGCTGAGCTGGGCTCTCCACCTTTAACCCCTCACTCCAATCCTGATACCTGCGCCAGATGCAGCAGAGTGGGACTGACTGAGCCCTCAGCAGTTCATTAACCCTTTCCTAGCTAGTGTGGGGTTTGTATACTCCATCACACTGAGTTTTACTGGCCACAATCATTACCAGATAATTCAGTCCTTTTCCTTAAACACTGTATCAAATAAAACTCCTTCAATTACATAAATTTTTACAAACCTGTAATACTGCTCTTTCTGGTAACTTTGATATTTCGTCTTTAACCGTTTCTGAGGTGGAAGAATATTGTAGATCATACTGTGAATCCAAACATTCTTCCTGGTCTCCCTTTGCCAAACGCTGAGGGGGAAAATAGCACAACAGAAGTATAAATACCCTTATGCAAATTAAAGTAACATCTTTTCTCATCATTTAATAAGCTCTGAGATATCAAAAAAATTAAATAAATTAATATTTCAATGTTTCAAAATTAAATTCACATATATAAATATACTTAATAAAATAGTAACAATAAATATTATTCTAACAATCTCATGATGACGTTCATGAAGTATTTAACAAATACATGTACTGTGCATTTTAACACAGCTGTTTTACACTAGTTTGTACAGACAGTACAGCAGAAATATAATTATTTGCTCAGTAAAATAGAAGGAAAAGGGGAAAATGGAAGCAAGAAAAAGAGAAGGGAAGTGGGGAAGGGAGATTGGGAACAGGTGGGAAAAGTGGCAGTTTTAGATTGTACCTTTCCCCCATGAGCATAATTATTCTTCAGACGGCAATTTGTATGTCTCTGGCTTTTAAAAATTATTTCCTATTGTAATAATTAAGAGCCTGTCCCTGGACCATTGAAGTGCATGAGAGATTTGTTATTGACTTCAGGGGCTACAGGATCAGGACCTAAATTGACTTTCCAGAAATTTAGGGACCAATCCTGCAAAGACTCCCTCTGTATGTATTCATTCCCCAAATCCATTGCAGGATTGGGCCTTGGTGTTTTCAACAGAAAATGGTAACTGACGTTGCTGATGAGCCAAAAATTGCAGCTCAAAGAGTAACTGGGGGCATGGGAAAAGAAGAAGGAGCCTAAATAGTCTAGGTTACTTAAGTAAAAAGAAACCAAAAATGAATACATCAATAAATACATTCAAAATAATAGAGATAGGAGTGTTTATAACCTTTTCTCTAACATGTTATCTTAGCCTTCTAAGAAGAACTACTTTTCATATGGGAAGGATATACCACAGGAAATTTTTTTAGACGCTTTTTAAAAAAAAGAAAAAAAGGAGATATACTCTAATAATAAAAATCCATAAGCAGGTGTGCATTAGCAGGTTATTGGAATACCCCTCAAATGGATAAAAACACCAGATTCCCAGCCTCATGGTTCACAATGCTACTGAGGCAGCAATCTATGGATACAAATTCAACTGGGGTCTATTGTGATACCAGTCCCAATGTGTACTGTTCTGGTATTCCAGATATTTTATATATATCAAAATAGGCCAAATTCATCACTGGCTGTGGTAAACGGTGATAGAATACCTTGGTGGCAAAGCATGTGAAGAAAGTAAAAGGCTGTTAGCGCACAGTACCTGCAGCATCTCTTAATGGGGCAGAAGGCTTTAAGGAACCCATACTATCCAAAAGTGCTGTCTGAAAAAGGCTCATGGCTACGGCAGCCAAGAAGTCAGTTAACAGAGTATTTCATCCAAGGGATTCCCATCAGTCGAACTCCAATGGAAATTAAGGCTGCCCATAAGGGATTCATACCTTCTGTCAACATTACAATATTTACTAATGTCTGAGCTATTATTGGTTTTGCTGGCACAGAGGGGAGTACTTGACACCTCCCTGACCCAGCCTATATTTTTTTTAAATATTGAGTTACCTTTTAATTGCAGTTGAAAAGCATTCTGTTGATGGAAAATTTCCCTTATGTTTACAATACCACAAACAATTACACTCAGAATGTATTTTAGAGCAGTGAAAGTCTGAGAAGATAATTGTTAAGAATAGCGGGTTACTCACCCTGTGCAATAAGTGAGGTTCTTCTAGATGTGTCCCCCTACGAGTGCTCCACTGTAGGTGTGGCAGCACCTTCTGTGCTTGAGATTGGAGATCATCAGCAGTGCCTGTTGAACTGCACATGTGCACCTTCCCACTCTTGCACTGTGTGCATGATGTATATATAGCACTGTGCAGTGTGACCACGCCCAGTTCCTTCTATGCCACAAAGCTTATATTTGAAGCAGACAGGAGGAGGGTGGGTAGTGGAGCACTCATGGGGACACACATCTCGGAGAACCTTAGTTACTGCACAGGGTAAGTAACCCTCTCTTCTTCAAGTGATGTCCCTATGGGTGCTCCACTGTAGGTGACTATAAAGCAGTGCCCCTAGTTAGAAGGCTGAGATTTTGGAGGGACAAGTAATGCTGATGATAGGACAGCACGTCCTAGAAGAGTGTCTGTCGTGGCATTATGCATAGTAACACAGTGCCAGGCAAAAGTGTCTGTTGACACCCCTGTGGCAGCTTTACAAATGTCATCAATGGGGACATTATTAAGGAAAGCTATCGAGGTGGACAATAAACACATGGAATGTGCTTTCATTGCAGTAGGAGATTGTGTATGGTGGAGCCCATAAGATACACTGTGAGACCCATTTGGAAATGGCTGTGCCTTTGAATCTTTCAATGGTTGAAAGGAATAATTTTTGGAAAGGTTTAGTCCTGTCTAAAGAAAACACTAATGCTCGTCTCACATCGAAGATGTGTAGCATCTCCTCCTGTTGGCTACTATGAGGCTTTGAGTACAAGCAAGGAAGGTGTATCGATTGCTTGATATGAAAAGATGATGGAATCTTAGGTAGAAATCTTGGATATGAGTTTAGTGTAACTTTGTCTCTGTGACACAGTGTGTATACTGGATATCCCATAACAGCCGCGATTTCGCCAACTCGTTGGGCAGAAGTGATGGTGACAAGAAAGGCCATTTTCTCTGGTAGATGCACGTAAGAACATGTTGCCATTGGTTCAAACAGGGATCTAGTCAGAGGAATGTAGGACAAGGCTGAGGTCCCAGGTATGAGTCAGGTTTCCTATGTGGGGGGAAAGGTTTTGGATACCCTTCAGAAAGCGTTTTTTGAGAGGGTGTGTGAAGACAGAATGGCTGTCTATTTGGCAGTGAAAAGTAATGACTGCTGCCAAGTGTACCTAAATGGAGTCGGTGGCTAATCCTGTAAATGTAGTCCTGCATAAGTGGTAGTGGAGCATATGCTGTGTCAACCTGATGGGAGGCGCAAAGCATTGAAATCTGTTCCATTTGTGAATGTAAGTGCGTCTAGTCATGTCATGCCTGTTATTCAAAAGTATCTGTTTGACTGCATCAAAACAGGCTATTTCTTGTGGTCCGCAAGGGCAGAGGGTTCGTAATTTATGATCTCGGTGGCGAGAAGGAGAGCAACAAGACACACACAATTGCCAATAGATGTCAGTCTATTGCGTTGCATATAAGCTGTTGGTATTAGAGACAAATCAACGGGCATTCCAAGCCCCAGCTGATGCAAGCAATTACTGCAATAACCCCGCAGAAAAAGCATAGAACACTTACACACAAGGGTGGGGAGACCCGTTATCCACCCTGCAAGTGAGTTGCAACCAGACAACCGACCTGCCCGGGGCATCCGATAAGGCCTTGACGGATCCATGGAGAGTCTCAACAGGGTGTTGACCAGGGGTACCTAATATACTTCTTTTTCCCCTGGTGCAGCAAAAAGCTTTACCTAACAATACATGACGTAATTCTCAATCTCGTTGAGGGATTGGGCCTTAAACTTGTTTTCCATTAGTCTATTGGCTGATAATTACAGGTGGAGGAGTTAGCAACTGAAATTGGGAAGCTGCCCTTTCCATAGCCTAAAGGTGGCTGAGCTAGCAACCAAGATTGGGAAGCTGACCATTCCATAGTCTAGACTGGTCCTGCGGGTAAACAACTGCTGATCTGCGGTTAGGCACCTGCTGCCTATCTCACAATGACAACTAAGAGTTAGTTACACATTTTCCCAAAGGACTTTTCACTCAGTTATTTTCCAGCAAGGGCCTATTCTTGCTCACAGCCTGAGCTGGATTTCTAGGGCCTAGCCTTGCCAACTAACTGGCCCCACATTACAATGTCTTCCGCTCCTTACATTTCTGAATCCTGAAACCACAAAAGGAGCCAGGCTTTGAGGTGGAGCATCTGTGGACTGGGATGGAGGATGCATCCCATGAAAGGAGCCATGGCATTGGACAGAGAAAGATCAGTTGGCATACTATAATGTGAACGAGGTACATATACCAGACCTGTCATGGCCATGTTGGAGCTGTAAGAATGATTAAGCTTGGTCCTCCTGTATTTTCTGAAGTACCCAGAATAGGAAGGGGAAAATGGAGGGAAAGCATAGAGGAGCGGTGCATCTCATGTGATAAGGATAGTGTCTCCCAACAAGCCGTGCCCCACTCCTGCTCTGGAACAAAATTGAAGGAAACGGATGTTTTGTGGTGTGGCAAACTGATCTATGAAAGGACATCCCCATCAGCTGAAACTGGGCTGAAGGGCTCACATATCCCTTCGTGATAATGAAAGAATCTCCTGCTCAAAACATCTGTGGTGGTATTCTGGTGGCCAGGGAGGTATGCTATTGAAATGGTGTTGCTGTTTTGGATACAACAGTTCCACAATTTGAGGGCCTCTGAGCATAAAGATTAGGACCTCACTCCACCTTGCCTGTTGATGTAAAACATGCAGGTGAGATTGTCTGTCAAGATTTTGATGGTGTGATGTTCAAGAAGAGGGAAGAAATGTCAGCAGGCATTGCAGACAGCTCGTAGTTCTAGAAGGTTCACGTGTAGACTATATTCAGCTAATGACCATCTGCCCTGCACTGTGTGACTGTGGAGATGCAATCCCCAACTGATTAAGGAGGCATGAGTTGTTAAGATCCTGGTTGGTGGTAAAAGGAACTCCAACACAGAGGTTGGTGGGCTGTGTCCAGCAAAGTAGTGAGTTCTTGACTCTTATTGGCATGGATATGACTTTATGGAGACTGTGTTTGTGGGGGAGATATATCGTACAGAGCCATGACTGATGACATCACATGTGTAGTCTTGCATGCCTGACCATGAAAGTGGCCGCTGCCATGTGGCCTAGAGTGACCTGTCCATGCCTAGGGTAGCTATCTGAAAATGCCAAGGTCAGAGCAGGCTGCAAAAGGAGAGCAGATTCCTGCAGCACTGGTGGGTAACACTGAAGTTAGACTCCGCAACCAGTCAGAAACAGTGCTTCTGATTCCCACACTGGTCATCAAGAAGCTAAAACAAAAAATACACAGTCCCCTTTACTGCATATCAGTCTCTGGCTCCCGGTCAGCAACTAGCTCCAGTAAGGAGATAAGTTATTTAAACTCTGTTCCCTCTACCAGAATGTTCTTATGACCCCAAAGGATCAGCCACATTGTCAGATCAATATAAGTGTGGATCTTACCCAAAATACCATGCTGCCAGTCAATCCTTTAGTAAATAAAACTAAATGTTTATTATAAAAGAAACAAACAAGGTGAAAGGTGTTATTTGATTAAAGCAATCAGATATATACAAATGATTTGAAAATCCAGTATCAGATTCTCAGTAGAATTTTGGAGTTTGCGCGCTTGTATGGTCCCTCTGGTGTACATCCATTATCTGGATAGGTCTCAGTCCTTTCTTTCACCGCTTCAGTTGCAGATGAGTTATTCTAAAGGTAGGAAGCAGGAATGATGATTACATGGGATGGAGCAGCTGCCTTTTATGATCCTTTGCCATGTGGCTTATGGAAATTCACAGAACTATGATGGAGTCCAGGGTCACCTGGGTAAATCCTGGTGACTCATAAGGTGTAGCCCCTGGGTTCATTATACCTTTGAGTTCCTTTAATGGGCCATTAAGTAGGCTTATTGCTTCTGCCATCCTGTCTGTCGCCCAGAAACACAGCACAAGTTGATATACAGATATATCAATATACCCATAAATTACAACACAAATATGAAACATTCACATAAACAATATCATCATACTTAGCAAAATATAATCTTTCTAATGGTACCTGGCGTATCTTGTACAAATTATAATTTTGCAATATTGATGTTAAATATTATAAATGGTCACCTTTAATCCAGACAGTATCACACCTAGAAGTTGGAGGCACATTCTGGCAGAGATCTGGGGGCAGACTCATATATAGATATCAGATCTAATATGGCCAAGAACCTGTGAGGTGGTAGGAAGGCTCTGGCTTGCATGGTGTCCAACTGTGCACCGATGAATTTCAGGTATTGTACTGGCAATAAAGTGGACTTTTCTAGGTTCACAAGGAGGCCCAGTTTTGTAAAAAGGACCATTGTTATGTGGACAGCTCAGAAAGTGTCGGTCTCAGATGAGGTATTGAGGAGACAGTCTTCTAAGTATGGAAAGATGATGACATCTTGTTTCTTTAGGTAGGTAGTAATTACCACCAGGACCTTGTTCGTTGCTCATGAAAAATCAGAGAAATTGTCTGTGACCAAGGTGTATTGTGATATGAAAGTATGCGTCTTGGAGGTCGAGGGCTGAGAACCAGTCTCCCTGTTCCAGTGCTGGGACAATAGTGGAGAGGGTAAACATCTTGAAGCGTTGCAGTTTGACTGACTTGTTTAGATTGCAAAGGTCAAGGATGGGTTGCCAGCCGCTGGATTTCTTCTGAATAAGGAAGTCGTGGAAGTAGAAGCCCTGTCCCCTGTGTTGGAAAGGGACTGGTTCTATAGCTCCCAGCTGCAGAAAGATGATTTATTACTCCCCATAGAATCGATTCTTGAGAAGGGTCCCTGAAGAGGGACGGGGAAAATGGAGGGCAGGGTGGGACTGATAGGAAGGGGATGGAGTATACTTCCTTGATTATCTCTAGAAACCACTTGTCTGAGGTTATTAGTCTCCATGATGGAAGAAACGGTGCTAGTTGGTCTCCAAACTGGTGGGACATCAAAGGTGGTGAGGATGACTGAAATAGAGGAAGGCAGCAATGTTTGCAAAGCCTAATGAGGCTTGTAGAGCTGTACAGGCTAGGAGATATCCTTCCAATATTAGGGATTGGAGTTGTTATTTCTTGACTTCTAGGAAGTCATGGCAGAGTTCCTCCAATCTGGAGTAGTTTAGTAGTTATACTTAGCCATCATAGCCTCGTAGTTCAAGATTAAAAACTGGAGCGTGGCCGATGAATATGCATACACTAGCCTGTCTAGATGGCTATCAGGGGATTGGTATTGAGGGCCTTTTTCTTGGACCACAATGACCACCAGAAAATTTGGGGTAGGATGCAAGAATAGAAATTCACCATCTTTCACCAGAACGTAGTATATTTTGTCAGAGGAATGGACACTGGAATCTGCAAGAGCACTTTTGCAGAGTCAAGAAGAGCTTCACTGACTGGTAGTGCAATCTTGAAAGAAGAGGATGTGTGGAGGATATCAAGCAGGTTATGCTGCTGATCCTTTACTTCCTTCAACGGAATCTGAAGAGAGTCTGCAATCCTTCAGAATAAGTCTTACAAATGTCTGAAGTTGTTGGCAGATGTAGGTGATGGAGGCATAATAGCCTCCTTGGGGGAGGAGGAAAAATTTAAAGTTGGTGACACTTCCTCCTCCTGTTCCTCCTTCTCAGTGAGAGAGAAACCATTGAAAAGGGAGAGATGTAGGTCTCTGGCTTTGCTCCCTGGGAGGTTTCTTGAATTGTGCCTTGAACATGGCCCAAGGTTCCCAAAAAGTCTAGGGTGGAGGGAGTGGATCATGTGGTTGCATCCATGGTGGTCCATACCAAGATTGTGGATGAGATGTGGATTGTGGATACTGAGAATGAGTAGGTGGGATCTCTCTGGCAGACAGGGGAATGATAGAGCTCTCCTCCTCTTCTTCTTCCTCCTTGTTGCAGGAAAAAGGAGGTACCATCCTTAGGGGAGAAACGGAGGAGTGTTATGAGTTTGCAGAGGAGGGTGGAAGTGGGGGCTGGTCCAGTCAAAGGAGAGGCAACTCAGGAGTGTCTGAAACCAGCAGGTCTTTAGAGTATCTAAAGTCCTGTGAAGGGGGAAAAAGCACCATTGGTCCAACGTACGACTCAGTGCTCAAAGAGAAATGTACTCCCCTAAGGTGTCAGTAGACGGAGCTAGAGACTTGGTCAGTACTGATGACTTGCTGGTGTTGATGGTGCCAAGAGCTTTCTTGGTGCTAAGGGCTTTGATGGTGTCAAAAAGGAAGACAGTACTGGCAGTTTTGCTGGTGCTGTAGCTCCGATAGTCGGCTTGTCTCAGTCTCAGAGGTGAGAGATGGTGACAAGAGCTGTAAATCTGCCTGGTTAGGGCCTTTAGACTGCTTTTTTGTTCCAGTACCAGAGGTACTTGGGTGGGCCATGTAGCAATGTCCCCAGTCAGATGTTAGGGCAAATGACCTCACAGAGGGGGATGTTCTTTCTGGTGGGCTGTGCCTCAAAGGGGAAGGAGGAGGCCCACTTTGTCTTGTCCAAGTGAGAAAGGGATGATTTTCTCTTCAAGGGACAAGGGGAGTGAGGACTGGCAGATGACCTGGCAGAACATGAGGGCCTCACTGTGGGAGAGTCCAGGCCCAGGTCTGATCCAGGCTGCAGTGATTTCTCCATGAGAAGTTTTAAGTGAATGCTCTGGGCTTCAGGCCATGGCAGTTGGAACATTTTGTGGGCCGTGTTCCTTTTCAAGACAGCAAATACACTGCAGGTGGCCCTCCATTACTGGAAAGGCCACGGGACAGGAGACACATCTTTTAAGCCCCGGGGATCCAGGCATAAAGATAAAGAAAAAAAGCTTCCTGGTCAGTAAAGGTGGGAAAAAATTAAATCTAAACTTTGAAATTACTGTAATGGTAAAGTAAAAACAAAAAACTGTTGGGGTTTTTTTTAGCAACAGAAGAAAGGAGAAGAAGAAAAAAATAACTACACTACAAATAACAGGTAAGGCACTAACTATTGAGGGAACAGGAGAAGCAAGCTCTGCTGCAGATTGCATCCCAGACCAAAAGGTGGTAGAGAAGGAACGGGGGCAGACGGACTGCACAGAACTATACATACATCCCGTGCACAGCACGAGAGGGGGGGAGGTGCACATGTGCAGTCTGACAGGCACTGCTGATGAAGATCTCCTATCCTCGGCACAGGGGGCATGGCTGCACCTACAGTGGAGCACCCATAGGGTCATCACTCCATGAAGAAACATAAAGACTGCAACCCTGAAAAGCTATTCCAGCATTAACAGGATTTCATGTTTAACAAATTGTTTGCACAGTGCTTTGAAAATGGATAGTGTTATCTAAGTACTAAATGGCTGTAGTGGTAGCAGTAATATGGTAAAATGGCTCATTTTAATTTTATGTACAAAGGATTACTTTTCTACAGTAGCTTCAATTCATAGAAGTATATTCTTTAATCATTCAGCATGTTATATTTAAAATTCTATGTAATGTACCTCAAAATATGCTTTTGTTTTTGCAGAACTTCGAGCCTCTGCATGCCATGCCTTTAGGATAGTTTTATTCAAATTGTCATTAAAGACTTTTTGTATCCTCATTGCGGCCACTAGAAAAAATGTATTTGATTACAAAAGTTAGGAAAGCAAGGATCTCATTTCTGCATGTTTCAGTTAAATGCCTTTGATTAAATGTAATTCTATGGACAATCATCTCTACAGATTTATAACTCTCTGATTTAAACTGTCAGATTTATAACTGTCAACCGCTACGTTTTTTTAAAATGATACAAGCAGCAACAACATTCTCACAGTATATGTATCGATTCATACATATGCAGTAAATTAGCAGAATGTGTTATATGATCTTATTTTAATAGCAATCTATAAAGAAATGATTAATCTGCAAGTTGGACCTGCCAAAGCCAGTAAATTCACCAATTCTTAAACTCCAAAACAAGTAGCAAATCTGAATTGCACTGTCACAGCAGAAAAAAAATGAATGCTGCCCTCAGTGAAATGGAACAAGACATAACTCTGGCTCACTTACATGTAACACTTTGAGAGTATGCAGGTTCAAGAATAATAAAGGCAAATTAGTTTTTTCAATATAATTTAAAAATGCAGCCTTAACTTAATTTCTATGAAAGTTCTGTTTTATATTTCATATTTTAAATGTTTTAGTTCCTTGTCCAGTATATCTGAGCTGAATTTTTTATTTAAAAGATTTGATTTTTAATAACTCGAGCTAGTTTCAGATTGGAAATGATTTAAAAAGGATTGTCAAACTACACATTACCATAAAACTGGTAGATTCTATCTTTGTATCGTGGTTACACTTCACTGAATTTTCTTAAAAGCTGTCACTTTCATTTTCCAACAAAAATTCTTGTATCATTTATACTTGGTTTACACGCAGCTTGTTATTTGGTCTCTTTTTCCTTTAAAATTATATATTTTGCCATAAATTTTAAATAATTTTTATACTTGTCATAGAGAAGACACTATACAAATACACTAGCCAAATTCTGTTCTCCAGTTTGTAGGGGTACCAACAGAAGTTGCACTATATCTGAGAGTAGAATCTGGCATTTTATTCCCACCCCTGAAAACTCTAACTTACCCCAGTAGTTCTTGCTCACATGAGTAGCCACATTTAAATCAATGGGACTATTTGTTTTAAGTAAAGACTGCTGCTGCAAGAAGAATTCTCAATTGTACATTTTGATATTTTAAATATATCCTTAAAATGTTCACACTAAATTTATGTCACTGTTCTTACACACGCAAACTAAATTGACTTAAAAGTCTAAATGAACAAACTGAACAATTTAAAAGACCTTTAAATTATTTACCTGGTCTTTGGGTTAGAAGAACTCTTATAAATAAATTAGATGTTTATAAATAACTCAATGATCTTTTTAAAGTCACAGAGATGTCACACAGCAGAGTTTGACATGGACCTAAATTAAACCAGCTCCGCGACCAGGATTCTGGCGTTGCTGTTTAAAAACAGATCTTCTATTAAAACAGTCCTGACACTAGATCTTAGAATTATATCCCTAAAAATAACAATTTCATGTCTCATTTTTCATCAAACTCAAAACCAGAAAAATAATTGTATACAAAAACTTATTTTCTCTGAAGTGAGACATACGAGATCTATTTTTGTCTCATGAGACTATTGTACAAACACTTACAATAATCTAAAACCCTGTGAATAACTGAGTATGCAAAACTATTAATGAGTTGCATGCACAAAAGTGTTCAAAGACTCACAGCTTGAGTGGCGCAAATACTATTAAGCTTACAGTATATAAATTATACGTTTGTTTATGCAAAGCAGCTTGTTAGACTTACATGCTATTTGTTCTTGGCGAAACTGTACCAAAGCTCTCCATTTCTGAAATACTACTTTGGTTATTCTGGTATCATAATGATCTGCTGCAACAGCCATCTTCTGCTTTACAAGTGCTCTATGGTTTTTTTGCAACTGACAATATTGCATCCATCCACTGCAATGTTAAGGCACAATTAATAATTTATTAATGTGGTTCCTGACCTGGATGGAATAAAATCCATAAACCTCTGCAACTGGATACAAAGCATATGGCAGGCAAGCTGATCAACATAAACTTAAAGGCTCAAACTAAGTCACATGATGACTGTCATTTATTTTGTTCAATAAAATTATTGCTGATATTTTTCAATAGTTTCTCCTAGACACACCATTTTTAATAAAGTTTCTGCCTTCAATTAATATGCTATATCATCAGTCTAAAATATCTGAATGATTCTATTCATTACCTGCTCCAGCTAGTATGTGATTATTGAGGCCCTGATTCAAGAAAGTATCCATATTCAGGAAAGGCACTTAAGCACATGGAAGTAATGGAACTTAGACATATGCTTAAAGTTCAGCATGTGTATAAGCAATGTGGAAGCAAAATGTAATTTAACTGAACATAGCTGGGAGCTACTGTAAATGTAACTTTTTATGGTTCTAATCCAATTCCTACTGTGAAGTCAGATAACAGCGAACCCTGAAATAATGGAGAAGTCTTACGATTTTTACTAAGATTTTTAACCATTTTGATTAGCATAGTTATATATCAGACACATGCACTATCACTATTCTCCACTCAAGAAATAATAGTTTTTTTTGGACCTCTAGCCTTATCTCCCCTAAATGTTAGTTCCAATGGGACACTGGTTGGACTTTTGAAATTCACAGCCACAGTGAAGCGATTTTTGATTAACGATTAATTCATTCAGAATGCATGTGTATATATAGGAGTGGTAATCAAGGAACTGGCTTATCTTCCTTCCTCTTCTTCAGATTTCCTTTGTGACTTTGGGGAAGTCACTTATTGTCTCCATGGTTCTCCTATACTTTAACTCTGTCCCAAAATATTCTTTCTCCATTGGGATTTTATTACTCTGGCAAAAATAACCTGCATGAGAGGCTGTACAGGGAAGGCCTGACCCAAAATCCACTGAAGTTAAAAGACTTCCACTGATGTCAATAAATTTTGGATTGTGCTTGGAATTTATGGACACTCTGAGCTCACTACAATTTGAATACAAAATAATACTACTAAAAGAGAGCAAAACCAAATAATCTAATCTGGTCACCTATCTTTATTGTGTTTATGGTGCTGGCAGACGAAATGCCAGCTCATGCCAAAGTCCAGTCTTCACTGATCACTGACAAATGCATAGCTAGAAACCATCTGGCTTACCTGTGGATTAGTACAGTTAAAACAGATATTAGTGTTATAAAAATGTGTTTAGTATTAAGACTTTGTGGAAAGCTTGTAGGATGCTGCATGCAGTAATCTGTATCCCATGCTATAAGGTAATACTTAAGTGTTTGCTCTATAACTGTAAAATGTTTGTTCTGAAACTACGTATCTCACTAAACAGGAAAAAAACTTCACTTAATGCAAAATGCTGGATTCCTACAGAAGGTGTTATCTCCTGCCCATCAGGAAGGACTGCTGAGTCCATATAGGCCATTGTGGAACACAGACTTTGTTGATTGCTCCTTCCACACACCCATGAAGGGGTTACCTGCAGAACTGCTCATCCTATCAGTCTGGGTTCGAGGGAGGTGGGGATAAAAATCCCTGACCAGAAGGCATTAGGGTCTCTTTATGATGTCTGAACTCTGACGGGCAAAGACTCCTAAACATAAACTACAGAATCCCAAGCTGGTTGGCTTGAGTTAGCCCCAAAGGACATAAAAGCTTGCTTATTACAGAATATATTGCTTCTGTTATATAGAATATTGCTTCTATTCCCTTTTGAATTTAAGATTGTGTCTCATTTGTGTGTATATGCTTACCTGCTTTAACCTTGTAAATAACTCTCTTATTTCTTTTTCCTAGTTAATAAAACTTTAGTTTATTTGTTACAGGGTTGGCTACAAGTGTTGTTTCTAGTGTGAAATTTAAGGTGCAAATTGACCTGAAGTAATTGACTGGTCATTTGGGACTGGAGTAATCTGAATATTTTGTGATCTTTAGTGTAATGTGACCATCTTTCATAGAGTTAAACTTGTCTGGGTGGCAAAGCAAACAAATCCACAAGGGGACTGGCTGTGACTCCATGTTAAGGCTGTGAGCCACTCCAGACACCATGACACTGTTCATGCTAATTACAATGAAAACCACCTTTTTCTGCTATAACACTACATAAATATTCTAGACAAAAAGGATCTTTTCCTAAAAATTCAGTAAAGTATTGCCCAGTTACAGTTCATATACTTACTGAAAGTACAGTTTCTTTAAGTTTTTGCTGTAAAAGTTCCATGCTTTGCCACATAACTCTTCTGTCATCTAAACAAATAATTTATTATATTAATACACAAATTAAAAAATAGTGTTGCACAGTGAGTGCTTAAAAAGTAGCTAAATATACAAAACTTGGTAGTTTTATTTTCCATATCGATCAATGCAAATTAAATGGTACATTTCAAAGAAATGCATGTTCAGACACAATTTTCTGTCTATGACATTTTTCTATGTATCTTTCTTCACCTACCAATTTCTTTCAATAAGTACACCTGCTCTGATAGGCATATAATTTGAAGCTAAAAAATAAACTTGCATTCAAATATAAAACTGAACTGTATGTTTGAAGAAAGCATGACTTTGTTCCCCAAAATTCATTGTTTTAATGATAGAATGTTTCTAGCAATTAAATATATTTTATCTTTTGTTTTAAATTCTTCTCTTTTACTCTGTGGCTTGCTAGAATTTAATAACCTTATATAGGATTCTAATCCAGTCCTTTTTTATATAATTGTACTTTTTAATTGTACTTTACAATAGATGGGGCCAAATTTTAAGAACATTCTTGATTAAGAGTAAAATGCTCACAGTTCTTATACAGAAATGAACAAATTCTACCCTGTGTATATAGCTGAGGGCACAACTTGGCCCTTAGAAAACAGTGATTCTTATCTGGGATGCTGCTCCTGCTCTTCGGAAGATGTATGATGGCAGATATAGCATGTTTTCTTTCTCCACCCATCATGCTGTACATACTATACAAGATAATTGTTTTAACACTTAGAGTTGTCAGTATAATATTTGTGCATTTGTAAGGAAGATGAAGCAGGTGATAAGAAGTCTTAATTAACCTTTATTTTTATAGAGCAGGTGCAAGTGAAACAAATACTGCTTTCAGATATATGTGTGCAACTCTAGTAAACTGAATGCAACTGAAAGCAGAATTTGGTCCAGCAGCTTACTGCTTCAGTTAAATTGCCATATTGGGCAGAGTGTTCCCTTGCATGATCATTGGGCAATTTTCTTTTTTTCTTTTGTGACCATTTAAGATTATGTTTTTTGTTCCTAACGTACCTGTTTCTAGATTAATAAAACCAGAAAGGTTTCCTAGTCATCACTTTACCTGCAATAATAAAGGGTCCAACTGTAACTGTCAATACCATTTTCCAAAGATATATCAATGTTCAGTTGCAGTTTCATGTCAGCTAACCCTACAGAACATAACTTAATGGAGAATTTTAGAATGTAGTTAAAATGAATGTACACTTTTGCAAATCGAGCAAATATCTTGAACTTGTAGTAAAGAACAGAATTATCAGACACGTAGATGAACAAGATTAGTTGGGAAAGAGTCAATATGGCTTTTGTAAAGGGAAATATACCGGAATTCTTTAAGGGGGTCAGCATACATGTGGATGAGAGTGATCCAGTTGATACAGTGTACTTGAGCTTTCAGAAAGCTGCTAACAAGGTCCCTCATCAAAGGGTCTTACGTAAAGTAAGCAGTCATGGGATAAGAGAGAAAGTCCTCCCATGGATCAGTAACTAGTTAAAAGACAGGAAATAAAGGGTAGGAATAAATGGTCAGTTTTCACAATACAGAGGTGTAAATAGAGGGGTCCCCCAAGAATCTATACTGGGGCATATGTTGTTCACTTATGAATATGCTGATCTTGAAAAAGAGGTAAATAGTGAGATGGCAAAGTTTGCAAATGATAAAATTACTCAAGATAGCTAAGTCCAAAGCTGACTGCGAAGAGTTACAAAGGGATTTCATGAAACTGGCTCACTGCGCAATGAAATGACAGATGAAATTCAATGTTGATAACTGCCAAGTAATACATATTGGAAAACATAATCCCAACTATATATACAAAATGACGGGGTCTAAATTTGCTGAAACAGATCTTTCTAGCACGCAAGAAACAGATCTTTGAGTCTTTGTGGATAGTTCTCTGAAAACATCCACTCAATGTCCAACAGCAGTCAAAATAAAGCCAAAAGAATATTAGGAACCATTAGGAAAGAGATAGCTAATAAAGCAGAAAATATCATAATACCACTATATAAATCCATGGTACACCTACACCTTGACTACTGCATGCAGTTCTGGTCACCCCATCTCAAAAAAGATATATTAGAAATGGAAAAGATACGGAGAAGGGCAACAAAAATGATTAAGGGTATGGAACAGCTTTCATATGAGGAGAAATTTAAAAGACTGAGAATATTCATCTTGGAAAAGAGGAGACTGAGGGATGATAGAGGCCTATAAAATCATGAATGGTGTGGAGAAAGTGAATAAGGAAGTGTTATTTACCCCTTCACATAACACAAGGACCAGGTGGCACTCAATGAAATTAAATAGGCAGCAGGTTTAAAACAAACAAAAGGAAGTACTTCACACAATGCACAATCAATCTGTGAAACTTGTTGCCAGGGAATGTCATTAAGGACAAAACTATAACTGGATTCAAAAGAAAATTAGATAAGTTCCTGGAGGATATGTCCATCAATGGTTATTAACCAAAATGGTCAGGGATGCAACCCCATGCTCAGGTGTCACTAAGACTCTGACTGCCAGATACTGAGACTGGACGACAGGATTTGGATCATTTGATGAAAGCCATATTCTATTCATTCTCTTTGAAGCAACTGGCATTGCCCACTGTTGGAAGACAGGATACTGGGCTAGATGGACCATTGGTCTAACCCAGTGAGACCATTCGTATGAAAACTGTGGATAGGATTCTCTATCAAGTTGTTTTTTCTAAGATTAGTTTTTGGGATACTGGATATTTAACTGAACATAGATTACTGATCAATCAAGTAATGCTATTTGCTGGAAGATGATCAATGCTACTGAACATAAATTTAAACATGTGTCCCAACAAATATCTAATGTCAGTGCATACATTTTATGAGAGAGGTTACATACTTAATTTTTGCTGAGCTTCAGTAAAATATACAGATATTTATATGGATCATTTAAAATGCACCCTTCCAAAGTCTTGTGTACATGTAAAGATCTTTTCTGTAAATTCATAAATTATATGAGACCATTGTCCAACTCTAAAAAACCATCTTCATTTCCTTTGCCAATTACCTTAATGTTCTTATTCAGTAGAATCAATCAAACCAAATAATGCACAGAAAATCATAAAACTAAGTTCAGATGCACTTGGAAAGATTGTAACACAGATGTTCATTACATTGGTAATTCTGTCCATTTTTGTAAAGACACCACCATTATTGGACAACATGCCAATATGAAGATGTATATTTTGGAAGATCACAAAACTAATTAATAGAAATAAATGCAAGGTACCACCAGTCCATCACATAAACTATAACAGAAATGGCAGAATCATAACATAAACTTGAAGGCAGAATTAAACCCTTCTGTACTGAAAAAAAATTTTAAAGTACAGATTCAGTGCAATTGCTCAATGATTGTTACCAGCTGTTCATCATTTAGTCCAAAAAGGATGTGCAAATAAGTTTCTGAAATCCTCTTCAATTTTGGCCTTAGGGATGAATCAATACATGTATCCCTGCAAAAACAAACAAACAAGTAAATCATGTAAACCACATTAGTAACACTGAAGAAAAATTAATCTCCTCTTTACAGCTAATGGATTATTACAACATTACACTTATCCCTTAGTTAATACCCATACCACCTTCATTCCAACTATGTCAATAAGCCAAAGTTTTCAAATTATGTTCACCTACTATATGAAAACAGATTATTTTCAGTGCTATGTTCAGAGATACAGCAGAGTCATTTTGGGCCAGAATTTAATCCATTTTTAAAAAGATATAACCTGATGGAAATACTCAAGAAACAAAATATTTTTCCACTCTTAATATTGATTTTTTTTCAAACACTCCGTATTTATGTATGACTTGCAGAACCTCATGCAATGTTTCCTGCTGCTGTACAGTAATCTGTGAGCATGCACAGGGAGTAAAAGTAATTTTAAAAAAACAATCTCATAGCAAAGTGAACAAAACAAAGCCATGTTGATTTATGCTTCAATGAGAAATACAGAAAAAATTGTTTGTCAGTGAATAAAATCAATAGAAGAAATTATATTTTCAACCTTTTAACAAGACATTACAAATAATGAAAAGTAAACACAGAAGACCCCATAATTACAGGCCAAACTGTCACATTTAGCTACCAGTGGACAGTAGCGATGTGCAGAGTTCCATTAGCCCGTGAAGAGCTCTAGGAGGGGGGCCTAGTATGCAGGGACTGCACAAACTGTATCATCCATAGGTATGGTGCAATCTGCTCTATAGGTCAACTGGCCCACACCATGGGCTGATGCAGAGGTAGGCAGGGATATGGCCCCATGTCACCCTCACCTGTTATCCTTTTGGGGTGATGTGGGATCCTGATGGCTTAGGGAAGCAGCAACTACTCAAGTACAAAGACTACAATTGTATAACCCTTACACTGGTATGCAAGGGAGGGAGGTTCCATGAACATTTCTCCTCTCTCCTATGCACCTGTACATGGACCAGTCATAGACTGGCCCTATGAAATCAGAGCCACTTTGAACTACAAAAGGGAAATATTTTTTCTAGCATTCAACAAGGCTTTTCTCCGTTATCTTGTGCTCCCCCTCTTCTTTTACCATCTTTATTTCCCTAACTTCTCTAGCTGTTATCTAACTATGAGTACTAACTATGTCTTTTTGGGCCTGATCCAGTAAGGAAATGAACACCTCCATTTCTACAGACTTCACTGGGTGTTAGTGTGCTCAGCACCTCACAGAAACGGTCCTTAGTAAACAGGATGCATCAGTGATGGCAGATGCATTGAAGCTGATTTCTGAAAAACTGCATGTTATATAGTCATCCAATCTGTCTATTTAATATAAACTTTAATACAAACTGATTTAAAACCAATCCTGCTTTCCTTCTTGGACAAAATTCCCACTAGCTTCTAGAATATAAGCCTTTGTAGAAAGCGTGTTACTAATATCTTAATTAACAAAAACATTCATTTTCTCTTTTTTTCCCTATATCTGTTCTTCCTTTACAATACCATTTTA
>ML675616.1:20518133-20529033 GCA_007922155.1 Mesoclemmys tuberculata
CATGATAGTCTAACAGTCCAGGCTTCATTATTGCATTTATTATCTCTAGGAATGAAGCTGCACACCTGGAAAAGCTCCACTTTTTACAAAACACAGCAGCCCAGCTGCTTAGCAATACAGGTCACCAGGAGCACATCAGACTACTACTCTACTCCCTGAATAGGTTCCCCACAGAAAAGAATCCAATTCAAGATCTCTGTCCTGATATTTAAAGCCCCTATAGACTGGAATTAAGTACTCCAGAAATCATCTCTTCACAACCATGACCTCACATGAATTACAGTGGAACCATGAAACTATTCACCTACAAGCGAAAGATCTTGAACAAGAAAACAGAAGCTGGACCTACATTACTGAATTTATTCTCACAAGAGGTAAGTACAGCTCTGGGACCTCACTATGTTCAAAACTCATCTTAGTGACTTTACTTTCCCACAACAAACTAATCATACACACATACACTCTTTGTGTCTCTCACACCACAAGATATTTCTCCTACACATTGGGAAGGAGAAAAGCAAAAGAGAGCAAGTCATACTGCTACTGTGATTTCTATTTTGAAGTACCTGAAAGGCACTGAGGCCTGGTCTACACTGGTGACAGAGGTCAACATAACGTCACTTACATTGACCTCGTAAAGCATGCATCTGCACTGGCATGTTAGTTCCATCGACTTAAAGCGCAGTAAAAGTCGACCTAATAAAAACACCTTCGCAAGTGGCATAGCACTTAATTCGAATTTCATGGGTCGAATTTGCATCAGTGTAGACAGAGTGTAACATAATTCAATGTTAATGGCCTCCGGGACCTATCCCATAATGCCCCATAGTGACCGCTCTGGATATTTGCTCACTGCTTTATGTGGCCACACAAACAGGAAATTGCCCTTCCCCTCAAGCCCTGGGAAAATTTGAATGTCCATTTCCTGTGCAGCCAGCATGGAGAGAGCTTTGTAGCTGAACTCTTCATGGCGACTGTAAGGCCCAAAAGCGCTCCAGCATGGAGTCGACTAGAGGTCTTGGATCTCATTGGTCTGTGGGGCAAGAAGTCCATTATGGTTCAGCTCAGAGCAAAAGAAATTTGGACAAGCACAGGAAGCTATCCCGGGGCATATTGGAGAAGGGGCACAAGAGGGATGCGCAGCAGTGCCATGTGAAGATCAAAGAGCTACCGCAGGTATATCAGAAAGCTAGGGAAGAAACAGTCATTCTGGCTCCTTGCCCAAAACATGCTGCTTCTACGAGGAGCTGCGTTCAATTCTCGGCGTGCAATCCCACTACAGTGCCACCATGCAGTATCAATACCTCCGCTGGATCCCAGTCCAGGGAGAATGATGAGGACTCTGTGGACAAGGAGGAGGATAAGGAGAGCAGGGTTCAGGAGAGCAGGGTCCAGACAGCCAGGATCTATTCCTGACCCAAGAGCAGTCCAGCAACACAGAGGACAGCAACAATGATCATGATCCCAGGGAAGGCACATCTGGTGAGGCTTTTTTTCTTCTTAGCAATTATGTCCTTGATCCAATGTCTAAAATGGCCTCTTTAATAGGGGGGAAAGGGATTGCTGGGTGTTAATGGACTTTACTGGAGGGTTACTCCCAGAACAGATTATTTATGTGCTGAGGTATGCTCCAAGAATCATCCACTAATGAAAGGAAACTTTCATGTAGATAATCTGTTACCTTTTGCACAAGGTTTCTGGGGAGGGCAACCTTGTTTCTTCCACCATGGTAGGATACTTTACTGTGCCATGCTGCAATCAAATGAGCCAGAATCATGGTGGAACACAGCATAGCAGCAAATCTTCCCTTTCCTCCTGTGTTACTCTCAGGAGACTGAAATCGCTCATGGTCACCTAGGGAAGATGGCTCATGATTAAAGTACCCAAGCTATACAATTGATACTCTATACTCCTCTAGTGCCCTTTTTATGGGCATACTGAGTCAGTTCTGTAACTGTCCAAAGGTATCTGACGATACAATTAACCCGCGGTGTCCTCGGATCAACTGTGGCCACCTCGTCCCAAACCGTTCCTCTGAATATAACCATGGCGCCCAGTCACCCCTCTCCTACATTCCTTATGGACTGTTCTTAAGTGATAATTAAGTGATAAAAGTAAATATAAAATAAAAAAATAAAATAAAATAAAAAATAAAAGTGATAAAATAATTAAGTGATAAAAGTGCCCCTGGCTTATCACCTCTGTAATAGCAGAGCAAGCTGACCCTTTTGAGATGCTCAGAATGGAATGCAGGTCTGGCTTAGCCTTGTGCATGCTAAGGGGAGCATTTTTTACATCGCTGCAGTTGCTTCAATCCTCTGAGTCTGCTAACAATGGCAACGTTGTGCATTTCTTTTCTTTCTATAGACATCTCGGCTTTGGCCTCCCCTCACCACCAGAACGGCTGCAGAAAGACTTTCGCAGATCAGAAAGAGGGGAAAAAATCACAGGGCGACATGTTTGGCAAGCTCATGAACGCCCCCATGGCCTCAGAGACTAAAGCTCCAAGTGTGGAGGATATCCTTGTCCCAGAAACTGGACATAGACATGGAGCATAGAAGATTTGCACAGGAGCAGGAGCGCAGTATGCAGCAGGAGATGCTGCAAATAATGCGGGATCAGGCAGACATGCTTAAGCAACTTGTGGAGCTACAGGAAGAATGGCGGCAGGACAGAGTCCCTCCTCCACAACTCTCCTCCGCCAATCGCTTTGCTGCCCTCCCCCACCCCCAAGCGGCCTAGGAGGAGAGTGGGCAGGCTGCAGCACTCGGTGCACTCCACCCTGGTAGAGGTATGCAGAAAGACATGCGGTCCCATTGAGAACTGTACTGGAAGCAATCACACTGTCACTTTAAACTGTGAATTAACACTCGCGCCCTCCTCCCACCCCCACCAGAATGTTCATAAATAAAACTTAGCAGCATTTCAATACATGCATCTTTATTAAATCATAGCTTATTTGGGGAGGGATGTGGGTGGTACTGATATCGATGGTAGGGGAAATGGTACAGAAAGGCACAAATCATACAGAAAACATTACTGTGTGTCATTGCAGAACTTGTTTTTCAATGCTTCTCAAAGGCGAAGCACTCTGCAGTTGGCTCTGAGCATATTGCTGCCATCTGGCTACTCAAAATTAGCGACCAGTCTTTCTGCCTCCACAGTCCAACCCTTTCCTCCTTCACTTCACAAACATTACGAAGAAAACAGTGTGCAGATATAACTGATAGGATTTTTTTCACTCATGTCCAGCCTGGTAAGGAGACATCTCCATCTGGCCTTTAAATGCCCAAACGCACATTCCACCACCATTCTGCAAGTGCTGCAGCTGTTATTAAAACACCCCTTGTCATTGTCAAGGTGCCTGATGTATGGCTTCATTAGCCGAGGGAGCAATGGGTAAGCAGGATCCCACAAGATCACTATTGGCATTTCCACATCCCCAATGTTAATTTTTCAGTCTGGGAAGAAAGTGCCCACCTCCATATTCAAGAACAGACCTCAGTTCCTAAATATGTGCGCATCACACACCTTTCCAGACCACCCTACATAGATGTTGGTGAAATGACCCCTGTGATACACAAGGGCCTGCAACAGCATTGAAAAGTACCCCTTGCGGTTTATGTGCTCTGTTGCAAGGTGGTCAGGCACTAAGATAGGGATGTGCGTGCCATGTACAGGCCCCCCCTCTCCCCCCCAGTTTGGGAACCCATTGTGGCAAACCCGTCCACTATGTCCTGCACATTTCTTAAAGTCACTACCCTTTGTAGCAGAAATCTATTGATGGTCCTTCACACTTGAATCACAGCAGCTTCCACTGTAGATTTACCGACTCCAAATTGATTTCCAACTGAGCTGTAACAGTCGGGGGTTGCCAGCTTCCACAGAGCCACTACCGTTTCCACCGTCAGAGCTGGTTTCAAGCGAGTATTCACATGCTTCAGGGACGGGGACAGCTTCGCCCAAAGTCCAAGGTAAGTGGACCAGCAGCCACTGGTCATCATCCCACAGCTTCATAACGAAGTGTTCCCATCAGTCTGTGTTGTTTCCCGGGACCAGAACCAGCGCTTCACCAACTGCAGATGATGTGTAACAGCCTGCAGTAATCGGGAATTGTTCCTCTCGATGGCTTGTAGCAGAGCAGCCTCGGTGACAATGCTGTTGTCTGTGCTTCGGGTTCTTTCTCGCCTTTAAAAATAATCCAGGATAAGCCGTGATGTATTTGTGATGCTCACAATAATAGTGCAGAGTTGAGCAGGCTCCATGTCTCTGCAGCAATGGGGAGCACACGGAATAAACAAACGGTGCGAAAACCGGTTTCCTGTTTGTTTGGGGCAAGAAGGGAGGGGGAAGGAGTGTAACATCATGGAAAAATGAAAATCTTCCCAACAGCCTCTGTGGCTAGTTGCACTGTGAGATAGCCACCCACAGTGCACTGCTTTGAATGTCGACCCAAGTGTGGCAAATGTGGATGCATGAGCCGGTGTAAGGAGCGTGGTGTGAACATGGTCCTGTGACTTCTAAAAATCGACTGGTGGAAGTCAATTTAAAGTAAGTCGACTTCACTCTGCAGTGTAGACAAACACTGAGATACTCTACTGACAGCTCCAATATATATTTAGATAGTTAATTATTAGGGCCAATCCCACACCCAGCAAAGTCAGTAGAAATATTCCCTTTGACTGTGTTAATGACATTAACCTCTTAGCCTGTAGTTTCTTTTTACTGTGATGCCTAAATTTAAAAGAGAGAGAGAGGAAAGAAATAAAAAATTGAAAATAAGTCTATGACTAATTCAGTACAAATAGAGCTATACCCTTAGGTGGTGTAAATCAGCACTGACATCAATGAAGCTTTGCCAATTTATACCAGCTGGGGATATAGCCCATAATATTTATCTCAAAATTAAAAGTTCGATAATTATATGTTATAAACAGAAATATATTAAATATATTTAGTAAATACTCTGTGGACAATTCATCCACAAAAATAGACAAAGAAAAAGTATTTTCTATGTTTTAGTACAAAATCTCAATATTAATCGTCTATTTGTAATGTGCTATTAATCTCTGGGCATGAAGGATATTTATTTTGCCTGTCACATTAGTTAATGCAACATTAGTGCTCTTTAAAAATTGTCATTTCAATATTTTATACAACATAGCATACATAAAAACATTTGATATGTACCATAAAATACCATCTAGTCCTTTCTCCATTATTTCTCTGATCTTTTCTTCTAAAAACTTAAGTGGATCCTCTGGACACATAATAAATACACCACACAGCAAAGCCTGCAAAAAGGAACAAAGTAAATTAACATCTTTCCCATGTCTGAAATTGTTATGCTAAACACAAATACCAAATCACCTTTAAATAATATAACATTTATACAATTCTTCTCTATCCTTTTATCATTCTGTTTCTTTTATTTAATTCTTATTTTAAATGCCATAATGTATGTAACTGTATAGTTAAACTGTAGCCCTCAAACCTCTGGTCATATCATAACAACAAAACATATGGTATTTCTATAGTACTTTCCACCTAGGGATCTCAAATTTCTTGAAAAGCATTACTAAATTTTATCTCACAAATAACCCTGTGTGGTAGAGAAGATATGAAATTGGATCCCTCACCAGGAACTGATCCTATATCAAATAGTGATAATGTTGTATTGCAGTCGGGAAGAGGGGAGGGTTGCTTTTCAGCAGTGAGTTGCTAGGACTAGCTCGTTCATTTCTCACTTATGAATAATGAACAATTAACTAATTCATTATTCAATTTTTCAAAGATGAAAAATTAACAAGGTTTTCTCAATAACACAGACAAACATGTACCCGGGAAGGCAATGTACAGTCATCTGCCAAAATAAACATGTATTTAGAGGATTTGCTAAGGGACCCTGTCTTTCAGCATGGCAAGAAAGATTAAACCAAATTCTGTGAACTGGTTAAATTACACAGATAAGGCAAATTATGACTATATGCACATAGAAATATCCCAGAATACCCAGGGCTGTACTATGGATGTCATCTTTCACTGAACCCTGTTTCTATATCTAAATCTTGCAGCTTAATCCTACATAACATCTCTAATAACTGGCCTATCCTATCAGAACAGCCCCCAAAACTTTCATTCAGGTTCTCATAATTTTGCATCCTGACTATTGCAGATCTCTGGCCTTGACAACTGCAGTCTCAGGCCCCTCAAGTCCATTAAAAATGTTATTGGTTAAGTCATCTTCCTGGCTTATCACTCTGACACCTCAACCTCTTCTCTAGGCCCCTTTACTGACTTTCACTTAGTCATCACATCAAATACACATTTCTTGTCTTTATTTTTAAGAACATTCACCTTATACAGCTTTTCCAATACCTTATCACAATGCCAGACACTGGCGTTCTCTGCCAATGTTCACAACCTTTACTGCCCACCAGTCAGCTTCTTTCTCAAAGTTTCCTCTAAACATTTTCTTCCATGCCACCCCTTCTGCATAGGGAAAACTCAAAACAGCAAACAAACTTATAAATTCACTACTTTATCTTCTTTCAAAGCTTTCCTTAAGCATTGTTTCTGTCACAATGCCTACAAAAAGCTGCTAGCTGACCGTAGATGGGCAGATCATAAGCTGTGATTCTCTCTTCACTTTCCTTCCATTTCCCACTTTCTTATTGTACCTCATTCCTACCATTCCCATCACCCTCAAATAAAAAATAATAAAAATCCAACAAAACATGTAACTAACAAAACTGTGTCAATCATCACCATGTTCACTTGCCTGTATGTTATATCCAATCCTCACTATTTTAGTCTACTGGACTAAATTCTCCCGGGCAGGGACTGTCTGTCTCCCTCTGCCAGCACCCAGCACAATGGAGTAATGATCCTGACTGCAGCCTTTTAACCACTATCAAAACATAAATAATTAATAATAAAATACCAATAATAATTAAATGGGACAAAACTGGCTGTGAGGTATTTGTTGACTAATATCAGTACACAAACACACTATTTATTCATTCTCAAAATCAAAATAATCTGTACCAGAGGAGCAGGTTTGTATAAAGGGTCATAGAATCATAGAAGATTAGGGTTGGAAAAGACCGCAGGAGGTCATCTATTCTAACCCCCTGCTCATAGCAGGACTAACCCCAACTAAATCATCCAACCATGATGATTGTTAAGCCATGCCTTAAAAACCTCTAAGGATGGAGATTCCACCACCTCTCTAGGTAACCCATTCCAGTGCTTCACCACCCTCCCAGTAAAGAAGTTTTTTCTAATATCCAACCTAGACTTCCTCCACTGCAACTTGAGACCATTGCTCCTAGTTCTGTCATCTGCTACCACTGAGAACAGCCTAACCCCCTAATCATTTTCATTGCTTTCCACTGGACTCTCTCCAAGTTGTTCACATCCCTTCTGTAGCGGGGGGGTGGGGAGGGAAGGAGGAGGAGAGGAGTCCCAAAACTAGACACAATACTCCAGATATGGCCTCAACAGTGCTGAATTGAGGGGAATAATCACTTCCCTCATTCTGCTGACAATGCTTCTCCTAATGCAGCCCAATATGATGTTAGCCTTGTTAACAACAAGGCATCAAGTTGACTCATATCCAGCTTCTTGTCCATTGTAACTCCCAGGTCCTTTTCTGCAGAACTCCTGCTTAGACTGTCGGTCCTCAGTCTGTAGCAGTACATGGGATTCTTCCATCCTAAGTGCAGAACTCTGCCCTTGTCCTTGTTGAACCTCATCAGATTTCTTTTGGCCCAATCCTCCAAGTTGTCTAGGTCACTCTGTATACTATTCCTACCCTCCAGCATATCTACCACTCCCCCCCAGTTTAGTGTCATCCGCAAACTTGCTGAGGGTGCAATCCACCCTATCCTCCAGATCATTAATGAAGATGTTGAACAAAACTGGCCCCTGTATCAACCTCTGGGGCACTCCACTTGATACTGGCTGCCAACTGGCATCAAGCCGTTTATCACTACCTGTTGAGCCTGACGTTCTAGCCAGCTTTCTATCCATCTTATAGTCCATTCATCCAACCCATACTTCTTTAACTTGCTGGCAAGAACCCTGTGGGAGACCATATCAAAAGCTTTGCTAATGTCAAGGTATATCATGTGCACTGCTTTCCCCACATCCACAGAGCCAGTCATCTCATCACAAAAGGCAATCAGGTTGGACAGGCATGGGTGAATCCATGCTAACTGTTCCTGATCACCTTCCTCTCTTTCAAGTGCCTCAAAATGGATTCCTTGAGGACCTACTGTCATTGCCTGCCAGAATATAAGTGTGGAATAATATTGTTTTATCAGCATAAGTATTGCCTACTTTTTCAGACATTTACATAGGGAAGGAGAACTAAGAACTACACGAAAGAAAAGATAAAGATATTTTGTTATTTATTTTACTTTAATGTATAAAACAACAAATAATGAACAACTTATATTTACAGTATTTGAATATTTTAGTAAAATAAATGATAAATTGATTCTAAATTTAGTTCTACTGAACCTCTCTAGTAAAAAGACAATCTCTAAGATGTATCCAGATGACAGTAACTGGGTGTATTCAGCAATATCAACAAGTATTATAAATCTATCATTATAATAATTACAATATAAATAATACCATTAAGCAGAGTACTAAATATGCAGACAGTATAGTGACACTCTTCATGTGTGTTTTCATCTTAACACATTTTCCAAAAAGGACACAAAGCTGTTCAAATACTCCCTCTGCTGGGCTGAGCCAGCAGCAGCCAGCTAAAATTATTGCATTTTTCATAGATTTGGAGCTCTTCTATACCTTTTTTTTTACTTGAATGTGCACTCCTTTTCTTCCAGGCAGTTAATGGGCACAGTGTATGTACAAAAATTTTAACAAAGAAAATACAAAATATGTGACCAAATATTGGGTTCTGCAGATCTTAGATTTAGATCTGGGAAATTCCTTTTTATAAAACTCTACAAAAAATGGTGTCTTACAGCCTGATCCTGTAACCCTTACTGATGTGACTAATCCTTAATGATGATAAGGCCCAATACAGATGTGAGGAAAAACTGGGCCTAAACATTACAAAGGTTGACTGGTTCTCATTAACTTTCCCAAGGTTCTAAGTGATTCTTTACTTACCCTAAAGAAATAAGACTTGAGATAATTAATAAAGTTTATAAATTAGGAAAATTATTCCTAACATTCAACAACTCAAATGAAAGCATAGCCATACACTATCAGATAGCTACCTGTCACTTAACACAACATTACCTAGCTAACAATAAAACAATCCAAAAGAATCCAAATTATCAAATGAAAATCAAGATAACGTCAAACAACCAGGCTAATTCTTATAACCTGATAAAGTACACATCTGTTGTTTAATTTATACATCCCCAAACTAAAGGTCTTTATTAAAACCATCTAAACCTAAATTTTGTACACAGGGCAAAAGCCAGGAAAGGACAAATCAATCCCAGGCCTCGCCTACACTTAAAATTCAGACTGATATAGCTATGTCACTCAGGGATGTGAATAATTCATACCCCAGAGCAACACAGCTATGCCAACTTAATCTCCTGTCATGGCGATGAAAGAGCTACCACTACTTGGGGAGGTGGATTACCTACAGTGACAGAAAAACCCTTTCCATTGCAGTAGGCTGCATCTACATTAGAGGGTTTGTGTGTTTTGTTTCTATAGTTATGGTGCCATAGCTATGCTTCTGTGGTCCCCATAGTGAAGACAAGCCTCCAGATTCAAGCAATTAGCATTTAGACTACAATTCCAATGCCAGTTCACCAAGGCCTCCTTCTTAAACTTTAGTTATTGTGCTGTGGATGGTACTTCCCTTCACTCAACACATAATCACACCACACATATTACCAGCACAGTTAATAATACACCCTTTACAATTACCTAATGTTAGGAAACAGTTAATTAAACACTTTTTTAGCAGCCTTTCCATGAAGGTCGCCACAGCATCAGAGGCCACAGATACCTTCTGGAACTGGACTGAAAATTGAGTTAGTGAAATGCAAGAGGATTAGACCCGGCCCACACACAGATGCTGGACTGATCTAAGACGTGGTTAGGCCTGTGCTTTTCACCCAGAGTAGTGATAACCGCACGACTGCCAGTCAGATGCACTCACATGTGAGCGCCCTCAAATCCCACAGAAAGGGCCCTTTGACTCCAGGGGGCCGGAGGGGTAGCCCTCATGAGCTGAAGGGGGCAGCCCTGCCCCCCCCGGATTGTGCTCGTGGCGGGACGTTAAATCACCCCGTAACTGACCCTGGGCGCCGCCGCGGGACCAGCTAACACGGGCTCAGCCACCCGCGGGTCCCGGCCTCGGCGCTGTCGCGGGCCCGGCCCCACGCAGGCCCAGCGCCCCCCAGCTTCCCATTTAGCTGACGCTGCCGGTGCAGACCCCGGCGCCGGTTGGAGGGGCTGGGCCGGGCGCCAAGGCGGGGGCAGCTCCCTCCTCAGCCCGAAGCTGGGACTCCGCGCTGCGCAGCCCCTTTTTACCTCGTAGACGTCGAGGAGCCTGTGGCGCTTGAAGTAAACCCGGAGGCCGGGGTCCGCGTTGCGCAGCGAGGACATGGCCGAGCGGGGCCCCTCAGGCGCTTTGCGCCGCGCGGCTGGGCCGCGGCCTCCTACAGCTACGGCAGCGACGCTCCCGGTCGCCTAGCAACCCGCCCCCGCGGGCCCGGCCGCTCACCGCCCGCCCTCACCGAGCGCCTCAGCGCCGAGTGGGGCCCGATCCAAGCCCATAGGGCGGGGGGTCGTGTCCCGCCCGTCGCTCACCCCGTCCCGACTCCATGCGTACCCTCCACCCCCACACTCCCCATCCCGACTGAATATAGCCTGCCTCGCCCCACTTCCCTCCTTC
>ML675616.1:20529577-20644125 GCA_007922155.1 Mesoclemmys tuberculata
ATCCCGACTCTGTACCCCCGCCCGGTGCCCCACACACCCCATCCCAACTGAATATATCCTGCCTCACGTCCCACTTCCCTTCATCCCGACTTCATTCTTACCGCCTAGTGTGTCCCCACTCACCGCAACCCGACTCCATTCTTACCCCAGTTTTGAGCCCCTGTCCACACATTCCAACTCTATACCCCTGCCTTGCTTCAAACCCCTCCCCATAATCCCCATCCCAGCTCCATATGCCCTGCCCTGCTCTTCCCCACACCAAGCCCTCGCTCACTGGAACTAGGGGTGCTGAAGACTATGCTGCACCCCCAGTTTGAAATAGTAACACAAATACATGTTTTCCACTGTCAGCACCCCACTATAAAACATAAGAATGGTTATACTTGGTCATACCAATCAATGGTTCAGCTAGCCCAGCATCCTGTCTTCTGACAGTGGCCAGTGCCAGGTGCTTCAGAGGGAATGAATAAAACAGGTAATCACAATCATTACGTGATCCAGCCCTTGTCGTCCATTCCCAGCCAGAGCCATGCTTAGGGTATGGAAAACTCGGGTGACTGCCCCAGACCCCGTGCTTTGGGGGGCCCTGCACCAGACCAGGTGGGAGGCTGCATGCCGGACTCGGTGGGAGGCAGATGGCTGCAGCCTGCCTCCCGGCTGTGTGCTGGGACCTGGTGGGAGGTGGGCAGCTGCCACCAGAGTCCCAGCTGCGTGCCAGGACCAGATGGGAGCCGGGCAGGGGACCCACTCAGTGGCATTTGTCCCATGCCCTGCACCCCCTTAGGGACAGCTCTGTTCCCAGCTTCTGGCAAACAGAAGATAGGGACACTTCAGAGCATGGCTTTTTTTTGCTCCTGGCTAAAAGCCTTAGATGGACCTAACTTCCATGAACTTAATTTCTTTTTTGAGCCCAGTTATAGTCTTGACCTTCACAACACCCTCTGGCAAGAAGTTCCACATGTTGACTGTGCATTATATGAAGAAATACTTCCTTTTTGTTTTAAACCTGCTGCCTATTAATTTAATTGGATGACCCCTGGTTCTTGTGTTGTGTTCTTTCTCCACACCATTCATAATTTTATAGACCTCTTTCATATCTATGGAGGGGTGGCTTGGCCAAACCTGAATGGTGTTGTGATCCTGTGTGCCAGGTTACAACACCTGGAGTGGAAAGCTGAGTCCAGCTCTGTGGGATAGGAGCCTCTGCTTCTAGGTGATTGTGGGGTAGACTCGCTCTGTAGTCCCCCTTCCCTCAGTGCCACCCCTCCACGCCAGGTTGGAATTAGAGATGCAGTGCTGGGATGGAGGGTGATGCTCTGGGTCGTCAGTGTCATCAGTGACCCATCACACACACACCCCAGTTCCATACCCTTGCTCTGCCTCATTAAGAGTTTTCTGTCCCCTTGGTAAGAGACAGTTGGTATAGGTCTTTCTGACTAAGGAAGTCTTCCTGTTCCTGTCAGTTTGGGGAGGAGCAGGCTGTCACATTTCAGCATTTTGCGTTTATGCCAAAGTTTCCAAAAGTGGCCACTGATTTGAGTGCCACAGCTTTTGGATGTTTAACTTGAGACACCTTGGGCCTGATTTTCAGAAGAACTGGGTGCTCACAGCTCTTCAGCTGAAGTTAGTGTGAACTACAAAGATCTCAGCACTTCTAAAATACAGGCCCAGGGTGACTGAAGTTAGATACCAAAAAAAAAAAAAAGGGAGCTAAAATCAATGATAACCTTAGAAAACATATTCATTAGTAAGGCTGTAAGATGATCACAGGCTGCAATTTTGTTGTTGAAATTGCAACTTTTTATATTTGCTGCAAATATGAGTGTTGTTATGACTCTATGCACCAGATCACAACACAACTCACTCAAATTTGCCCCAGCCACCCCTTTGTAATGACCAAGTAAGGTTGATGGTGGAAGCTGGCAAGGAGGACAAGGCCCTGTCTGGGTCAGAGTTGGGCTTCTCAGGGACTCACCCCATTCACTATCTTGTCTCTGCACTGAGCACCACTGCCTACAAACAGCCTGGCCAGCGCTGGCCTAAGACCTTACCCAGGTGCAGTGCCATTTCCACCAGGTGGTGCAGACCAGACCCTTCAAGCAGCAGCAGCAACTCCAGCTGACCGCAAGGACTTTGCCTTCTGCAGCTGCCCAGTTGTGCTGGTGGACGGGCTGAAGGAGATCCTGGTGAGTGGGGGCAAGTGGAGGCTGGGACTTGTGTCTTGTAAATGGCTTGAACAAGGGAGCCCCAACAATGCCAGCCCTCCACAGGGCCTCCAGTTAGGGCTGGCTCTAGGGTGCAGAGGCTCACACCCTCTTCCACCTTGGAGATTAGAGGAATGGGGGTGGTATTCAGTCCTGTTGGAGGGTAAAGGAGCCTACTGCCAACTCAACATCTAGTCAGTTACAAAACAAGAGTTTAGGTCCTGTTTCCATTATGTAGGTGTTTGGTTTTTTATGGTGTTTGAATTGACAAAACCGCAACTTTAACAAACCACGGTCACAGCTTTTGAAACAAAAAATCACAACTTTTTTACAACTGTAGTCATTAATTAATAAGGAAAGATAAGTAAATGAAGTTATAGGCAAGGCAAGGATGTGGGCAGCAGTTACACATGCACCTGGTGTAAACCGCTCTATGGGTATTTTCTATTAAAATTCTATCCATAATTTTTTTTTTAAATGGCTAGACATGTCTGGTTTTGGAAAATTTAAAACCATCAAAGGAATGTTTGCTTTCAAAGGGAACAATGGACTTGTTAGTGCAAAGGATGGGGAATAAAGAAATCTCTGTTATATTCCAAATTCCCCTGATCTGGGGCAACTCACTTAGGACCTGATTCTGGGAGGTGATCTGTGCCTTGAGGTTAAGTGTGATCAACAGCTCACTGGATCAGGCCAGTAACACTTCAGTGCCTCAGTTTCCCCATATGTAACATGGAGATAATATTACCTAGCTCGCAAGTGCAGATTTATTAATATTTGTAAAGCACTAGGGGGATTCTTAGTAAGAAGGTACTAGTGGGGCCTAGCGGATCGAGCATAGGATTCAGAATATTAGGATTTTAGTCCCAGGTTGGCTCCTGGGTGGCCTATGACGTGTTACATTCTCCCATCTATAAAATGGGGATAATCATGCTGGCCTCATTTGTAAAGTGCTTTCAGATTTAATGACAAAAATTGCTATCCAGGAGCTGGTTATTACTATATAAATGCAAAATAGTAGTTTTGGTCATATACTGTGACAGATTTTAAAGTTTCTGCTTAGCTTCAGCTAGTTTTCATGTTTTTAAAAAGGGCTGAGTGAGTGAAAAATGAACAGGTGGAACATGTGGACAAAAATGAGCAAGTGGAATTGTTACTACTGCTACTCTTTGATAGCAATGTCTCTCACATTTGGAGATTCTCTCCTACCCTCTTGTGTTGTGGAGATGACTGTTATTGGGGTTTTTAAGTACGAGCTACCTTAAAATATTTATTTATTTGTATTGTGGTAGCATCGAGGAGCCTCAGTCACTGGTCGGGATCCCATTATGCTAAGTACTGTATGCACAGAACAAAAAGAAGGCCCTGGCCCCAGGGAGTTTATGATTTGTAATAAGGGTGGGGAGAGGGCCTGCACACCAGCAGTCCACAGTCTGGAGCAAAGAAAGGCAAGCCATGCCTATTCCCATAACATATTTTAAAGTATCATCAGTAAACCGCCCAGGACAAGGCCTCAGGGTCAGGGAGCTCCCTGTCTCTTCTCTTCTTGTTTGCTCTCAGAGCAAGAGCTAGCCTCTAGACCAGTAACAGCGTAAGTGGCCCCATTCACATCTCTGCGTCGCTCGTCCGCCGGCATTACTTTACACTACACGCAGCTCTGGCCGTCGTGTGCACAGAAACGGTTCTGCGGCTCACCCCGGGCGGGCCTTGCCATTAGATCAGAGGCTCGCACGCTGGGATTTGGGGGCGTGGTTTCGTTTCCCAGCACGCCCACGCTTTGTGTGAACGTTTCCATACGGCGGCTCGTGCCCCCACCCGAGGCGCCGCTCCCGGCGAGCGGCTGTGGGGCTGCGTGGGGGGCAGGACGGGTTAGGCTGTGAGCACGATCGCCGCACCCCGCGCGGCCGCCCTGAGGGCGCTCGGAGCCCACGTGCGCGGCGGGGAGCGGCGCGCCGGCGCCGGGAGGCGGAGTCGGGGGAGGGTTGCACGAAACAGGCGCCGCGGCCGGAGCTCGGGCCAGCCTCGGCCGGGCCCGGGATGGGGGACGGGCGGGCGGCGGCGGCAAGAGCCGGGCTGGCGGCCGGGCTGGCGCTGGGCGCGTGTTACTGCGTTTACAGGCTGAGCTCTCGCAGGGACCGGCGGGCAGGAGTCGCCGCCCCAGGGGCTGGTTTGCTGCCTCAAGTGTCCGGGCTTTGTGTCCTCTCCAGCCGTGCCTCGGGGGGACCCTCCGAGCTGCGGTCAGGTGAGACGCAGCGATCGGACGGGCACAGTTACTCGCGCCCACCAGGGGCGTCGTTAAACGTGAATGGCAGGCCAAATCCAGGCTTTGTAATAGCGACTCTTGGGGTCACGCTGCGTGAAGCGTTAGCGGATGTGACCTAGCTAAGGGGGCCTGCAGGAAGAAAGGGGAAAGTTGTGTGCTTAGGAAATAGAGGGGACCCTCTTTTGGGCTGTTGTGTGTTAGTATTTCCTAGGATGGTGACAGAAATGCAGGCAGCGGGGTCTCTGTTCAGGATCCCAGCCCTGCTCTGTATCTCTTTTCTCACCCATTGTAGCATTTATTTTTAGAGAAAAAGCACTTCTAGATCATAGACTTCAGACTATTTGAATAGGTCAGTTTGATTGTAGGCTAAGAGTTGGATTTACTGGATCATCAGGGACCTAAATAGATTTGTAAATCTGGCCTTATTGGATGTGAAATTTCAAAAAGACTATTGATGTCTATATGACTATTTATACTTGTAAAAACTGACTGGATTCCCTTGAAAGCATGACTGTTACCAGTTAACTTATTGAAAGTGCTTTATCACGTATCTTTCTTGCCCACTGTTCTGTAACTGATAAAAGCACAGGTGGATACAGCAAAGAAAACATTACTGTTTTTGTAGACTAGCTTTTGGATGTCATGTTATCTTCAACTTTTGTTTCAAATGAAAGAATATTGGAGCATTTGTTATGAGTAAGAGGAAGAATGCATGCAGGGGTTTCACAACCAATAACATGAAGAAGTTAATCAGCTTTTGGATCTACACAGTCTGACAACAGTCTGTCTAAGGGACTGATAATGATCTGAAAGAAAGACTGGGACTGGATTGGACACCTGTAGAAAATGTTTTTCCATTACTAATGTGAGTCTAGATTTGCCCTGCTTCAGTCCAATAGGATTGCAATGGCTCAGTTTCCTGAGTTCTGTTTTTCATAAGAATTTCAGATTAGGCTTTTGTCACAGTCTCAGTTAAAATACTAAACTATCTTGCCATTTTTGTAGCTGTTATGCTGATGAGCCACTATTTGCAGATAACAAAACTGATACTGGTAAAAAGAATGTAGGAAAACAGGGTTCAGAATGAGTGCAACATAGTGAGAGTGCTATAAGGCAATATTTGTTGTGAAATCTTTTTTATGCATGACTGTTAGTTTACACTGCCACCAGCCTGGCAAAAGTCAGGTTTGAAAATGTTAGACTTGTCCAAGACCTATAAAACCCCCCAACCTTTTTCACAATCTGCAGTGGCTAATCATTATGCATAAGGACTCAGTAATGAGGAATAATGCTAATAAATCTGACACAGCTGTGTAGTCTTTCTTGAAGAACAGGATCCGCTTCTAAGCCAGTTGGTCAGTTTCACGTAACCTTAGTATTCTTCATAGTAACCCTTGCTTTGTCACAAATCCTGATCTTCATGAAACTGTTCAACCAGCTCAAGAGATGCACTCCTGAACTGGCTGATGACGACCTTTCACATTAGTAATGTTTGCTTTCATGAAGACCAGGTAATCATAGAATATTAGAGTGGGAAGGGACCTCAGGAGGTCATTTAGTCCAACCCCCTGCTCAAAGCAGGATTAACCTCAGCTAAATCATCCCAGCTGGAACTTTGTCAAGCCTCAGCTTAAAAAGCTCTAAAGATGGAGATTCCTTAATCTTCCTCGGTAACCCATTCCAGTGCTTCACCACCCTCCTAGTGAAAAACATTTTCCTAATATCCAACCTAGACTTCCCCCACTACAACTTGAGACTGCTGCTCCTTGTTCTGTCATCTACTACCATTGAGAACAGCCTGACTCCATCCTCCCTGGAACATCCTTTCAGGCTGCTATCAAATCCCCACACATTCTTCTCTTTTGCAGACTGAATAAGCCTAGTTCCCTCAACCTGTCTTCGTAAGTCTTGTGCTCCAGCCCCCTAATCATTTGTGTTGCCCTCTGCTGGACTCTCTCCAATTTGTCCACATACTTTTTGTAGTGGAGGGCCCAAAACTAGACACAATACTCCAAATGCGGCCTCACCAATGCCAAATAGAGGTGAATAATCACTTCCCTCGATGTACTGGCAATGCTCCTACTAGTGCAGCCCAATATGCTGTTAGCCTTCTTGGCAACCAGGGCACACTGCTGACTCATATCCAGCTTCTTATCCACTGTAACCCCCAGGTCCTTTTCTGCAGAACTGCTGCCTAGTCCATTGGTCCCCAGTCTAGCTGTGCATGGAATTTTTCTGTCCTAAGTGCAGAACTCTGCACGTGTCCTTGCTGAACCTCATCAGATTTCTTTTGGCCCAATCCTCCAATTTGTCTAGGTCATGCTGTATCCTATCCCTATTCTCCAGCGTATCTACCACTCCCCTTAGCTTAGTGTCATCTGCAAACTTGCGGAGGGTGCAATCTTCCCCATCCTCCAGATTGTTAATGAAGATGTTGAACAAAACCGGTTCCAGGACCGACCCTTGGGGCACTCTACTTCTTACTGGCTGCCAGCTAAACATTGAGCCATTGAGTATTACCCATTGAAGCCGATCTTGTAGCCAGCTCTCTATCCATTTTATAGTCCATTCATCCAACCCATACTTCTTTAACTTGCTGATAAGAATACTGTGGGAGACTGTATCAAAAGCTTTGCTAAAGCCAAGGTATATTAGCCATTCAAACTTATTTGAGTACGCACAGTACTAATGCAAGGAGCTAAGTATGCATGTGCACAAGTGGCACATTAATTGTGGCAGCTTTATTCGGATGCAATTTGCAGGCGGTGACTGATTGGGCAGAAAATCCAAAAACTTTTGATCCATAGTGTAACTGACCAATTCATTTCACAGGATGCTAACTCAGGAACCAATGATAATACTTAAAATGTCAATGGTAGGTATTTTACCACTCATGAAATCTCAGTGTTATCAACTCTCTGGATTCTATTAATTGTATTACTCCAGTTCCTAGAGGCCCTAGTCATGTTTAGCTGATTTAGGAGCAGAGCTCTTCAATTGGCTGAGTGTCTTCATGAAGAACAGTAGCCTTAATGTCATGAAAGATCTTCACTTCAGCTCAGATGCCTGTGGACTAGCAAAATGCTCATCCACTGTTTTAACTCCCAATTCTGGGAGGAATGTTACTGGAGTCAAAAGGAAGTTTTGTACACTTCTAAATTGTCCAGAATAGTTGCCACATTCCATGTCAGAAATAGAAATAGTACACATTTAAAAAGAACTTCCATTGGATAACTGCAGTGAATAATTCAGTTATGAAGAATAATACGAATAGAATTATTTCTTTGTTAATTGGAAAAATAATTATATAATCCCACATTCTCACAATTATTTTACTTTCTACACTTCATAGGTTTGCAACTAGAGGGGTTCAGAGTCATGCAACTCAGACAGTTAACTTTTAAAACAATTGTTTTAACTAACTAGAAATCAGAAACAACTTAACAGATTTACTTGAAAATCCTCCAAAAATCAGGCTTTACTCAGATTACATGCTGAAAAATTGGGACAGATGTATTCTTTTAAAATATATATTGAAATCCTGCTCTAAATGCGAAACAGAACCTTAACTGTCATTGTAGTCACTCTGCCATAACATAACAGATGTATCAATGAATCCTGGAATTATGTGACCTACAACTGACATGCTATCTGTAAGCATATGGCTATAACATAGCTCTGGAAAAGGTGTTATTTGTGTTTTTGTTCAGTGAAATGTCTCCAACTTTATTTGATTTTTTTTTTTAATTTTAAACCTTGGCAGACAGTGATCTTCCAAAATCACCCAGTAACCTGGACGCCCATCATCTACAGAAACTTATTCATTTGCTTGAGTCCACAGATGATCCATTAATTCAAGAACAAGCCTTGGTCACCCTGAGTAACAGTGCTGCTTTCTCTGTAAATCAAGTAAGTCATGTTCTAAAGAAAGCAAATGTATTTCAAAGCGAACCAGTATAGAAAATGAGGTAGCATTTTGCAGAGGAGTAAGAATGGGACCGAGACCTAGAAACTCCTGTGCTCTAATCCTGACGTAGTGAATATGGCCTGGATCCTCAAAGGTATTTAGGTGCCTAACTCACTGATTTTAAAAGGGAGTTAGACACTTAAATAATCTCTCTGCCTTAAATTCCCCATCAATATGATCAGGATAATAATACCTACTTTATTAGACCATGATGAGCATAATTAATGTTGGTACAGAGCTTCATAGTTTCAAAGTGCTACATATATGCATTATCACTAACAATTTTGTAGTGTCCGTTGAAGAATTTGATCTGAGAGGTGCAGAGCACCTGCAGCTCCCAGTATCTGGCTTGAAATTTGCTAAGTCTAACCCCTTCTAACAACAAGTTAGAAGTTCTAGATCAGTGGCTTCCAATAAGTGTATAATTCTGTTTCAAGGGTATTCCTTTGACTGGGAATTCAATATAGGACATTTCTTTGGGAGATACAGGTTCATGAAAACGTAAAGGATTAAATGTCAAGCTTCCACACTTCTCTTGCTGAGGTATTTCTCATAATTGTAACAATAGTTTCTCGGCAAAAATGACAAGAGTCCTGTAGCACCGTAAAGACTAACAAATTTCTGCGGGTGTAAGCTTTCGTGGGCTGCAACCCATTTTGTCAGATGCAAGAGTTTCTCAGTTATTCTCTGGTTTCTAATGAGAAACAAAAAATACTGTTTCTTACTAAAAGTCTTTATTCCCACACCCCCAGGAAGGTGACTGGGATGTCATGAGGTCCTGAGATCTTTTTTCATAAGGAGAATTAAAACAATATTGTTGAGCCCAGTTTTGGGGAGGAGGAGGAAGCAGAGGTTTGGAACGAGGAGGGATATATTTGTAACATTATTTGACCCTTGTAAATATAAGGAAAATGAGCTAAATTTTAGAACCTGCTAAACATAATACTTGACCTGATTCTGCACACCTGCATGCTGAAGTCCTACTGAAGTCAAAAGGGAATTCTGACATTGTGGACTTGAAGTAATAGGCAGGCTGTCCATTTAAAATCAATGTGCTCTCATTGGCTCTTACCAACCCTTGTCGGAAATATATTTAGCTTATTTTGCTAGCTAAATTTTTACCATAATGAAGATATTTTGCTCTTTTCAGATATTAGGCCATGTTCTGGCCTCAAATGTTTAAGCAAAGCTCCCACTGATTTCAGTGGAAGTAGTGTATCCAAAGAAAAAATATGGCCTGTTGATTGCATATTTTATTACACTAAATAAAAAACAGCAAGTAATTGTTTAAGTTGGATTAAACAAAACATAACTGACATGTCTGTCCCATTCTAGAAGTGAGCAAAGCTTTCTTAATTTGGACAGGTTTACAAGATTTGAAAATTTTAGGAGTGACCTTGAATAAATATGTATCCTTTTTGCTTTCATTTTATCTATTGAAGAAAATTATTTGGAGATAAAGTAACTAGGTACTATAAATTGATACCAAAGTTGCACAGAAATGTGGTGCATGTTTATTTTGTGTGGACTGGTATGTAGAGAATGGTATTCTTAAATATGAGAGACTAGATCCTGAAGGTTTTACTCAGGCAAAAGTCCCATTTGGTTTAAGATTAGCAGTAATAACCTATGTATTTATCTGTTTATCTTTTAGGATATCATTCGAAATTTGGATGGCCTTTCTGTTATTGGAAAGATGCTCTCAGTTTCCATCCCCAAAGTTAAAGAAAAAGCACTAAACACACTTAATAACTTGAGTATGAATATTAAAAATCAAGAAGAGATAAAGGTAAGTGTACTAAATGGCACCATAACTGAGGCACAACCAAAAAACACAATGAAGTGTGGACAGCTAGGAAGTAATAAAGACCTTTCAATAGAACTGTTGTGTGAAAGGAAGGAGCAGCAACATTTAGAGAACATGAATATATACAAATCAGCAGATCTAAATGATCTTTGCATCCCAAGGCTAAGAGAAATGCTAAGATTTATTGAACTACTAACAATTAGTTCTAAAGCATTTTAGAGAACCAGGTGGGTTCCAGAGGGCTAGAAAGAAAATTAACTTGATACCAATATCCAAGAGAGGAAAAAAGATATCAGAGGGTGTCAGGATTATTATGCCAAATTCAATCTCAAATTGAATTATTCAAAAATAATATAAACGCTGGCAAAAATTTAAAGGGATAGGTTCAACTTGAGAATCTCATTTTCTTCTGAAAATCTTATACGTACTGTGGTTACAAGTAATAAGTGGGACTACTATAACAAAGAGATTAGTCAGAGAAGAGTTCTGTCAGTTTTATTTTGTGCACTTTACAACATTTAGCATAGAGACAATGTCATTCCTTTGTTGATACGCAGTTGCACTTGCTGTTGCAGTAGCATGATGAGATCAATCTCCTCACGGACTGCTCTGGGGGAGCTCATCTGCTTGCATTCTCTTCCCTACAAAGCAATCCAGGAATTCTCATTCAGTAAGGGACTGAAAATGAAGAGACAGCATGCAGGCATCTGCATAAAAAGGAAGAGGAGGAGAGTGGGCCCAGGAATGTAGTCCCTGGTCTCTACACACAGCTGTCTATGCCCTAGATTGGATCCTGGGGCATAAGAAACAACTACTCCTACATCTTGATCAGACCAATTCCTGAAAAATAACTTCCTTTCATGAGACAAGAAGAAAGTACTTCCATGGTCCACCTAAGAAAAGTCTTGCACCCTCCCAAATTCCAGAGCTTACTTAAAAGAAAACTTTACCCAACAAAGAGGCCAATAAGATTATATGACTTAGTAAAGCAATTCAACCATTCCCTGACTACTGCTATAGACACACTATCACCAAAACAAATTCTCCTAGCCAACCACCCATACACATTATTGTGGTTCAACCTGTAACAAAAGAAGCGGGAAGGAAAGAACTCCCGTATTGAGAGTGGAGATAATGGTTTGATGGAGACAGTCAGAAACAAGGAATTTTTACAAAGCTGTGCTACTGGCATGAAGGAGACAGAGATTTTCTCTCTCCTCTGCCATGGAGACAACAAAATCATGCCCCATCACCTTTTTTCGACCATAACTTGCTCTTTAAAACCAGATTGTTTCTACTCAACCCTAGAACACAGCACCTCTTATTGCAAGCAATAACTTCACAGCGATCACCTATGATCAGGTGGCCTGATAGGCACTGGCAACAAACAGAGCTAAAGCAGGAACGCAACATCCTTCAACCAGTCTTCCAAGAATTTGGCTCATTCATATAAGTAGTCAGAAGCACTGATGGTAAATGAGGCCAACACCTGTGAATGATACCTGTCCTTTCTGAGTGGTAAGAGTAGAAAATACCTTGGGCCCCTAAATCATCCAGATTGTTAATTTCTCCTTTGGAATTTACCACCCACACTATAGGCAGTAGTCCAACCCTTACTAATGAAATGATTGCTCAGTGCTAGAGACCTTACAAACTACCACATTTTTTGCTAACCAATCAGAAAACTAGCAAAAAGTCTCCAAAGCCATGTGTCAGTTCACTGAAAACAGGATCCTACTCAGTCAGGCGTGAGATCAGGACAAGAACAGAACTAGCTACTCCTTTGACTGACATCCTCCTTCCTGTACTATCTTGCTGGACCTATTTACAGCATTTGATGCTGTTGATTACCATATAATATGGTCCTGTTTCTTGAACAGAAACAGTCTCAGTCCAAACTCAGAGGGTCACTACTAGACTCCATTTCCAAATCCATCCCCTCCAGAATCACGCAAAGCTCAATCCACTTCCCATACTGTTCAGTATCTATATGAAGGAGTTGGGAGAGTGAGTAAGACAACTGAGGCTGAGGTCTCAGCAACACTCACACAACAACCCGCTCTATATCTCCTTTATGTCAAATCTTAACAGCACAATCTGCTTTCTGATGTTCATCTGAAATTAGCAGTTGGCTACAGTTCGACTCTGGCAAGACTGAGGAGATGCTCCTCTTTAACTTCCCCATTATTAGAGCTGGTTGGAAAATAGAAAAGTAATTTCATGAACATTTTAAAGTTTGTTTTCCATTTAAATATTTTTGTCTGTATTTTCTAACCAGTTCTAACCATTATTGATTGTTAAGTCAGTTTGTAGCCTTGAGGTTGTTTGATTCTTCAGTGCTATTGGATGCCAAAATAGCAATGGTAGTAAGAACAGTCACTTCTACTTCTAACAGTCCAGAAGATTGTGTCTGATCTTATCAGACACAGACCTGACCAGAGTGATCCTTGTATGGTTTACAGCCAGGTTCAACTGCAACTCTTCTCCAGGAACAACGCCCAGATCCTGAAAAAGCTCCAGTTGGTACAAAATATAGCAGCCCATTTGCTTAGTAACACAGGTTGCTGTGAACAGGTCACCTCAGTACTCCACTGTCTGCACTGGCACCCACTAACTACAGAGTCCACTTCAAGTCCTAATGTTCAAACCTATCCCTCTACAACTGTGAACCTTTACAATAGCCATGTTCCACAGTCCATGGAAACTATTGATCAGTAAGAGGAGGTAGAGGACTTTCTCAGGAGCTGTACCTGGACTATGGAATCCACTGCTACAAGAGATTAGAATTACCATGGAACTAACCACTTTTGCAACTAAATGCAAAACTCGTTTCTTCTGCTTATCTTTGCCTTCATAAGTATATCACATCAATGCACCTTCTCACATATACAAAACCCTATACGCTATTCAAGTACAGATACCTATTTCTTGCATAGAGTGGGAAGGAAGAGAGATTCCAGTTCCAGTTTTTAAATTTGGCGTGTGTGCTCAGACACTGTTGGGTGGGGATTGTATAAATACCTAGTCTGACAGTCATTCAGTGATGCTGCTGTTGGGATTGTCCAAAATACCATTCTAAACTTATGTAGAGGCTTGGGTTTTTTTGTTTATATCAGGACATACTGTCTAAAGGTAGCTCTATCAGAAAACGTGTGTTGTTTTTTGTTTTTTTTGTTTTTTTTTAAATTAGTCTTTTTTAAAAAAAAATCAAGTTGACAGTGTCCCCTTTAATTATAGTTTCTGCTAAAATTCACCAGAGCTTATTTATCTGCCAGTGCCTTACTTAAGTGTTCTTGACCAAAGCTGAGACTGATTATACATCATTTTATTTATTTATCATGATTTTATTTTTAAAATATATTTATTTAGTCATGATTTTGAGACATTGTGACTACTGACACTGGGATGTTAACTGTGAACTTCTTTGGCTGAATCAACAAATTGTACATTTGACCATTTCTTTTTCTGTTCTTTAAGGTATATATTTTACAAGTCTGTAAAGAGATTGAGTTATCGCCTTTGAACTCTGATCTGCAGCTAGCTGAACTTAGATTATTAACAAATATGTCTGTTACCAATGACTACCACCATATGATGACAAATGCAATTCAATGCTTTCTTCATTTGCTTTCAGAAGGAAATGAAAGAACACAGGTACTGTTTACTGTACTATCATAACTTAGAGTGGACAAACCAAATACCAAGCTCCTTAACTCTGACTGAGATGTCTTCCAGTTTTAGAATTGCTTTCTTTTTTTAAACCATCAGTTTCTAAAGTACTCTGGTGTATTTTTTTTTTAAATAAAATAATTTTGCACATATTCCGTAGGTGTAACTAGTGGAAAATGTGTAAAGGACTTACAAACATTAGTCCTATTGCCCTCTCCATCGGAAATTCCCACAGGAGTGAAGAGTACTTCACAATCTTTTTGTAGAGTTTCACACTACAAATCTTTTCCAGGGTGGGGTGTTCCCCCTTCTTGGCGGTAGAGCCTTGTTTCTGCCCTCAAACTGCTAGATGCTGTAGGGCACCAGAGCTGTCCACATGGCAGTCCCATGCCTTTGAACTGTCTCTAGGAACCCCACCACTCCCTTCTACTAGCTGACCTATTGGGGAAAAATGAAGCTATGCTTCCAGGGCCTGAGGTCCCTGCTGGAGCCAGAAGGAGGGGAGCACGGATTTCCCATCTCCCTGGCTGCAGAAGGGAGCCATTGCCTAGGGACTCAGATGGAGCACACGGGGCTACAGGATGTGTGAAGTTTCCCTGCTGCAGCCGGGGACAGGAGAGCTTCCTTGCTGAATGCCTTCTGTCTGGCTGCAGGGGGTGAGTGGGGAGAGGGGCTGTTGGAAGAGCAGCCAGGACCCACCATTCCTGATGAGGGGCAGGACTCTAAAAATCAGTGCCTTCCGGTTTGGCATGCACTTAGCAGGCCACCCACCGTGACTTAGCTGCCAGGCTCTCTGCTTCAGTGTGTAGTGACAATCACTCATCTAACTAGTGCTTTGTGTCTGAGTGTGTGACATACTGTGAATAATTTCTAGGTGTAAAATAGTGAATGTAAAAATGAGTATGGTAGCATCAAAATGTTTACTTTAAATATGTAGTCCTTGATGGAGTATACGTCAGTACATTTTTTTTTTGAGTTGATAGACTGGTGGCCCTTCAGCGTTGAAAAAAGTATATTTGTGGTCCTCAAGCCAAAAAGGTTGGGAACCACTGCCTTAAATATTATCCATACATACATTTCACAGTGATTATGGTGATCAGCGGGCTCTTGAGTCTTGGTAGAGACCTCACTTGCCACCTTTCAGTGAATTATTATGCACATATCTGATCCAGGAGATCCCTGTAAAACTCTACGCACCCCACTGCCAGTTGGCACCATGAAGCTCATGGGTCACACTCCTCTATTAAGGATAAAATTCAGAGCTGATCTAAATTGGAGCAATTTCACTGATCTCATTACATCCACTCATACCAGCATTTAAAATCCTGCTCACTCTTCTCACGTGAATAGTTCCATTGCTTTTGTTTAACTCATGTCAGTAGCCCTGATAATCAGCATTTGGCCCTTAGTCTAGTACGTGCATTGAAGTGACATATTGGTGCCACAAGTTGGTGTTTCATGAATATTAGATTGAGAAAGAAAAGGACAGAGATGTGCTTATTCATACTTTCAATCAGAATTGAAAATGCAGTATTTAAATAATCTGTGGTTATGACTAACACAAATCTTGCTTGCTTTACTCACTGTGAGCAGTCTCCCAGAGTCCAGTGGGACTATTTGCATACAGAAAGCAAGTAGGATTTGGCCCTAAATATCCAATATCCCTTATATTTATCAAGGCAACAGCTGACTTTGAAGGTAATGTCCTTTGATGCAGAAGCTACTGTCCCAGTGCTCTGCAAAGACTACAGGGAATTCTTGCCATGCTTCCCATTATGGTGATTGCTGTAAATCACTAGATTAAATATCTTCCCAAGTTTGTTCAACAAACCGTCTTTCTAAATCTCTCCCCTCTGTGACTTTACTCCTATTAATCCGTTGTTGGTCACCAATCAAATTTCCTTGTTCACGTTTTCAGCACCCAGCATGAATCTTAAACTGTTTTAGCTCTGTCTCCCCATATAATTGGAGTTCACTAGTATTAAAATCGAAGCCTTCCTAAAATAGCCTGTTTTATTTGTATCTGTGACTTAAAGTCCTCCTTGGCCTGTTACTATAGATGTTGGCTTAGGGGAGATGTTGCAAAGCACCTCACTGCAGGTACCTACTCCTCTGTTTTCATGAATTTATCTCCTTCCCAAATTCTGGTGATTTCATGAGCCCTCTTTTCGTAATACCAAGGGCTCTCGAATCCACCATTCCATAAGATGGCCAGTCCAAAACATAGCACTGATGTAATAACTCATAATCCTGAATAGCTTCTGATACTAGCTTAAATACTGCTCCTTAAGAAATGTAGCATGCCTGCATCTTCCCCCAAAAGTACGCAAAAGCCACACTGTAAAATAATCGCTTTTATATCTCCATTTAATCGTAGGCATGGGTTTGGAAGGATTATATTTTAATGGGAAATGTCATTAAATGTAGATTTCACTGTATGTACGCAAACTGATGCATGGGTGAAGGAGACAGTGGGTGTTAAGATTGCCTTTCTCTTATTTTAAATATTTTTCCATGTGAACTATTATGATCTTCATTTCAGATTCAAGTTCTGAAAGTACTTTTGAACTTATCTGCAAATCCAGCCATGTCAAGACATCTTCTCAGTTCTAAAGTAAGGCTTCTCCTATTTTCAAACTGCTTCAGCACTGAACATTTTAGTACAAAAGTTCATGATGCTCTTATTAAATCTACACCTCAAATTGATTTTTAAATAGCTATACATTTAATGTTGGAATTTTACTTTAGGTGGTCAAAGCCAGGAACAGTAGCTAAAAGCATGCTAACCCTCTCTCAGACTGTGCTATATCAGATATATCACATTCATATATGAAGATTCACCAAAGCACTTGGTTAACATGTGCACCATATGCCCACTGGTGGTCATGCTTCCTGTACTCAGAATGGTAATGCAGAATGGTAGTGGTAGTTTGCAGAAGCCCATTCTCTCCATCCCTTCCCACCAAATAAGGACATTGGTTGTTGCTCATCCATGAGACACACAAAATAACATACCTAATTGTCACTTTACACTTAGATTCATCTTCAAAAGATGAGGCCTGAGGATATGCTGCAACTAATTTCAAATGCATTCAACATTGCAAATTACCCTCACTTTCTCAACAACCGTTCCCTCAGCTCTCTTAACTTTTGCAGCTGAGAAAGGTAGAAAATTCAATATACACAACACGTCTCTATCCACAGATGTGCTGTTTTGATAAGATATTTTTATGAACACAGTACCCCTCTCAATGCAGATCCCAAGTTCTTTAATACACGTAGTACTTTACTTACAGTAGCTGTTTGTGCCCCTCAACATGAAGATGGTTGCGTCCATTTCAGTTACACACAAAAGAATGTTGATATGGTAACAAATGAAATCTAAATCCCTTCTAGCTGGATTTGAGCTGTACTATTTTTTTCTCTCAAATGAGCTTTTCAAGACAGTATCAGACATCACATTATTTGGTTTCAGCATTCCCATTTTAAAACCCCTTTGGCTCTGCTTGTGCCTGTGACTCCCACAATCTGCTGCCCTACAGATACTGTATCTTACCACAGCTGCTTTATTAAGATAAACAGCAGGTCAAAGTAAAAAAAAAAAAAAACAAACAAAATACCAGACTTGCATTCTTGATGAGCTTCCACTTCATCTGATCCATGGACTGCAGCTTTTTCAAGGGGCATTGTGAGGTCCAATATGAGCCAAATTAAGCAGGTGTATAAACAAGATTGCATAAAACCTGACACTAATAAAAATGTTTCCTTTAACTAAAACAAACATTTCCCTCCCTCCAGCTAATAAATATTTGTATTCAGTGTTTGTCTCCTAACTGTTATAGCATGATGCTAGTCCCTGAGACCCTTAATGTGAAGTGGATTGTTCTCTTCATCCAAAATGAAAAGGGTAAATAAGTGGAAAGCAAGCTTGACTTTCAAACCAATCAGTTTTTAATAATCTCAAGCAACAAGTAAGAATTAAAAAATAAAAAAACCTAAGCTGACTGTCCATTTAAGTACATCAGTATAATGTATGTGAAATGAATTTATCTATCTCAGTCTATTCCCAGTGGACATGCTCCATAACTCAACACCAACTGGAAACCTTGGTGACAGTCACTGTAGAAATACAAGGACTGTTCATGTGATCCTCCAAATATGCATGTGCCTGACTTTAAGCATGTAGGTAGTTCCACTGAAGTCAGTGTGCATGTTTGCAGGATCAGGGGCTCAATGTCCAGATGACACAACATTAGCAGGAGCAGGGTGGGGAAGCTTGCACTGTCACTGCCTATCTGTGTCTGATTTGTAAATAAGCACACTTCAGCACAGGATTGTCAATCCAGTACCTTTAGATAGCCCTGGAAATTAGGAGAGAAGTATGTAGTTAGGATGACATGCTTAGGATACATTTTTGAAAACTAAGTTAACTATATTTGGTCTTGCCCCCCGATTTTTACCTGAATCAAGATTTGAGTTCAGTCAAGCCAAGTTCAGGCTCTAGCCTAGCAAAATTGTATCTTTATTCTGTCTTCATTTTAAAACACTTTCTAAATACTTGACAAACATTCACTCACTGCTTGAGGAATTAAAATACGATTTAGAATAAAAGTAATATTCTAGTTCTTATAAATGAAAATGGGAATTTTCCAGACAACCATATTCTAGCATTCAGAATACAAAGCATTTGTCAGGCTGCAAAACACAAGCCAAGCTTTTCCAAAAGGAAAAATATGTCGTCCTTGCAAGTCTTTGACGTGCTTTTATATCACATGATGGTTGTAATAAATCTATATGTAAGGCTTTTATTTAAGAGAGTTTAGTTGGAAGTTATTTGGTTTATGGATCAATTTAAAAAAAAATCATTGGATTTTGAGGGGAGGTTACATCAGGAATTCTTCACACATTTACTTCTCAATTGATTCTTTTTTTAAGCATGACTTTTATGTATTTAATGTCATAGGCACCATCATTGCTTTTACTTTTTGACAACTGCATAAACAAAGATATTCTGCTTAGAGCCCTGATGTTTGCTGCAAATTTGAATGAAAATATGAAAAATGAAGCGGACATCATTACCCAGAATCAATACAGTGAAGATTCAGTTTTTTCTCTACTCTGTGGGCATTCTACCCAGTATGCTCAGAAACTGCTATATTTATTGCATCACCATGATACAGAAGTGAAAGAACAAGCTGCCAAAATAATAACACAACAAAGAGGAAATATTCAGACACAGAACCGGTAAATTACAATAATAGAAAGTGTTTATATTCAATCTTAAAGTGGATTTTTTCATGAAAATTGAAGTCTAGCCCCCGGGTCTTATTTTGCTGAACACCATTACGTTACTGTAGCAAGACAGCTTACAATGGGTTTAATACACAACATGTTAGAAATTCTCTTTCAGAGTAATGTAAAACAATAGTCTGTTTAGCACTGACAAACTCCTACGCTAAACTAGTTTGTGCTCATGACAGAGGAAAGACTCTTTGGGGCATGGAAATTTTTCCATTTCAAACTCAGAGAGTTATGAAACAGTAAGCTCAACTTTTTAAAAAGTGAACATTAAAGTGACCTGTTAATGTTGCAAACAGTACTTTCATTTATCATACAGCTGTAATAATTCACCACAGGCTGCAATGTGTATAGATTTTCAGTGTGGAATTTGTCACATTTTAAAAAAAGGTTTAGGCCATTTAAATTTTAATAACGTAATTCTCTTGACTTTACTATATACTTTCAGGGAAATATTGGAACATCTATTAAATAAAATTAATCCCCATATTATTACTTGGAAGAAAGCATAATTAGATTAGTCAAATTATATAAACATCTTTTGAAGGGAACTAGAAGCAAATGTAATTTATTTGCTTATACCCCTTATAAGCATTATTTTACCCTCTTAATACCAAAGCAAACACAGACACTTTTAATTTATCCATTTGATTTAATTAAACTGTAGTACCCCTAAAACAAAAAAGCAGGATTTCACTGGTAAAGAAAAGCCATAGCATTCAAGTGGGAAATATATGAATTTTTTCAAAATATGAACGTGTTTGTATCTGGGTTTTTTTGCATGAAAGATTAACTAACTGCAGGAGCATTGAGTTTGTGCCAGTGGATTTACCAAACAAAAATATTACCTTTTCAGTCTCTGTAATAGGGATGTAGGCTTGTCAGCTTCAGTACTATTGCTATTGGAATTAATGGTGGTTCATTCTGCAGCTGCTAAGCTAAATGTGGCATTGCAAATTAGAAACAGTGGGCCTATTTACACTCCATTGTATCAATTTTATGCTGACCTAAACTCCATTTAAATGAATAGTTAAATAAATCTGGTCTGAGAGAACAGGAATCAGGCCCATTCTACTGAAACATTCTGTATGAACTGAGTGTCTGCTCTCTAATAACCCCTGGGCTTCTAGTTCTAAGGATTTTTATTTTCCTTCCTCCAAAACTGAACCTTGTGGGTCAGAATGGGTGCTTCTATTGCATTAGGCCCCCCATGCTTTCTATAGCCATCTATGCAATCTTTCTTCAAGAAGAAATACAAGAAACATTTAAACAGCATTGACCAGCGTGGCAGATCAAAGCAAGCTGATGAACTCAGTTACTGTTGGAACTCCATCCATCCCTTGGTGACTCTATAAATGTAGAACATGTAGTAGAAGATATCTTGTACTGAGACAAGGCCATTCCAAATACCTGGGCAAAAAATTATAGGGGCACAGAAGTGTCACTACAGTTAAGATTGCATCATAACTTCTATTTAAATGTCAGCCTTTCTGAATCCTCTAAAATCAACATGCTTAGTTGGATTCCTCTGAAATTTGGTATGCCTCAAGCACTGAGGGCATTGTTATTGATGCACATTTTGGGTCACTTGAAGTAGAGAGCGTAGAGATAAAAGCCCCAGAAAAAATAACCATTTTTCAAAGAGTTTCTAGGGTATTCTAGTTGGGGTTTGCACAGAGCTAGGGGTCAAACTGTTGATGTGATGTGGATCAAAATAATTTCAATCTGATGAGGTTTATTGAAGCTATTTTATGGCACCCACTACATTTTAGGGGGACCCAAAACAAGTGTTCTTTAAGAATGTATATTTACAGTGCATATACACCAATTCAGAAAAACAGCTAAAGGGTTTCCATTCATATCCTTTATAGCTCAATTCTTGAAAGGTACTCTAAAATTAGAATGATTTTTTTAATTGCTTTGAAATTTGGTGTGCTCAGAGGGGTACAATACTGTTACAGACTCAAACTTGGAGTCATTTGACCAAGGGGTTCCTGAGTTACAGATGCCCCCCCCCAAGTAACTGTTTCCTTTTGCTGCTTTATACTGTTAAAATGAGTACTAATGACTGGACAACTCACAGACCTCATTAAGACTGATGGCTGTGCACTCACTCTTCAGTTAACATAACCCAGGATAAGTAAATCACACGTCCCCACCTCAGACAAAAGTTTTGGACTGAAGAGCTAGAGGTTGCCACCATTTTAGTCATAGGTAGCCATTTTATTTTGAAGGGAATTTATTCAGTCTTTAGGGAGAAAAAACTAGACATGTGAACGCTTCCCAGGAGGGAGAGGTAATCATGGGAGGGGATATATAGGGATGGGAGAGACGTTGGAAAGTGTTAGGCGAGGGAGGTGTGGCACCCCCCCCCACAACTCTGCCAATGCATCCCAGCCTATACAAAAACAGACCATTTCAATTAGTCTGTGAGCTCTTTGAGGCAGGGACTGCCTTACTGTGATGTGGTGGGAGCACCATTATCGTTTAGGTTGTGTCACAACTTCTGTTTAAAGGTCAAATCTTCTAAGTCCTCTAAAACTAACATGCTTAGTTGGATTCCTCTGAAATCTGATGTTCCCCAGGTGCAGAGTAGGGTTAGTGACCCAAATTTGGGGTCATGTGAGCTAGACAATGTAGAGATACAGGCCCTGGGAGAAAGAGCCATTTTTCAAAAAGCGTTTAAGATGAGTTTTTGCACAGACCTAGAGCTTGAATTACTGATGTGATGCAGGTCAAAATGGTCTCTGTCTTTTGAGTTTTACCCAAGGTAGTGCCTGGTACCCACTAAGTCTTTGGGAGATCTGAATTGAGAATGGTATTTAAGAACATGTTCACCTCTTCATTTGTGTGCATGTATATTCTGGCAGGATTGCAGTACGCATGCACCAAAAAAAAAAAGTGAGGGGGTTTCCATGCATCCTCTTCTTGCTTGCCTGTCATCTCAGGGAATATGCCACCTACCTTTGTACACCTGTGTAATAAAGATTTAATAATATATTGCTTGTTGTAAGCACAGCAGAATGTTCAGCAGGTGGTCTAACCAAAAATTTTCTTGTATTGCATGGGAAGGAGCTGGAGACAGAGGACTTTGGGCAGGGCAGGGCAGGGACAGGGTTTGTGGCTGCAGGGGGCACAGAAAATGGTGGGGTATAAGCAAGGCTTGCACTGGTTAGAGAAGCATTTGTATTTCACTAGTCCTGGGGTGGTGGGAGGGCAAGTGACTACTTTTGATTTTAGGGCAGATGTATGTGGTGTCCCTAAAAAACACAGGTCCCCAGAACCTTGAAGTTGAGGATAGTCGAAATCTCAGCCCAGAACATAGGACTCCGGCCCAGCAATTGATCACTCCCTTCTCCATAGTATTCCCTATCCAACATATGTGAACCTATTTAATAACCCATAATACTCAGACTGAACCTGGATTTGGGATCAGAGAAAGCCACTATCTCTTCCCCAGAAATAGACAGGAACCAGTGAAGCAAGAGTTCCAGTCCATGCTAAGGCTGGGAAAAATCAAATAGTCATTTAGCCACTGGAGGTAATATTGGTCCCTAAGTCCAATGAGACCATCCATTTTTGCATAAATTTCAGGAACATCAAATTTCAATATGGCATTGATGTGTACCCTGTGCCTTGCACTGATGAACTGCTCGATTGGGTAGATGAGCCAGAATATATTGCCATCGTGGATATGACTGAATGTTTTTGGCGGGTTCCCATCACATCTGAATCCTGGGGGGATAATGTCATCTCTTCTGTTCTGGACAATGCCCCAGCCATGTTCCAACAACTGATGGACTGGGTCCTCTGACCCCATAACTGTTATGCCACTGCATACCACATTTGTAATCTACAGCTGAAACTGGCAAGACTTGCCTCAATGAAGCCAGCCTGACAGCAAACTCTGCTAAATATTACCTGGGCAAGAACGAGACAACTTGTCTCAAGTACACTTGGTAGAAGGGCACTGTGCGACCCTTGGTGAATAAGATCCAGCCCCTCCAAATGTGCCCCATGCCCTCTCAAGGAAACCGGTATACCGATTTTTAGGGCTGGCAGGATACTATCAATGGCTTATTCTTGAGGGACCGTTGCGGCCCCTCTTACAGATTTCTTAAAAATAATAGCCCAAAGACGATCCAGTGGACCAAGGCTCATGAAGAGACTTTGGCCTCACCATCAGTCTCAACCTGTAATGAATTAACTTAATCATTTTAATAACCCTGATATATTCTGCTAGTAATCCAAATTTCCAGGTTTTCATCAGTCAAAAACTATAGGCCAGGTATTATTTCACAGCATGCTGGACTTAAATTCTGCATGATCTCTGCCTGGATTCTACAGCATTCTAGTACAGCAGATGGGAAACTTTGCAGCAGCTAAATGTAAATTAAAAAAATGGAGCTTTTTCATTCATTAAATATGAACATAAAATCAGCAGGGTATACCTTATTACTAATTTTTATAACAGTCTATTTTATGATGTTCCCACATATTAGTTTTTAACCCAGCATAGCATTTACATTTTGCACGTTTGTTTTTTGGTTTTTTGGACTAAAAATGCATAACTTCAAGGGGGCGGACGATAGCTAGAGGTGTTGACAACTGGCTAGGTAGTAGCTGGGGCTTTTGTAACTTGAGGAGCCAGGGGATGGAGTTTAGGAATGTGGCATAACAACATTAACTGAAACAACGAGAGTCCTGTAGCACCTTAAAAAATAACACATTTCTGTGCGCATAAGCTTTCACAAACTTTCATAAGCTTAAGCCTGCAGAAATGTGTTAGTCTTTAAGGTGCTAGAGAACTCTCATTGTTTTTGCTGTATACAGACTAACATGGCTACCCTTCTGGAACTTTTCAACATTAGCTGAATGTTTCTGCTCAGATCATCAGAAGTGAAATCATTGTTGATATTTAAATTGTCATCTTTAAGTTTCACAGTTTACACCCTATTGAAATAACTTGATTGCTGAGGAAAAAAACGTGCATGGCAGGGTTGCCAGCACCTGCATTCTGGCCATCTACTAGATCACAAAGTTGCAGAAATGTGCAGGAGAGCATGCAGTACACGTTGACATAGGATTGCTGACTGCAGACTGTCTTGCGTGGAGAGGTGTGGCTTATACTGGCATTTTCCCACTGCAGCATCTAACTGCTGACTTTAGAGATTCTGAAGTGGTTCTTCACTTGTCCATGTGTGGTACTCTTTCTGAGGAGCTGGCTAAATGTGAGTTTTCACAAGGATCTTGAACCTCCTGAATCTTAAAGTGCCAGGGGACAACGTGGGTATGTGTACACAGAGGATCTGCAGGAGGAGAGTAGAGGGAAGGTGGTAGTGACAACCTTCCCCCCCCACCCCTTTTTGTCCTTTAATAGTGTTAAATGGAATCCTATGGGTGAAATGAAAGGGGGATAAAGAAATTTTACATTTCAGCACCTGTGGTAAAAGATAAAGAGTAGAATAAAAACTTGCGTGTGTTAGAGTGTACTGAGGCAGTTCTGAAAGAGGGCAGAATTAAGGATTCCTGGGCATTTTCTGCTTTTCAGAATTTTGCGTTCTCCAGAAGGTTAACCTACCCCCAAGCAGCTTTAACTGTGGTGATGTTTTTTGCCATTTTATAAAGAATTAGACTTAAAGGAGTTTGAGACTTCGTTGGTTTCTCACAACACATACAGTTTAAAAAAACCTAATCAAATCTACCTAAACCCATCTTTTAAAGGCCAACATATAATGGCTGGTAATTAAGAACCGAATTTGCTCTTTTCTTTCCAGGGTCAGCATGCACAGGTACTAACATCTGTACCATGACAGCTAAACAACCCCCTTTAACTGCAGGGAAAGTGGTGGTCTCAGACAGGGGTTCTCAACCTGGGAGTCATGGCGCCTCAAGGGCTCACATGGTTATTACCTGGGGTTTGCAAGCTGTTTGCACTGCCAGACACAAGCCCCCATTAAATTAAAAACGCCTGTTTTTTAATTTAATTTAAGGGGGGGAGAAGGGGAAGGATCACACTCAGAGGCTTGCTGTGTGAAAGGGTCACCAATACAAAAAGTTTGAGAAGCACTAGTTTGAGCATGTTCTCTTTAAGACATCCCATCCACTCACTGATGAATAGAAATAGGTCAGGGCACATGCAGCTCTTGCTGTAAGCATGGAGTTTTGATGACTAATAGCAAAATAGCAGCAGAGCTAGTGGGGAATGATTTCATGTACAGACAGCTGGTATCCTGCAAAGCTCTTTGCTTTGACAGTGGGTTGATTTTAATTTTTTTATTTTTGATTTAATTTTTTTAATGTTTTGTCATAAGTACATGGTTACAAACGACAGCCAAATAGTTTTTTCTAACATTAGATAAATTTCTAATCTTCCTGGAATGTGAATTTAGAGTGCAATGCACTCCTAGAACAATAATAATAAATTCATACCAAGTGGTAAGACTTATGTTTTAATATAACTAATGATCCTGTACGTAGTATAGCAACTTTTTACAATGAAATGTGAGGGAAAGTTACAATCTTCCAGGCAACAGTAGGCTTTATTTTGTAAATCAGTATGGCAATTTGATACAGATGCATTTAGCCAAGTTTTACAGCACTGCACACATTTTGTAAATCCTACTGCATTCTTAGTAAAGCCATATGGAAGCTGTGAAAAGTCTTCCCTAGCCCATGCTTGAGACAATGCTGTCAATGCTTCCTGCTTTTTTTTTTTTAAATACAGAAATAAAAGGTGGAATCAATTTTAGATAGGAGCAAAATGAGTTTGTTGTTATGTACTGTATTTGACAAGAAAAACCAATTTCACACCATAGAAGTATTCACACCTATGATAAAAAGATAACTTAAAACAATGAAAGAGTACAGATATTCTGGCCAGCAGTAATAGTTATGAATTAATTATGCAAATATTAAGTAATGCATCTCTTTAAAAAGGCACATTTCTTTAGACCACTTTTAAACTTAGCTTCTTTAACTTCTCATTAAATGGAAACAGATTTAGTAATATCAGTATTTTACTTTAAATATGCTTTAGCAACACAGTTGGAAGACTCCACCCCACAAAACCATATATGAAAAGATTAATAAAGCATGTTGATATGTTTATGGTTGGTGTACATAGTTGAAATTACAAAGCATTTCTAGACAATGAATGCCTTGTACGTTAATCAGTGTTTAAATCATCTCTCAGTATGCCATCCCTTTTATAAGCAATCGTGATCAAGCAGGTATATAATTTTTACCTATCAAATTAACAAACCTGGAATCTAAAAATCCAGTACAATTTTTTTTTAAAGCTTCATAATCCTGTAATGAAATTATGAATCTTTTAATCATTTCCTAGTTCAAATCAAAACAAGGCTCATAAGGAATTGCCAGATTTTAAAAAAAATTATTCAAACCCATCATAGTTTGTATTCAAGTCTCGTGATTCTCCATGGTTTAAGACAAAGAAATCCTCAGGTTTCAAACCATACCTTTCAAGGGCTTCATTCAGTTTAACTGGAGGATCCAAGTAATACTGGGCATGGAGGGGAGAAAGAGATACAATGCCAGCATTAGATAAAAGCCGTTTCACAGATGGCTTTCAAGCTCTACACAAACTGGTTCACATTTTAGATATAACTGGCACTGTGTACCAAGTGTACATTTTCTCAGATTAAGTGAACAATAACATTTGGACTTATTGGAGTTTTTTAATTATTATTTAAAACATTCCATTGGAATTATACCATTAGTAACAGAGACAGATGATCTATAATCTTTACAATACTGGCTAAATATGCATTTATCACTCAAAATCCATACTACCTCACAGCCTATTGGATAAGAATTCTTAAATAAACCAGAACCAGGTCACTCCTGGATGTGGAACCATGGGAAAATTTAAGTACCGGAGGAAGTAGTGGTAGAGATTCAGTAGATGGTACTTTCCTTACCAATGCATTCCCTGTCATATCAACAAAAAATAAAGACTTCCCTCTCAATGGCCTTAAAATTTGGTAAGCAGGGAAATTGTTGTTTCAATGCTGTCTCCTGTGAAGTTGCATTACATTTTTAAAAATAAATTTAGAAAAACTTTTCATCTGATAAAGGTATTCTATGCAAACAGCTTTTCTAGGCAACACTATCTTGAACACAAAGCAAATAATTTAAAAAGGCTTAAGGGAGTACTCAACTTTTATTCAGAATAAAGAAAATAGCACTTTTTATATCTTGGATACTAGAGGCATACACTATTTGAGGTAGCCTGGATGTGAAAGGCTGTATCAAAGATACTGTGTTTACATATGTTGCAGCTTTAAAAACTCTGTGTCCAGGCTATTAGTTACAAGATAACATGCATCAAGATGTTGCAGCAACAATTTCACAGAGTGGCAACATATTAACTATACATTAAAAACCTGTTATGAAGTTAAAAATTAAGCAGTAGACCAGGATAAGATCATGAAAACTGTTGATCAGTCAATGAAATACACCTCTCAAACAAATTAACTATAAAAGGAACTGTTAATCATGCAGGATTAGACAGTTAATCACATTTTACATGTTAGTGAAGTGTTATATATCCCTATGAGATCCTGACTTCTTCCTGTATGCAAATGATACAGCATTAAAAACAAACTTAGTCATACACATTTATTCAAATTTCTGCTGTCCCTGATTTTTGTATGCCTAAATTACTATCCATATAACAGGACACTCCCATCCTCCATTCCAGGAAGTTATTTCAACACTGACACATTAATAATTTAAGATATAGTGGTAATAAAAAAGATGACCATTTGCTTTTGTCTTGCTATCCAGCATATTTCTAAAATACCTGCTGATGTACTATTGTAACTATTTTCTTCCCAATTTGGGGCAATGTATATCTAAAAACCAATTACAGAATTCTTTATCTTCTATGTCATTTTCTCTTTCTGGATTTCTGACACAAGCTCTTCTTTCTCTCAGTCATCTGATCAAGCATGTGTACCAAATGTCTGATGATTCAAGACATGGACACAGAATTTCAAATGCTGGACTAGACTCTCTCCAGGCCTCTTCTCTTAATTCTCTCCCTCAACTCATTTGTCATGAATTCTATCACCTGTATGACTTCCCTCTGGTCATTTACTACATAAGCAGCCTCCTGTCAGGTTAATGCAAACTCAGTACCACAAATCTGATGACAAGACTTGCTCTTTTAGCTTGCTAAATTGATCTCTCCTGATCAGGAAGCTTATGCCTGCCACTTTTTCAGTGCACCAGTTCCTCTGCCAATAGAGCAAGGAAATCTGCCTGCATAACAAAAGCTCCCAGTGCGCTGATATTTTTTCAGTCTTTTTATCTTGAAGTACTTGATATCCACAAGAAATTCAGCTTTTACTAAGAACAATTTTAGTTCAGGGTATAAATATTGAGAAAACAGAACAAGTTTTTGTATTAAAGAGGTTGTAGAATTTAGTCTTAACCAAATACATACAATATGTAATTGGTTATGTAAGGATTAAGGCAAAGTAAGATAATTCTGAGCTATGAAATTTTTTATTCATAGATAATACATTTATAGATGTTTTTAATTATACATGAGATGAGTAAGTTTAATTACTGTTTCCATACTCACAAAATTTGAATGCATTTCTGATTAGCCCAAACTCACCTCATTTGCTAAAGCAAAGGTTCCCCAATGAATCGCTATAGACTTCTTTGTTTGAACATCAATATGAATTCTTACTGCTTCTTCAGGATCCACATGTTGGTATTTCATAAACCACCTAACAAACACAAAATAACTTACATATTTAGTGCAACCTCTTATATTCAAGATCTCTGTTCTTTATTAGGGTTTTTAAGTAAGTCGCAAGAGGTGTTAACATATCCTCATTTAGAAAGAAAGGTCTATAACTGCGAATAAGTTACAGAGACAGTAGAAATCCATTCGCTGGAAATGACAGTAGCATTCCTTCAATTAACTAAAACAGATGTATACAGCAGCACTCACCTAAATAGAATTTGGAGAGCTAGGAGGAGATTCTGTTTTTTAATCAGTATTCTTCACAGAGTTGAGAAAATTTTCCCAGTGTTTTAGGCTTAAAGATTTATGGGCCATCTGCTCTGAAGCAAGTTCATGCTAACATCGCCATCATCAATATTTATATAGAATCATAGCATACACCAAAATAAATACGCTTCGGTATACAGCACTCTTCTTTCTGAGTCAGTATTCAGTTAACACTTTGCTTGCTACTGGATGTGCAGACTTTTGAGTGAGATTTCAAGTCCCAGTGTGTAAAGCACAGGATAAAAATTACATTGGTTCAACTTCTAGGATTTGCTATAATTGATTGTGGGATAGTAACAAAAGAATTCCTAGCATAGGGGTCAGTGACAGTCAAAGTCTCTCTAAGTGGGACAGGGAAGGATAGATGGGAATTTTGCACACCAATGGGAATCTTAGCTAGCTAGTATTCAGCAATTTCTGAACTGGGTAGTTCATGAGAAACATTGAACTTTAATCTCCCTATTCCAGTTTCTGTCTTGCTTCCCCAACCTACCCATGCTTCATTTCTAATATTTTAACAAGTGTTACCTTGAGAACTGCTAAAGCTAGAAATCAATGCTTTATCCCATTTGAAAACTTAAATGCCATATGAGAAGTAGGATATAGAGGCTTTGATAAATTAATCTTTCAAATGCTATAAAAGCGTTCATCACTAAATCTAGAGATACTGCAGAATCATATGGGAACTAAAGCAGGGAAAAGTAACATGGTAATTAGAATATGTGTAGCACTGTAAATTGTGTGCATGTATGAAAAGGGATTTCAGACTGGGTGATCACAGTGGCCTTTCCTATCCCTACTTTATTTTTACATTAAAATAATGCCAAACTGTGTTTTTCCATATTTTTTGGAGTAAAGTCTGATTTAAAAAACACATTTCAGCTTCTTTCCCTCTCTTTTCTACCTCTAGGCCTTGGTCTACACTTAAAATTTAGAACAATTTAGCTACATCACTCAAAGGTATGAAAAATTCACTCCCAAAGCACCATAGTTAAGCCAACCCAACCCTCAGTGTGGACACAGGTAAGTCAACAGAAGAATTTTTCTGTTGACCTAGCTACCGCCATTCAAGGAGAACATAAGAATGACCATACTGGGTCAGATTAATGGTCCATCTAGCCCAGTAGCCTGTCTTCCAACAATGGCCAATGCCTGTTGCTTCAGAGGAAATTAAAAGAACAGGTAATCATTAAGTAATCCATCCCATCGGCCATTCCCAGCCTCTGGCACAAAAGAATCCTTGCCTATCCTGGATAACAGCCATTGATGGACTTATCCTCCATAAACTTATGGAGTTATTTTTTGAACTCCATTATAGTCTTAGCCTTCACAACATCCTCTGGCAAGGAGTTCCACAGGTTGACTGTGCATTGTGCAAGAAATACTTCCTTTTGTTCGTTTTAAACATTCTGCCTATTAATTTCATTTGGTGACCCCTAGTTTTTGTGTTATGAGGAGTAAATAACACTTCCTTATTTACTTTCTCAACACCAGTCACGATTTTATATACCTCTATCATATCTCCCCCTTAGTTGTCTCTTTTCCAAACTGAAAAGTCCCAGTCTTATTAATCTCTCTCATATGGAAGCTTTTACATACCCTTAATCATTTTAGTTGCCTTATCTGTACCTTTTCCAATTCCAGTATATCTTTTTTGAGATGGGGTGACCAGATCTGCATGGAGTATTCAAGATGTGGGCGAACCCTGGATTTATAAAGAGGCAATAAAATGTTTTTGGTCTTATCTATCCATTTCCTAATTATTCCCAACATTCTGTTAGTTTTTCTTACTGCCGCTGCACACTGAGTGGATGTTTTCAGAGAGCTATCCACAATGACTCCAAGATCTCTTTCTTGATTGGTAACAGCTAGCTTAGGCCATATCATTTTATATATATAGTTGGGATTATGTTTTCCAATGTGCATTGACATTTATCAACATTGATAAATGAGGTGGATTATCTACATCAATGGAAAAACCTTCTGTTGAGGTAGTAGGTAGTATCTGCATTATAATGCTACAACAACATAGTTGCAGCACTGCAGCTGTGCCGCTTGTAGCGTAGACATGCCCTTGCTCTGCCTTATTGTCTTCCACAACCCTTCAAATCTCTCTTCCACTCTACATTTCCCAAAAAATATTTTAGACAAGTGAAAAGTTTGGAAGCTTTAGATACAGTGTTAGTATTAAAACACTAACAAGAAAAAAAAGTGGTTTTGAAGTCAGCATATCATTTCATTTATATAATTTGCATATCTTTTGGTCAAATCCTACCTTGGCTCATAAGCTCCAATGGGAATAGCTGCAAGATCAAAAGGTCCAAATCTTTTACCTATCTGTTCAAAAGCAGCACAGTAACCAGTATCTCCTGCGAAGAAAAACCTATTCCAAGGCCCCAAGACAGACCAGCTGCCCCAAAGAATCTTGTTATCATCTGTTGCAGTCCTCTTGCACCAGTGTTGAGAAGGGGTAAAGACAAAAGTAACTGCATCATGACTGGGCACACAGTTCTCTTCCCACCAGTCCAATTCAATCACATTTTCACAGCCACATTTCTGCATCCAGTCTAAAAGACCCAGAGGCACAAACCATCTCAACTCACTGCCAAAGCGTTCGTTTAAACTCACTACAGAATTGTAATCCAAATGGTCATAGTGGGTGTGGCTGATCATCACTGCATCTATTTTGGGGAGCTGATCTACTGTGCATGGAGGTCCTCGGAAACGTTTTGGACCCACAAACTGTGCTGGAGATGCCCTCTGGCTGAAGATGGGGTCAGTAAGAATTATAAGTCCATCCATTTCCACCATAACTGAGGCATGTCCCAACCATGTGACTCGCATGCCAGCTCCAGTCTTACCAACTAGTTCAGGGTTTGGAATGAAGTAAGGGTTTAACACAGGAAGCTCTTTGTCAAGTTCCTAGCAAAACAACAAAAAATAGTTAGAAAGCAAAACACTCAGAGAACAAAAAGCACAAGGCACCAGTCACAATACAAGGCTTGTGCTTCGTGTACATTTTTAATTCTAGGAAACCTGCAAGTTGGTGCACACAGATACCCTTTTCAGTGACTGCCATTCTCATAGCATCTTCTTAAGTTAAAATCATTAACCTTATTTTTAATAATCATTTAACCTTTCTCATCCTTAGAATATGCTTTTGAGAGAAGGAGAATTAGTCCTGCGGCTCTACAAAGGAAACAAATTCAAAGATATGCTGAAAACAACTTGTAGACTTTTAATAGAATGAAGTAGAATTTGCTCAGAATTAACATGATTCTTAGCAACAAATTCTGATACCTTGCCCCTAATGCCCTAGAAGAAGATTTTAGTGCTGCTGCTACCTCTTAGAGTTTGGTCTTTAGCTTATATATTGGACCTATAGTTCGTGGATCTGAATGATATCCTTACAGAGTTGCAGCACAGATAGATTTCAAGGTATTTAATAGGTTAAAGAGACTTTAATCTGCTAGGAGGACCACTAATATGCTACCAGCAGAGTCAATAACTCAATGAATTCCGCCGATAAATTTCTAAGGAGCTGCCAAGCAGAGAGGCATAGTTCAGCACCACCGCTGCTAAATTACTTAGGGAGGGTTGTCTTAAATGTGAAGTCCTCTAGAAGCTTAATTAAAAATTGAAATATGGGTTCCAGTTTTACTGAAACAGTCTGAAAGGTAATGATTTAAGTGTTGTTCCCTTCAGATCAATATTTCAATCTGGGACTTCCTTGTAGCTGTAGCTGGAATAAAGTACTCTGCGAAAAAGTGTGTTACAGAAGCACCCTAATGTTTTTGTCTGAGAAGGGAGTTGATAAAAATTGTATTATTTGCAGCAAGACATTTATGTCCCTTTCATAAAAACTAGCAGTGCTCTCTGAAAAGAAGGTAAAATCACATTTGACCCACCTGACCACCTTCCAATTGATGAGTGTGCAGAAGAGAACCACAAAAATAATTTGAGAGCTGGAGAAAATGCCTTAAATTAAGAGACTCAAAGAATTTAATGTGTTCAGTTTATCAGAAAGAAGATTGGGAAGTGTCTTGATTACCTTCACAGGGAGAAAATACTAGGTACTAAAGTGTTCTTTGATCGAGCAGCGAGAGGACAAGAAGATCCAATAGCTGGACATTGAAGCCAGATTAGAAATAAGGCATAATTATTTTTTTTAAATAGTGAGAGTGATTAACCACAGGAAAAAAATACCAAAGGAAGTGATATAATCTCCATCGTTAATATCTTCAGATCAAGACTGGATGCCTTTCTGGGAGATATGCTTTAGCCAAATACAAGTTCTTGGGCTCAGTGCACGGATAAGCGGCTGAAATTCTATGACCTCTATTATATAGGAGGTCAGACTAGATGATCAAATGGTCCCTTTCTGGTCTTAAACTCTATTAATCATTTAATACAAAATTATGGAAAGAAGTTGGGGCAAAGTTTTTTTTGGTTTTTCTTCATAAAACAGAATTTTCTTCTTTGATGTGTGGAAAATAATTTCTTCACGACTCTTAAAATGGTCAAAATTTGGAGTAAAAATAAACAGGCTTTTCCAAGTAATCCGATTTCATTGTTCAGATCACAAGTACTTTAAAATAGTGTACAATTTGTTCTGCAGTAGATTCCATATTAAATCATTTTAATTGCACAATGAGATACACAATGAGGTGGATAAAGTACACAGTCTTATCCAGATTTAGTACAGTATTAGTTTGGTGGCACTATAAATGTTTGATTTTGTTCCAAGAGCAGTGGCAGATGCTTGAAATATGACATTGATGACACATTGGCTGTGGACAAAGGTATCTATAGAAAAATACGATTACTTACTTATTTTCATCACTGCACTGATGTGAAATCCCCACTTCCCCACCCCTAAATGCAAAGCAAGACGAAATACATGACTGGCTTTAGCAAGATTGGCTAATTAGTTTAGGATTTTAGAGCTCAGTACATACTGACGCATCATCTGATTTTGTTTTACTGAGATTTGTGGAGCAACACAAATCAACAATTTATGTTTACAATACATAGCATTAATACTATCTCAATGCCATTAAAAAAGTCATTAACAAAGCCAGTTAGATACAGAAAGTCTGTGGTATAGATTCCCAGTTAGAAACGGATACTTGTTGTAATGACCTACCAATAGTCTATAGTATTTAAACAATGAAGTACGTGTCACGGGTGATACACACTCTCACGCAAAATACTGACCGATAAGGAGAACCAGGTAAGGGTTTCAGTTACTGAGCATGTTCTTAAAGTCAAGGGGGTTGGAAACAACAATGTAAAGGAAGCAGTAGTCTGTATTAAAGACACGCTACAGCTAAGCAGTGCAAGGGAAGCATGGAACCTTGAGCTTTAATTTTAAGTAGGCTCAGAAGCTGAGAAGTCAAAATAATCAGGCTCCATCTATCTCTTTGCTGCTTCTGACTCACTTTAGTGACTCTACTATTCTGCTAGCTCAGATTTCACCATTTGAAGTGCAAAAGATGACATCAGAGTTAAAGAGTACTAATTGGGTCAGTTAGAATGCACTGTACCTGGCATGATATAAATTCCTTCTTTACTTTCCTTTAAGTCAGGGATAGTGATCCTACAGCTCAAATGAAACAATATTACAGCTCTCTTGATGTATTACATAACACATCAAAGCACTGACCCCTATCATCAGTCATTAATCAGTCTGACAGGCTGACGGCCACCCTTAAGTTTGAACTGCTGAACACATCTCCTTGTCACAGGTGGGGCTGCTTCATAGCGTCTCCTGCAGGGCCATGTGTGGTGTTGCAGAGCTCCATACCTTAGTCCACAAGTTGTGGCCATCTGCTCAGGTGACTGAGGTCTAAGCCATGAGCTTGGCATCAGCTTTAAACAGTTAACTAAGGATAAAGCTCAGAATTGGCTGTCTGTGCCTTTAAAGGCAAGTGCTTAGTTGCAGCGCTTGAGGCCAAAGCTCTGACCTAGCCCTGAGATCTGGGCTATCAGTGACCACTCTGTCCAAGTCTCACCCCAGACTGCCCTTAAGAAAAAGCAAGCACCTTCTTAACTGCCCTGCTGGCTCCCAATTGGTCAGTGTCTTCTCCTGGCCCTTCTAGGCCTCTGAAGGACTAAGTCTTCTTGCTGGCATGATCTCCAAAAGGGGCCTAAGAAGTCTTATTTGGAAATGCTCTTATTTTAAAGATGGCAGTTGAGAGCTCTCAGTGCCTTACAGGACTAGGACCTACATCTGGAACAGTAAACATGCAAATAGTTACCTGTTTTGAACATGGGATGTTGCTGTTATTTTTTTCCATGAGGGCCCATTTTAAAATATTTGGCAAGGATGGCGCTTTCCATGTTGGCCAAGGGTTGACAAACTTTCCATCTTTACCTCTCTTCGATTTAGTTACATCTTCCTCTAATCTGTAATCCAGTCTGAAGCTTTTTCTGGATGTCCTGGAGGAGTCACTATCTCTGGAACCTTGACTAGAATTTTGGCGTTTCCTTACTGCTTCCTTAGAGTACTGGTTACACACAGTCAAAGGTTGTTCTTCATCTGCCTTCTCATCCATGCCTTTTGGTGAAGAGCTAAAAGATATATTTTTTAAATTAATAAATCTTTTCTTTGACTAACATCAACATTCATAAAATTGAAAGCTTTCTACACCACCACCAAAAATAAAGTTGCCCTTTCCATTTTGCAATTTTACTTGTTTTTCCAAACAACTTTACTTTTTAAAATGGTTATTATTACACAGAAAGCTTAAAAAACATGCCTTAGCAAGTAGTGTAGTTCAGGCAGAATCTTCCTCCCTGGTATGCATAACTTCAGAACCCAGCCCTATGACATACCAAGTATAAAAGAGGGGGGATGGTCTTTAATTTCTCTTTTTGTAAGAGTACCAAACTCCTCCTAAAGTTCATTTAAAACCTGATGTAATTCGATCCTACAAGCTCAACCTTAAGATTCGTGAACTATGAAACATTTTACGACCTGACTACATTATACCTTTGTTCTGTAATAAAACCTGCAATGTTATGTAGCAATAAAGATGCATCTTTACAACAGAAGTATCAACAAATAATGCATCTCTATATAATATGAACAAAATGTATGAACCACAAGAGGTACCTGATGCCTCAAGATAAACAATACAGGAAGGCTAATACACAGCTGAAAATGCAGTTAAGCTTAACCAATATAGTTAAAATAAAGTCAATTGTCCGAAGGACAATACAAGTCCCATGAAACTAGTTATCCCAGAGATGAGCTGCAGAAGTTTTGAGTCCATTGAGTAGGCTGGGACCTGGATTTGAAGTCTGCAATAGGTCCAATGCTTACATTTTATTTGCAGCATTTAGTATTTTATATCTTCAAAATGTTCTACAAACAGTATCTTAACTTCAGCACCACTGTGAGGTTATTTTGCAACTGGAGAAAAATTAATTTACCTACATCTACAGCTTAAGACCATTTCATAACACCAATTAGAATATGGGAGCCAAGAGCTCCTAATTCAAACTGCATTCTGAACATTGTCATGCTGTATGCTGAACATGAATCCTCTACAGTTTAGGAATTTAGAAAAACAATCCAAGCCCAATAGGTCTCCAAGGCATTTGGGTGGGTGGGATGGAGGGAAAGATCCTCATAAAGTGATAAGTGAGTGACACAACCGCTTCAGTTGCACGCACACACACACGCACGCACACACAATTTTGAAGGAAATTTTCAATCCTCTACCAACAAATATTGGTTTGGTGTCCAGTTATTTAAAACAGGAAAGTACTAAAGACTTGAGACCTGTACATGACTGAAAATAATAAATGATCAGAGGCAGACATGTAGCACTGTACATTGTTTAGAATCATTGGAGCACTGTTTAATCTTTAAATAGAGGTGCAAACCAGAAAAAATTAAATGGCTGGATGGGAACACCATTTGTATTGGTCTCCAATATGTTTGGAAACATTCTTATAAAACATTCTTATCTTGATTAGATACTTCAGAACAACGTGGGGAGAATTTTAGCATTTATGAATTAAGACTGATGGCACTGGTTAGAAGTAACAATAGAGAAACCAGTATCCAGCATACAAATGTCCCTTTACAGTTCCAGAGGTGCTACCTTTTATCACAGTTGAGAACCATTCTTACACACAAGCTGGCAATTGTGCTGTTTAGGGATATGGAACAAGCCCTTCACACATCTTGGACTACATAATTTTTCACCAACAATCAAGCTTTGAACTCAGGTATCCATAAAAGAGGCACTTGTACATTAACTCATTGATTTCCAAACTTTGTGAGCCCAAGAACCACTTTCAAAAGGCCACTATAAGGTCACTAAGTAGACAATAAGGCCACTAACTTACAAACAATGTAAAAGAAAAATTTCTCCACTATACTTAGCACCGTTTTAATCAATGTAGTTAAGAGAAGTGTTGTCCCTTTGACAAAATACTTTTCAAGTACCTGAATGGCTAGAATTCACTGTGCCCTTAATAACTGTGCAATTAAATGCAAAAATCTATGTTAGTGTAGCATTATAGCTGAGATTTTATACACAGACAAAAGCAGTTTAATATCACTACAATCCATGAAAAATGTACATATTGGTGGAGCTCTGACTTTAGAGATAGATTCCTCTTCTGCTATATGAACAGCCACTTGCTAAACAATGAAATTGCTTACCTGTGACATTACAGATGACATAGCTGATGAGGGTTGAAGATACACAGATGGTTCCCAAATTAATAACCTCACTGCTATATTGCACAGACAAACTATTAAGGCATTGAAGACAATACCATATAGTAACAGAAATACCTACGTACATCCATAGCAGGGCAGGGTTACTGGCTTTCAACTACATAAAATCTCAACCATGATCTTTGATTAATTTAAAATTTCTTTGCATTAATTTTCTTGTGGATTTGGAGAGATCACCTAGTTTATGCACTTGCTAATTAACCATCACATATTGTATATTAAATCATTAGATAACATTTTATTCAAATTTTGTGCATTCTGAAGCTGTGCACGCCACTATAGAAAGCATGCAGGACTTCAAACTGGAAGAACCAAGACCCCAACGGAAAGGCCATCAGACCTCATCTTATGCCATGTTAAAAGGATGTGTGGGGAAATTCAAGGAAACTGCAAGATTATTGTATATAAAAGAACGAAGGGAGCACAAAGGAGGATTAAGGGTTGTGTGCAGATATATGCAGTAATTCATATTTCAATATCTGGAAAGACATACTGTGTAAACCTACATGCTGCTATTTTCACTTAGGACTAACCATTTTTAAAAAATTCCTCACAGAGGACTACATGCCACATCAGAAGTTTTAATTAAATATTTTTAATTAAAGCAGGCCAACAACCAACATAAAACCATATCTGAAAAATTTCTAAAAGCTGATATGCAAAAGTAAAGTACTAAATTCTAGTAATTTAGGTACTTAATTCTAGTAAATTAATCAGTTACCATTTCAATAGGCCACCCATTTCAATTTTTTTCTTCAAATATCTAATGATTTTGTTCCACCTTATAAGCTACTATGAAGTCAACATATTACCATTGTGAAAAGTTCCAGAGGGGGTAGCTGTGTTAAGTCTGTGTACAGCAAAAATGAGAGTCCTGTAGCACTTTAAAGACTAACACATTTAATTTCTGCAGCCTACAAAAGCTTATTCCTGCAGAAATTAAATGTGTTAGTCTTTAAAGTGTTACAGGACTCTTGTTCATACTATCATTGTTACAACAAGCTACGGGCTGACTTGATCACAGTCTGTAAGTGCCTACAGGGGAACAGAAATTTGATAACAGGATTCTTCATTCTAACAGACAACGGTATAACAAAATCCCACGGGTAGACGTTGAAGCTAGACAAATTCAGACTAGAAGTAAGGTGCAAATTTTTAAAAGTGAGGATAATTAACCATTAAACCAATTTATCAAGGATTGTAGTGGATTCTCTATCCCTGGAAATTTTTAAGTCAAAATTGGATATTTTTCTAAAAAAATATACTCTAATTCAAATAGGAGTTAATTCATGGAAGTTGTATGGCCTGTGTTATACATCAGGAAAATCAATGGGCCCTTCTGGCCTTGGAAACTATGAATTAATTTTACATTAAAAGAGCACCGAAAGTGTGTGAGGCATTTTTTAAAGTTGTAATTTATCTATTACATTCATCTTTCAAGTGTGTGAATTCTATTTTTGCTTAAATGTACATTTGATCTTGCTCTGAAATTTTTATACTGGAGATTGATAATATAATTTGGTCCAAGGGAAAGATGGAATGGCATTACTGACAATAAAACAGGTGCCAGGGAATTTAAAGCACTTCAAGCATCCATTTGCCAACATTTCATCCACTTTATGCACATACACAGCTTCCATTAGCATTCCATTTTAGGGGAGAAGAGACCTCAGCCAGAACTGATGAAATACTTAACCTTTTTACAGGCATAAAGAAAATTACAAATTTAGAAAGTTAATTTAGTCAAGTATACTCCAAAATGTATGTTCCTTTAAAGTATCTCTATTGCCTCTTAATTTATATTTCTCTTGGAAATATGTGGTGAGTAGAATCCAGTGCATCTGAAATGCGGCAATTTTGCTCTGTAAAGCAGTTTTGACACTGCTTAGGGTATAAGAAAATAAAGCTCACTTTTTCTTAAAAAAACTTAAAGAGCAACATTTTACAAAAAATCCAGCTTGCTTCACCTTTTGGTTTAAAATAAAACCTGGCAGGTCTACAGAGGTTCTTAGCATTCTAAACAAGAAAGCTTCTAAATCTGAGATTTGGTATCTATATCTTGAATATTACAAAGTACTCAATCAGGGTTGAGTCAACACTTCCTCCCATCTTCTTGCACTCACCTCTGAGGTAATTTTATTTTTCTAGCACCAAACAACCCCCTATTATTATTTTAAGCCACGGGATTCTCTGTTATTATGTATAAGTGAGCTAGACATTGTAATCAACCAGCCTTCTGTTAAATCCTACCTGTGTACAGGCTAGCAATAAACAAACTTAAAAAAAAACCCAAACCCAAAAAACCCCTGTGTAGCCATCCCACTTTTGTGGACTTGCACAGGTAATCTTGTGTGCTCTACCCTTTTAAACAGAAGGGCGGAATCTGCCCTTCCATATGCAAAACATTAATCAAATCCTGAATGTTTTACTCACACAAGTTGTCATACATTCAAAACCACATCCCAGTAGGCAAACGTGATATATTTCAAATGCCCCACAATGGGATGCAAATGCTGTTTGACTGCTATGAACTTTTAAAACAGAGCAGCGGGTTTTTTTATATTTAGAAGCTTTTTAACAGCCAGGTGCAGTTAATCATCAGTTTGTGGAATAGAGAACCACGACTAGATCCTTGCTATGGTCTGATGAAAAGTTCTCTTTATGCAAGAACTGTGTTAGAAGCAGGGTTGGAAAAATCCACTCACGTAGGTAGTAGAAATCTCTCAGGCAAGTGTCAATAGCTTCTGCAGAAGATTCTGTTTTTAAAAATTAAGTTCCTAGCCTTTATGCTTGCAAAGAAAACCTTCCAAGTGTAATCAATGTAGTGATGTTTTCCAGAGTCTGTAGAGAGAACTCCAGTTATGACAACATAGCGGATATAGAGAGCAGGAAGCTGCCACTGCTGTTATACAGGGGGACAAGTCCGTTGGTCTCCGGGACATTATAAAATGAGGACTGCCATCGGGCAGTTGCCAACCTCATCCCTGCAGCAGGGGATACTGGAGAGGGGCTTGCAGGGAGAGAGGGGCTGTGGGTGTCACTAGCCACCCCAGCAGAGAAATATGCATGTGAAGGAGACCCCACTCACTATGCCAGGAAAGGATTCTAGGGGTATGTCTACATGGCAATTAAACATCTGCAGCTGGCTCATGTCAGCTTACTTGGGCTCAGGCTGCAGGTCTGTAAAATTGCTGTGTAGATGTTTGGGCGTGGCTCCAGTCCAAGCTCTATGACCTTGTGAGGAGGGAAGGACTCAGAGCCTGGGCTTCAGCTCAAGACTGAATGACTATAGACCAATTTTTAGCCCTGTAGCCCAAGCCCTACGAACCTGATTCAGCTGACCCTGGACCAGCTGTGGAAGAGTCAATATTAATTGATTAATATATTGTGGTGGCCCAGCATTAATTGAGGACTCAGTTCATCCAGCAATATACCAAGGTTTTCAGGCCAAACCGGGAAGAGTGTGTGGGGGGTACATATCAGGCAAGAGGAGTAGTGGCTCAGGAGGGGCATGGCTTGGAGAATGTGTACATTTTGGCCTGACACGTATGCTCAGTCCTTGGGCTAGGTGGTGTTGATCCATTTTACAAGCCACGCTAAAAGCTGATAAACAGATGAAAATTCCGTCATTATATACTGGCATTAACCCTTAACTTTTAGGAAAACAATAGGGAAGTGTTCAGTGAAATATTAAAATGGATTTTCCCTCTCACGGTTGTCACATTGTCATCAGTATTTGTCTTTAAAAATGCTATCTTCAACATTACAAAGTTTCAAGCACAAAGGTGTTTCTTTTAACTTCAGCAAGGAGAAGACATAACAGAACTTGGAGTTTCTCTTGCTAGTGCTTTCTTCCATGGAGATAAAAAGCCTCCCCCATTCCATCTATCATCCACTACCCAGTAATACCATACTACACAGGTATAACACTACCACACACCTAATTTCTATGGCCATACTAACATATGGAGGAGTGCAGACTTAGGCTGGGTTTACACTGACGGTGGCAAATTTGCTGCCGTCACATCGATTGCTCTGGATCGACTGAGTAGTCTGAATAGACGCGCTCAGTCGATCCAGGAAGCGACGCAGGAAAACCACCTCGGTAAGTGGAGTAGCGCTGTGTCGAAGGGAGCGCTGTCCCCTTCGACACAGCGCAGCATGGACGCCGCACAGAGGGGACGCTACAAAGTCGACGGGAGATACACAAGTGATTTATGTCACTTGCGTATCTCCCGTCGACTGCTGCCGAAATGCAAAGGTAAGTGTAGACCGGGCCTTAGTTGGTTGGTCCCCATAACATTTAATTTCAGAGCAGGGCTCCCCTTCTCCGGATCTTATGCACTAACCCAATTTAAACTTCAGGTACTCCTTAAAAAAAGTAAATGCATTAAAAAAAAGTTCGTTAAGAAAGAGTTAGGACTGAAAGTTCTGGTTTAACATTTTTCTGTTTCATATTTTGACTGATGTCTCTCTGACTGCATCACCTTCTGAGCAAATCAGGAACTGTTACAGTCTGGAACATTGGGAAGTATTACATATAAACTGAGTGGGATGGCACACAATAGCCACTAAGGGACCTGCTTGTTCTCTACCACACCACTGCCCTCTTGGGCCCAAAACATCAGGTTCTACCACCTTTGTGCTAGGAAGCATATAATTCAGCAGCTTTCCTTCAAGCATTCCACAAACACAAAGAACAAAAGAAAACATGCCTTTGGGCTGAGCCTAAGCATGAACATTTTCAGCTGAAAAGGAATTTATTTGCAAACCTTAGGGGGTGTGGAAAGAAATGCCCTCTGAACTATCGAGTCACTGCCAGCTAGATTTTACTCACTGTGTTCTTCTTTTCTTTCACTGTTCTTCAGCACTGAAATTGCTTAGGGCAGCTAATAGATAGTTTGAGACTATAAGATTATTAATGCAGTTAAACTTTCATTATAAAGCACTTGAGGCTGTTCAAACCAATCAGAACAGCAGATTGGCTGAACACTTCTAGCCTTATGATTTTGCCTCAAACTGTGGAACTAACTGGTCTTCAAAGGAGTCTTTTAATGTGTTGGACTGTTCCATTTTATACTGAACAGAGGGGGAGAAAACATTACAAAATGATTAACTCAAGCTATTTCATATTTTAGTGATTAGTGAGAAAATTTGTGTGGTGCCCTAGTGTCAGTATTATAGGGGTTTTAGGACTCATCATCCACAATACCTAAAGAACCTACCACACAGTTTTCTGCAATATTTAGAAGCATCTGTTTTATATAAAGGTGGTTTACTAGCATGGACAGGAAACACAGTACCTGTAAGCGTCCTGACTTTAAAATAACTGTTGTACAGCTATGAACACTGTAAAACACAGAGTAACTGAGCTGATGTCAGGAAATTGAATAAGTACTATACATACATCTTTAAGGCATGCAAAGAGAGAGGCTACAAATTGTTTACATCAACATCTGTTTCATTAATATAAATAACTTGAATTCCTGACAGTTTAGTTAAAATAAATGTGCATCAGAAAACACTGGCCAGAATCTGTTTGTCTCTTTTGCTTACGATATTCTATATAGGGAACATTAAGTTACTGTACTAAAAACTTCAAGTATGTTGATTTTAAAGTCTAATTGGGATGTTTAAATGCTAACACTGTTAAGCACCAACCTTTTTTTTTTTAAATAAAAACAAATTAATGAATGTTAAAGTAACATTTAAAAAATCTCAAGAAGTCAGGAATTCAGAGTGAAGGTTCCTATAGAAACATTAACTCATCGCATATATGTAGTGTTTTCTATTTTCTTTTTCTGCTCACGATCTAGATTGTCACTATGAGCTACCCATTGTAAAGGACAGAATATTGATGATGACGCAATCTGCCTCCTGATTTCCCCATTGCTCTAAAAAGCAGTTGTATCCAAAGCAGTGCATTTCTCCCAGTGCAGCTATACTGGGGATGAGGGTTGCAGAGAGAGGGTGCAGCAGTTCTGGTTCCCTTCCTTGACTCTGCTTCCTTATACTCACTATGTAGCTTGCACAAGGGAGTACAACCCTTTATACTCTAATGCAGCCAGGCCACAGTTCAGCCCCCTAATATTAATATGTTTTATAACGTAAATAATTATTTACATTTAACCAGAAAAATACAAATAGAAAACAGTACACATGAGCTACATAGACCAGTTAAGCTATCATTGCTGTTGGAATCTAAGGGCCAGATCCTGCAACAGGATCCGCAAACATGGATCTTGTACCTGCATGGAGTCCGGATAAAGTCTGTAGGGCTTTGTACAAGCACAAAAGTCTGTCCATACAGATCAAATGGTTGGCTCTGGCCCTGAATTTTTAAATTTCCTGACTTTGGCCCCCATCCTACAAAGATTTATGCATGTGAGTAGTCCCACTGAAGTCAACAAAATTACTCACATGAATATAGTTAACTACAAACAAATATTTCCAAGACTGTGGTTTTTGGTACTTTTAACTGTCAAACTTTAATGCTGTATAAACATACGTTAAATGACTTCTTGTGTTATTTGATTAACTAATTCATGATTTTATTTTAATTTTAATGATTAATATATTTCATTTGATGTTAGGGTCTTCAGAGCTTTTAGTTAATTAGGATTTAATCTAATTAAAAATCTAGAATACATAGAAAAAGTTGTGAATTTACACAGTGCCCTGAAGGTACTAGGTTAACTGAAGGCACATCAGTTTGTATTAATGGTTGCCTGATTAACATTTTAGGTTAATTAGACAAGATTAAAAGATAAATGGCTCTATTCCAGATGAAATGGGACTAAGGGCTCCATCTAAAATGAACCAGGGTTAGTGCACAGCTCTTTGCCACATTCTAACTTTTTCTTGTCATCATGAACAGAAAAAGTTGCTATTAAACAGTGTCTAGGGATGATGTTGTAACCTAGGTCTGTAAGTATAGTTACAAGGCCGCTAGTGAACCTCCTCTTAGGGGAGGCTAGCCCCAGTCCCCACCCCTTCTGCCTGAGGCCACCCCCTTCCTTGCTGCCAGCTAAAGCTGCCCCCCCCCTCCCGGGCCAGCGAAGCTCCCTACCACAGCTGATGGTGAGGAGCCCCACTCCAGCTGGCCCAAGCTGCCGACTCCAGCTCCAGTCACTCCAAGTCCCATCCGGGCATGGCCCCAGCCACCCCGGAGCGCTGGCTGCTCTGAGTCCCGACTGGACAGCTCCAGCCACGCTGAGTCTTGGCCAGGCTGCACATGGCCCCAGTGCCAGGCAGCCCCATCTGTCCCGAAGTGCTGGCCTCCCCAGTTTCCGGCCAGGTGGCCCCAGCATCGGGTGGCCCCCACCGCCCCAAGTCCTGTCCACACATGGCCCCAGGCCACATCCCTTCCACTTTGGGGAAGGCTGAGCAAGGGCAGGAAGAGCTGCTGCTGCGGTGCCCGTCTGAGAGTGGGACACAGGAGGGAGCGGGGCCCCAGGACGAAGCGTAGGTGGGGCCGCGCCTGGCTGTTTGGGAAGGCTAAGCCTTCCCCTGCCTATTATACTGGCCGCCCATGGTTACACAGCAATACAGGAGCAGAAGTAGGCCATTTAGGTCTAACTGTAGATCCTTTACGTCTAACTCTGCAACTGCTATATCTAATTTATATTTCCAAGTCTTAAAATAAATCATTCTTGTGACAGAAGAGGACAAACACACTACCATGCAAACTTCTCCCATAGATAGTCTGAGGGGGAAAAAGCCCTCCACCTATCAGAGTTTGTAAGAGAAGTTAGCAACTCTCAGGCACAAAACTAATACTCCTTCAATTTATTAAATGTATGTCATTCAGTTTTTGCTTATATAAATTAATATTTAGATCTAGTTGATTCCACCACTTCAGTTTGAAGTCCAATCCCACCTAGTCACTTTTCTCTGTAATATACCTCCTTAAGTTCTTCTGACATATATTGTCTCTCAATTTAAACCTCACCCCTTATTCTGGTTTGTCTAACTCAAATAGGTCATAATTAATGTTCTAAAACTCCTTGGCTACTTTACATACTTTTACTATTTAATCTCTTAATCACATTTGCATCCAAGTACCACCAATTTTGCCTTTCTCCCCTGAAAAAAACCATCCATTTCTTTTATCATTTTAGTTTCCCTATGTCGTCTTTTTCTCCAGTGGAACCATTAAAAAAAAGTCACAAATTTTTCACAAGAGGTAAAAAGTACTCTGTACTCCTCATGCTCTTCCTGATCATGACAGTTTAACTTCTTAAACTCAAACAGTGGAAAGCTAGTAAATGCAGAGAAAGGCTCCCCCACTTCTCCGTTACAGGAGCATCAGTTACAAGTCACAATGATAGAAAAATCAAGAAATGTAGGCATGAAATATTTCATATACAGCACAACTATAGCTCTGATCCCATAAAGATACCAATAGGAACTGGGAACACCACAATCCATTACTCCTTCCTAACCAAACCAGCCATTTTCACTATGTCCATAACTCCAAATCAGGACCATTCTTCATACGCTTATTTTTTAATCACATTTGTAATCAATTTCATGATTTTGATGCAGGCATGATTCTAGGAGGTTAGTGAAAAATTAATCCACATATGGACTACCTGAGACATTTTATTTCAAACATTCTATTTACACTTTTGTTGCCAACAACAAAAACAATATCCCAAGGCTGGCACCCCCTGAGCCTGAAGCCCAGGTTGCCTACTCCTAAATCTGCCCCTGATCCCCAGTATGGTTTGGGTTACATCACTGAACTGAGGAGTAACTGCTGCTGCCTGTAATGTTAAAGCAGCAGTTTTTCCCAGAGGGACAAGAAAGACACATCACTGACACCACGGCTAACAAAAACACACACAATTATTTATTTCACATGGGCAAACTTTGTATTTTTCCCTAATCTAATTCTTAGAAATGGCTGAACCATTTTGGCTGAATCACACACACAGATCATGGGGCATAAGCAACTGAAAATAGAGACGTGTCAGGCAGCTCCAGCTATAATTTACTCCTAATATCGTATAACAAATCTTTTCATACACACCAACATCTAACTATTATTCTTTACTACAACAGATTATGTGACTTCATAAACATAATGTACCATTATCAGCCTATTCTCCATGGCAGGGAAATGATGGCACGTGTTGTCTCAATACTGTTCTATCTGGATAGCCTCTTCACGTTATTCTTTTTTGATTTACTCAGATCTTTCTATAGCCTTTGTAGTGTCAGTCCATTTCTATTGTGTAGCTTTGTACTTTATTAATTATTATTATTATTATGCTATTCATGGCCAAGCCTATGCCTCCCTGTATATTTGGAGAGCACCTGGCATATTTTATGTGCTTCTGTAACACAAACAAACAGTAAATAATATTCACTTGTTATTCTTGTATTTTATTTTTCCAAAACAATTCAGATCAAATGCAGCATATGGTTAGTACTGAAATCCTTCTTTTTATCCAATGCCTGCAACTACACTTAGGGACAGGCACTCAGATCCATGAAGCTATATCCTAATGGAACTTAGGAGCCTTAACAGCTTTGTGGATCTGGGCCAAGATGTCCAAGTGATTTACTGAGGTCATACTGTGAGCTGCGGGGATTAGAACTGGGACCCTGTTAGAACTCAGTGATACTCTAACCATGCTACAGGGCTTCTCACTAACATCTGTTCACAAAATAATTAATACACAAGACCAAGAGTCATTTTATAGAAGACCAGAACAAACAGAAAGCACCATTACCGCATGATGGCAGCACCTTGCGTTTATTAATCACAGCCAAAACAATCTCCTAACCAGTTGCAGAAAGGGAAAGAATCTAAAAGTGATTCTGGGACGGAAGGAGAAGTTGTTGGTGCTGGTTCAGTCACTGAGCTTACTTGAATGGAGAAATGCTAGAGCACTAAGATTTCTCTCTAGGCAATTCCCCCAAAGTCTAGCTAGCTAAAAATATCAAACAGCTGTATTAGGATATCAAAATTTTGTGAAGGTTGTTTATTCATCTGCAGTACATGCCATTTGCTTTACTTAGGCCAGGTTGAAATCCACCAGACAAAGCCCATAGCACATTTAACCATTATTTCCCCTTGGGCAACTCTACTCCATCATACCTCCTTACATTTTTCTGTCCCTGACCTTCCCTTCCACTTTTTCATTCAGCGGTTCTGAATGTAGAGATAATATTCCAGGGAGAGTCAAATTAGGCTTTTTCCATCTTCAGGAACTAAGATTTACCTTTATTTTTAATATTAGGTGTTTGGATTTCAGACAATTTCAGTACATATGCATATCACGTATTTCAGATATGGCTCATTTCTGATATAAGACAGAGCTTCTCATCTGTTCAATCAGTCCCAAACTTTACCCTTAATTGATGATCTATTAGATAAAAAAAGATAAGACAGTTCTCAGAAGTCTATTAGGGAACAGACGCTAAAGGCTAGTAATTTTCTTATCCCAATATGAAATTTTTGGTGGCACGTTTAGAAACTTATTTAGAACAAAATAAAACATGTGAACAGAGCACTTTCTTGGCTGTGCTACTGCGTCTGCTAACAAAAAAAAATCTGTTTGCTGAGGGACAGAGTACAAGTAACATATTAGAAACATATTTAATTGATTTTAATTGATTCATCACAAGAAAACATATTTCCTGCTACTGTTTAAGAGTTTAGTAGCATAGAGTTAACCATATTTGACAAATACTTTGCTTAAATCTGTACTTCAGATTGTTAATGATCATCCAGATTATTTGGTTAAACAGACTATTAAAACACCTTATATTTTTCTGCTTCACATCTCAATTCTAGAAAAGTAAGAAAAAACGTATCTATCACTAATATCTGTTTACAGTGCTTCTTTTTAATAGGGAAATGTTGAATAAGATGACAATGCTGTGAGGCATACAAATGTTTTTAGATTATATAACATGTTTTTCTGAATGACGCTGCGGCATATTACCATGTCAATGAAAAAGAGAACAAAACTATAGCAACTGAGACAGAAGCTGCTCTTACAGGATTACACTCACCAGCTGAAGTCAGGACTCTAGGTCCCAATTTTTTTTTAAAATGATATACTAATAGGTGGTCTAATCAAGATTTTTCATGAACACTGACAATCTGCAGCATTTTTTCTAAATGCAATCCATTTCAGTTTCTCTTAAGAAGCTGGCTTTCTGTGCTAAACAAGACTAATATCGAAATCGGATATAAAACTAGAATGTACAAAGCACTTGAAAACACATTGTAGTAAACCATGCGCTGGCAAAAAAAAAAAGAATGTAAGTGACTCTGTAGATCTTGTACATCTCTAACTTTTAGTTTTAGTTTACTGGACATCCATAGCAAACAACTCACTTTGCCACAGCTGCCAGGGGCATATAGATCACCCACCATCATCTCCAGTGGCACAAGTTTAGCCCACACAAGCAGCAAGAAGGAATAAATCACTGTGAACAGGCTTTTCAAAGGAAAAAGAAAAAAAACCCTACTCTAAAAGCACCATATGGGGGCTTTTCTGCCTTCTCCCCCGAAGGCTCCCAATCTTCATTTCTTAACTTTCAAGGCAGCAAGAGAGACCAACCAAGCTGATTCTGCAGTTGCCAGGAAGCTCCCTGTGTAACAGGGCACATGAGAAAGGTGGCTCAGGAAAGTTGTAGGGGGGGGCGAGGTAATTCCTCTCTATCGCACTAACTCCGCCGGTGGGAGAGAAGCTCGGCCCGTCGCTGCCTGGTCACCGGTTTCAAAGCCCTCCCCGCGCACCCCGTGAGCATGTGTCTGAGCCGAGACCCAAGGCAGGCACAGCGGTGGGGGGCGCGGAGGGCCGGGCCGTTTAACGCCCTCCGCTGCCCGTCAAACGCCGCAGGGCTGCCCCGGAGATGACGGACCCAGCCCCGGAGCCTGGGGCGCGCTATCGGCCTCCAGCAGGAGCCGGGGGGTCGAGTTCCCGCCGACCCCGGCCCGCCCGTGTCCGTCCCACGCCCCCTCTCCCGGCAGCGGAGCCGGCTCGAGCGGGGGCCCGCAGCGCGCCGGGCAGGGCTGTCTCCTCACCGCTCGGGCTGCGGCGGGGCGCTCTCGTCCTCCTCCTCCTTCTCCATGGCGCTGCGGCGGCTCCTCTGCCCCGGCTGCAGCGCGGCTCCCCAGCTACGGCCGTTATGCGGCGGCTGCTTCTGACCCGGCCAACCCGCCGCTGGGGGCAGCGCCAAGAGCTCCAGGCAGCAGCTCCACAGCGCCCTGCTCCTCACCATGGTGGCGCCTCCCGCTCCCGGGAACCACCGCTTACCCTACACTACCCCATCCCCCACACCGGGGGCTCGTATGTCCCACTTTACCGCCACCCCCTCGCCCCCTTTCGCTCCCCTCACCTTTACCAAGATGGCCGCGTCAGGCGCCAACTACCCTGCGGGCGGCCATCTTGGTAAAGGGAAAGGCCTCCAGCCCGCTGTGGGTAGTGAGGGTTCCGTCAGCGCCGTCCGCTGGACGGGTGGTCTCGTGAGAGATGGGGGAAGGTCCCGAGGTGTGTCAGGGCTGCTCTGTCACCGCCTGGAGCGCCCATCGCCTGCCCCCTGAGCTCCCAACAGGCTCTGGGGGGCTGGGACAACAAGCCGAGTTTCCATGGAGGGGCCCTTGGGACCAGGAGCAGCCACCGTCTGGCCCCGGGTGGTCCCATGGAAACCTGCTTGCCAGGGGTGTAGGTGGGGTGAGGATGAGAGCCCTCTGCCTAGGCTCCAGGGCGTGCCCCACGGACCCTGTCCAGTCCCGCAGCAAATCAGTGAACTAGGGAAAGCCTGTTGCCGCTGGGCGGTGACACGTGCAGGACACTTCATGATATGGCCTAAGGGATGACAGCACCCAGACACTATGGCTCAAATATGAGGAGAGTGCTGGGTGAGAGTTACCACCTTTTGAAACGCAAAAAAGCCAGCACCCGCCTCGCCATAAGGTAAGACCCTGCAACCCCAACCACAAGACAGCTCTGTAACTGCCCCGCTCTTCAACAGCCACGTTTAGTATCTAGAGCGAAGAACATTGTATAGATAAGATGGATAACATCATTTTCTTACTTGGTCGTGTTTCTCGAAGCTGCTTTGTTTGTATCCGTCTTCACCTGTATTTTTTCCCAAGCTGCGTTGAGTCTATATTTTAACTACGGTATATACTTTAATGTGAACATTTTGGAACTTTAATCATAAAGAAAATCCATTGAATCTATTTCTTGAATTTGTATTTGCCATTTGATTTTTCTGTTTCCAGCAATTTCTTGTTTTTAATGGCAACATCATAGCATCTTTAGCTGGACATAGAAACTTTAACATTAAATATCACAGCATATTGTGATAATAATGCAAATCTTTAAAGTTTAGACCCATGTCAAAAAAAAACCTGGCAGATTAGATTATTTTATGGCAACTGACAAATCCATTTAAAAAACAGCCAGGGTGGTCAAATATCAGCGAGGTGACAACCCTATCTCAGTGCACACTGACAGCTGCCCAGTTATGGGGTTTGGTATTATTTTAGCCAGTCTGAGCTGGAGGAGGAGATATTTCATGTACACTCCATAGAGGCCAATATTTGAAGGCCGTAAATAAAGACAGTTGACATCTATATAGTTGACAGTTTTTAATTTCCTTGAGGAAACACATCATAGGTGTAAGCTGACAAAGGGGTGAGGGGTTGGTTATTCATATTAACATGCAGCTAGAAATCTCCGTCCAATACTGCACTCACCATGCAATGTCAGCCTTTATAAGAACAACATAAAAATGGCCATACTGGTTCAGAGTAATGGTCCATCTAGCCCTCTACCTTTTCTTCTGACAGTGACTGGTGCCATATTCTTCAGAGGGAAATAACAGAACAGAGCCATTATCAAGTGATTCATCCTCTGTTGTCCAGTCCTAGCTTCTGTCATTTGCAGGTTTAGGGACACCCAGTGCAGCCATTGATCGATCTATCGTCCATGAATCTAGCGAATTCTTTTTTTTATATTAGTTATAATTTTGTCCTTCACAACATCTCTGGCAATGAGTTCCTGAGGTTAATTCTACGTTGTGTGAAGATGTACTTCTTTATGTTTGTTTCAGACTTGCTGCCTATAAATTTCATTATGTGACCCCTCGTTCTTGTTATGTGAAGGGGTAAATAACACTTCCCTATTCACTTTCTCTACACCATTTATGATTTTATAGACCTCTATCGTATCCTCCCGTTGTTGTCTCTATTCTAAACTGAACAATCCCAGTCTTTTTAATCTCTCCTCATATAGAAGCTGTTCCATTCCCCTTAATCATTTTTATGTCCTTTTTGTACCTTTTCCAATCTTAATATATCATTTTGAGATGGGGAGACCAGAACTGCACAGAGTTTCAAGGTGAGGGTGTACTATGGATTTATATAGTGACATGATGGTGTTTTCTGTCTTATTATCTTTCCCTTTCCTGATGGTTCCTAACATTGTATTGGCTTTTTTGACTGCCGCTGCATACTGAGCAGATGTTTTCACAGTGACTCCAAGATCACTTTCTTGAGTGGTAACAGCTAATTTAAACCCCATCATTTTGTTTGTAAGTATAATTGGGTTTATGTTTTCCAATGTGCATTAGTTTGCACTTATCAGTATTGAATTTCTCCTGCTATTTTGTTTCCCAGCCAGTCAGTTTTGTGAGATCCCTTTATAACTCTTTTCGGTCAGCTTTGGACTTAACTGTCTTGAGTAATTTTGTATTTTTGATACCCCAAATCACAGGACCTAATCAATGGAAACAGAGCTTTAAAGTACTTTTCTGTATTTTCTGGAAGGTCTGGCCTCTTTCAAATGGAGCCTTATATGATCTCAGGCCAGCCCAGCTGTCTTGATCATAGAATCATAGACGATTAGGGATGGGAGGAACCTCAGGTGGTCATCTAGTCCAACCCTCTGCTCAAAGTTGGTCCAACCCCAACTAGACCATCCCAGCCAGGGCTTTGTCAAGCTGCACCTTAAAAACCTCTAAGGATGGAGATTCCACCATCTCCCTAGGTAACCCATTCCAGTGCTTCACCACTCTCCTAGTGAAAAAGTTTTTTCTAATATCCAACCGAGACTTCTCCCACTGGAACTTGAGACCGTTGCTCCTTGTTCTACTATCATTGAGAACAGTCTAGCTCCATCCTCTCTGGAACTCCTTTTCAGTTAGTTAAAGGCTGCTATCAAATCCCCTCCTCATTATTCTCTTCTGCAGACTAAACAAGCCTAGTTGTTTCAGACTCTCCTCATAAGTCATGCTCTAATCATTTTAGGACTCTTTCCAAGCTGTCCACATCCTTTTTGTAGTGGGGGGCCCAAAACTGGACTCAGTACTCCAAATGCAGCCTCACCAATGCAGAATAGAGGGGAATAATTGCTTCTCTTGATCTGCTGGCAATGCTCCAAGGAATGCAGCTCTATATGCCTTTAGCTTTCTTGGCAGTAAGGGCACACTGTTGACTCATATTCAGCTTCTTGTCCACTGTAACCTCCAGGTTGTTTTCTGTTGAACAGCTGCCTAGCCAGTTGGTCCCCAGTCTGTAGCAGTGCATAGGATTCTTCTGTCCTAAATGCAGGAGTCTGCACTTGTCCTTGTTGAACCTCATCAGATTTCTTTTGGCCCAATCCTCTAATTTCTCTAAATTGATCCGTATACTCTCTGCCCTCCCAGTGTATCTACCACACCCCCCAATTTAGTGTCATCTGCAAACCTGATGAGGGTGTAAACCACCTCAGCTTCCAGATCATTAATGAAGATGTTGAACAAAACCAGCCCAAGCACCAATCCCCCGGGGCACTCCGCTTGTTATTGGCTGTCAACTAGACATCTAGCTGTTGATCACTACCCATTGAGCCTGAAGATCTAGCCAGCTTTCTAGCCATCTTACAGTCCACTCGTCCAAACCATACTTCTTTAACTTGCTGATAAGAATACTGTTGGAGATTATATCAAAAGCTTTGCTTAAGTCAAGGTATCCTGCAAAGTCTTATGCACATGAGTAAGTTTACACACAGAAATAGTCCAATTGAGTTCAATGAAACTAATTCCATGTGTAAAGTTCCACATGTGCTTAAAAGTTTTTGAAAACCTCTCCCTCTTCTGAGCTTTTGGAGAAAGGATCTGGCAGACACTTGGGTACCTCACACTCCAGCTAGCATGTTCCAGTGGACTCCATGGCAGTTGGGTTTAAGCAATAACTGTCAGTTGGGGGAAGTTTCCAGACCAGTATGTAAGGTGAAGGTCTTGGCTGACAGAAGCTCTGAGAAAGGGGGTTTTGTTGTCACTTTGTGACCTCCTTTCCTGTTGTTGCCCAAAATGGGTCTAGAATAGATTGTTCCATTGGTAACTGGTAAGATTTCAGAGCTCTTTTTTCCTTCAGTCACAAGGACAGACGAATGGATCTGGGATTTTCTGTGGGGCAATATATTTGTTTTATTTTCTCACAATAGACTCTAATTTAATAACTGAAATATGACAAACTTCATTTTCTTTTCTTTAAAGAAACGTCTCTTTGAGTTCACTATGTTATCAATATTTTTATTCAGTTTATTTATCATTTTGGCTCATTTTATTAATCAAATAGGGTTTGGAAGGATTTGCTCCATAACTGAGTCAATAGCTAGTCCAGCTAGTGTTTGAACCTTGTGCATTACAACCAGCACCTCTGTTATATCTGCAAGATCAGAGCCTCAGTAATAATACTGTGTCATGTAATGATATGTCTCCCTAAGAGAAATGGTGTATTACAGGTGGTGTAACACATCAGCCAACTTGAGAACAAATTTCACCTGCAGCTTGCCTAGATCAAGGGTTGGCTGTCCTCTACAGTAGCCCTTTGATTAGATCTGCAAACTACAGTATTAATAACTCGTTTATTCTGTGTCACTGAGTGGTTTGGCACAGGCTGTGTCAGGGTGGGGTACTGATTCCACATTCCCTAGGGCAGCAGCTAAAGTTTTATTTAAAACTAGGGAAAAGGTAATTTTTTCAATCAACTTAGCTCAGCTGAGCTATTGTAACGAAATTGAAAATTCTACTTAATGTCAATGTAGACCAGTGGTCTACTGGGGTCCATGACCCCCTGGTGGGGAGGGCTCAAAGATTACAGGGGGTCCATAAGGCTTCTGTAATATTGAGGTCCGGTTGAGCTGCTCTGAGCTCTGTGCCAGCCGGGCACAGCAGCCCCCATGAACCCTATACCTGCCAGGCACCCAGCTGTAGCAAAGAAGAAGTCCCCCCAGGGAGCCACAGCTCTGAGCTCTGCACTGCTGAAGCAGAGGAGCAGCCCTTCCCCCAGAGAGCAGTAGCCCCCGAGCCCTGCACCTCCTGGGTGCAACAGGTCCCCCAAATCCTGTGCCAGCGGGAGAGAAGCAGCTCCACTGACTGAGCCGCAGTCCCAAGCTCTGAGCCGCTGGAGCAGCAACCCACGCCCCCTGATGCCAGAGAACCCCCCCGAGTCCTGTGCCTCCCAGGGTTCTCACTAAGATGGTGCAGTGTGCATGGAACAGGTAAGAGTAACTTATTATCATCATTATTAATGTAATTTAGTGTTATTATCATTATATGTATTTATAGGGGTTATATGTGTTTATGGCTGATGAGGGGACCGATTGCGAGGAGCGTGCGTTTTACCTAATGTCAACTAGGGGGGGCTTTCACTCAAATGTTGGGAACCACTGATGTAGACACATCTTTAGCAGCTGTTAAGTTATAGCCCAGAGTCTACAAGGCATAGTATACACTAGAAAAAGTTTGCTGGTATAGCTATACCATCCTAATATAGCTTATATCTGAAAATAGTGCTTTTACCAGCAGAGCGTATACCATTTCCTAAAGCAAAATAAATGAAAAACACTTAACTGACATTGCTATACCTGAAAAGTTTCTAGTATAGACCTGGTACTAGTATAGGCAAGGCAAAAAAAGACTATGGTCGCCCTTCCTAATTAAAGTGAAGAGAGGATACTGCCGTGAAGGCATCCACACTGCTTTGGGGGAAACAGAAGAAAAGAAAAGTTACTTAGCACAGTGTAAACAGAAACAAGTCACATTTAAAAACATGACAATTTATGACTGTTAAACCCATGGGGGAGCCCAGGTTTGCTCACAACCAGCTAACACATTTTAAAGCTGTTAAATCCTGTCTACGCTAATCTATTAGCTAAAACATGTTAAAACACAATCTCTTTTCATAATTGAGACATGGACACTGAGGCCTTTAGATCGTTTTGAGGAAAAACACTTCCTGAAGAACACAAAAAAGGAAGTATTATTGCTTAGGAGGGACTTGTAGAGGCAACTTTTGTAGTGTGGTTACTCATTTGTCAGAAGGTCATGGTCTGAAGAGAGCTCGGAAGAAAGCAGGTCTGCCACTGGAGTTACATCCTAACTAGATCACCCTAAAAGTCATTGATGATTAATTTAGGTCTAGCTTTACAATATATCCTAGTCAAAAGAAAGAAAAAGTGGTCAAGAATGATTAAAGAAGGCAGAACTAGCTCTTGGAAAAAGTTGCCATGAACCTTCTTCTATTTCAATGATAGCATCAAACATACTGAGCAGCAAAGCTCATCTATGTACACCCACTTCTTGCCAGTACAGACCAGACTCTTACAGCAGAGGCATGATGCAACACTATTAATTTTTTGCAAGCTCCGTCTGGGACTGTGGGACAGGATATTAATAAACTTACATAGAAAATAAATTGTTCCTCTAAAAATAATGTGTAAATATAGAGACAATCTGGCACCCATTAAACCACTGGTTACAAGGGATAGCAGAGACAAAACAATCGTTCCATCATCTTGGAACGGTTCATTCCTTGCCACAAGATTAGGCAGTGCCTGATTTTGGTGTGATTTTCCCATGTAGGCTTGGAAAACTATTGATACATCATGAAAATTGTTTTAGTCTAGTCTAACACCATCACAATGTTGTACTACATGGACAATGCTATATCAGGATATGAGATTGCTACAGTATATTGATGCTATCATGACATTGCCTAACAGTCTGCTATTATTTTTTAAAATTAATTTATTCGTTTACATTACAATAGTGTCTACAACAGTCAGTCAGGTTTAGAGACCATTGTGTACTCTACACCGTACAAAACCCAGAGAAGAACAGTCCTTGTTTATTGTACTTAAGCTTACAAGACAAGATGCAAAGATAGATATAACAAACAGTAGGAAGAAGCAGAGGCAGTAGGACATGAGAAGCAGTAATAAATACATGTATTAATGTAGACCAACTATTTGCACAGCTAGGTTGTTTGAGGGGAAGAGAAGATGAGAATTAAACTGTTTTCTTTGCTTCCATCAATATATTACTGGAAGATGTCTCCCTTAGATTTTCTATAGGCAGAATCTGATGTTAATTATATATACAATAATCACATTTATTAAAGGGGGTTTTTCTTGTGGATTGTGTGAATGATTGACTGAGAATGTCTATAACTATTATGACCTTAAATAATCCTCTAGTTTGATATCCATGTCCGCCCTTAAGGGCAAAAATCCAGACACAGATGGAAGCCAAAACTTTCCCAATTTAGGATCAGGAATCAGGCACTTGTTCTGCCCTGGCAGAGAGACAAGAGACTGGAGGTCATGTTCACTAACTGCTAGGCAACATGGTCCTCTGAAAACCATAACAAATTCTGATGTTTTGACTCTGATTCTGCAAGCACTGAAGGACATGCTTTATGCATTGAGCAATCCCACTGAAGTTCTAGATTATAAGGGTGAAATCCTGGCTCCATTTAAATCAGTGGGAGTTTTGCCATTGACCTTATTGAAGCCAGAATTTCACCCTAGAAATCAGTGGGACAACTCACCTTTCTAAAGTTAAGCATGTTTGTAATTGTGTGCAGGATCATGGCTGTCACAGCTATGGGGCTAATTGCGCCTTTGCCCTCTTTCTGATCTCTCTGAGAGACCCCTTCAAGTATAAGGCCTTGTGGTGTTACCTGCCTGGGGTGGATTTTTGCAATTCCATCTCTCTTAGACCAGGATCTAGGTAAAACATGCTATGTATGCCAACCATGTATTACTATGTAGATCTGACTGGACACCTGCTTTTCTTTTCCTTTCTTTCCTTCTTTCAGGAGCTTGTGACTAGTGCTATACAGAAATAAACAATTCTTAAAACAGCTACTTTATTTAGCAAATGGAACTGAGCATTTGAGCAAATTATTTTAAAACAAAACAGTCCACACCTGTTTAGAGTCATCTGCTCTTACACTTCACTACAAGCTATGTTAGATAGGCTTCTCTTGAGTTACAGGAACAAAACAGACTCAGTTTTTTGCAAGTCAAGGTACCCTTGGGACCCAGTCTGAACTGAACAGTTTGCCTTCCGGAAAGAGTGTTTCTGTCCTTTTCCCCCTTTCAGGGAAACTCCCCTTTCTCAAAGCACCACCCTCTGTGTGAGCCTAAGCCTTTTTTCCATATTGCTCAAAGACCTTTGTTACAGGTCCTAGGTGTGAAGTCTTACCTTTGGCTCATCAGGATATAGCTGCACAGATAACCTGACCGCTGTTGCTTATCCATCTGGGAATATAGGTTAGAACCGTGGTTCCACTTGCACTCAGGATGCAACCTGCCCTCTTTGCTGAGCAAAAAATTGCTTGTGTGTTGATAACCCCCCAATGCCTTGCCACACTTTGCCCTTAAGAACAGACAAGTTCTTCCGCAATTGACATACTTGACTGGAAAAGAATCCAAAAGCATCTCAGCACAAAAATATGGGGTATGTCCCCAGACACACATTATGTGAATACAGAAGTAGGACACAGTAACTCAGGTTGATCTTCGCAGTGGGAATGCTCACACTCAGGTGAAGCTAAGCCAGGTGCTCAGTGCCAGGTGCCTCTCACTTGGGAACTGTTCAGTGTAGGCACCTCCTCAGACTGTCTTCTCCCAGTTGACCAGCCAGGCCATCTAAAATGATGCCCCTGTAATGGTGGCTCCATTTTTTGAGAGTTAGACACATTCAGCCTGTATGGCTTGTAATCACAAACCTTGTGACTGGAAGGGTGTACTGAAACTGTGTCTGCTTCCCCTGACATTACAACATACTATCTCAGAAATCTTATACGTAGACCATCTTTTCAGGTACAGATTCATACTCACTACCAAACGCTGCCCTCCTTCCCTCCAGTCCATCACAAGATTAGACTAAGGTCTTTAGGTCAATGTCCTTGGGCCTGATTCTCTTGCATCTTACACCAGTGTAAATCAAGAGTAATACCTTTGAAGTCATGGGAATTACACCAATGCAAAATCAGTGGAAGTGTGAGTAGAATGGGGTTCTTTGTTTTATATGTTTACAAAGCACCAAGTAAAATCACTCATAAAAACCCCAATGCCTTCGTCTTGCTTTATGATAGGTGGGTACATACCATCACATATAAAAAAAATCAGGTACTGTAAACAGGATTAAGTGTTAATTTTCATGTTTTTTAAGCACAATAGCTTTTGGATTATAGCAAAAACAGCATGTTGCTAAATTAAAAAGTGGAAAAATTAGTGACTGAAAACTTACTGTAGAGGAGCAGTTGTGAAGAAGAAATAGGGTGCAGTGAGCTCAATCATAGTGTCTGTGAGACTGTGTAAAATATTCAGGTGAATCAAGAACCATCCTTCACCTCCCCCTCTGCTCCAACCCTGTGAACTAACATTTTTCTGGTTTAATTATATCAGAAGAGACTAATTTGAATTGGGAAGTCAGGAGGCTCCTCTGTTTTAATCCTGTCTGAGCTACTGACATGCTGTATGACCTTTAGCAATTCTCTGAGCTCCTTAGGCCAAATTAATCCATTGTGTAATTCCATTGACAACAGTAGAGTAACTCCAGTGATGAATTTGACACAAAGAGCTCAGTCAACATAGCTGGGATATTGAGTAAGTGAAAGAAAGACCTGTCACTGAAAAACAGATGCTGCATGTTAACTGAGCCTTTCGGGGTAATGACATTTCAGAGAAAGTAGAGAAGAACCTACAGTTATTCGAAATGTATGAAAAATCTTAATACAGTTTAATGACAAGGTAAATTCTAAAAATATAACTTACTTACAGAAATTTCTCCAGGGTAATTAATCTTCTCCCAAAAAGTCTTACTGTCTTTTTCAAAAGGGAAGCCATTAATTATAAGCTTGGAGAGTTACAATTTCTTTAAAGGTTTTAGATTACCAATATCAGTTTTTCTTAAATAAAGTCATAAATGACTAATACAATACAGTGCTATACAACTTTATTTTGTGAAGTGTCTTCCATACATACCATATTCCAAAATGCGTTGCAGAGTTAAATAATGAAATGGCAAAGTTAAATAAGAAAAGATAATAGCAGCAGGCAAGAATAATTGGAAGGAGTAGGCAAGGGAGAAAGATTTAAATAAAACAGAAATTACAGGAAGGTTTCCAGATAGAAGGAGCTTTAAAGGAGCTCAGCTATTACACTAATAGCCAGATTGTACTCATAGACAGAGAAGAATTCAGTGCAGGATCAATTAAGGGAGCAGACTCTGGTGTAGAGATTTGGTACCAGAGACTCTGGTTCATAAGGTTTATGAAATAGTCTGGGAGCTTTTAGAAACCAGGAAGGCAATTTTAAACTGGATTCTGAAGTGAATGGAGAGCGAGTGACCTGCAAACAAGTTTGTGCCTTTTTTGCTTTTCCTTATGTGTACAAGTAATCGAGGGTGTTCTTTAAAATAAAATAATTAATTAGAACTGTTTCATCTTGGAAATATCAGGAATTTCAAGTGTGTTTCCATCCGTTTTGCTGGAGCACTTATTGGAGGCCCCAGAAATATAGATTGAGCTTTCTCAGAGTTTAATTAAAGGAAGTGGGGAGTTGAATCTTAAAAAAACAAAAATCAAACTTCCTTTCTCACAAGTGTTTCTCAGTTGTTTAAGTTAAATGTGTTAACGAAAACATAAATCCAAATAAAAATAACTTCCATCTTCAATTAAGTTTCATTTTCTCTTTACCTGAGATACCATCATCTTGTAGAGCAAGTGCCTGATTCTTGATTCCAGGCATATGGAAATAACAGTCCTTGTTCACCATCACTGTAGATGTCCCTGGCCCTTGCACAGAGTGTGCAACTTAATGGGGATGAAGTGGATCTTCCATCACTTCGACTTTTAAAATAAGATTGGGTGTCTCTTTCTAAACGATATGCTCTAGGTCAATCAGGAGTTATGGGCTTGACACAGGAATTATTGGCCTGTATTGTGCAGGAGATCATACTAGATTATATAGTTGGCTATTCTGGCCTTAAAATCTAAATTAATAGTGGAGGAAGTCAGAATGATTGCAGGACTTTCATCAATGACACTTGCTACATGAGAGCAGGAGCTGAAAGCAGATGATAGGGATGAGCCCAGGCTGCTGTTTCTATTAACATATCAGGTAATGGAAAATGGGATGAATTGTAACACTCTAATTTAGTTTACAGGCCATTGTGATCCAGTGCATTACAGAGCTGACTGGGAGTCAAGAAAACTGTGTTCCATTTCTGACTCTGCCAACCCTCAGCTTGTGCATGTCATTTAGTCTCTTTTAGAGGCCTGAGCCAAAGCCATTGAAATAAACAGAAGGTTTTTTTTCTATCGACTTCTGTGGACTTTGGATCAAGCCCCTTTTCTCAATATCCTTGTCTGTAAAATGTGGATAAGAGTTCTTATCCACATGTGTAAATCACATAGTGCCCGGACCTAGAACTGAAAATTGTGTGGAAGAACAGCTTCACCCATGCAGACCTCTCTGGATGTGAATGGGACTTTATGTAGGTGATGAAATCTACCCATACAATTTTCAGACAAGGATCAGGGCCCTAGAGAAGTATAGAGGAAATAACTGGCTGAAAGTGCCAAGTATTATTTTCTTTATTCAGTCAGGAACTGCTGTAATCCAATTGAAAAGAACAGTTTATAAAACTTTTGGGAGTGTAGAGGTTATTAATAAACCTTTGGTGACCCCCCTATCTACAGTTGCAGTTTATACTTGCTCTGGGGCTTGTGTTGTAATTGAAAAACAAAAGACAAAGTGTAAATGGTGCGACTGGTAGAAAGCCAAGAAAGGAAACAATGGAATATTCTTGCAGAAAAAATTGTGGGAAAGTCACAAAGCAAAGCATACAGCTTTGGCATAGCATACGAGACAGCTGGCAGGAAGTTCTAAAAGTATTCTGGTTTAATTATTATCTCTGACTGGGACAAATGTTGCAAAATAAAATAAAAGTGGTTCCCAACCTTTTTGGCTCGAGGGCTACAGATATAATTTTTACAGCCCTGAAGGGCCACCAGTCTCTGCCAGCAGCTCCTTCTTCCCCCACTGCAGCAAGATGGAAGGACTTCAGGGGGAAGGGCGGTGAACTGGCTGCAGCAGGGAAACTGCACTCATTCTGTAACCGTGTGTGTGCCACCTGGATCCCTAGGCAGCGGCTCTCTTCTGCAGAGATCAGTGCTCCCTTCCCTCTGGCTCCAGCAGGGACCCCAGCACCTAGGGACCCAGGCAGAGTGCTTTGCATGCTCCCTGCTACAGCCAGGAGGAGGGGAGTGCTGATCTCCCATCCCCTTGGCTGCAGCAAGGAGCCTGCACCGGTCCTTTAGCCACATGGAAATGGGCTCCACCTGGGTCCTTAGACAGCGGCTGCCTTCTGCAGCTAGCACAAGGGGAGCCACGGGCCACTTTGAAAGCCCCCACAGACCACTTTTGGCCCCTGGGCCACAGGTTGGGAACCACTGATGTAAAGGGTAGACATATCAAGATAAAGTGTAGACATGTCAAGATAAAGACTATCAGTGTGATTGATAGCCATATATAGAAACACAGGTGTTAATATAATCACATGAAGCACTGCAATCATTGTCAATCAGAAAGTAGGAACCAAAATTCTAAGTTTGCTGAACCTATTTAGAAGCTCCATCATCTCCCCATTCCTGGCGTTGCTGTCAGTCCTGTCCAGGGTCTCCCTGTTCTTGGACTTTAACAGGTCTCCTTAAAATAAAACAAAACAAAAAAAAAAACACCCCTCCAATCTCATCCAATTATCACAGGATACATGAGCTTCAGGGCTACTCCCATGCAGATCCTCATTGTGATTCTACACCCTCAGCTGCACCTTTTTCATAGGATAAGGGGGTGCATCCCCATTGAGGCATTGCAAATAGATGATGCCCATCAGAACCATTTCAGGCCCCACTAGACTATTCCTCATCAGAGTCTGGCAGCATCCTGATTCTGTCCATCCTTATGTCTTCATAGCATTGACTCATACAGGCACAAATAGTTTCACTGCTCCCTTCTTATGGGTCCTGGATTCAGCCACCCATACTTGGTCTAGAGGCAGCCCATGTGTGTGTGTAATCATGGTGGAAGTGTCCTGGCTGCCCAAACACCAGCCAAGCCCTGGTCACTGAGGTAGGGGGCTCTGTCTGGTTCCCTGCTGTTCGTGTCCTTTTCGAGGAGGGGCTGCCCACAACATCTCCTGTACTTCTTAAGTTCAGGTCCTGGCAGAGGCGCATCCATACCTGTTGCATTTGATGTGCAACTCTATCCTTGCTAGGCTCAGGTATCGCTGTCCTTCTGGATCCATCTTTCTCACCCTGCCTTCCATCACTTGGATTGAGGCAGTATTGGACCTGCATGAGGCATCTCTACCATGGGCCTTATGGGGAGCAGGTAATTCTCAGTCAAGGTTATGGCCTCAGAGAGGATTTCCAGATGGTGGCACTGTGCATCATCTACTCCCATCCTCTGGCTGCAAGAATCTGTGTGAAGCATTCTAGGACAGTTCTTTCAGCTACTTGGGCTGCCGTCTTTTCATCTTGTTGGAAATACCACCAATGTTCTCTCAGGCCCTGGGCCACTATCCATGCTCATGCCCCAGGTGTGAACCTTTCCTGTCAGAACTGCTGGTGGAATGTCTCACTGGGAATATCAAAGGCGTCTATGATGGCTGCCTTAAGTCGAGGGTAGTCTTGTGCAGCCATTGCATAGAAACCCTGATACACAGCCTGGGTTGTTCCTATCAAGTAAGGTGCTAGAAGAGTGGCTCAGCAAGCTGCCGTGGCTACCCTTTCAAAGAGTACCAGGAATGCCTCCAAGTCATCCTTTGGCCCCATTTTTGTTAGCTTCAGTGGAAGACTCAGGGCTGGGCCAAGGCCAGTAGCACCGATTGCCAAACTCCCTCATGTACTTTAGGGCTGAAATAATGTGGCTATTTGCTGCACCAACAAGCCTAGTTGTCAGGCCATGGTGAGGTTGCCAACCCTCCAGGTTTGTCCTGGGGTCTCTAGGTATTAAAGATTAGCCTTAATTAAATAATATGTCCTGTGATGAAACCTCCAGGAATATGTGCAACCAAAATTGGCAACCCTAGGTCACAGCCAAGATGTCTCTAAAAGTCTTCTGGGCAGCACAGCGAGGGCCCAATGGCCAAGTCACAGTTCTCTGCCCTTCCTCCTGAAGTCCTCTGAGGGTTCACGTCAGGCAGTAAGGGTGGGGAGGAAAGAGAGGGGTGACCTGGGCCCTCTCTCTTCACCAGATCCTGACCCAAGAGGGATGGCTCTGTCCCTTCTGGCTGCTACTCCAGATCAACCTCTCCTGGACCACTTCCCACCTTCCCTGTTTTCCCTTCCCTGGCTTGGCCCCAGACCTATGCTTACACAGTCTCAGCAACTCAAAGCGTCAGCTCACTGTGAGAGTCCAGTTGTTCCCCTGGGTTGGGGGGGGGGGGGATGTGTGTGTGTGTGTGTTCCCACATTACTTTTACTTGTAGATTTCTGTCTCAGCAGTTGCAGCCAGTCTGCCTTCAGTGTCCCACTACTTGACTTCCAGAGCTCCCTTTTAATCAGATCTTCCATAGGGAGCATGCCTGGGAGCTGCTGAGGGTGGGGCCTTCTTGGCCCAATACTGCTCTATTACTCCTTTTTAATCTTAGTGTGGGGGCTGTAAACCCTATTACACTATCTATTACCATAGGATACAAGTACATTATAAATAGACTGCCAGGTCTGCTATAGTTAAGGTTTTACATTTAACAATTACTACTAATGTCTGTCAAGTCAAGGCATATAAAATAAGTTAATAAAATCAAAAAATTCTAGTTTGACTACACTGGGATGATAATTGTTTTTATTCAGGTGATTTTATTCAGGGCACCAGGCATTCAGTGGTAAAAGAATTTGCCATGGAAACTACCTCTTGATACAGAATTGTGCAACAAAACTAATCTTTCATTTTCAGATAATATTTCTATTCCTTATTGCTGTGAAGAAAACCTTGAAAACATGAGCACAGGGACTCTGGACTCAGTCTGCAACAAAAGTTTTAAGAGATATGAACTATCAAATTAATTTCAATGAAACTTAAAGATGACAATTTAAATATCAACAATGATTTCACTTCTGATGATCTGAGCAGAAACATTCAGCTAATGTTGAAAAGTTCCAGAAGGGTAGCCATGTTAGTCTGTATACAGCAAAAACAATGAGAGTTCTGTAGCACCTTAAAGACTAACAAATTTCTTCAGGCTTAAGCTTATGAAAGTCTGTGAAAGCTTATGCCCACAGAAATGTGTTACTCTTTAAGGTGCTACAGGACTCTCGTTGTTTCAGTTAATGTTGTTATGCCACATTCCTAAACTCCATCCCCTGGCTTCTCAAGTTACAAAAGCCCCAGCTACTACCTAGCCAGTTGTCAACACCTCTAGCTATCGTCCGCCCCCTTGAAGTTATGCATTTTCAGTCCAAAAAACCAAAAAACAAACGTGCAAAATGTAAATGCTATGCTGACTTAAAAACTAATATGTGGGAACATCATAAAATAGACTGTTATAAAAATTAGTAATAAGGTATACCCTGCTGATTTTATGTTCATATTTAATGAATGAAAAAGCTCCATTTTTTTAATTTACATTTAGCTGCTGCAAAGTTTCCCATCTGCTGTACTAGAATGCTGTAGAATCCAGGCAGAGATCATGCAGAATTTAAGTCCAGCATGCTGTGAAATAATACCTGGCCTATAGTTTTTGACTGATGAAAACCTGGAAATTTGGATTACTAGCAGAATATATCAGGGTTATTAAAATGATTAAGTTAATTCATTACAGGTTGAGACTGATGGTGAGGCCAAAGTCTCTTCATGAGCCTTGGTCCACTGGATCGTCTTTGGGCTATTATTTTTAAGAAATCTGTAAGAGGGGCCGCAACGGTCCCTCAAGAATAAGCCATTGATAGTATCCTGCCAGCCCTAAAAATCGGTATACCGGTTTCCTTGAGAGGGCATGGGGCACATTTGGAGGGGCTGGATCTTATTCACCAAGGGTCGCACAGTGCCCTTCTACCAAGTGTACTTGAGACAAGTTGTCTCGTTCTTGCCCAGGTAATATTTAGCAGAGTTTGCTGTCAGGCTGGCTTCATTGAGGCAAGTCTTGCCAGTTTCAGCTGTAGATTACGAATGTGGTATGCAGTGGCATAACAGTTATGGGGTCAGAGGACCCAGTCCATCAGTTGTTGGAACATGGCTGGGGCATTGTCCAGAACAGAAGAGATTACATTATCCCCCCAGGATTCAGATGTGATGGGAAAACATTCAGTCATATCCACGATGGCAATATATTCTGGCTCATCTACCCAATCGAGCAGTTCATCAGTGCAAGGCACAGGGTACACATCAATGCCATATTGAAATTTGATGTTCCTGAAATTTATGCAAAAATGGATGGTCTCATTGGACTTAGGGACCAATATTACCTCCAGTGGCTAAATGACTATTTGATTTTTCCCAGCCTTAGCATGGACTGGAACTCTTGCTTCACTGGTTCCTGTCTATTTCTGGGGAAGAGATAGTGGCTTTCTCTGATCCCAAATCCAGGTTCAGTCTGAGTATTATGGGTTATTAAATAGGTTCACATACGTTGGATAGGGAATACTATGGAGAAGGGAGTGATCAATTGCTGGGCCGGAGTCCTATGTTCTGGGCTGAGATTTCGACTATCCTCAACTTCAAGGTTCTGGGGACCTTCTGGTTTAACTTTGGTTCCTGAAAGTAGGGGGCTATAAACAGGCTTTCTTGGGCTTTCCATGGTTTTAAAAGATTCACATCATAGATTTGTTGAAGCTTTGGCTCATCCAGTTGCAGGATTTTGTAATTCACTGACCCCCTCCCATTGTATCTCTTCATATGGCCCCTGCCAGTGGGCTAACATCTTTGATTCTGAACTGGGAACTAGTAAGAGAACCAGATCACTGGGCTGAAACACCCAGAGGTGGGATTTGTTGTTATAGGCTGCTTCCTGGGTATTCCGGTCATATGAGACGTTCTTTCAGGTGAACGAGCCCAAAGCTTCATGCTCTTCTCACAGGTTAAGGATGTACTGTAGCATGTTCTTGGCTCAAGGGGATTGTTCTTCCCACATTTCTCATATGAGGTTCAAAACCCCTCCTGGTTGCCTCCCATATAAACGACTCAAATAGCAAGAAGGAGGTGGAGGACTGTGATACCTCTCATATGACAAACAGGAAGAGAGGGAACAACTGGCCCCAGTGTTGGAATCTCCTGAGCATAATTTATAGTATTCTTTTGAATCATTCCACCAGGCCGTCTGTATGGGGATGGTGGATGGACATTTTGAGAGTCTTAATTTTCAACATCCAACACTGTTGCCTCATCATCTGGGACATACAGTTTGTTCCATGGTCTGCTATGATCTCTCACGGTACCTCAACCTGGGCGAAGCTCTTCCTAAATTTATCAGCAGCTGCTTTGGCATTTATAGAGTGTAGTGGTATAGCTTCAGGGTACTGAGTTACAAAGTCCACCACTACTAAAATTAACCAGTAGCCAGCAGCGATCTCTTCCAGGGGGCCGATTATGTCCATTCTGATGCACTCAAAGGGTGTGCTTACTAGCAGGAGGGGAACCAAGGGAGCTTTCTCTGTCATCTGTGGGGCCATGAGATGACACTCTGGTACCACAGAGGTCCATAGCAGGGTCTGAGCACACCCTGAGTCCTCAAATCCCACCACTTCCATCCCATTCACCCTTACACAGGTGCTCAGCTTTGCAGGTTTTTCTTGTCGAGTTTGAGCCCCTGGGATCCAGAGTCTGCCAAAGCTGCTCTTCACACATGGGCAATCTCAGGATCTGTGCCCAGAGTGGCTATATGCAAAACACACATCTTTGTCTTCCCTATTGTGACTGGGGCCTCTGGTACTTGGAAGGTCCCCTTTTGGTGGGATTTTCTAGTTTGGGAAATGGTGACATTCCCTTTTTAAAAGCTTTGCTGGGTTGGTGGTCTCTTGGACTTAGTCCAGAGCTGTCATCTTTGGCTTTTGGTCTGGGGTCCCCTTGATCCTTGGGTGCTCCTGAGTCTGGGTGAAGGGAGTGTGGGCTGAAGCTCCTCTAGACATCAGCTTCCACAGCCTGCTTTCTCATTCAGTGGTGTGGGGCACTTGGTGGGTCCCTGATGAGGCATCATTGTGCGGGGTGTTGGCTACCAGATAATTTTCCATGAGATCAATGGCATCAGTCATGATTTGGGTCAGTGCCATACCACCCAGTCTTCTCCCCCATAGGGCAGTATCTGGGTCAATTGTTCAGGAAGGATCAGCTTGACTGCTTGAACTTTTGTCTTCATCTCTGGTCTAAGCCTCTCTAATACGAGTCTTGTAGCTTCTGGACAAACCCATGGGGCCTTGCTCCCAGAAGGTATTGCTCTTCATGGAAGTGTTGGTAGATTTTCTCTGTTGAGTTTGAAGTTTTAAGAGTGTTTTTGAAGAAGCAAATGTGATTTTGCTTGGCAGAGTGCCAGCACCTCCATCTTGGTGTCCTTTCTTCTTGGGCATTTCCCATCTTTTTAGGCTGAGAGCAGGAAAACTCAATTGATACGTGAAAATCTGCCTAGAGACAGAACTGTAAGAAGAAAACCAGCAAGCAGTGTGTGTAGTCTTCGTGGACCATCAAGAGGAGAGGAGCTGAAGAAAAAGAGAGCTGAGGAGCACTCGAAGCTGAGCTGAATCACTTGCGGAAATCACTTTGAGCTGATAAAATCACTTGGACACTCCCACCCTGTTCAGGGCTGCGCCTCCTCTGGTCATCTGAAGAAGATAGCCCCACCTGAGACCCATCATTTGCTGATCCACCTACTTTCCATTGCTCATCAGTTCCTCCTGACCTACCTGCCTCCTGTAGTCCTTCGCGTTCCAAGGTCCTTACCTGATCTTGGTCCATCTTCTCCAGTCTTCTTGTGGACCACACCCCATGTAGAAGAGAAGACCCAATGGTGAAGTACAACTTCCATCCCTAATTCCTGGATTCTGTTATGCTATGGGACCTAGGTTTAATACCTGCTATTGCCATTAACAATAAAAAGGGTAGCTCAGGATTAGATTCCCTTCAATAAATGTTCAAATGTTTAAATAACCAACCTGTCTGATGATTAGATATGGGAAAGGGATCCAAATCCAAAAATTAGAGTTTCTTTTGTATCATCTCTTCCAAGATCTCCAGGGTGTCGTGAATAGCTACCTTGACTTGTACATACTCTCTGGCCACAATAGGGTCTGAAGTGTGATAAGTGGTTTGCACCACCCTGGTTATGCCTGAGACCAGCAAAATAGCCCATTGATCTAGGGGCTACTGGGCTACTGTGGCCATTCACTCAAAGGTTTTAAGGAAGGCCTCAGTATTGTCTTCAGGCCCCATCTTGGTAAGCTTGCCAGAGGCGGGGGCCATGCTGGGTTGAGACTCACTGGCTTCACTGAGGCAAATGGCCATGGTATTGTGACCACCTGCTGTATTAGCTGCTGCTGTTGGTCGGCCATTTGTTGAAAGAGGTGTTGATGATGATATTGCATGTTTTTTTTGACCATCCATCAACTAATCCATCTCCATTAAGTTATGGGAGGAGGGCATTTTCTTGTGGTCTGCCACCCAGCTTCCTTATGCAGGGACTACAGTATCTGCCTGCATTCTCCACGACTTATGTGATAAGGTGCTCGGAGGGCTAAGCAGCCTAGTGATTAGTGCACCTGACTTTTAGCCCCTTGCTTCTCTGATCAGGCAGTAAAGATGCCTCGATCTAAGGCAGAGAATTTTCTGGCCTTTACCTCCATCTGGGATTTAACCCTTAAGGGAGAATGTTAGGGGAACCCAGGCCCTACCTCTTCAATGGGTCTCAGCCCAGGGAAGCAACTCCAGCAGGGTCTTCTCAGCAGAGAGCCTCAGGCAGCTACCCTGGGCTACTTCCTACCTATGTCCCTTCAGTTTGTGTTATGGCCATAGGTATAGTTAGACTTCTATATTTGAGGGGGCAGATCTAGTCAGGCCAATGGGGCCATGTGCGGGGGGACAAATGCCACACCTGTCCAAGGGCAATGCCCGCCCGCCCTCCCCCCATCCCTCCCCAAATTACAACCTTGGGCGTTGCCCCTATAATCCAGAATCTATAGTGGCTCACCTAGAGTAGTGCCCCCTTGTAGATCTTTTGTGACATTCCGCTGTGGTCTCAGGTCCCTTGGGGCAGGGTGGATGTAAGGTTGGAAGGGGCCTAGCTCAACAATGTCCTTAAAGTCAAATAGTAAAGCTCACTCATTGCTGGGTGCTCCTTAGTCTCCTCAATGGTCATGGATGAGGTGCTTCTCCTCCAGCAGCTGTCCTGATCGTCAGGCTTGTAGTGACACTCCGCTTATGTGGAGAGGAGTAATCCCTGCCTCTTTGCCAATCAGCCCTGAACTGAGCCAGGTTCTTGCCTTTTCTTTCCCCTTCAGGCCCAGCATTGGCTGCAGTTGTAGCAGGGCAGAGCTAGCTGGATCCATAGGCTCTCTTTAACCTCTTTTCTGATGGTGTGAGGTTTCTCTGCTCCATCACAGGTTCTACGCACCATTTAAGTCATCAGCAAGGATTTAAATAGCGTATAGGACCTTGTGCGAGCCAGTTGATATTGGAGTGCATTTTATCCAGTGCCATTGAGTGCAGTACATTTATATTCTATATAATGCCTTTTAGTAGTTGACTAGTATAATTGCATCTTGTATGTAGATGAGGTCATGGCCAAAGGGAAAACCTGGAATAAGCAGCCATGTCAAAGCTTGGGTGTGTGAATGAGACCCTAAGGTAAAGTTCTATATATGCATTCTGAACCTCATTCTTTTCTAACATTTGTTAGAGTGTGATTCCATTGATTTCCATGCAGTTACTCCGTTTTATACCAGAATAACACCAGAATCAGGACCCTAAGCTCTGTCTACTTGGATGGAACATCTACATTCATGCACTCCTGCACCAGAGTTCTATGCTCTTTGTTTAAAAGGAGAGAGATTTATTTTATAAAAGGTAACAAAGAAAAGTTAAAAAATATAAAGTGCTATTTTGGGAGTTTCTTACAAGCACATATCAATGCAATCTAAATGTAGGCAGTCAGTAGTCCAACATTAGAGAGGATTGATTTACTACCTCAGTGCTCATTTAACTCCTTCAAACTGCCATTAATGAGAGATTCTTCATTAGAACAATGTTAGCCAGTGCAGAATTCTGTATGCATCAGTCAAGCAGTCCTTTTCCATGTTGTTATGTCAGTTGGTTGGGTGAAATCTTGTTTAAACTAGTAGGTGTAACAGCTGCCTTCTTTCAGGCTAAATGTAATGAACAATTAAGCTCTTTTATGGAACCGCATAGTGGAAGCTATAGGAGCCACCACCCACAACACAGGCACATGCAAGGCCACTCAGAAACTGAGCTATGTGGGTCAAGAGAGGTTAATGAGTATTGTGTGGTGGAGGTGTGTGTATTTGTGAGCAGAAGGACCCAGAAGCAGCAGTAAGCCAAAGAGACAGCCAGAACAAACATTGGGTGTGTGGCTCTGAGAAAAAGTCTAGAGAGAGCTTTGGGGCAGAGTTCTAAGACAGTTTCTTGCTTACAGTATCCTTTTGTTTGATTCCTACTGTTTGGGGAAACAAGGTTTTGTATATTCTTTCAAAATAAACAGGATTGTATCAAAGAAGTACCTGACTCCATCTTTAATTTTCTCCTCCTAACTAAAACAACTTCAAGACCCTAAGTATGGCTAACCACTTGGATCAAAAAAGGTAAAATTATTAACAAAACCCTCTGGGCTACAGTTCGTGCTTCAGCAATACACCGTAAGGCAAATGGGAGAAAATGGAGATTAGGCTCTTAGACACTGAGAATGCAGAGCTTAAGATATAGGATAAAATATAAGATTTTAAGAGAACAGGAGAGACCTTTCCAAAATGTCTTGATTGCCTGGAAATAGGACTAGTGCTGTACTATACATTTACTCTACTGGAGTTATAACTGGCATTAATTGCCTTTACACCTAAGGGAAATCCTGACTTCCTTATATAATCTTTCAAGGAAGGCTGCTGATTGCACTGCTGTTGAGCATGCCTTACTGGCTGAACAGATGAAAATGAATGTCTGTCCTGACGAAGACTGTGGTCCAAATTCTGATCTCACACTGGTGTAAATCTTGAGTAACTTGATTGACTTCAGTGAAGATGCATTAGGGGTGATGTGTTTCTTTTCTGGAGGGAAACATTCCTGTAAAGGGATTAGTGATGGGCTCAGAAAAATGCTGTTTTGCATGTGCTTGGAGGGATCATCAGCCACTGTGAAAATCAGAATAACAACACATTATGTACCAGAATGTACTGTAGATAGAAGTAAGAAGGATGTGTCCCTTGAAGAAAAGAAAAAAGACACTAATTTCTAGTAGGATTGTTTTACAGCAAGCCCCATAAATGTCAAGGGGAAACCTATTTATTTTTATGAAACATATGAACATCCCCATAGTGATGTGTTATTCAACTACTGCATCAGAATGAGTCTTTTTTTATTTCCCCCTTTTTTTTCCTTAGGAAAGGAACTGCTTCTATTTATAAACCTGATAAAAGCCCTAGCACCTCAGGTACTGAGTTATTTGATGCTTAAAGTGACAAATCTCTCCTTTTAAAAAATTTTTATTATGTGGCTTGCTAATATCCATGAGAAAAAGAAGGTGAAGACAGTGCAGTTTAATACTCCCTAAAGGAAATTCCTAATCACCAGCTTCAAAAGAGAGAATTCTGTTAATGAGCAACATAAATGGCATTATAGGCTGAGCCAACAGTCTTTATCTTTTACTTAAGAAGATTTCTGTACAACACAAGAGAATAAAGGATCAATGTCAGCAGCCTGTAGGCCTATGCAGTTGCTGCCCTGTGATTAACCATGGGAAAGAAAAACTATTTGCAATTTAATTATCTGGAGGACAGCCTATAAATAAAAAATTGAATTCACTGGAGGCTAATGAACAGCTGTGCAAAGAAATGTAAAGTTATACAACACAATTTCCATAAAGCATTAAGTGATTTATACATTCAGTAGGCCACTTTATTCACATAAAACTCTTTTGCAAGAAACTCTCATTTGTTTAACCTGTGTTTTTTAGATTCATTTGAATGCCGCCTGCTTTGCTCACTCTAAATCAATTTCAGGGAGAAGTATTTCACAATACTCATTAAGTACAATGCTGTAGCATTGCTTTAATAATATATAGCAGATTGCAGTGTTGTTGTAGTTGTGTTGGTTCCAGGATAAGAGAGAGACAAGGTGGGGGAAGTAGTATCTTTTACTGGACCAACTTCTATTGGTGACAGAGTCTCTTTCTTGATTGTAAGTAAATATCATGGTGACAGTACAAAAAGCATGGATACAATACTAAACAGTAGTTTAAATCTTTAGTGCATTTACTGGGTGCTGTCTTCAGCACTTTTCTGTTCTTTTTGGCTGACTAGTGCTGTTTTGATGCAGTGTACTGCTGTTCCCAGCATGCTGGGGTGATATCAATGTGTCACCCCCACAGCAGCACTTCGGGATTAAATCTCTGGTCATCTGTTTACTGCAAGGCCATATGTCTTACTGATAAGAACTTTATTTTTATATTGTAAGAAATTTCTTTAGGTAGTTAAAAAAATTTAAAGAAAAATCATCTTGATTGGATCATAATTTGTTAATATTCAGACTGCTGTTCTAGTTACGGTATTTGCAGCAGTTCTAGCACCTGAGTCTGGAGCCAATCCACAGGTTTGAACATGTGTGCATTCTCTGTCATGCTTTGCAAGAGAGCTCTGGACTGCTTTACTTTTTAACCTTTATTTAAACCTTTGCTAAGTGGGATTTATAAAAAGTGCAAATAATAATCCCTGAATAAAATACCCGTAACTTGGGCCGTATTTTACCACTGATTTTTAGGCAGAATTCCTGACTGATTTTAATGGGAATTTCTACTTAAAAAAATGAAATTACAATCTGGCCCTTTTCCATCAACCAATCTAACAGGGATACTAATGTTAAATAGTTGCTACCATACTTAGGGTGAAATCCTGTCTCACTGAAGTCACTGGCAGGTTTGTTATTGACTTCAAGAAAGTCTGGATTTCACCCTTAGGATCTCATCTATGTGAGCAATGTATCTAAACAGGCTACATGGTCCAGGGAATTGGGCATGGGACTGTTCAGACACTATACTTATAAATGCAGTATAAATGACTATGGAAGTGTATCTCTAGAACTCCCGAGTGCTAATCCCAGTCCTTCCATAGCATTCCTGTCTGACACTGGGTGAGTAAAAACTGCTTTAACTCAGTTTCCTCACCTGTAAATTGCAGATAATATTATTTACCTATTTTAAAGTGATTATGTGAGAATTCATTGTTTTCATTCTTTTAAGACTATAGTTTCTGAAATAATCTTTTAGAAAAACAGTATTACATAGGTAATTACCTCTTCATAAGAGAATACTCCATTGTATTATAACTTCAGTTTTTATTGTTACAGCACAAGTATTCCTTTCATTTTATTGCACTTTGTGCTGGGTAACTACGTATCTTGACATGAACTTGCATCTAATTTTTCTGAAGACTTGTGTTCAAGCTACATCTGAGAATATATTTACATATGAGACATTATTTTATTAAATAGGAGACAAGTTATGAGGATAATCAGTTTATCTTGAGCTTTAACATTGTATCTAGTAAGGATTCAAATTTCTGGGGTGGCTGATGGCTTAATGGAATCTGGTAATATGCCTTTGGGATAAATCCCAGTATAATGAGATGATTTAGACCTCCGAGTACAAAAATAGTGACTTAGTTTGATTTTAAATTCTACCTTGCACAGATCAGATGTGCTTTTCTACTTTTGTCTGCAGAAATATTTAAAATTAGACATGCTATAACTTGAATGGCTCTTTTAAATTTGCTTTCATACACTTTCAAGAAAGAAAAATAGCTTCAAATGAGGCTATATTTCTATTGCATCTATATTATTTTATAGTAATTAATTTGCTTAGATTGTAAAGTCTTTGGAGCAGGACTGTGTCTGCACACTACCTAGCATACAGGATGTCTGTCAAGAATAGCAACAATAATTCCATTTTCAACCTAAGAAATCCATGTGTAGCAACAGTTAAAGGGTCATTGACAAACTATCAGCCTTTTTTGAGTGTCAGTATCTTAAAAATATGTTTGCAGTCCACTTTTTAAATGTATACAACTTCTCATGAATTTGCTTATATTGTTGTTATTTTCACGTGAATGTACTGTGTGACAGATGCAAGATTTGAAGCTCTGGAGGATATCCTCTTTTTATCCACAAAAGTGCAGCAGATGCAGCAGCAGTGCAAACTTCTCCAAGCGGACTGCCTCTCAACTTCCATCCTGAGCTGGAAAAACCACCTCTAGGATTAAGGGCTTGTCTACACATGAAAGTTATTCTCCAGAACACGGTCGAATGTGAATTTCAAGCAGAATAGCTATTCCAGAATAACTCCACATCTAGACAAGCCCTGATAAGAGTGAGCCAGGCCCAGATCCTCCAGGGTATTTGGAAGTTCTGAGCCTTAATACCTTTGAGGATCTGGGCCTCCGTCTCTATAGCCCACTCAAGCCTCTGAAGCAAGACCACGAACCCTGGGGCTGATCTGGTGATGTGGACACTTGAAACCGGAATGAGGCTGATCGGCCACGGCACAGGAACAACTGCCCGCCCGCGGCACTGACCGGGCCCATCGTTCAGGGCTGCGGCTGACCGGTCCCCCTTGCTGTGGGGGCATCAGCGGACCAGGGCAGACACCGGGCAGCTCCATCACTGCGCAGACGTCACGCCGGGCGGAGAAGACCGGCCAATGCTAGTGCGCGTGCGCCCCGCGTCCCTGCCCACCCGTGCCCGCCTTCCTTCGGCCTTGCCCCTAGCCCCGCCCCGCGGGAGTGACGCGCTTCTTCGCTCGCCGGAAGTTGGCGGCGGCTGAGGCGCGCCGGCCCCGCGGCCCCCCCCCTTTTCTAAAATGGCGGCAGCGCTGGCGGCTGGTGGCTCGGCGGCCCGACAGCTCCTCTGGGCCTGGCCTGGCCGTCACCTTGCGCTGGGCTCGGCGCCGGTGAAGCGGGTGAGTGATGGGCCCCGGGGGGCTGGGAAGATGCCGAGCGGGTCCCCCCCTCCCTGGCCAGGCCCCAGGTGGCCGGTATTTAAAGGGCGGCGCGCTTCGTGGGCGCGGTGCACGCTGGGAACTGTAGTCTCAGCGCAGTTCGGGTGCGCGCGGGCCGGATCTACTGCATGGGCGGGGCCCGGGCCCGGGCCCGAGCTCGGGCCCGCCCCCTTCCCCCCCCGTGGGAGTGCGTTAGTTTCCGTGTGGCGGGGCTGCAGGCTGAGCCCTGGGCTCGGTGCGCTGCTCCAATAAAACAGGGCTCTGTGCCGATCGAGGAGCGGTATGTGTCGGCCCTTCTGGGGCGAGGTCAGGTATTCGTGGCCCCTCTACTGCAGTATCGATGCACCTGGTAATCTGTAAGGCTTTTCCTATTGCCCCCCATTTTACACATGGGAAACTGAGGCACGACGTGATTGAGGGGCTTGGCCAAGGTCTCTCAGGTTGTGTGTAGCCGAGCAAGGAACCCACGTTTCTCACAGCCCTGGCTAGAGTGCTAACCATTTAGCCAGCCTTCCTCCCTAACTTTGTTGCATTAAAAGAGGCATCAACAGCAGACTGATCCATTTTATTGCCCCTTCTCGTCTCCTTTCTGGGCAGAGTTGGTGCATTTCTGAGTGAAGAGCAGTGACCACCGAATCAATGCTAATTTAAAAAAACTAAAATAAGTAATTCATACTTCTAGGTTCAGGAACATGCTTTCCTCATGAGCATCATAGGATGGTACCTGTAACTTGTAATTAATGGCTTTTCTTTACAGTACATACAATTTGGGGCAAGCAGATTCAGAGCCACCAAGGCAGCAACTCAAATAGTCTTGAATGTTCCTGAGACTAGAGTGTCTACTCTGGAAAATGGCTTGAGAGTAGCTTCTGAAGATTCTGGACTGTCAACATGCACAGTATGTAACTTGTACACAGTTAAGAAAAAAGAAATTGTGTGCATCTTTGTTACATTGTGAAATTAGATTTATTATTTTCATTAACAGTATTTTGGCAGAATAGTTAATAATTTGTAAATAACGAACACAAAAGTTTGTGTGAAAACAGGGCTAAGCCTTTCAAAAGTAACTTGATTTTGAGTGCCAAACTTGATATACCATAAAGGGGCTGATTTTTCAGAACATGGGTGCTTGGTACTTTCTGTAAAATTGGGCCCTTTACGTGCAAGTTGGTTAACTCAAAAATTAAGGCACCCTAATCACTTTTGAAAATCCATATATAGTCTATTTTATAAAAACTAAAATCTTAGCTTTGGAATGTTTTTGCTGGTTCTTACGCTATTGTCTATTAAATGGTGAGATTAATTTGTTTTTAATAAGGTTGGTCTTTGGATTGATGCCGGAAGCAGATATGAAAATGAGAAGAACAACGGAACAGCTCACTTTCTGGAGCATATGGCTTTCAAAGTAAGGATTAAAACTAGTTTTCAAATATTTTTAATATTAAAAGGATGTTTATTGATCTTTGAGGATAACTATGGACCCTCTACAATTGATTTCAGTCTATTTTTGTCTAAAATAGAAAACAAAGATGAAATCCTGGCCTCATTGAAGTCGATGGTAAAACTGCAGTTGACTTCAGTGGAGCCAGGATTTTATCTCAGATCTCTATGGCTTCCTCCTGTACATTTGCATGAGTTGCTAAAGCCCTGCCTGAAGTGAAAGAAGACTTTCATGTTTGAGCTGTTTAAAATAAAAGCAAACAACAAATAGCTGACAGAAGGAATTCAAGAATGATAGATTTAGTTTAATAAATTAGTTCTGTATGCTATTTCAGCATTTTAAAATTAAGTTTGAGTGCTTACTAAGGTGCAGTTAAAACAATACTGGTCTCAGTCAGGTGTGGTGCAGCCTTCGTTCCATATTTCTGCCAATACATTTAAATCCTGAGCTGATTCACTCCTGCTGATCCAGGGCATTGGTAGAGTTGAGGCATGCTGAATTAACTAACCTTTGTAGGAGACAAATAGACACGCTGTCCCCAAGTTAATTTTCACTTGGGATCTGTGCAGGCTTTAAACCTAGTTTTCCAGTGGGGAAGACTAGTGTGCCAGCTTCGCTCTCAAACCAATTGTTTTTCTTGCGCTCAAATCAGCTTTTAAAAAAACCAAAATAACTCAGCCCACCCCACCCCCCCTTCACCTCACCCTCCCCAAACTCTTACTATTCTCCATTTGTAAAAAAGCTATTTTGTGAGTAGGTTATGTTCCAAAGTGCAAGAAAACATTTTTGTCTTTAATTTCAGGGGACAAAAAAGAGGTCTCAATTAGACCTGGAACTAGAGATTGAAAACATGGGAGCTCATCTTAATGCCTACACATCCAGAGAACAAACTGTGTATTATGCAAAGGCTTTCTCAAAGGATTTGCCAAGAGGTAACTGCCTCTTCTGCATAATTTCTGAAGCGGCATCCTTTCTAAAGTTTGTGAGGAGGGGAACAACAAGGAATGAAATGGACTGACAACCCCCTAAAGAAGCAGAAATGGGAGAACCGTGACTCTACAGTCTGCTTCCCACCTCCCTTTCTTGGCAGCCCCCCACTAGAACTCGACGTGGATGAGGCTTAGCAGGTCTGGAGAGGAACATGCTTGGCACCTCTCCTGGCCACCGAGTGGATATCCTTTGGAGTTGTGAAAATCTCACCCCCTGTAGATCTCAGAAAGATGCCGAATTTGCAGGCCATGTTCCCAGCCCTTACTTTGGCTCCTTTGTACTCATGAGGGAATGTTTTTCAAACTTCAAAGTGTACCTCCCTGAATAACCTGGGCGCTCTGTGCCCCTGCAGTATGTTTGACCTTGGGAACCTAAGATATGGCCTTAGGTACAGTAGAACCTCAAAGACACGAACACCTCAGGAATGGAGGTTGTTCGTAACTCTGAACAAAATGTGGACCAAGGAGTGCAGTTGTGGGCAAAGCTTGGGTGGCATCAGTGCACATGCAGTACAGGCTGTGGTCCTTGAAAACTTCCAGAGAGCAAGCAGTGTGCTGGCCACAGCTCAGGCTCCAGCAACTTGTGCTCCAGGCTGCAGCTTCCTTGCGGAGCCAGCAGTTTGGGCTGCAGCAGCTGCTTTCCTGGACTCAGACTGAGCTTGCTAGCTTGTCCCCCTCCTGGCCGAAGGGGAGAGGGTGTGTAAAACAGCACCCAGTGGGTTACAGGAAAGTGGTGCAGACCCAGTGTTGTTCCTGCTCAGGCTGGTAGTGGGGGCTTGCGGCAGTGCCTGCAACCCTCAGCATCTTTATCCCATGTGTGGTGAGTGCAGGTAGGGACAGGCAGCCCAGATGTGCCTACCATTAAGATGCAATACAGGCACAATACAGTATTTGCTCTTTGGGATTTTTTGGTTTCTGCTGCTGCCTGATTGCTTATTTCTGGTTCCACATGGTGTGCGGTTGACTGGTCAGTCCGTAACTCTGGTGTTCATATCTTTGAGATTCTACTGTATTTGTATTGTGGTTAATTTAGGCCGTTTGTCTCTAAATATACTGTGAAAAAGAAGAGAGAAACAAAGTGCTGCCACTTGAGGAATAAGCTGTATTTCTTCCTTGGTTTTCTCCAGTTGTTTGTTTTCCTGATATTTTTTTTCCAGTGAGTTTCCTTGCTCCATAGTGTTAATCTGAAATAAAATAATTCATACTGACAATTCCTTGATGAGAAATTTTACAAATCCCTGAAGGATGCAAATTCCCTCAAAGAAGGGTGCTAAAATTTTCCTCAAACAAATATTACAAAATAAGCTTATGCTATGTAGAAGTTTACTTTCAATTTCCTATTTGATCTTTCTTCCTGTACTTTATGCTAACAGTTCTACATGGTTATAAAATGTGTTTGGGTTGTGTATTTGATAGACTATAATGAGCTGAAGTTGCAGTGTTGCTGAAGCATGTTTGTCACACCCATCCCTTTGTTTTCAATTAGCTGTGGAGATTCTTGCTGACATCATACAGAACAGTACACTGGGGGAAACAGAGATCGAGCGGGAGCGAGGAGTAATCCTTCGAGAGATGCAGGAAGTTGAAACCAATTTGCAGGAAGTTGTCTTTGATTATCTTCATGCCACGGCCTATCAGAACACCACACTGGGACGGACAATCTTAGGACCCGCAGAAAACATCAAGTAAATCAAATTTCTATTTTTCTTTGGTCTTAATTGCATGGTTACTTTCCTGTATTTGGAAGCTACACTTCAAGATGAGTGGAACAATTTCTGTTCTCTGTTACTCCCTGGGAAGTGTTTGGGGTTGCACAGAGTGGAACTGTAAGTGGAATTTCCCAAGTGCCTTAAGCGTCCTTGTACCAAGTTTCATTCAGTTTTACTTGTTTGTAATAGCGTCCAAAGATTGTGAAACTTTTATGTTTCTTAGGACTTGTCTACACTTAAAATGAGCTGCATCACTTCATTGTAGACACTACCTAAACTTCATTGTAGACACTACCTACGCTGACAGGAGGTGTTCTTCCATCAGCGTAGGTAACCAAACTCCCTGAGAAGAATAGCTAGGTCAATGGAAGAATTCTAGTGCTGCTTACATGGGGACTTAAGTAAGCTTACTCACTGGTGTGTGGATTTTTCATGCCCCTGAGCGACATTAGTGTTACTAACCTAATTTTCTAGTGTAGACCATGCTTCTGTCTGGTTGACAGGGCATCTTGTTAGGACTCACCAGCATGATCTACTTGGCCATTTCCGTCTCCAGCCTAGAGCCCAAGGCAAAGTTTCACCTCACTGCAGGGTGAGGCTATATGACTGCTCCCAAACACCGTAGGAACGCAAACTTTTTTTTTTAAAAAACAAAAGCACCCCTAAACCAGTTGGAGAGCACTTCAGTCTTCCAGGACACTGTAGCTGCCTTGAAAGTTGCCATACTTCAACAAAAAAACTTCAAAAACAGACTTCAAAGAGAAAATGCAGAGCTAGAACTGATCTGCAAACTTGACACAGTCAGACTGGATCTGAATAGGGACTTGGAATGGTTATCTCGTTACAAGAAGTAATTGTCACTGTTCACACATTCTCACCTTCTAATCAATGGTTGTGAATGGGCCTCAGCTACTCTTAACTGTATGGACTATGCTATTACCTACCTCACTCATTGTTGTACCTTCCCCTTGACTGTATATGTACATGTATACTACCGATCTGATTTCCATTCCCTGCGTCTGACAAAGTGGGTTAAAGTCCATGAAAGATTATGCCTGAAAAAATTAAATTTGTTAGTCTTTAAAGTGCTACAGAACTCATTGTTTTTGCTGTATACAGACTAACACAGCTACCCCTCTAAAACTTGTAACTGCTTCAGTTCTTGTGATCCCCAAAGAATCCTCTGTTGTCATTGGAAGATATTTTTTCTTAATGTTGGTGTTTAATAGCTATCTTAACACGTGTGTGAGTGAGTGAGAGAAGGTTCCTGTTTCTTGCTAACAGTATTAAATTAGCAAAAGCAAGAACTCTAGGGTGTGAGGTTTGAAATTGCATCCTTACCTCTGCCATATGAGTCAAAGTGCAGGATTTTAGCACATGGCATCGCTGAACTTAGACACCATTAAATGGGATTTAAAGTGTTATGATTTTGCTTCTGTTTAACATGTAATATGTTAATACAATGTGATCTGACTCAATGTGCCTTGGATTATTAAGTGAATTACCATAGAATGGGTGGATTTGCTTCACTTGGATGAGGTTTCTAAAGGGTATGGGAACCTTGCCTAGTGAAGATTATTTCTTCAGTCTCCCTCACTCTCCCCCTCCCTTTTTTAAATTTTTGTTACTGTCACACTTGCTGTATCATGAAATTTGAGGGAAGGAAGGGGACAGAATATATCCACCTAATGGTCAGATATTCAGTAGTTTGCTAAATGTAGGAATGTGTACGCTAAATTGTGCCTCTGATTCAGATCTTGTTAAATTGGGAGTAACTCTAAATCAGTAGAGTTATGCAGATTTAAAACTTGTGTGAGACCATAAGCAGGATCCCAATTTCTCTAATTTTACGATGATTGACTTCAGTCGGAGCAGGATTGGGCCTCTTGAGGGGGATGTAGTATTTGAGTACCTATTTTTGTTTATTTGTAGACTGGCTGTATCCTTATCCTAACCCTTTGCCTCTACTCTGCTACCTTAACTAGGAGAGTTTAGAAATACCAATGTGTAAAGGGGCTGTGCCTCCTTCTAGTGACATGAGGAGCTGGTACCCTGAATGGGGTGTTTTGCTGTTCTACATGAGCAGCATGTGGTGTTAAACTCTTCCTTCTCTGAGCCATAACACTGCAGTCTTTTTTCTGTACCACTGCAGATCCATAAATCGCAATGACTTGGTGGAGTACATAACCACACATTATAAAGGACCCAGGATAGTGCTGGCTGCTGCTGGAGGTTAGTGTGAGACATGCACCACAGCCAGCTCTTGGAAATAAGCTTAAAAACACAGCACTTTAACTTGATTGAAATAGTACAGAAATCAGACACAGAAATGTGACTTAACCACTACTTAATAGGTCATAGAAGTCTATTGTTAGCCATCAAAGTTCTGGGTATCTTTTCTACAGCTTGTTGCATCTCATCTATTGTTTTTTTTCCCTCAGTAATTTTCCAGGGACATTCTTAAATGTATCTTTAGAAAAGATTTGGAGGAGAGTAGGGTGGTTGGCTTACAGCTGAGAGACTGTTCCAGGTGTTAGAGGACAGTGTCACAGAAAGCACAAAGCCCCAGACGTAAGAAGGAGGTGGAGTTCAGGGTGGAGGAGGGAATAAGAAAAATAGAGAGGTGAAGTGAAATTATGCAGGGCCTTGAAATTGAGAGAAATGAGCTTCTATTTGCTGCTGTATAAAACAGAGGAGGCAAGGAAAGGGGGTTGAAGAAGGTGATGGGGAAGATGATTTTAGCAGTGGCATTTAATGAAGAATTAAAGGGAGGAATCAGAAATGTAGAATAATCAAATTGGCAGAGAACCAAGGGTTATGGTGGGTTATTATAACTCTGGCATCTTGTTTGAAGCTTTTTAACTTCTGTGGAGTGAAATTATCTTTTTAGATACCTTTTTAAAAAGACTATATCTGAAACTCTCTTGTTCAGGAGTCTGTCATGATGAATTGCTTGATTTAGCAAATTACCATTTTGGTAACTTACCGTCTACTCAGGAAGGAGGAATGCCAGCCCTGCCCCCTTGCAAATTCACAGGTAGTGAGGTAAGCAGTGAGATTGCTTTTTGCCTTTTCAGGTCAATTAGATTAACAAGCAACACAGAGTAATGACTAGTTACTAATTATTAATGAGCTGTCTAGTGTGATCTGAGTTTCTGGCATGGCATTCAAAGCTGCTAAGCACACATTGCTCCCACTGTAGTTAATAGGAGCAGTTGGTGCTACCATCCTTGAAAATCAGCCTTATCACTTGATATATTTTTGGGAAGGGGTTTTGTTTAAAGGTTACAGCAGAGGACTGGAACTGAGGACTCCTAGGTTCTGTTTCCAGTTCTGCCCCAACTCACTTAGCCATCCTGTGTCTTCACTTAGTATCTGCAAAAGTACTATTATTATGACTTCCTTACATACAGCATTAGGTGTAGTCAGACAGAAGTCGTAGTTAAGGATACTTTTGAGTGAAGCTTTTCACGTTTGGCGCTAAATTTTATTTAAAATGTTCTAGATTCATAATGTGAATGAATGTATGTACTACAGTATGTATGCAGCATTACATTTGCTGGAGTTACACTTGTGATATTTTATCAGGTTCGCATAAGAGATGACCGGATGCCTTTGGCACACATCGCAATAGCTGTCGAGGCAGTTGGCTGGTCTCACCCAGATACTATTCCCCTTATGGTAGCAAACACTCTGATAGGCAACTGGGATCGTTCCTTTGGAGGAGGTGTGGTGAGTGAACCTCAAGTCACTTTGATGAAGGTTGATTATGCCAGTAAAACTTGTCTAATTCAGTTATTTGCCAGCTTCAGTATACGTCATATTCCAACTTGTTTGGGATGGAATTGAGTTGCCTGAGTATTTTTGTTGGCATTTAAAAAAAAAAAAGATCTAGACCAATGGTCTGAATGTGTTCTGTTGTCATATGAGACAGGAAAATTTGGGCACAGGTGCAGTTGGGTAATGGCACAGTGAGTCACCGAAGTGGCTAGCAACTTAGTGAAAACAAGTGGGAAAAACTAAATAGGTTGCAAAGGTGTGTGCAATGAGTATCGCAGTGCCTGTCCCCTCTCTTGGAATCTTACTGGTTATTTGTGTAGGACTTTATTAAAAAAAAACAAAAACCACCTTTGCAGTTTAAAACTGACTCAAATTCAGGCTGTCACTGGGAGAGTGTGAGATTATATTCAGGAGAGGAAGCTGCCTGTCCTATACAAAAGCATCTGGTGTGTACTCCTAACAGTATTGTTGATTGTGGAGGATCTGTCACACCAGAAATAGCATGGGTGAGCTGACTGGTAGGAAAAATATTTATAAAAACAAAACTAAAACCCAAACCCTGAAATCCTAAAACATATCTTCTTATGTAAACAGAATTTATCCAGCAAGCTTGCCCAGATCACTTGCCATGGCAACCTGTGTCATAGCTTCCAGTCTTTCAACACCTGTTACACTGACACTGGACTGTGGGGGCTCTATATGGTTTGTGAACCATCCACTGTACAGGACATGATGCACTTTGTTCAGAGAGAATGGTAAGAAAATGCATTTTTCTCAAAATAGCTTGTTTTAGATTGAATACTGGCTATTTAAACATAGCAACCTCTTCAGAAAATGCTCAGTTTGTTTATTGCTGGGGAAGAACAAGTAGACTAAATTCTAAATTTAGAAGGTTGTGGTAGTGTTCCCAAAAAGCCAGTTTCTCCCACCCTTGCTTCATACGGACTAGTACGTTACACTGAATTAGCAATAATGAAAACAGTGGGCTCACTTGAAGAGCAGCGTACTATTTGACGAGAGTAAGAGTGGCAAAATCTGGCCCAAAACATCTGTAATAGCTATTGATGTAAAAATTAAACTTTCTGGCAGGAGATAGGATTGGAAGTGTTATGTCATTGGTTCCCAACCTTTTTGGCTTGAGGGCCACAAATATCATTTTTAGAACTCTGAAGGGCCATCAGTCTATTGACTCCAAAAAAATGTATTGACATATACATGATTAAGGAATTCAAGTCACTACATATTTAACGTACATTTGTGATGCTACTGTGCTCATTTTTAAATTCTCTGTTTTACACCTACAAATTACCCAGGATGTCACAGTCCCAGACAAAGCACTAGTGTAGATGAGTGACTGTCACTACGTATTGAAGCACATGGCCTGGCAGCTAAATCACAGTGGATGTCCTGCCCCTCCTCAAGCATGGTGGGTCCTGGCTGCTCTACCATCAGCAGCTGCCCACCTCTCTCCCCCAGCCAGATGGAAGGAGGCAGCTTCCTCACTGATCTCCCATCCCCCTGGCTGCAGCAGAGAGTGCAAATCTGGTAGCCCCATACACTCCATCTGGGTCCCTAGGGCAGTGGCTCCTTTCTGCAGCCAGGGGGATGGAAGATCAGTGCTCCCCTCTCTCTGGCTCTAGTAGGGACCTCGGCATCTATGGATCCAGGTGCAGTACTTTGCCGTGCTCCCTGCTATGGGTGAGGGGGGTGCTGATCGTCTGTCCCCTTGGCTGCAAGAAGTTGCACCCTGCTTTGCTGGGTCCTTAGGCAGCAGCTCCCTTCTGCAGCCAGGGGAGGGTAGTGGTGGGCCACTTTGAAAGATACCCCAGTGGTTCCCAACCCATGGCATGTGATGTTCTGTGGAGTAAGATGGAGTCTAAGAAAGGTCTGTTACATCTTATTTAACTTTGTATACGCTCCAGTCAACTGCACACAATTAGACTCAGTTGCATTTAGTTTTTCAGAGAAGCACATTCAATTCCTTGCCTAATTTACAAACATCATCCATAACTGCATGGATAATGGCTAGTTGTACAAACAAATGATGAGTTAGACATTTATCTGGCACTTACGTATAGTTCCAATGACTGCCAGTGAACATGTAGAGAAACAAGATGCATGAGGGAATATCTTTTATTGGACCTACTTCTGCTGCTGAAATTGTAATTACATTTTAACTCAATTAAATTGTAGGTATGCCATTGGGCAAGGCCTTCTCTAAAAATTAGGCTAGGGAATTGTGTAATTTAGGGCCTACACCAGACTACTCACCTTCTGAACTGGCTGAGGACAGCTAAATTGCGTAATCCACAGATAAAATTCAAGTCAGATGGGAAAATTCCTAAGACACCTTGCAAGGGGATTCTTGTCCTTTCATAGGCTACATCTTGAAGAGGTTTTTGCAGACCATCTCCCCTCCTGTTCTTCCCAAACCTACTTAGTGATGTCTCTGTGACAACTACAGCAATTGGTTAAATGGAATAGTAGTATTGAGAACATAATGTAGTTTTTGTTTGCTTCATGGAATTGAGCTTGGGAGAGGGAGCTAGCCCCATGTGAACAGCCAGCCTTGTGCAGCTCATAGTTTGGAAACATCTTGATTTTAATACATCTCCCTGACTTGAAGTGAGGAGTTGTTCCTTAGTGTAATACTTTTAGTTGAGTTCTAAACATCTCAGTGATAGGGAAAGCTACAGCCTCCTGTGGAGACGTCCACCTTTAAGTAGATTGTGCTATTACAAAGTTTCCTGAGAGTCAACCTACCTTTACCCTTTAATTCTACTACTTTTATCCCTCTATCAAGCTTCTTCCATGCTTCCCTAATCCTCCATTTATATATGATACTATCACCCTGCTGTCTCTAGAAATGGCATTCTAGTATAGGTGTACTAATGTATTACATATGCAGTGCTAAGACACCAGGCATACAACACTACGTCAAGTAAATAATCCATTCTTGCAAGTTTAAATCAGTAAAATTTCCTACTAGTGCTTCACACTGTCTTTCAGGGTACGACTCTGCACAAGTGTTACTGAAAGTGAGGTAGCTCGAGCCAAGAACCTTCTAAAAACAAATATGCTGTTACAGCTTGATGGTAAGGTTAAAATTGGGATTTTTATTTTTATTCTACACATATGCTGATGACTAGAGTATTTTTTGCCTTTACTAGGCTCCACCCCCATTTGCGAGGATATTGGGAGACAGATGTTGTGTTACAATCGCAGAATTCCAATTCCTGAACTTGAGGCAAGAATTGAAGTGAGTAGTGCGTCGGTATTTTTTAATGTGGTAGCTAGGAACTTAAAGGATGAAATGTCTGAAAGTGTTTGCTAGCTCTCTAGAAAGACTTGGCAGCTAAATTACTATTTCAGATTAGCTGTGGAGCCATTATTATAATTCAGTCTCTGGGCTCTTTATTTTTTGGAGAGTCTTATTTTTAAACATTTTGCAGGTTATTGATGCCCAGAGCATAAGAGAGGTTTGCACAAAGTACATTTATGATAAGTGTCCTGCCATCACTGCTCTGGGTAAGTTTAATTTCCTTTCCTATTTCCCCTCCAAATCCACCTGCAAATTAGTGTCTTTTGACTGACTTTTTTTTTTAAATTTCCAGGTCCGATTGAACAACTTCCGGATTATAATAAACTCCGTAGTGGCATGTACTGGCTACGTGTTTAAGACATTTATCATGAAAATAACTTTTAGAAATTTGGTGTCATGAGGCAAGTAGAAAAACATGCCTCCTGGTGCTGCTGCCTCCAATAAACCTATATTCAGTATAAAAAGCCATGGGAAACCATTAATTTCAAGTGTCCAGACATTACATAAACATCACTTTGAGGGGAAGTTATTCTCACTTTACGTAACTGATAAACACCAAGGTCTGACAGCTGTCCTTGGAGAAACTAATTTCAGAAGATTAACAGATTTATTCATGTGTAACTTATTTGTCTAAAGAATAAAAACATGTACAGTATTTGCATTTTTATTATAAAACAAAACACAACAAAGATTGTCATTGAGTCTCACTTCTTTGCTTTAGCAGCATTCAACACTTGTTCTTGGGCAGCTTTCTTTGCTTTAACCATTTCAACAAGTTCCTGGAGAGGAAAAGAAACAAACAAATTGTCAGACAACTAATCCTAGGGCCATTTACTCTAACCAAAATTAGGACTTTGGAAAATAAGTATTCATTTGAGTGGATAAAATCCTTGGATAACAGATTCAGAATATCCAAACCCAAGATGTGACATGACTAGGTGTAGTTATCCTTTCTGGCAACTGTACAGCTCAGGGATCTAGCTTCCTCTGCTTATTACTATGTTAATAACACTAACAATCTTGTTAACCTTAATTTGTGAGATGAGGTAATTTTTATTTGGATCAACTTGTATTGGTAGAAGGGGAACAAGCTTTCAAGCTCTTCTTCAGGGAAAGGTAACCAGAGTGTCTAAGGCCAGGGCCCCAGCTACATGGCTCAGGGGAGTGAAAAATCCACATTCCTGAGTGATGGACTTAAGCTGACCTAACCCCTCGTGACAGTGCTCTGTCAGTGGAATAGTTCTCCTGTCTACCTCCTTACTGTCTTGAAGAGGTGGCTTAACTACAGTAACCAGCAAACCCCTCCCTGTGCTGTAGTGAGTGCCTACACTGAAACTGTAATGTTCTAAATGTAGATATAATTTAAGATGAATACAAGCTGTAGGAGACTACTTAATGTTCAGTTAAGGGTGAGCAGGCAGTAAGATGTTACAAACTTGTCATAATGGCTCCTTACAACATACCTTAATTGCCCATTTCATTTTAAGTGGTCTCCTTCCTTACAGAATGGTAGGATGGGAAGGGACCTCAAGAGATCTTCTAAGTCAGTCCCTGCAGTCAAGGTAGGATCAAGTTACCTGGACCATCCCTGACAAGTGTTTGGTGATTCTTAAGGGCAGGTTAGACAAGGCTGGAGATTCCATTGCTTAGGAAGAACTTAACTCAGAGGAGCTAATGTTTAACCTGAACTGTTCTTGCTGGAATTTAAATCCAGTGCTTCTAGTCCTATCCTCTGTTTGTTATCCTATTTTTCACACTCCTCCTTGTAAGAACTTTATGTACTTAAACTACATTATGCCCCCCCTTCAGTCTTCTCTTCTCCAGAGGGTTAGATGTCCAATTGTTACTAAACTTTTTGGTGAAAACTAAAACAAGTAGCACTTCAGCCTTTTCCATGTTTTTTGTTATTAGTCCTCTCTCTGCAATAGGCCTACACCATCCTGAGTCTTCCTCTTGCTTGACACAAAGGGTAACAAGAAAACATTCTACAAATACATTAGCATGTCCACAGCATGTGAACCTCATGTCTGTCTGTTCCAACTGTATTTAGCATAGACACTCTAGTTATTTTCCCCAGACCTGAAGAGCTCTCAAAAACTTATCCCTCCTACCAAAAGTTGGTTCAATAAAAGATAATTACCTCACTTACCTTGTGTCTTTCATCCTGGGACCAACTTTAATTTAATGTTTACCACTTTACTCAGCAGCTCTGGCAGTTATGGAGAGACAGTTAACACTAACTCAGAGAAACATTGCTACCTTCCCGTACAGCCTGCAATTTAATGAGAATGCTAGATACAAGATAAGACAAAACTAGTAGGGCATTTGGTGGTTTTTTAGTGACCAGGCAAGGATAAAAAGTTAATCATAACATTTCCACTAATTAATAGAAGTAGGGTGTGACTCAATGGCAAAACAGCACCAGCTGCAAAGAGGAGACTTCATTTTTCCCTGCTTTATGGTAGATTCTTATCAGCAAGTTAAAGTATGGGTTGGATGAATGGACTATAAAATGGATAAAGAATTGGCTACAGCAAAGGGCTCAACGAGTAGTGATCAATGGCTCCATATCTAGCTGGCAGCTGGTCACAAGTGAAATGCCCCATGGGTCAGTCCTGGGTTTTGATCAACATCTTCATTAATGATCTGGAAGGGAGGGATAGGATACAGAAGGACCTAAACAAATTGGAGGATTGGGCCCAAAGAAATCTGATGAGGTTCAACAAGGACAAATGCAGAGTCCTGCACTTAGGACGGAAGAATCCCATGCTAGGCAGCAGTTCTGCAGAAAAGGATCTGGGGGTTACAGTGGATAAGAAGCTGGATATGAGTCAGCAATGTGCCCTGGTTGCCAAGAAGGCTAATGGCATATTGGGCTGCATTGCCAGCAGATCACAGGAACTGATTATTCCCCTCTATTCGGCATTGATGAGGCTGCATTTGGAGTGTTGTGTCCAGTTTTGGGCCCCTCATTACAAAAAGGATGTGGACAAGTTGTAGAGAATTCAGCAGAGGGTAACAAAAATAAGGGAACTGGCGCACAGGACTTATGAGGAGAGGCTGAAAGAACTAGGTCTGTTTAGTCCGCAGAAGAGAAGAATGAGGAGGGATCTGATAGCAGCCTTTAACTACCTGAAAGGGGGTTCCAGGGAGGATGGAGCCAGGCTGTTTTCAGTGGTGGCAGATGACAGAACAAGGCGTAAGTCTCAAGTTATAGTGGGGGAGGGCTAGGTTGGACATTAGGAAAAAGTTTTTCACTAGGTTGGCAGTGAAGCACTGGAATGGGTTACCTAGGGAGGTGGTGGAATCTCCATCTCTAGAGGTTTAAGCTGCAGCTTGACAATACCCTCGTTGGGATGATTTAGCTGAGGATAGTCCTGCTTTGAGCAGGGGTTGGACTAGATGACCTCCTGAGGTCCCTTCTGACTCTAATATTCTATGATTAGATAATCGGTGCTGTTGGGGAGTTGCTCTTTCCTCCTACCTGAACTGGCATTGTTGGAAGCAGCCCTGGCTCTAGATTCAGAGTCTACCCTCTGCTGTTGTCAGACATCTTTCCCAGCCTCCCTTCCTTTCAAGTAGGGATGTAACAGGATAAACTTTTAAAGGGTGAGCAGCACTCTCACTGTTTAGCAAATTAATCAAAGGTTTAAACGAGAGATCCTGAGCTACCCAGATGCCGCAGCTCAGAGATCGTGTGCTGGGGGGGAGGAGGAGGAGACTGAGCTCAGCTAGCTCATCAACCCCCCCCCCCAGTCCGAGCTGCTCAGCTGCTGCAGCTCAGTGTACTTGGGGGAGGAGCTACTCATTCATTAACTGAGTAATTCATTTATTAGCTGAGCAACTCAGTCATTAACTCCCCCCACCATCAACTAATTGACTCTAATTCCCTATTTAAATAAGACTATTTATGCATTTTTAACCATTTTGTTTTCACTTTCAAACAGAATATTTATAAAGGTGGAACGCAATGTGTGTCATTATTTATACTTACCAAGAGAGCAAGTCATGGTAATAAATCAGCAAACACTTAACAGGCTGACCTGCACGACTTTTAGTCTCCCCTCTAAGAACCAAACCCTTAGGATTCTGCTTAGCTTCCCTTCCCACAACAGAAGATCACAGTGGAAGGAGCTCACAACCTCTAACTGTTTAAATGTTCTATATTTAGAACCTTTAAACAATTGCTCATTAACCAAATTTTGACATCCCTACTTTTAAGCATTACCACTATTGGACATGAAACAGCAACAGTGCATCTAAAGCTAGTTATGCTGCTAGAATATTGCAGCAGGCTAATCACAATCATAGGATGAAGACACACAGCATTTCCTACCTTATAGCGCTTCATGCAGTCTTTTTTTGACCGGCCTGGGACAGCAGCTGCTATTTTTTCCCACCTTTCAGGAGTATTTACTGGATATGTCTTCAAAGCCTGTTCTAAAAGTTTTTGCTCTTCTGTAGTCCAAGGGGATGAATCTGTGAATAGTCCTATGTTGTAAAAAGCCATTGCTAAATGAGAATAGTGATGAAATATCTGATGTTTAGTCAAAAGTCCCCTAATTATACAAGACTTTGCTTCTCCAGGGGGATTGAGCTAGTGAGAATGCAGCTAAGAAATTGATATTCCCAGGAAACCTTCTAAACCACTGGAAAGCCTCTAAGTTCCCTTTGCATTTCAGTAAGGAAATAAATCATCCCCTCCCAAGAAAACCCCAATGGGAAAGGCGTCTGGGGGAGGAAGTGTCCAGTGCAGATCTTGGGGTTCTGAGCAAAGCCAAGTTCATCTGTGGGGAGGGCCCATACCTTCTCTGCCCCTGTAGTGGATCTCCTCAACCCCACAGTTCCTGACAGTGGCTCTATTGGCTGTGGTTGCTTCTGGGGAAATGAGAAGGATCTACAGGAGAGACAAGACAGCCCCCCACATCTGCATTAAATTGGACAGCTGTCACAAATAGATAAGTGTCCTGAGCCAACACATTCGTTGGCCATATTCTGCACTCTCTGAAGTATGGTTCTCATTGCACATGCTGGCAGCCCCTGCGGACATCCAGAGACAGAATCTGGGCCACTATTCCTCATCAAGTGTGACTATAAGCATAGAATTGTTTTTAGGGGCTGAAAATAGTTCTCTTCCAGCCTTACCTTCAAACCGCTCTGAAGGTGCAACACTCTCTGACTGAGGCACCACTCCATGCTCTTTTTTAAACTTATCAAAAGCTTTCTTGTTTATGTCATCCTTTTGATGGGGGTCTGAGGACAATACAGATTCATTTAGTTGACAAGACCAGAGCCCACAATGGGAAGTTTAAAAAGCCATAAATAATGCCTAACACATCATATAGCAGATTACCCTGAAGCTAGTATTCAAATATTTTGAAGAAGAATTTAGTGTTTCATTTCAGAAAGTGTAGTGCTAAGGGTTGTTAGATGAAAGCTAGCTAGGTGAGATTTATATTGACATGCCCAAAAGCTTCACTCCTAATGTTTACACTGTACCATAGAAGATGTTCTCCAGGTCTCATGGGGGTCTGATTCTGCAGCCCTTAATTGCATGCTTAGTACACTGAAGCCAAGTGGGATTATTCCCAGGGGTAATGACTGCAAGATGAGGCTCTAAATCTGTTAAGTGTTATCCAAACTGAATAGCTCTCTGAGCAAGTAATCAGGAATATTGTCCCTCTTCTTAAGTCTCTTTCTTGTCGCAGCAAGTGGCCTGGTATAAAAGTGACTGAGAAACACCTTTAAATAATACTCTCTCTCTCTAGTGGAATGCTGAGTTGGAGGAAAGGAATGTCTTGTTCTTAAAAGTTTTTATTTTCAATAGTGATTAATACAAATGGAATCATGATGGTTCAGTCTTAAACTGAACTGCATCTCAACAACACTCAGTGTGGTGGTTCAGCACTTGCCCAAGGCCTGTTTGTATTTTATGGTATTAATCTCTTCAGTAATGCTCTAAAAATTCATCTTGACAACGGAGATTTCCAGCTCAGAATAGTTGTGGTTGTGCTAATATTGGCATTTTACTTCTATTATCTGCCTTCACTCACTGAAGATGGAAACTGAATGGACAATGAATGTTATGTTTCATATTTAAAGAAAAATAAATTACATAAATAATATGGAAGCACACAGACCATCTTACAAAGATAATAAAGATACCAAGTTTCTGGAGGCTCTTTGCTTTATTGATGACATCTTTTGCTGTTCGTTTTATTCCAGTTGTAGAATGCAAATTCATATAATTGGCAATAACTTCCCACCTACACCAAAAATGGAAAACAAACTTAATACAGAATAGCATATGGCAGAACAGCAATGAGAGAGGTTAAATTCTTAGCTGTTCTGTACCCAAATGATAGTGAAGTCTATGTTTGCAACAGAATGTCTATAATCCTGACACACAGTCTCACTTTTAAAATCCAGTCAGATGCAGTGCAGATATTTTCTATTAAATTGCAATGATCTTGGGTGGGCCTCTTACTGACTAAGGTCTTTGTGCTGAACTGAGCTCCAAATGGATGTGCACCTGTTCAGGGACCCACTGACTTGCTTGTAGGATTAAGGCATAAGCTTGGAGTACCCTCTCTTCAGAAGGCCTCTCTCCAACCCTACCCTGAAGCAAAGTAATGCATCCAGAGAAAAAATAAAGAAAGGAATTCTCTGCAGCCAACCTGGAGGAACCTTGTAGAGGCCCTGCAGAAAAATATGGTTTCAGATGGTGTGAAATCTCATAAGGAATGCCTCCATTTAAAAAATGCTTTCTTTAACAAAAAACAATTTTTGATTTTGTCTTTTACATTTAAAACATGAAAAAGTACCTTGAGTTAGTTCCAGCAGGGAAGAGGTTCACAGCTTTAATCAATAACTGTAAGTCATCTTCTGACCAGTTTTTACTTCCACCTCCGCCACCACTTGTTGACTTCTCTGAACTCTTCATTGCTTGACGCAAACGAGCCTCTGCTTCTTCTCTTTCTCGCTTGATCTGTTCATTTATTTCTTCTATCTAGGTGAATATAATGTGCAATTAATTTTAACATTATCTTTCACAAATCCACAATTAAAGCTCCTTCTACATTTTCAGCTACTGGAATTGCTTTAAGCCTTGAACTTTCCTTGGTTTTCTTATTCTGTACGCCACATTTGGGAAACAGAGCCTACCTGCTCCACCATTACTTCCCCAACAGCTGGCAAAGATATAGCTATATGCTGATATACTCAGAGGCGCAGCAAAAAAACCTGCTGCATAAAAAGAGTGCAAACTCATTCTGAAATTAAACTAAACACTTTTCTAGTACTTGAGCAACAATGTTGCACATTATGGGGAAGTCTAGACTGACTGCTGGCTCTTGGTCTTTGACACCAGAGGCTAGATTCTGTTTGCATAATGGGAGTTAAGCAAAGGCTGGACCATTTTCCCCAGAGTATTTCACTATTGCTAAGGAATATGAACTTCCTTATCTAAAATTTTATTGCATATTGCACTAGTTACTATCATGATTAGGTACTGCACTAATCTAAAATACATACTCTAACTCTACTGACACCAGAGTGTTAAACTAACACTGAACTGTACTATTTATTGTGGAAGCAGCTGCCAAGTCTCTTTCTTGGTGTTATGAAACACAGATCAAGTTAAAAAAAAACCCAATCCAAGATGCATATCTTAAATCAATATTCACTTATTTAGATACAATCAGCTAAGCTTAATTTTTCTCAATTATTCTAAATATTCTATTCCAAATATTTTCGTTACATTGATTTGACACCATGGATAATTACCTGTTTTTCTACAGCAGCCTTTCCTCCTTCCCTTGTCGTGGATGTAAGTGCTTCGTTCAAGCATTGCAGACTAAAAATTAATAATTAAGTTATATTGGAGTTCTAGTAGAAAGATGGATATCAAAATGTAGAGCAGAGAGAGTCAACAAAATATACCTTGCTAGTTCAAGACGATCACAAAGCTTTTCCACCTCTTCCATCATTTTAACACACTCTGCCTCATTATCAGAAAAGTAATTCCAGTTCTGAAAGCAGAAATACATGTTTTCCCTTGAAGGTACAGGACAATGAAATTCAAACAGCAGCTCAAGACACACCCATTCCTCCAGTACTACTATAACGGGCCAAATAGCCATAAATAATGTATATGTTTTTCATATAACTGACATGGAACTGTAGAAGTGTACTTCAATATTTTGCTTTGTAGTTGATAAAATTGCCTTCATAAAGCTACATTGGTTTGGCTTTCCAGAGCAAAGCTGCTCTTCATGTTGTGATTCTCTACTTAAAACAAAACAAAACAAAACTACAATGATATTTACTTGTAAACTACAATACAAGAGTTTCTGACAGGCGGAAGAAAAAAACACTTTTACCTGTGGACAGAGTTTCCACCTAGAGTTATGAGGACAAACATACATGAGTGATCTGGCATGAAAGGAAAGGTTCTGGTACAACCAAATGTGACAATTTCAACATTCAGCAATAATGGCAATATCTATACCTTGCATGTTGTTCTCAATTTTTGCCTTTCCTTCTTAATTGCTTTTTTCTGTATATCTTTTTCTTTTTTTGCCAACAATGCTTGTTGTCTAACTTCTTCCTCTTCCTTCTCCTTAGCCAACCGTGCTGCTTCTAATTCTGCTAGTCTTTGCTGCAATCAAAGGAAAAAAAACTGTAATTCACATTTTAGTAGGTCTTCTGGTGTAAGATGCACAAGATGTGCTACTCTGACAACATGAATAAAACTATTAATACTTAAATGCTTGGAAGGCTGACCATTTAAAAAATAAACAAAAGATGAATATGTGCACGTATGCGCGCGCGCACACACACGCACACACACACACACACACACACACACTTGCATTAATTATACAAATAACTCACTAGCACTGACGGTACCCAGTTTCTAAGTCCCAGGGTTCCTTAACATGTAAACCACACATTTAAATTGTGTAAGATTTCTTATTCCTGCTCTAGGACCAGTCCTTCAAAAAATCTAATGGTTCAGTAAGCATTTGTTACTCCTGGGGGAATTCTGCACCACTGCGCATGCACAGAATTCATGGGCCGCGTAAATTTTTTTTTTCTCTGCAGAATATAGATTCCACTGGAGGGGTACTGCAGTTACATCTTTTGCTGTGGTGCCCGAAGAGAGGCCAACCAGCCAGAGAGGCTGCATTCCTCACAGCAGGGCAGGGTGAGGCGGCCTGGGACAGAGAGGGGGGCACATGGGGCTCCTGGGGGAGGGCAAACTGGGGTTCAGAAGGGTTAGTTTGGGGGGAGAGGGACACAGTCTGGGGCACAGGTTCAGGAGCTAGTGGTGTGACAGCACTGAGCCAGGGGCTGAATGGATGGGGGCAGATGTGCCTGACTGAATGGGAAAGGCTAGCGTCAACATGGAGGAGGCTCCCTAAAAATGCCCTCCCTCCCCCAAAATGTGTTTTATACTTCTCCCACCCACACCCAATAACCCTGCAGGTTCACTCCCAAGCTCTTTCCCTCTTCCTCAGCTCCTCCATTACCCCGACTCCCCCAAGCCTTTGCACTGCTTTGAGGAATGCAGGAAATACATTTCTGTATTGTAGTTTAAATGAATTATTACTCAAAATTCTGTATTAATATGCCTAGTAAGGAATCAGTTTGTCAAAAGAACATTTCCTGAATCCTTTTTTGTGTATCTGCATTGTTAGACATACTTGTTGACAGGTTACCAAAGTAATTAAAACTGGCATGTGTTTTTTTGACATAAAATATGCAGAATTTTAAAATAATGTGCATAGAATTTTTAATTTTTTGGCACAGAATTCCCCCAGGAGTAATTTGTGTTGCTCTTCTAAAGTGCTATTGCTGGTAGACTGCAAATTTGATTTCTGAAATCATACCATTTGGATTAGCATTTTGTACTTCCCAACCTCTTCAATCATGCTAAGATTTTAGCAGCTGATATATCACAAGTTGCTAGCATTAGCAAGTGCGTGCTCCTGCTCTTCAAAGGGCTTTACAGATAATAGGCAATCAGTCCACAGAGCACTCCTGTAAAGTAAGCAATTATTTCAATTTACAGATGGGGAAACTGAGCCACAAATGTTTATGGAACTTGTCTGAGGCAACAAAGGAAGGCTGCACTGAGCAGGGATTTGATCTGAAAAGTTCCTGGCTCCCAGGACTATGTTCTGCCCACTAAGCCACAGCACGGTCTCTCTATCTTAAAAAGGTCACTGGTCCCTCAATCTAGCAGTGCTTTTGGCACTGGAACAAGACTGAAATAGCAAGTCTCAGGCCTCAGTGTAATTTTCAGTTTGTGACCTCTGTTGGGATCTGAAATATGAAGCAGGCGATCAAGTACATTTAAGTCTCTTATTCTCAACACATATGAACAATTTACAGACTTACTCTTTCTTTTGCTTCCTGTTCTTTTCGTTTTGCTTCTACCTTTGCTTTCTTTTCTGCTTCTTTCTTTGCCTTTTCTTCTTCCTTGAATTTCTTTATTCTAGGATCACAGCTGTATGCATTGTCTAGCAAAGGAAGGAAAGCATTGTGTCCATGAAAGGGGACACACTGAACATTTTCATTGCTAGTTACCAAACGCCTCTTCTTAAAAAGGCTGTATTTATACTCACCAACTAGTGTCCTTATCCTGTTCATTTCTTCTTTTTTCCTCAGTGCTCTGGCTGCTCTGTTCTGTTTTTCAATCCATCTCCTTTCATCTCGACTACAAATTGGAAGGCATGGTGTTAGTTCAGCTCTGCCATTCACCAGCATTGTTAATGGTGTGTCAGGGATTCCATTACAAGAATCATTTTGCAGATGTTTCATATTTCAACTGTAGTAAAAGCAGACTTACAAGCATAAGCTGTTGGCCCACAAAGGTCAAGTGCAAACCCCAAACTCTTGCACAACAGTTCAAACAGACTATGTAGCCCATAAAGGCCATTTCAGTAATCATAAGTATCATAGATGTGTAGGACTGGAAAGGATCTCAATAGGTCATCTAATCCAGTCCCCTGCACGCAGGTCAGGACTAAGTAATAACTAGACCATTCCTGACAGGTGTTTGTTCTTAAAACCTCCAATGATGGAGATTCTACAGTGCTTAACTACCCAGAAAGGAAGTTTTTCCTAATGGCTAACTTAAACCTCCCTTGTTTCGATTTAAGCTCATTGTTTCTTATCCTAACCTCAGAGGTTAACAAGAATAATTTTTCAGTTCCTTGAAACGGCCTATTATGTACTTGAAAACTTATGTCCTCCTCCAGTGTTCTCTTCTCCAGACTAAACAAACCCAATTTTTTTCAACCTTTCCTTACACCTCATATTTTGTAGACCTTTAGTCATTTTTATTGCTCTTCTCTGGACTGTCTCCAATTTGTCCACATCTTTTCTGAACTATGGCACCCAAAACTGGATATAATACTCCAGTAGAGGTCTAATCAGCACAGGATAGAGCGAAATAATTACTTCTCATGTCATGCTTACAATGCTCCTGCTAATACATCCCAGAATGTTTTGGTTTTTTGCAAGTGTTACACTGTTTACACATATTTATCTTGTGAAAGCACTGTAACCTTCAGATGCCTTTCCACAGTACTCCTTCCCAGAAAGTCATTTCCCCATTTTGTACAATTGCAATTGATTGTTCCTTCCTGAGTGGAGTATTTTGAATTTGTCCGTATTGAATTTCATCCTATTTACTTCAGACCATTTCTCCAGTTTGTCCAGGTCATTTGAATTTTAATCCTATCCTCCAAAGCACCTGCAACCCCTCCCAGGCTGATATCATCTGCAAACTTTATAAGTGTACCCTCAATGCCATTATCTATCTAAATCAGTTATGAAGATATTGAACAGAACCAGACTCAGGACTGATCCCTGCGGGACCCCACTTGATATGCCCTTCCAACTTAACTGTGAACCACTGATAACTACTCTTTGGGAATGGTTTTCCAGCCAGTTATGCACCTACTTTATAGTAGTTCCATCTAGGCTATATTTGTTTGGTTTTTTTATGAGAAGGTCATGTGAGACAATATCAAAAGCCTTACTAAAGGCAAGATATACCACATCTACTGCTTCCCCACATCCACAAGGCTTGTTACCATGTCAAAGAAAGCTATTAGGTTGGTTTGACATGATTTGTTCTTGACAAATCCATGTTGACTGTTACTTATCATTTTATCAGTTTCTAGGTGTTTGCAAACTGATTGCTTGATTTGCTCCATTATATTACAGGCACAGGGGGTGAGATTCTGTGCTGTGGTTCTCTAAGAAGCGCAACACAGAACTTGCAGTGCAAGGGAAAGAGTAGGTGAAAGCAGCTGTAAATCACCTTTACACCTTACCAATCATGGGCTATTCTAGGAGCTGGAGAGGCTCTGGCATTATTCAGACAGCTCTGGTGGCCTGTCTAAATTCTGGGAGCTCTCTGGGGTTACTCTATGAGCCACAGTGCTTCTAAAATCTCTGCAACACTGCATCCTGTGGCCCCACTCCCACACACCCCTCCCACCTTCAGCATGCCTTCATTTCAGGGCTTGCAGGATGCAGCCTTAAGGATATCTTCTGCAGTGCCCACACCAAGGGAATCCTCCCCAAGCTGGATACAAGTTCTTAGGGCCCCTTTACAACACTCATTTATGCAACACAAGGGAGACAAGCAGGGCTGGGATCTCACCAAGGAAGATTACCTGTTTTAGGGTAATTAAAAAAATTAGTTTATAATGTGAGCGCTCTCTCTGGGCAAACACATAGATGCTCAAATGTATGTATCTGAGCTAAATTTGAAAACCAGCTGATGTGTGTGCCCCTCAGAGCCTCCTGCATGCCATGAAGAGATTCTTTTTGATGTTACTGGCCTTTCATCCTATTTGCTGTTGCAATGAAGAGTTGTGTTGTTTTCCTAAAAGGTTTATTCCTTTTGATATAAAAAAAAGTCTTTCTAATGTCCAGACAATGCAGCCTCTGCTCTTGGCTGTTGGTGTGTGACTTTGGTTAGAAAAATCAGAATATATCCTGATTTGAGTGGAATGGTGACACCACCTTTGGAAGGAAAGCTAGGTGAGGGTGTAGCTAAACCTTGTCTTTGTAGAAAGCCACATAAGGGGACTCAGACATGAGGGCCCTCAGTTCTGAGACTCTCCTGGCCAAAATTATGGCCACTAGAAAAGCTATCTTCCAGGATAGATAGAGAAATGAGCATGTCGCTAAAGGTTTGAACAGAACAACCATCAGTCTTGACAGTACAAGGTTGAGATTCCATTGGGGAATTGGATGACGCATTTGAGGGTATAATCTGTCTAGACTTTTAAGAAAACGTCCCACCATGGGGTTCGTGAAGACCAAATGACCTGCAACCCAGGGATGAAATGCTGAGATTGTGGCCAGGTGGACCTTGATGGATGTCACCAATAGCCGTTGTTGCTTGAGATGTAACAGTTTAAGATGAAAGGTATTGATGACAGTGTGGGCAGAGTAGCCTTCTGCATGGGCCAGATGGAGAATCTCTTCCACTTAGCTAGGTAAGCAGCACTGATAGAAGGTTTTCTGCTGCTAAGGAGGACCTCTCTGACTGGATCTGAGCACACTAGTTCCAGAGGATTCAGCCCTGGAACTTCCATGCCGTAAGGTGGAGAGATTCGAGATTGGGGTGACAAAGGCAGCCGCAGTCCTAAGTGATCAGGTCTGGAACCAGAGGCAGACTGAGAGGGGTTTCCACTGAGAGGCTGAGGAATGTGGTATACCAGTGTTGGTAAGGAAAGGCTGGAGCTACTAGAATTACAGAGGACCTTTCCTTTGACCTTCAGCAGAACTTCGTGAACAAGTGGGATAGGAGGAAATACGTAGAAGAGATGGCCTATCCATGGGATAAAGAATGCATCTGCAATTGATCTAAGGCCCAGTCTACACTTACCTTCCAGATTTGGCAGCAGTTGATGGAAGATACGTTAGTGACGTAAATCACTTGCGTATCTCCTGTCAACTTCGCTGCGTCTGCTCTGCACCCCATCCACACTGCGCTGTGCCACTTACCGGGGTCGTTTTCCTGTGTGGATTGCTGGATCAACTGAGCGGGTCTACATAGACCCACTCAGCTGATCCAGAGCAATCGCTCTGATGGTGGCAAATTTCCGCCATCACTGCAGACCCAGCCTAAGACTGTGATTCTGGAAGAAGCAGAACTGCATGTGCTTCCCATTGTGTTTCATCATAAACAAGTCTATGTTCCAACAACGTTGGAAGATGTTATTCACCACATCTGGGCAAAGAGACCACTGATGGTTGGAGAAAAACCTGGTCCACCAACTCATTTTGAGACCTGGGAAGATAGGATGCCTCAAGGTGTATCGAGTGAGCTATGCACAAGTCCCATAGTCTGAGAGCTTCCTGGCACAGGAGAGGAGCGTGCTCTACCCTGTCTGTTTATATAGAACATAGCTGTTCTACTGTCTATCATTACCAATAAACACACATATTGATACTGCTTTCCAGGTGGGCTTGGAAGGTCCAACAGACTCAGTGTATCGTCCTCAGTTCTCTTACATTGATGTGAATTGAGAGCTCTGCTTGGGACCAGAGGCCTTGGGTTGGGAGCTCATCTAGTGGGGTTCCCCAGCCCATCGCTGAGACATCAGTGACCAGGAACAGCAAGGTAAAGTGTGGGGAAGGGGACTCCACCAGTGGAGGGTTTCTAACACAGAGGGAGGAAGAAAAACTACCCTGTTTATGTGGCCTCGGGACGGATGATACACTGAGGCTAGCCACACCAGGAGTGGTCTGAGACGTAGTCCTGCATACTGAATGACATACATGTGTGCTGCTAAGTGCCCCAGCAGCTTCAAGCAGTTTTAGGCTGTGGTAGTGTGGTAACATTTTAACTCCTCTATAAGGGAGCATATGATCCTGTACCGAGATTCCAGGAAAAAAGCCCCGGCCTTGTTTGAATCTAACACTGCTCCTATGAACTCTATCCTCTGAGTGGGAGTTAGCGTTGACCTCTGCATGTTCACCAGGAGACCCAACACGTCGAAGGCTGACCGTATCAATTTTACATCTGCTTCCACCTTCGCACTGGTGCAGCCCTTGACCAACCAGTCGTTGAGGTACAGATAGATTTGTACCTTCTGCATCCTCAGTAATATGGTGACGACCACCATGCACTTGGTGAACACTCGAGGGGATGCAGATAGGCCAAACAAACAGTGAACTGGTAGTGGGTCTGGTTAACTATGAACTGGAGAAACCTTCTGTGGCTTGGAATGATTGACATGTGGAACTATGCGTCCTTCAAGTCAAGGGCGGTATACCAATCTCCCAGATCCAAGGGGAGACTCGTGGAAGCCAAAAAGACTATGCAGAACCTCCATTTCTTCATGAATCTGTTGAGATTTTGTAGTTCCAAGATGGATCTAAGACCACCTTTGGCTTTTGGGATTAGGAAGTAACGGGAATAAAACCCCTTCCTCGTTAACTCCCAAGGAACCTCCTCCACCCATCCTATCTTTAGAAGCACCTTCGCTTCTTGGATTAGAAGTTGCTCATGAGAAAGTTCTTTGAAGAGGGAGGAGATGGGAAGGAGGAAACTGAATTGAAGGGAATATCCCAGTTCTACTGTGCATAGTACCCAGTGATCCAACATGATCTGGGCCCAACCATAGTAGAAGTGGGAAACCCAGTCTAAAAAATACAGGGGTGAAGGATCAGAGTTTTGAATTGGTATGCCGCCCTTGGACACATCTTCAAAAGTTCTGTTTGGAACTGGAGGATTGCCTGACTGGTCCAGGACCTGGTAGAAGGTTGAGGGCCTCCTCCTGTAGTTCCTGCCCCACTTGTAATTATACTTTTGCCTGGATTGGAATTGGTAGAACTGAGGTAGGGGTTGAAGTTTGAAATGCCTCCTTGTGGTGCTGGGGTGTGAAGGCCTAATGACTTTAGAGTCCTTGAGGCTGTACAATTTTGACTCTGGTCTGTTCAGAGAACAATGCTGGACCCTCAAATTGGAGGTCCTGGATCGTGTGCCTGACCTCATGTGGGAGGCCCAAGGCTTGAAGCCATGAGCTCCAATGCATCTCCACTTCTGATAACATGGTGCAAGCTGTGTCATCTGCCACATCCAGCGTCACCTGAAGTTCAACCGCTTTGCCTTCTTCTATTAGGGCTGTGAAGTCTGCCCTGGAGTCTGATGGTATAGACTCCAAGAATTCTGAAATAGACCTCCATGGGTTAAAACTGAACCTACTCAAAATCACTTGTTGGTCTGCGATACAGAATTGGAGATCCCCCAATAGAGTATACCCTTCTACTGAAAAGGTCCAATGTTTTAGCCTCTTTTGCCTTTGGCAGGGGGCCCTGCTGACCTTGCCTCTCATGCTTATTGGCCATTGCCACTACAAGCAACTCTGGTGGGGGATGAGAGTACAGATGCTCTTGAACCTTGGAGGATACAAAGTATTTTCTCTCTACCTTCTTTGCTGTGGGAGGCAGAGAAGCTGGAGTTTGCCATAGTGACCTTGTCTTGTCACAGATGATCTTTATTAATGGCAGTGCCCCTCTGGATGTGCCTGCCGGGCCTAGAACTTCCACCATAAGCTCTATGTTCTTGGAGACCTTCTCAATCTGGAGCCCCACATTCTCCACCCTCGTCTCCCCCTAAGAGTTCCTGATGAGCCCTGCTGTTGTCCGCAATTGGCTCCACTGAGGAACCAGCTTTGCTTCGTCCAAGGACAAAGAAGATGAAACTCTAACCAGGGCAAGGGATTGCTCTTGACCTTCTGCCCCCAGAATGTTTCATGGTGCCAGTTCCTTAAACTTAGCCTGGCATCATATTCAGTGCCAGGTCCAGTGCCATGTGTTTGTCACCCAACTGAGGTGGGTGATGCTTGCTTCCGGAGGCGAGCAACGGTAACCGTCCTGATGCAACCTCTGAGCCTGGTGGAACACCCACGGGGTCCAAATTGGCCACTGAGCAGCTTGACACTGCAGTGGCCAAGGCCTTGGAAAGGGCTGAGCAGCCTCAATCCTCTGGTACCACCTTTCTGATGGGTGCCAACTTCTTCTAGAAGAATAAGATTCGGCCCCAGAGTTGGAACCTGACACATCGTTGATGGGGACCAGAGCAGTGCAGTTCCTGATGCCAGGGAGCAGATGCCTGTGGCATCATAGCCGATGCTTGCTCTGCCTAGACGACACTGGGTGCTTTTTCAGTACCAGTGGTCTGGGCTCCAGAGCACACTTGCACCTGGAAGAGGATGGCAGCGCCATGCTCTCTATCAGCTCCCAGGCCACTTGGAAGCTCTCTGGCATTGAGGGGATCTGTAAATCCTCCTCATGGCTCCCCCTGGGTGGGGAGTCCAAGGGCACTGGACTCAACAGATAGCTTCCTGGGGCCAGAGTCGACAGTACTGCACCCAAGATTATGGCACTTGTGTGGCCCGATGTGGGTCGCACGCTGCTCAAGCCCTTATGCCCAGCTGTTTTGGGCATTGGCGAGTACCCCTATCAGTCTTCTGATTCTTGCACGGTACAGGGGATTGTGAGCAGAGCTGTGTCCATGAGGTGTCCCCCGGTAACAGTGATCCATGACAGTGCAAAAGGTCTCTAGCCACTGAGTCCTTCCTTGGTTTCCCTTATGGACACTGGTGCGCACCGTACCAAAGCTGATGTAATAAGTGTGGGCTCAGCACTGAGTGTGGTTGGAGAGCTGCCTCCATTAAAATGAACTTTAGCCTCTGACTCCTCTTTTTTTGTCCTTGGTCGGAATCCCCTGCAGATCTAACAGCGATCCCTCTGAGGGGTCTCTCCAAGATACTTTAGACAAGTGGTATGGGGATTGTTCCTGGGCATGGGCTTTTTGCAAACCCTGTACAGTTTAAAGCTGGAGGAACGAGGCATACCCCAGTCCCAAGAAAAGGAAGATGACTCCAATAAGCAGGATCCTAACTACTCTATTTACACTTAAGGATAAACTAACTCAACTATCTTAACTATTTACAAGTAACAAATCAACCTAACCACTAGGAAAGCCTTGCAGAGCAAGGGAAGATCGATGCTCCAGCGATCATCATGGGTGGTAAGAATGAACTGAAGAAGTGCGGGGTTGGCAGGGCCCTATAAATGGCGCCATGAAGGCGCAACTCGAAGGAGCTCCAGAGCTGACCCTACAGAAACTATTAGGGGAAAAACATTCTGGTGGACTGTGCATGCAGCATTAACACACCTACTTGGAATTGACGTGAGCAAGCACTTGAAAACAAATCATGGTTATAACCTGATAGAGTAGGTGAAAGGATAGGACAGAGTAGGTGAAAGAGGTATATGTGGCACTTACATTAAAGACACATTTACCTGTTTTAGTGTTATCTATAACTTAGAACTACAGGATCTTCAATGCATATGGATCAACGTGCTAACTAACAAAGCCCAGGATGAGGTGCTGGAGAGGGTCTGAAACTGACCACTGAATCAAACCAGAGAACTGGATGAGTTACTCTTTAAGAACCTATCTGTAAAGTGTGGAAGGAAAAATTGTGTTGTTACCGGAGGCTTCCATCAGGGGGAGACATGGTTAAGGTCTCATGCAGCCAGGAGTAAACGTTAGAGTTTCTTAAAATTATAGCTCATGCTTTTCTAATACAAAAATTATTGTACCCAATACAAGGTAACTATTTTGGACCTCATTATGGAGGATAAAGATGAATTAATCACTGAATTGGAAGCTGGTGGTTGCCTAGGAACCAGTGATCATGACTTGATTACATTCCATATGGGCAAACTGGGGACAGTCCCAACTAGTAATATATAAATAAATAAATTGGGACAAAAATTGTGAATGAAAATGGGGAGTTCTATAAAATGAGTTTACTATGGTAAAAAAGCCACAATTCTACAATCAAGAAAGAGGACCACTTTGGTTAAAACTCCATCCAGGTTCAGTGGCAAAGGGAAGACAGCAATTATGGCAAAACAGGCAAACATATCAATCAATATAAATTAAAAATTATGAAGTGCAGAAATTGAGAAGAAAAGCTAAAAACATCACGGAAAAATCTAGGGCTGGCACAGCTTAGAGCAATAAGGCATTTTTAAAGTATATTAGGAACAAAAGAAATTCTAATAATGATATAGCCCCATAAATAGGTCAAGATGATAAAATTGTTAATGATGATGCAGAAAAGACAAAAGCATTCAATAAATATTTTTGTTCTGTATTCGAAGAGAAGTAGAATGCTGTACTTGTATCACGAGAGAGTGATAAAGTACTTTCCAGTTCATTAGTAAGCAAGTAGGATATTAAAAAACATCTAATTGGGATAAACGTTTTTAAATCAGCAAGCTCAGATAACATGTGCTGAAGTGTCCTAAAAGAGTTGGTTGCGTCGATCTCTGTCCCATTGATGTTCATTTTTAATAAATCTTGGAATACTGGGAAAATTCCAGCAGCCTTGAAAAATACAAATGTCATGCCAATATTCAAAAAGGGCAAGCAGAATGAATCAGGTAATTACAGACCAGTTAGCTTAACACCAATCCCAGGTAAAATAATAGAAAAGTTGATACAGGAGTCAACTGATAAAGAACTAAAGGATAGGAATATAATTAAAGACAATCAACATGGTTTTATGGAAAACAGGTCTTGTCAAACAAACCTGATTTCATTCTTTGACGATATTACAAGTTTGGTTGGTAAAAGTGAGTGTGTAAATCTAACAGAGACAAGGTGGGTAAGGTAATATACTTAGACTTTTGTAAGGAATTTGACTTAATACAGAACAATGTTCTGACTAAAAAATCAGCACTATACAACATTAAAAAAGCACTTTAAATGGATTACGTACTGGTTAACTCAGTGATCTCAAACATTAGAAATTAAAGAACCATCATTGAAAGGGGGTGCTTCTAGTGGGGTTCTGCAGGGATTGGTCCTAGGCCAGATGTTATTCAACATATTCATCAATAATCAGGAAGCAAATATAAAATCAATGCTGATAAAATTTGTGGATGATACAAAGATTGGCAGAATGGTTATTAATGATGAGGACAGGGCAGTCATACAGAATTATGTGAGTGCCTTCACATCAAGACCGGATGCCTTTCTGGAAGATATGATTTAGCCAAACACAAATTCCTGGGCACAATACAAAGGTAAGTGGGTAAAATGTAATGGTCTGTGATATACAGGAAATCAGACTATATAATTTGATAGTCCCTTCTAGCCTAAATCTGTGAATCTATGAATTACAACTACAGGAGGGATAAAGTAGGTAGGACATAATTAATAATTGGCACTTGGTCAGGACAATTCAGTAATATTACTACCTCTGTGAGTGTCATGGGATCTTTAGTGGCACCAAGACACCAGCAGCTTGCTGTCTAAATGCAAACAGTATCACTTCCATCATCAGAGCAGAGTATCAGTTCAGTGCTGACTGAGAGAGGAGAGTGATACCAACTGAATCATCAATACCACCCTGGCCCAATTCTGTTTTTGAGCTCTGTTGAGATCATAGCTTGAAATTACCTGAATGTACAAGACAAACACTTGTCACCTGTACAGTTTTGGCACCTGAGGATCTCAGAATACTTCATAAACATACCTGTGACATACAAGACTTATTCCCATTTTACCAATGGGGAAACAAGGCACAGGGTGTGACTTGTCCAACGTCACACAGCAACTCAGTGGCAGGGCCTGGAATAAAACTCAGAATTCCTCACTTCCAGTTCCGTACTCTAATAAGGAGACTATTCTTCCTCCCTTCCTCTGATTTACAACCTAACTATAAGGTGAAAAGTCTTGCTGTATCATTTAGCTCCTTATCAAGGACTTCTTACTTACATACCATTCTGCTTTTTCTTTTTCCTCTTCATCTAAATAAGAAAATTCTCTCCAAGAATCAAAATTATACCTGCAGTAAATGCAAAATAAGAATTCAGCTCAGACACACCATTTTTAATAAAACAAAAAGATAGCAAAACTATTTTAAAATGTCTGCATTTTTAACGTTAGGTTTTAGTACGCAGACCATTAGCAATCAGACCAGCATTGTTGCATTCAGTCAACTTGTCAAATTCAAGAAAAGCTATTTGTAATTATTATAGAAATACATCAGTCCATTTACGAATCACTGTTTTAAAATTTGTTTAAATGTATTTTAGCTCAATTTATTTAGATGCCAGAGACCCTCTAAGTTTACTAGAATTTGTGGTTTTCTTAAGTTTTCTTCCATGTATAGGAACTACGTATCCACCCAGTCTTACACCAACTTTTTAGCCTCTCAAGTTTTATGAAGAAAAAAGTAGTTGTAGCAGTACTAACAACAACTACTTGGTCCCTCTACTGCGCCTTTCATTCAAAGATCTCAAAGCACTTGGTAAGCAGACAATTGTCATTATCCTCGTTTTACAGAGTGAAAATTCAAGGTCAGACAGTGAGTCTTGATAAAAGCCAGAAATAGAAGCTAGATCTCTTTCCATTGAGGTCTGTGTTTTAGAAATAAGACATCCCAAATCCCTGCTAATTGTCTCACACAAACTGACAAAGAATAAAGATAAAAGCAACCTAAAAATGAAGTATTAGATTTACTTCATCTAGAACTGAGGATAGAAGAAATGATTGGATGTGCACATGCAAAGATTTAATCACAGGAAAGACAGAGTTGACTCTCTATAAATTGATCGGTATTAATATGTTACTTTTTTTTTTAAAATGCCAGTCAACTTCAGTTCTAACTAGATTACAGTGTGTATGTTGCAAATTGCTGAAACAATCAAAAGCTGTTAATTAATTCCTTCTACAAATCAAACTCAGCATTGCCTCTTGAACTTGTTATTACAGAACCAGTGTGCGTAAGAGTGGATCTCTCTTGAAGACTGCTGGGCAGAGAGGTCTCTAGTAATTCACACACTGGATTCTCTAGGGGTCAGAGGGTATCCTTGTCTCCATAGCCATTCAATCAAACCCTGACCATTCTGGTCAGATTGCCAACATGGGTGTCAACTGATGTGGTGGTTTTATGTGGAAGAAATGTATTAACTAGGAACTAGAGTGAAACCAATTTATTTCATGTAAAGCACCAAAGAGTCACTGGGTCACTTTTGACCATTACCAGCACAGATGGGACTTCAACCAGTGACCTAGGGTTGAAAAACTCTACAAATCTCTTTACATCCACTATACCCTATTTTTAAAGTGACAGTACCTTATTTATAAACCAAAGCATTAACTTACTTACCAGAATGAATAAAATGCATCCACATCTTCAAATGAAGAATTAATGTCCCCCAGTTTAGGAACATTTTTCTTATTTGACCATCTGTAACAATGGATTAAACCTTGTTTAAAATGAAAGTTTTAAACGCCATTAAACTGAGTACTATAGAATAAAAGTGAAGTAAACTCAGTCTAGGTCTCTATTTGCTAGTTAACTTGTATCCTAATGCAACACCAACTTTGGAGAGAGAAACGATTAATAAGACAACAAAGGAAATCACCAGTTATACTTAAATTCTGGGCAAAAGGGAAGTGTATCACTCTCCTGAGAGAATGAGGGGAAAAAACATTGTTTACAATCACTGGCACACATGCATTCAAATAATAATACATCATTCTGAAATCTACTTGTTAAAAACACCCAAACCGATGTGTTGCAGGTAACATTTGGTAGAGAACTGAACTACTTACCCAGTATCTTACAAGTAATGAACTCCATTGGATGGGTCTGTCAGTTCAGATTATTTTAAAAGAAGGCAACACCTTCAAGTAATTTTGAATATGCTATATTTAAACTTGTGAGAGAGTGAAAGTGAGTGAAGTAATATCTTTTATTGATCCCAATTTCTGTTGGGAAACCCTGTGAAGCTTGAAAGCTTGTCTATTTCACCAACAGAAGTTGGTCCAATAAAAGTTATTACCTTACCCACCTTGTCTGTCCCATATCCGGAGACCAACATGGCAACACCACCACTTAACTTCTGACATATACTGCAATCCCATGCAAAGTATTTGAGGACCAGATTATATTAAATTTATTCATCACTATGGGCTAGAATTTTATGCAATTTCAGGGGAGAAAGTTACCACTACTCCTTCAGGAATCAAAAACAGAAGGAGGTGATTAAGGTGAATCACTTAGGTTGTAAACACTTCAAGAGAGGTACAACCCCCCTGGGAGGTTCAAATGGAGTTTTCCAGAGACCAACGAACAAAGAAAGCGCTCTTGATAGAAAAAGGTTGTGTTTACACTGACTCAAAGCCTTCTTTCTGATCAAAATAGACAGTACCTTCTCACCAACCTTTTTGGAAGAGTTGGAAAGACTTTTGGCCCACCAGGGCCCCGTAAGACTGATGGGGACCCATGCTATGTTTATTTAGTCTGTGTTTAAATCTGTTTATTGTTTTAATATATTTTCTCCGTAATGCTTTTATCATAAGAATAAATGTGCTTACTTAGAAAGAGCTGTGTGGTATCTTATAACTGCTCGCAATATGTTGTTCACAGTCCTCAGAAAGAAGAGAAAAGCAAAGCACAGCTGTTGGTCTTTAAGCAAACTGGCTTGCTGGTGAAATCAGTGTAAGGCAGGGAGCAGTTCAACCTTAAAATCTTGGTCAAGAGGGTCTTTGACCGAGAGGTGGCGGCTGGGAGACAGAAATTGGTGCCCTTGATGAAACCACAAAAAGGGAATATAGGAGTTGATACCCTGAGACATAATTCTACTAAATTATTGCTAAATCATTGTGCTTTCTAGCCACACTTAAAATCTTGGGAAAAAAGCCACTAGTTACAAACACAATGCCATTTGAAACCATAAATGGTCAATTCTCATGCAATGGTGATGGAAGCCTGAATGACTGTGACATAGCTCACCTGGCATTCCTTTCAAAAATTGGTGAAAAAACTTCAAAGAAATTTTCCTTTGCTTCACTTTTAGAAGGTACCGAGTTATCAAAAGTAGGATCTATGCTGTTAAATGCTCGTCTCTTCACAGGATCAGATAAAATTTCATAAGCTGGAGAAAAAAGTTAAAGGCCATAAAACACCAGGCTGGAGATGAACATGCATGAACTTCTTAGAGGAAATGGTATAGATAAAATTCTAAATACTTAAAAAAATAATCTACCATGTTGTAGACCTCTGTTTTTTAAAACATTTTTATTGTTGTGACTGCAAGATTTTTGCTATCAACTCCTGTAAACCAAGAGTAAATAAAGCACTGAAGTGAAGGGAAAAGCTTATGAAAAACAAACAATAAATGTAACCTTTGAAGTACAGCTATTAAAATGACAAACTAAATTATATGTTAAATGAATTGTGTAGTGGTAAATTCAGTCCAGTGCACTGGGAGTTTGAGTGCAACTTCTTTAAGCCTTGATTCTGCAATCACATCCATATAGGCAGGCCGTTGTGCCTGAGCGGCACCCCAAGGACTTCCCTAGAAACTGTCTGTGCAATTCTGACTACAGGATCAAGGGCAATAACAACAGCTATTGACTGGAGTATTTTGTCTTCTGTTGAGTGTGTGTCACTGGGACTTCAAAATGGAGCATTAAGCAGCATTCTAAAATGGCCATTAATAACTAGCAGGTCATATACACTTGTAGCTTGTGTAGACAGGGTCTTGGTGCATCCTTCCATTCCACCCCACAAGCCACCCTTTCATCCCCCTCCATTTCAGGGACTCCCTGTAACCACCTCATCCCTTCCTTATGCCTCGGGCTATCTGTGCCTCTCACATACCCTTCGTCCCATACCACTGTCCCTCATTCCCCACCCTCATGTCTGGGTCTCTGTGTGCTCCACATTTCCCTCATCCCTGAGGCCTGCATTGTAACCCCTCATGCTACAGTCTTTGTGCCCCACCCCCTTCCTCTGTCCACCCATCTCCATTCCCCAGTCCTCTGCTTTCCTTTCCCCATCTCCACTCCAGGTCCCTGCTTCCCTACCCATCCACCCAGCTCCCCTATCTCATGTCCCTGCTTCTCTCATCACCACCTCTCCCCATCCCCATTCCCTTTTGGGTCCTGCTTTGTCACCCAATCATCCACCTCTCCTCCTCTGGGTCCCTGTTTCCCCCACCACTACTACTCACCTCCATGTCCTTGCTTCATCCTCCACCCCTCACTTTCCCACAGTTTCCTGCTTCCTCCACAACTCCTGCCCCATCCCTGTGGGCCCTGCTCCTCACCCACTTAGGTCGTGCTTCCCCTGTACAAACTCTCCCCCTCTTAGGTTTTCTTATTTCTATTAGACTGCAGGATATGGACAATCACCCCACACACAGCAGCATCAAGCTCTCTGAGTTTTTCTCTGAATCAGGCTTTTCCGGTATTCCAATTTGCACCAAAATTGGTAGGGTTGTAGAGCTGGGTGGGAAACAATTTTCCTATCCCGCAAAATTTTGAAATGTCAGAAATTTTTCCCATATCAAACTGGGATGAGAAGTCAAAATTTCAATACATTTTTAGTAACTGAAAAAATATTCAGTTCAGATCCATCAAAACATTTTGTTAGGTTATTTTGAAAGTTTCCTTTGAATTCTGACATTTAACAAAAGTTTGTACTATAATTAACAAATTTCAAAATGAAAGTTGATTTGAATCAGAAAAACAAAATTTTTTGTTTTCAAAATGGGACAATCATGAAATTTCAAATCTTTTTTCAAAATTTTCAAGTAGAGACATTTGTCAGAACTCACTTTTTCAAGTGAAGTGTTTCAGTTTTAACACACGTTTTTCAAAAAAACATTTTGAAAAATTCTGGACCAGCTCTACAAAATTATGTCCATTAATGCTTAGAACATTCCCTGGAAGTTAGGAATTGATCAGATGGCATATTCCAAAGTTATCTGTCATGTTATAGACAGAGAGATGTTACTGAATTGCTTCATTTGGCCAACTATGGGTAATAGAGAACAGTGTCTGCTGACTTGAGCTAGGGTATCAGCTTCTTTAGCTCAAATGGCAGAGTAACTGCACGAGAAGTCATGTCCTAGTAGTGCTACTGACTTTTCTCCTTTAAATTAGTCTACTACCTGGCACAGTAATATGCCTGTTTATTTTAAGAATTACATGACTACTTATATTGGTTCATGTTAGCATATATAAAATTCTACTTTAATTGCCCTCTCCTATCACTTGAAGTGAAATTGGTCAGCAGTGAAATTAAAAAGAGCTATTCTAGAATGGTTTCCAACAGAAGGAAACTCACGATAATTTGATTCTACTTCTTAAAACAACTTGATAAAATGGTAAACTACATTTTTTCTGGTTTTACAGCGATTGATAAAACTGTGCAGAGTAAGAACTACAATCCTATTGAAGCACTGTAAAAATACTTCTGTACATCAGATTAAATTAGCACTATTATACTTTCCTCTAAAATCTCTTACCTTTAGTGATGCACGTAAAATAGTCATTGTCACCTTCACCTATCTGTTCCCCTGCAGCTTTTCGCTTGTCTGGATGATGTTTCAAAACCATGGCTTTATCTAGCAATAAACAAGTGGAGTTTAGGCACCTTACGTTACCTACGTTTCACTTTATAATTCGGAAAATAAACAAAATAGTACAGTAATTATGATCTGTATTTCTTTATTTAGATTTAGATTTTTTTTAAGTATCAGGATGGAAAGAAAAATGAGTAAATGAACCCTCTTTAATATAATAATATCACTGAAAATTAGAATCTTTTGTTAGCTAAATTTTTTTTAGTATCCATCCTATGCCAGGATACAAAATAATCATAACTACAATCTCTCTTTCCCTTTTTCTTTCCAATCAATT
>ML675616.1:20644525-20739427 GCA_007922155.1 Mesoclemmys tuberculata
CAATTGGAACTAGCACCACCTCCACAGGGACTTCTAACATTTCAAACCCCTGGCAGCTTCAAAATGACTGCAGCCCTAAACCTGCAATGAGCTCTGTAGGGACACAGGGGTCTGCATGGAATAACTTCTGGGACTAGGGCCTTACTGACTACAAAGGAAAAACTATAAAGCAGACTTTGTACAAAGTGCTGTCATATGCATAAATTCAACAAACTGCAAAATATATACAAAAAATTATTCATTTACACTAAAAGTGTTACTTGGAACTAGAATAAGTAAAAAATAATTTAGATAGAATGTGACTTTTAAATCAACGGTGTCCCCTTATAGGGGTTTCATTGCAGAACTTTACAGACGTATGCATATACTTAATTTTATTCACAGCCAATAAAGTTAAGCATGGGTGCCAGTCTTTTCAGAATCAAGGCCTAAACTGAGAGAGAGAGAGAGAGAGAGAGCTGAATTCTAAGTTGCAATCTTTCACATATAAAATATTGACTGAAGCTGAAATCCATAAGACTGCAGGTGAGACTTCCAGGAGGAAATAGTATTTAAACAAGTGTCTTTAACCCCTCTGCTACAAGCTCTAGCTGCAGCCTCTCTTCAGAGGTAGAGCTCTGCAGCATTCACGAAAGTACTGGAACCAGCCCAGGAAGTGCATTTTACCCCATTTATCAGAGATATGAAGCAATACTGAAGTAATGACATAAATCTACTGCTTGTGAAGGAAATCAGATTAAAGCCCCTAATTCATAGAACAGGAACAATGCAGGAATCAACAGTGAAGGCTCTCTCGTTGCCAGACCAGTATGCCCTAACTCTGTACTGACAGGACCACCTCTGAGGAGACGGTATTACAGGCTCCTTGGACCATTTAGTCCTTGGCCTTTCTGCCAAAACAGTTAACAAATATGGTAATTAGCATAACCAACAAGTATGTAATTAACAAATATGGGATGGTGGTTCACATGAAGTGAACATGACCATTGGGAACATAACTAACATTTGCACTCAGAAGTAACCTATCTTAACCCATTGGAGACAATGGGTTAAATCCTTTGGAGACAATGAGTTTGCTCACATGCATAAGTGTTTGCAAGATCAACATCCACCAATTTATTTCACAAAGGTCATTAAGTAGCTTTCAGCTAAATATTCAGCTATTTATTGTTCTGCTAGACCTGTTCAGCTGAATATTTTACTATTTTTCCTACAATTTCTCTCTCTACTGTATTACATTAAAGCACACAATTTTGGAATACGACAGCTTCTGCTGCTTAAATTGCTAAATGTATAAATACCATAAAATTTCCCAGAATATGTAATTGTACAGATTAATCTTGTGTCATGTCACTAAGCAGTGCAACTGCATGGGCTCCCGTGTCTTACTGCTTAATTAACTGGAATATTCAGATGACTGTAACATCAGTTTAGCATGAGAGAACTTTAAGGTTATTACTACGTTGCACTATTCCTGAGACCCAGACCTCAGGAACCAAACACTTTTTTAAACACACCTTTTATGTTCAAAATCAGGGAAAGAAACTTCTCAGTAATCGCAATTATCACAAAATCAATTAATATATTTTTAAAAACCTTTCATTACATGCAAATTCCGTAGTTACAGCTGCATTCCTATGTGACAGTACTTCAAAGGACTGGAATAATAAGAGAAGTAATTAGATGTTTCTGGTAAGATTCAGTAATTAAATGATTAATCAATGTTACAATGTATGTACTCATAAATAGGCTTGAAGGGCAGCACCCTGATTCAGCTGAACAGGGCCAGATCTCATGCTAAGTGCCATTCTCTGAGCCAGGCTGGTCACAGACTCAAGAGGACATAGTGGGCTGGATTATGGTTATCTCCAAAAATCAAGACTTGATCACAAAGCTGGTCGTCTGAAGATTTTTGTTTGAGCTCTTTGGATTTCACTAAACTTTCAGCCCTATGGGTTTCAGATGTCTGAGATGAATGAAAAAGTTGGTAAGTGGAAACACATTCAGCTTTATAGTGAGCACTTTTAAGTATGTAGATATGAAGTGTACATGTTTGTATTTACAATATGGAATTGTATGCACAAGATAAAAAATACTCTGCTCTAACACCCCTAATAGTAAATGCAATTACTTACGTGCTGCTTTGATTTGTTTCTGAGTGGCCCTGTATCTTAAATGTCCCAGTCCAAGAACTGCATAGTGATCTTGATTCTGAAAGAAATACAAACATTAATAGACATAGCCTCTGTAATCTAGTAGAATTTTTCTTATGGACTTTAAAAACAAGAGCACATATACAGACCTATAGAATTATGTGAAAAGTTTCTTTTGATAGCTTCCTTTTGGAGGAGCTAGGGGAACAGCAATCTCCTCTCTGTGTATGAGGATTAAAAAAAGGCATTTTGAACAATTCTCCCACAAACAAGTAATGTCTACCTATAAATTGAATAGTTACAAAATAAGCCATTGTTATAAAAACGTGTCCAGTTTAACACGAATTCATATAGCTAGAGGATCTTACAAACCACAGAAGGTACGTACCTCAATTTCTCAATAAGTGTTATGTTGAAAAGGTGCCTAAATTTCTCCAGAAGAGAAAATAAAACACCATTTTTTTTAGTGAGCCCCACTTGATTTTAGTGGTTCACAGCTCAGTCTCTCCGCTCTGCTGGCAACCTCCCTGGCTGCCCCACAGGCTCCTGGTGGGCTCCTTCCCACCGGGAACCAGCAAAGCCATGAAGTTGACAAGAATGACAGCCAACAGTGATGTAAGGAACACAGTGTCTACACTGAGACTGCGTTGCCCTAACTACACCGACATAAGCCTTATACCTAACACTGAGGTGGTTTTATTATGTCGGCGTAGCAGGGGTTACATAAGTGAGAGGAGCACTTCAGTGTGTATATCTCTACTGTTAGCTGTGGAATACACAAAGGAAGCTATGGGGCTAAACAATTTTGAAAATCCAGATGAGAAAAGGAACAAGCATTTAGGCCTTGTCTAGGCCAGCACTTATGCTGGCAAAACTTTTGTTGCTCAGGGGTGTGAAAAAAAACCACCCCGTGAATGACGTAAGTTTCACCGACAAACACTTGCGTGTACAGTGCTATGTAAGTGGGAGAGCACCTAGCACCAACATAGCTACTGCTGCTCGTTTAGGTGGTTTTATTAGGTCAGCGGGAGAGCCCTCTCCTGTCAATGACGTAACACAGCTACAGAAGCACTCTTACAGCGACTCAGCTGTGCTGCTGTTAAGTTTTAAGTGTAGACTAGCCCCTAGAGAACTTTGTTGAAAAGAATTAACTCAATGTTTACATTAGCTGTATACCTTCCAGTCCTTTGGATCAAGTGTTTTTAACATAGGAAATTCCTCAAGCTGCAATTCTTCATCCCCTGACTCTTCAGAGAGCTCTTTCTCATCCTCCAGTTCCTGGAAAGAGGCAGAAACATTTATGTTTCTCCTCTTAATAAATGCTTCAAACCATCTTCCCACAGGTTCAACTTGACAGAGCACAGAAGCTGTAAACAAAAGTGTAAGAGAAATGTAGCGTCATTTTCAGGTTTAGACTTTTCTTTCCATCCTGGACTCAGAAGTATTTCAGCAAATATCTAATCAGGTACTACTGCCAGGGGACATTTTAATTCATACTTATTAAGACTTTTATATCTTGTATCAAAGGTTGTATCCATTTGCAAAAGCATCCATTACTTTGTATATGCCAAGTACACGACAGTATTTTCAAATGCAGAAATGTCATCAAATTAGAGGGACATGTCAAGTTAATCTTATTTTTAAATAACATCCTTTCCTTTGTTACAAACACTGAAAGGTTGTTAATAAAGGTTCTGAGCAAGAAAACACGTACGCATATGCTTAGTTTTGGATTTCAGTGGGATTATCTGTGGGCGTTAAGTTAAAGATATGTAATGGTTTGCAGGATCATGGCCTAAAGTCAGCAAGCAAAAACAAAAGCATTCCTCACCCCATAAAAATTCCTAAACTGTTGACCCTATACAATACCTATGAGAAATGTAAGGACTGCTTATGGCACAGCATGCCCCACTTACACAATTGATTTAAACTTGCTTTGGACTATCTTGAAATACTGTATTCCATATTCTAGATACAGCACTTCACTACCTTCAGTACCAATGGTTTGGCACTAATAGCACATATTAAGTTTAGCAATGTCTGGCTTCCTGTTAAAGGAGTGGCCTGGACAATCATTGCTTAAAATCTAGCCGTCAGTCTAACACGATTTTGCCAAAAACAAAAAGCTTTATGGGGGGAAATTTACACAACCACACTCGCTTCAAGTTTGTTACCTTTGTAAGAACCCTATAAATCACCCTTTCCCCTTAACGATCCTGCCATCGCTCCCATGAAGTCGAAGGCAGTAAAATTAAGCAGCTGCCTAAGTGTTTGCAGGAGGGGGACCTAGGTGGCGGTAGCAGAACATCTCCTACTGCAGGAGGGGGCATGTGTCTTTCTAGCACCCGGGGCCGGAGTGCGGGACTGTGCTCGGCGCTGTACGAGGACACAGTTCTGTCCTGAGGATCAGCAGGAGCAGGGATGACCAGGCTGGGACAAGCGGGGCTGAAGGCGCACTGGGCCAAGCGGGTAACCTAGGCAGGGGCCGGCTCACACCCAGGCAGGCTCCCCGGGCAGTGGGCGCTGGGGGGCCGGGGGTGAGGAGGGAGCTGCCAGGGAACGCCGGGACGGCCCAGCCCGAGCCCCCAGCAGCGGGACACGCGGAGGGGGTGTCGCGAGGCGGCTAGGGGCCCAAGCGCAGCTGCGGGGAGGCCGGGGAGAGGGCGTGGCCGGGGGTGCGGGTGGGGAGCGGGGCGGGGGAGGCACCTACCGGCCGACAGGGCTCTGGTGACCGCGGTGACCTGCCCCGCCTCGGCCCCCTTCAGCATCGTGGCGGCCGCGGGGACTCGGAGGCGCCAGGCTCGCGCCTCGCTCCCTGACCCTTCCTCTCGCCAGTTGCCAGGAGCCGGCGCGCATGGAAGGGAGGGAGAGCGAGCGAGCGAGCGACCCGACAACCACTTCCGGGTCCCAGCGCGCGTCACGCGCTAACCGTCCGCCGGCGCGGCGCAGCTGTAGAACAGGCCCCGCCCCCCCGCGTGGGGACGGTCCTCGCGCTCGGCCAGTCCAGCCGCTGCGGCGCCGCCGCTCACTCGCCGACGCGCTCCAACTGTCGCCCCGCCCCCTCGCGCCGGGCGGCTCACTGCAAAATGAGGTGTCGTGGGCGGCCGGCCGGCCGGGCCCATCCCCCACTGGGGGCCGGGAAACGCCCGCCTCGTTCCCGCCGCCGGCGGCGCCCTGCCCGCCGGGCCCTTCCCTGAGAGCCGCGGGGCGACCGGCGGGGCTGGGCGCAGCCAGCGCTGGGGACAGAGCCAGGCCCTGCCTTCTCCGGCAGCCCAGCGGGGAAGCGATTTAGCTGATGCAGAGTGGCGGGGGCAGCTGTGCTCTGCCCGTGCGGCACTGCCCGCTTCAAGGGACCAAACGTCAGGAGTCAGCCCCCCCATGAGATTTGAGGAAAACATGATCTGGTATTTGGAGCTCACATTTTTTAAACTCCCTGCACACCCTCAGGGCGCCTGTGTGTGACGGTTAGTGTTGCTCCCTCTCCTACGTGTACTGGGTAAGGTGATTTGGGCTGTGGCTGCAGGAGCTCTCTGCACATCTCCTGCCCAGAAACTAATCCTGTCCGCCAACCCCCCTAACTTCTATGCCCACCCAGTCCTTTTCAGTTCAGCTCCCCATCCCTCATCATCACCACCCTATCGGCCCTCATTGGCTGCCCTTCCTTCACCTTCCCTGCACTCACCCCATCTGCTCAGAACCCGCCATCAGACAGCCCCCACCCTCCTCACTTCAGCCCCTGTAACTTCCCCACCATAGTTCAGCCCTTCCAGCCTCACCTCTGCTCCTCTTAGTGTTCTCCACCCTGCCCAGGCCTAGGAGGACTGACAGCAGGAGTCCTGCACGGCTGTGCGGCTGACAGCAGGAACATTGACCAGAGAGCAGGCTAACAGCGGGAGCCTCTCTTGGTGGCCAGAGCGCCCAGTGTCAGCCCGCCTTGCAAGGAGGGGCTCCGGCTGTCAGCTCGTGGTGGCCGTGGCTTCTGTTGTCAGTCCCAGAGTGGACTGATGAGAGCCTCAGCAGCCCAGGGCAAACTGATGGGGAGCTCCAACAGAGGGGTTGACTGACAGTGGGGGTCCCAGCAATTTCTAGGTAAAATTAATCCTGACTCATGATCTGCAGATACAAACTCTCAAATGTCAGGATTCTTTTCCCAGCACTTAGCAGACTACTTCGGAGCATTTATGGATCATACTGCTTTTCTAACTACATGACCAGAACCCATACCAACTTGGTCATCTGACTGTGCATTAGCTACAATAACTGTCACTAATTGGTTTGGAATCTTTGAGTGGTTGTCTTGTTCTGCATCTGCCATCTATAGAGTATGCCTTGTTGATTGTTCTCTCTGAGGAGCAAACTATAGATGTTGATGATTTCTGTAGAACTCTTTGTTGTCAATTTGAATCACATGCAATGTGGGGGATTAAATCTTTTTTGTTGTGCCAGCTGGAGTTCTCCATCCTTTTTCTCCATTTAGTTTGACACAAACACAGTCATCAGTTTTTACACCTGACAATTCTCTAAGTGATGTCTGCTGTAAAAGGGTTTGTGAGCTCTTTTTGCCTTTTTATCCAATATGGGTACTCCTTTTGTGTCTGGCCACTTTGGATACGAGTTCTTTTCCAAAGTCGGAACTGCAATTCTGAGCTGTCTTCCCATCAGAAGCTGTTATACCTGTTTGATCTGTAGTTGAGAAGAGCAAGGACTGTATCTTCCTGGGCTGTAGGATTTTCTTGGCTCTCCACTTGCCTGTAACTTTATCAAAATTATATACTGATATAGTGAACTGTGGCTGAGAAGGTTGTTGGTCTCTGAAACTTTGATCACATGCACACTGAAAGCAAAGCTTTTGTCTTTAAGTTGTTTCTGTGGTGCACTGGTCCATGCAGTTCAGAATACCTCCAGAGCTAGTCAAGGCAGTTCCAGTTGATTTCAGCTCTGAAAGGGGTATTTATAAGTCTCTTCTGATATGACTGTCCTGTCTGCTCCTGAGTCAATTTTAAAGTCAGTAGTCTTTCCATGAACATCTAGTTTTACTCTCCAGGCAGGCTCTATCCTCACACATGATAAATCTGAGAAACAATGAATATTTGGTGTCTGCAACAGTTAATTCCCTGATTGCCAACTAAGACAAACTGCAAAATGTCCATATTATACATTTGTTACATATTTTACCTTTAGCTGGACATACATTTCTTAAGTGATGAAATTTTCCACATCTTGTGCATTTAGTGTGAAAGCTTTTGTAGTCTGCCTGGAATTTGTCCCTCTTATCCTCAAGGCTTAAGATGATATCTGAGTATTTCCAGTTTCCTTATGGAGTTTTGTATTAACGCAAAATCTTGCAAAATGTTGCTTCTAAGTCAGACCTTCAGGATGGACAATAAAAACTGAAGTTCTCTGGGGCACTGAAGAATGTTTATTGTTTTCCTTGTTTCTGTTCTCCTATGGCACTAACTTACTGTTGACACCATGTCATGTACACCTTCCTCACAGGTTGCAGGACTGCTCTTAGCAAGTCAGGCTTCTGCACCAGATATGGATTAGCTATCTTCCTTCCCAAAGAGAGACCAGAAATGTCTTCCATGGGTTCCTTTAATACACTGCCTGGTTAATTATAGAGAGCTTAAATAATGTACGTTGCACATGGTGCCATCTAGTGGTTGATCATAATATAGTTTAGCATTCCATTACACAAAGTACTTTGTCAAGCTAGTCAAGGTTATTTAGAAAATATCGTGAAACGTCTTTAAAAAAATGCCTCATACCCCCACAAACACTAAAACACTGCAGTCACCAGCTAAAGTTGCATACAATTGAAGCTAATGGTAACAGCATTAAACAGATTCTCAGTCACCAGCAGAGAAACATTAACTCTACCCTCTAACAAAATCCAGTAACTGTAAAGCCTAAGGGAACTCAGGTCTCAAATCTTGGTCAGACTACATCTAAATCTCTAGGCTGTTGTAGCCCATTTTTGAAAGGGTTTGTTGGAATTTGGCAGTGTGGAGTAGAAAAGTAGTGAACAGAACAGAGTTCACTGTGAAGGCATCTCAGTGCTAAATTGCTGGTAGATGGCCTATATTTGCCTTCATTTTTTTTCCAAAACAGGCCATATTTGTCTGCCAGTTCAGTAACATGCTCTGTTTCACAATTCTCCTATACCTTATCTAAGTTCTTGCTTCACTTCGGAAAGCCGCAGGATTGGCACCCAACGCACTTTGAGTGCAGATTCTTTTGAAACAGCCATATTCTTAGGGTTGCCACCTAAAAGTAAGAGAAAAAACAGCCAATGGGCATTCCTCCTCCCCAAGCCTGACTTTCATCCACTCTTAGGTACCTCCTGAGCAGCAGTGTAAACCTAGTGGCCCATGTACCCCGATGTTCCATGCTGGGGGCCACTCAAAACTGTGAGCCATTGTGTTCCATCTCTGCCTCAGCAAGAATGAGCATTGCTGGAGATTAGACTGTGTCAGCTCCCTGCCACACCAGTTTGTTTTCCTCACTAGCAAACTTCTCAAGACTTTCCCAGCCCAAACATTGCATAGCAAGTAACAATAAGCAAACTCCAGTCTCCAACCTCCTCAAAGCTATTTCTCTGCAATGCACAGTCCCTCTCACTGTAGGGTTACAGAATATACTAAATTTCCTGCTCTTGAAGAATCAGTGCCTTATAGCTTAATAACTTAACTGGGGGTAAACACACCCTTTACTTCAAACACAGCACCGTGTTGGTTTATAACAAAAGGACATAGGTTAAGTGATATCAACTAGAAGGAATAAAGATAGAAATAAACAAAAGTAAAAATACACTTTTGAATGGCTAAAACCTAATTTAAGCTACAGTCTTTGGTCAATGTAATTTCTTCACCAATCTTGCTTTCCCAGCAATAGCTGGCCAACTCTTTAGCCAGGAGCCCCACTGAGTCTAGAGCACTGGTTTTCCCTTTCTCCTCAGGTAATAGATAATCCAAAAACTTTCTGTATGTCCTTATATTTCAATGTCTGCTCTTGCTTCAAAGGTCAAATTGATCCCCAGAGGTTCAGTCTCATGTCCCTTTCCAAGGGGACCATCTTGATTAAGGTCCCCTGGTGTGTTACAGTGATATGCTTTCTGCTACAATTTTACTGTGTCAATATTCTCTTCCTGCAACCTCTGATACAAATAAATAGCCAACTGAATTTAGCAACACCTGGTTTGAGGTGATGGCCTCCTTCCTTTGCCATGAGAAAACTTGTTTAAACACCTTTTAGTCACAAATTTTTAAAGCATGACATCTGTGAGTATCCGTAATTCTATATACAGCATTGTCACATACATTTCATTCTATTATTGACCAGTCCATTATTAGGTTTTCAAATGATAATTTACAAGGCTTATTCTGTACAAATTCCATGGGTGTGATATGGTAACCTTAAAATTTGTTATGGATGTTTCAAAAGACTCCCTGCTAGTTCTCCTTTAAGCAAACCTTTTTCACCAAATGCTGTCTCAACTACCTCTGTGCACTTTGAGGCCCATCTCAACAACTGTAGTTTTGATTTAGAAGGTTACTTGGGGTGGCCTCACACATTCCCTGGAGAATTATAGCAGGTGATATCCTAGCCCCACTGAAGTTAATGGGTCCATTTTGCACTCAATGTTCTCATGGCACAATAACATTACGCTGCTTGTGATACTTAAATTGGGTGGCTGTGTGTGTGCTACAGGCCTGAAAACCTAGATGCAGCATTCAAAAGCAGCTGTCAAGCAGGAAGTGCTTGTGGCTGGAGTTGGTGGGAGAGGGAACTTAAGCAGGAAGTTCAGCATGGCCCACTATCGAGCTTTACAATATTTGGTGTTTCATTTAAAACCTCCATTCCTGGAGTCAAGCAATTGCAGGAGAATCTGAACCTTCATTAAAAAACAAACAGTTGAGACGCCCTCCTGGTTGGGGGGCAGGGGAGCTTAAACACTCACAGCTCCCTGCACCCCAGGGCTCAGGGCAGAAGGCAAAGACCCAACGTGGATATTTAAAAATCGGATGGTTTGTAAGCCAAGCTCCAGCCTGGGCCCTGAGGGCAGCGCTGGGATCTGCACAGCAGGGGCCCCGGGCAGGGCTAATGGTGGTGCCTTCGGCCTTGTTTTCCTGCCCCTCGCTCCTATTTCCCCGCAGGTGCCTGGGGGCAGGGCTGCAGGAGGGACGGGAGAAGCCGCCACGGCCCAGCACGGCTGAGGCTCAGGGGTGGGGGGAAGAAGGCCCTGTGGCACCGCCCACCCCTCCCTACCGGAAGCGGTACGAGGGGGACGCAGATTCCACTTGCACGAGTCCTGCTTCCCCGAGGCTGTTTCCGGTGGGTGGCGGAAGCAGGGCGAGGTGCTCTCGGAGCAGGCTCCCCCCCCCCGCTTGGCGCTGTGCGCGGCGCAGCCCGGCCGGAGCGGAAGCGGAAGCGGGGCGAGGCGAGGCGCTGTGTAATGCATCCGGGGCAGTGCGGCGCGGCGCCTGCAGCCCAGTGTGCGGGGAGCGGAGGGGCGAGGAGGGCCCCGTGCGGCCGCCGGGATGCCGGACTATCTGGGCGCCGACCAGCGCAAGACCAAGGAGGAGGAGAAGGAGGATAAACCCATCCGCGGTGAGGGGCCGCTCGGGGCGGTTGCGTCTCCCCTCCCCCGGCCGGGGGCCGTATCCCGCCCCCTCATCCTGCCCCTCCCCCATCGCTCGCTCCCGCCGCGGTTGGCTGCGCTGGTGCCTGTCTCGGCTGTCGCGGTGCGGTGCCCGGCCCTGCGAGCGGGGGCCTTCCTGTGGCTTGTTGGTGACCAGGGAGGGTTAGGGATGGAAGGGACCCCAGGAGTATCTAGTCCAAGCCCTGCTCCGAGCAGGGCCAACCCCAACTAAATCATCCCCCCCCGGGCTTTGTCAGGCTGCACCTTAAAAATCTCTGAGGAGGGAGATGCCACCCCCTCCCTAGGTAACCCATTCCAGCGTTTCACCACCCTCCCAGTGAAGATGTTTTTCCTAATGTCCAACCTAGACCACCCCCACTGCAACTTGAGACCATTGCTCCTAGTTCTGTCATCTGCCACCACTGAGAATGGCCTAGCTACATCTTCCCTGGAACTCCCTTCAGGTAGTTAAAGGCTCTTTTCAGCAGAACTGCTGCGTATCCTGTCTGTAGCAATGCATGGGATTCTTCCGTCCTAAGTGCAGGACTCTGCATTTGTCCTTGTTGAAACTCATCAGAATTGTTTTGGCCCAGTCCTCCAATTTGTCTAGGTCGTTCTGTGTCCTATCACTACCCTTCAGTGTTATATACCATTCTCCCCAGTTTAGTGTCATCCGCCAACTTGCTGAGATGAAATCCACCCTGTTCTCCAGATCATTAATGAAAATGTTGAAGTAAACCGGCTCCAGAACCGACCTCTGGGACACTCTGCTTGTTACCAGCTGCCAACTAGACAGTCGAGCTATTGATCAGTACCCATTGAGCCTGATGATCTAGCCAGCTTTCTATCCATCTTATGGTCTATTCATCCAACCCATACTTTTTTATCTTGCCAATAAGAATACTGTGGGAGGCAGTATCAAAAGTTTTGCTAAAGTCAAGGTATATCATGTCCACCACTTTCCCCGCATCTACAGAGCTAATCATCTCCCCATAGAAGGCAATCAGATTGGTCAGGCATGACTTGCTCTTGGTGAATTCATGCTGACTGTTCCTGATCACCTTATTCTCTTCAAGTGCCTCAAAATGGATTCCTTGAGGACCTGCCCCATGATTTTTCCGGGGACTGAGGTGATGCTGACTGGTCTGTAGTTTCCCAGATCCTTGTCCTTCCCTTTTTTGAAGATGGGCACTATATTTGCCTTTTTCCAATTGTCTGGGACCTCCCAGTTGCCATGAGTTTTCAAAGATAATGGCCAATGGCTCTGCAATCACATCAATCACATCAATCAACTCCCTCAGCACCCTCAGATGCATTGCATCTGGCCCCATGGACTTGTGCATGTCCAGCCTTTCTAAACAGTCCTGAACCTGTTCTTTTAGCACTGGGGAAGTCACTCAGGGTATGTCTATGTGGGGTTAAAACACCTGCAACTGGCCCAGCTTAGCCAACTTGGGCTCCAGGGCTGAAAAATTGCTTTATAAATGTGAAGGTGAAGGGTCCCAAGGTTTGAGCTTAGTCTGAGCCTGGATGTCTACATAGCAATTTTTAGCCCCATAGCTTGAGCCCTGGGAGCCTGAGACAGCTGCTCTGTGCCAACACGGATCCTCAAAGGGTGTTGCAGCACTGAGCATAGCAGTGCCTAGAAAATCACTGGGCTCTACAAAGTCTGAATTTGGATCCTAGTCACGCTATACAATGAGCAGGGAGAGAGAAGTGCCTACAAATGTGATCCACAAAACCCAGCATGCTAGGAAGGGAGCTGCCTAAGTCGATGAGAGACACTGAGGGTGTGTCCTAAACCCCACCACTCTCTGATGTAGGTGCTTAAGTCCAGGCTGCCTATCATTGTTTAGTGAATGTGGATCCAGTGCCTGAAGTTAAGTGGCCTAGTTGTTTCTTGTGGGAATGAGTTAGGCAACTGCCACCACAAAACAGGGAGCAGGTGGTTGTGCACACCCTGTAAATTTTAGCCCAATGGTTAGAGCAATTTCCTGAAGGGTGAGAGACCTCTGTTCAAATCTTACCTTTCAGGTGGGTGCTCTAACCACTGAGCTACTGGATATTCTCATGTGGGGCTCTGTCAGTGTCTCCTGTTGAAGGTGGATAAAGGAGTCATTGGAATTGAGGGGGGAAGTAACCCTGGAATTCCCACCTCCTGTGTGAGTGCTATAACCACTGGACTCTTTCTAGTCACTATTTAATGATTTATATATATATTGATAAGGTGGGGTGTAGCACCATCACCTCCTCCTCTGGCCAGATTTTGAGTGGGACCAATCCAGTAGGTGTGCTCAGATTCAGAGGCCGCTTGGTGGATTGGGCCCCACATGCAAGATAAGTGGCCGAATGCCTGTCATTCCCTAGTTCTTGATTTGGTTGGTGGGAGTTCCTTGGTTCACAGTGGAGTCAAAGCTGGGACTTAGGTGCCTGAGTCTAGGGCTAAGGCACCTAAGTACCTTTTATGGATCCCACAATGTGCCTGGGCCTCCATTCCTCTTCCATAAAAGTGGAGTGATAGAACTTCCCTATATGCCAGGGGTGTTGGGAGGATAACTCCATTAAAGGTGGTGAAGCACTTTGAGATCAACTGATGGAAAAAGCACTATATAAATAAGCCACCTCTTGTGAGTATCAAGTACTGAATAAATTGGGAGGGAATCGTGCTTGGGATATCTGTATCTCACCAGCAAAACTTTTGTGTCATGTCCTCTAACAATCGAATTACTGGATTGATGTAATGACTCCTGCTCTTCATTTGTTGGTAACTTCAGCACTATGCTGGTAATCAATTGCTTGGTGTGCAGGTGGACAATTGTTGAGACTGTCAAGAAGCAGAACTTAATCAATTTGCTTATTTGCTACTCCCTTTTTTCCAGTCCCTAGTTTATATATCAACTCTTTAGCTTGTAAGCTCCTTTGGACAGACTGCTTCCATGTTGGTCATCGAGATGCTTAGCTCACTGTGAGTACATGATAAATAACAATGCAGTATTTTTTCATCCCTGCAAGCAAGAATGAGTAGCTGGAGATCTAATCTACTGTTGCTTGACCTTGAACATCTGGTTTTACTGACAGTACTCTGGTTTAGTGTTTAAAAAAAAAAGTGTGGGGCCCCTCCATACCCCCAATATCAAATGGGTAGTATGTGTAAATTTGCATCTTTTAGAAGCAAAGTGAGTCCCATTTAATTTTGTTCTTAAAGCTAATTCTTCTGTATTGTTTCAGCATTGGATGAAGGGGATATTGCCTTGCTGAAAACCTATGTAAGTACCTTAATGAACTAGAATGCTAGAAAAAAACACAAAAATCCAATTAACTAACTGAATCAGGCAAAACCAATGTCTTCCAAACTCATCTTATTTGGAAATAGCCAGTAAAACTCTTTCCCTCTTCCTCCTTAAAATTTATTCCAACTCTGCAGCCTCTCTCCCTTAAAGCATTCTCTCCCCACCCCAGAAACAACAAAACCCCTACAGATTTAAATATTACTGGTCTGTGAAGGAGCTATGATAAAATAAGTTTGCAATTTCTTATATTTCTATTTTAAAATATTTGTCTACCAATGGCCTGAATTTCATTTACACTAAGGCCCCTTTACACTTCTGTAAAGTGGCCTGAATGTGAGTATAAATATTTGTCTACTTTTTGGCTTCCGTATATTGCCAGATTAGTTTAAAAGGAATCTTGGTGTAAATGAGACTCTGGCCCCAAGACTATTTTGGCTCTCTGCTTGGTGCAGAGGGGATGGAAAAGGTATGCAAAGTATTAAGTACAAGAACCTGGCTTGTGATTAGCTGGAAAGCCATGTGATGAATCAGTAAATTTCTATTGATTGCTCAGAGCAGTGTAAGCCAATAGGATTGTATGCAAATAGAATTCGCTGAGTACATTGGAAACAGTTGTTTACTTTTCTACTGTTCAGATAATATATGCAAATATTTTGTTACTTGTGCGTAACTTTTTTCTTTAGATCTATACTTTCATTTGCTCTTTAGAAAAATATTTGTCAACGGAAAAATAAATTCTTAAGTGTGGTAGGAAGGAGAGATTTCCTGATCAGGAGGCTGTTCAAAACACATGTAACTGCACCTTTTGACTCTGTATTTTAATATCAGTACTGTTTTTCAAAACAGATACTGACTTTAACTTGACCTTGGTCAGTAATTTGATATCTGGAGTCAACAAATAACTATATGGAACATCTCAACAGAAGTTAGTAGCTGTCTAGTGTGCATAAATATGTATACATGCTTTTCTGAAGTGCACACGATTGTTGTTCTGTTCCAGGGCCAGAGCACGTACTCAAGGCAGATTAAGCAGGTGGAAGACGATATTCAGCAGCTACTGAAGAAAATTAATGAGCTCACTGGTAGGTGCTTTTCTTAAAGTAAACTTCAATAGAAAGATAATCAAATCCAGGTAGACAACTATGATTTTTATGTCAGAAGGGCATAAGTAAGGGAATTAGTTAAAGAAGTCACTGGATTGAAGAGCTCAAGGACTTAAATGTGGAAGAGGCTTGGAGTTTCTCCAAATCAGCTATACAAAAAGTATCTAAAATTTGCATCCAAAGAACAGGGGGAAGGGGGGAATATTTGTATGGAAAGGTTCCAGACCCAGCTGGATGAATAACTACCTCAAAAAGATTACTAGGAGAAAATAGAGAGCCTATGGGGAATGGAAAAAGGGGTTGGTTAGTAAAGAAGGCTACATTGTGAAGGTTAGAAAGTAAGAATTGTTTAAAGCTAAGCTGAATTACTTTTTGCCAAGGAAATTGAAAATAAGAAGAGGTTTTTTAGTTATACACAGAAAAAGAGAATAAGAAAGGATGAGATTGGGCTGCTATTCACTGTGGGATAGGAGATAATCTGGGTCCCAAAAACTAAATGAATACTTTGCCTTGGTTTTCAGTAACAATATTAATATGGAGCATGCATGAAGGTAATATGGCTGATGGAGATGAGTGTCTAGACATGGTAATTTTCACATTTGAGGTGGAAAAAGAATGCAAAGAGGTTAATGTGCTCAAATTGGGGGGACCAGACAATTTCCATCTCAGAATACTTAAAGAACTGGCACATGTTACTGCTATCTAGTAGCAAGGATTTTAATAAATCTGTCTATTCAGGGTTAGTCTGTATGACTGGAGAATAAACAGCATCATACCTGTATTTAAAAAAGGGGAAAAATGTGATCTGGGAAATACAGACCTGTTGTTCTGACCTCAGTAGTATTCAGGGTTTTAGAACAAATTGCGAAGAAAAGAATAATTAAATTCCTAGGGATAAATGGTAAAGAGGAGATAATGAAACATGGGTTTACCAAAGGTAGATCATGTCAAACTAAACTGATTTCCTTCTATAAAGAAATAAATTATTTTTATATAAGGCATAGCAACACATGGGAAATTATTCGTTAAATGAAGGAAGATGGGGATCGGTACAGCATTGTAAGATCGATAAGGAATTTGCTAGATGGGAGTTGGCAGCAGGTTGTGCTGAAAGGTGAATTATTGAGCTGGAGTTATGTTACTAGTGGAGCTCCTTAGGGATTGGTCTTTGGAGAAATCTTATTCAGTATTTTTAGGAATGACCTTGGCTCAAAAAGTAGGAGTGTGGTAATGTTTGCTGGTATGCAAACTTGGGAGGCAACCATCAGTCCAGACTAGGATTGGAATATGATACAGGAAGATCTAGATGACTGAAGATTAGAAGAAATGGGATGAAATTCAATAGTACAAAATAAAAGGTCATGCACTTAGGTCTAATAAGAATTCCTTCTACAAGCTGGGGACTCATCAGTTGGAAGTGACCGAAGAGGAGGGATACCAGGGTTGCTCACGGGGGGGGAGGGGAAGAGGAGAGAAGAGAGACAGACTCCCCCTATGTTCAAGGAAAATGAATTTACACTGGAACAGGTGCAAAGAGCAGCTACTAGGATGATTGGGGAATGGAGTGCCTATTTTATGAGGGAGACTAGAAGAGTTTAGCTTGTGTTGTCTCACAAAAAGAAGGCTGAGGGGGGTATGATTGTTCTCTATAAACACATTAGGAGTAAATTCCAGGAAGGACGGAGAGCTCCAAGAGCAAATGGGTATAAGACGGCCATAAGTAAATTCAGGCTGGAAATAAGCAAGTTTCTGATTGTCAGAGGGATGAGGTTCTGGAACAGCCTTCCACTAGGAGTTGTTGGGGCAAACAACTTAATTTGTTTTTTAAGAGACAGCTCAACAAATTTGAGTGCAATGGTATGACAGGCTTGGTTGTGAGCCTAACATTCCTAGAGCTCACTTCCAGTTTGTCTTATGGTCCTAAAGCTTGTGCTTCAGGGTTTCAGCCAGCCACAGGCAGGAATCCACCCCCCGTCTCCAATATGTTCTGGGAAGGCTTTTTTAATCTCCTTCTGAAGCATCAGGGATGTCCATGGCTGATTGGCAGTCACCAGAGGTGTTTTTCAGCTTTTTGTGCAGTGTGTGGGTGCGTGTCACTTGCCAGGATTATCTGGGTATATCTCGTTTAATCAATTTTCTGCCATTGCAATGGCTCAGGCACTGGTACATCTCGGTCCCTCCTAGCCTCTGCTTGTGGCACGAGATAGTCTAGTCTCTTGTGGGCAGCAATTCTTTGGTCTAATTTTGGTTGTTGGGTTTAGTGTGCAGATGCTAGGTGTCGTTAATTATCTCTGATATACAGACTGTCAGATTAGATGATCTAGTGGTCCCTTCTGGCCTTAAACTCCGTGATTCTGTGCATTATAACTGTAAATTCGCCGTGTTAAACTTTGATTGTCACATCTTTTATGAAGCAACAACTAATATTCTATGTCATGGATCTCTCATGTTAATTCTGATTTCTTGGTAGAGGTGTCCATCACCTGTAAAACTAGATACTATGCTTGTTTCATATACTTTGTATCTAAGCTCCACAGTCAATTTAAGACTCTTAAAGGTGATCTGCAAAGGGGGTTAAGAAATCTGGATTTATGTCCTATTCTGCTGCTTTATGGTAAGAAAGCCAGAAAAGTCACTAAAAAAACTCCCCCACCCCTTTTAAAAATACCAGGAATATTGCCTCTAGTCTTCCCTGTTTTTGTGTTGGACTTGGTGGTGGGCTCAGATGTGTGTTTGTGAGCTCTCAGTTCTTACTTGACGGGGTGAGTGCTGAATCTTAAAAAGGTTTCTTTTTTGAAGTACTTATTTAAAAGATACTTGAATTAAAATGTTTGCAACAGTTCGAATAAAAAGCTTCCCCTCTAAATTAGGGATTGACCTCACTGGTATGTTTACTGTCATCCTGCTACTTCTCCAATTGTCCATAAAGTCTTCCAAGAAAAAACAAGATAGAAAAGACCTGAGTTTCTAATTAAAAAAACATAAGGAGGGGGAGAAAAAACCTTTCAGACTCTGTTTCTGGAACATCATGAAACAAACTGGCATAAATCCAACAGCTTTCCCCTTACAGGTCACATTTAAAGCATCTGTAAAAGCTTCCTCTCAGCATATGCCTTTTTCTCTGATGTGACTGGTAGGTAATGTTTGTAGAATGCTGAGTGTGAAGTATCATTGATGTGATCAGTGAACTGGCTCTTTATTCTAACTTTGCTGTCTTCTATGTAGGGATCAAGGAGTCAGACACAGGCCTGGCCCCTCCTGCCCTCTGGGATTTGGCTGCAGATAAGCAAACTCTCCAAAGTGAGCAGCCACTACAGGTAGCCAGGTGTGTATGTTCCGTGGCTATGTGGTATTATAAAATACATAGCATTTATAATTCTACTTGCAGCACCTGTCTCCTTCCCACGACTGTTTCTAATGTGCCACTCACTATGTTATCTAAGTGCTCAGATGTTAAGCTCTGTGAAATATGGGAAGTATGTCATAGTTGGAATAGTGATAAGATTGAGTTATAGAACTACTACAACAATAAAATCACAAACATACTAGCTGTATGATTTCGTAAAGGCACTTTAAGAACAAACCAACCCTTTTTAACCATTGATTGATGCTCGTGGAAGTCACAAGAGCCTTAATCCATCTCCCTCATGGCCTGCATTAACTGTCTTTTCTGCTAGGTGTACGAAGATAATCAATGCAGATTCTGAGGATCCCAAGTACATTATCAATGTCAAACAATTTGCCAAATTTGTGGTGGACCTCAGTGATCAGGTAGCACCTACTGACATTGAAGAGGGGATGAGAGTTGGGTAAGTAAAGGTACAGACTTCTAAGACCATTAAGTCTAACAGTAGACAGAAACGTCCTTTCCTCTAAAATGTAATGATCTAGTCTCACAATTCCGTGTTCTGCAAACAATCATGTTCGCTGATTGTCATCCGATATCACTGAAATATGGTAGTAGAGCAAGTCGGAAACTCTCTAACATTTTCTGTTGGAAAATGTCAATTTGTCAAAATGGAAATGTTCCACATGATGAAATTCTGACAGAAACCAGGCAGGGTTCAAACCTGTTGGTTTCCTGCCAGCTTGCCTGCCCAGCTCCTTGGCAGCCCTGGTTTTCAGGCTCCTAGAAAGTAAAGCACCCCAGGCCTGTGGGGCCTTGGCAGTGACCCTGGGGTTCCAAGCTTGTGGCTTCTCAGCAGCCTGTAAACCATGGACACCTAGGCTGCCCAGCTCCCCACCTGGTGATCTGCCCCGACCCAGTCTTGGAAATGTTTGTGGAAGGTCCAAACAAAATACTCTTTCTACTTTTCAAACCAGACTTTGGAATTCCTGTCCACGGGAAATCTCAGCATTTCATTTCTTTTGTTTCATTTTGGATTTTTTTTTTAAATTGGGAATTTCTTGTGGAAACATAATGTGGTTTTCTGGCCAGTTCTAGACAATAGCTCTTAGGGATGGGCTCAGGCTGATGCTGGAGAAAAGAGAACCAGCAGGGTTTTACACCCTTCATGTAACAAATGTTTTTTTAAAATTATAGTTCCTCTGTTAGCGTGAGAAGTATTAAAATGAATGTAATGCTCTTCTTACACTTCCCCACAGTGTGGACAGAAACAAGTATCAGATCCATATCCCCTTGCCTCCAAAGATTGACCCAACAGTTACTATGATGCAGGTGAGACCTCCTTTTGCTTATGCTCCTTCAAACTTGCCTAACTTTAAGTGTTGACTTCTTTGACTGAATTCTGCTATAGCTCATTCAGAGAAATAGACAGATTTGCAATGATAAGTTGTTCAAATGTGCACGAATCTGTTCGTTATGCAGGTAGAGGAAAAACCTGATGTCACTTACAGCGATGTTGGTGGTTGCAAAGAACAGATTGAAAAGCTGAGAGAGGTGGTTGAAACCCCTCTGCTTCATGTAAGTAACTCATAGATTGTGACTCAATTTTTTGATGTGAAGAAAATCTTGTGATGACTTGTCATGCCTTTCCAAGTATTGAGGTGTCTGAATGTAAACACCACATCAAATGTAAAAGTAGCTTTTCGGTGAAAATGTACTTTTTTTTTTTTTTTTACTTTATTGCAAACCTGATCTGATTTATTACCAATCTGCACATAACAATTCTAACCTCCTGTTCCTTCCTTTTGCAGCCTGAAAGGTTTGTTAACCTTGGGATTGAGCCCCCCAAAGGAGTACTTCTCTTTGGGCCACCTGGTACAGGCAAAACTCTCTGTGCCCGCGCTGTTGCTAACAGGACTGACGCCTGCTTCATCAGAGTGATCGGATCTGAATTGGTGCAGAAATATGTAGGAGAGGTAATACCAAATACTGTGTAAAAGGTGGAGCAAATTGCAGAGGCTAAACATTTTAATAGACATTGCAGCTGAATGTGCTGAGTTTCGTAGACTCAAGGAAGCATAGAAACTACCAAACAGATCATTGCAGGTAATAGTCTGACAGCCCTAAAAGAGTGAAATCTCAAAAATACTCTACATTGGAAACTTTCAAAAGCATTCATTGGCGTTAGGTGAGTGCTGAATGGCTTGAAAATCCTATCTTGAATGATCATTAACTTCTCACAGAAACAGCTCAAGCCTGTTGTGGCCTCATACAGTTCTAGTGAATGCAGTAATCTTAAAATTTGTGACACCTCTAGTTTTGATTTTTGTGGTATTGACATAACCAGGTTGCTGCCCCATATTCACAAATTCTGCAGCAGTTCCTGGCAGCACTGGCTGCATGCCATTATGCAGACGGTACAAGGGAAACCAGATGGCTGAGAGGTTTGGTGATGGCATATGATGCCTTTTGCCCCTTGTCATGTTGGCAGCCAAAAGTTAATACCAAGTGATAGCTGGTCAGTAGCCTGTATGAAAGAGATGATGGTCTCTGTTCAATTCTCAGCATGACACTGCCCATCTAAAAACCCACCATGATAGCTGCCACATAGTAGCAGCCGAGAGGAGAGAGTTCAAGTTTTATCTATCTGCCCCACCCATAGAGGTGGTCTCTGCAATTCAGGGTTGAAGTGTATGTGGTATAGTGGAGAGAGCACTAGACTGGGTTCTATTTCTGCTTCTGCCACTGGCCTGCTGGGTGATGTGGGCAAATCATTCCATCTCCCTCTGGTTCTACTTCCCTATCTGTAAAACTGACATCATGATACTGACCACCTTTGCAAAGCACATTGAGATCTGTGGATGAAAAGCACTATTTGAGAGTGAAACATTGTTGGCAGTTTGTATTAATTGCTGACTTTAGTTCTAAAGTAGCGACCTTCATTTTACAGGGCTATTTGGTTTGGAAGCTTCCCCAAGTGCTAAATTCACAGGAACTTAAATCTGAAATAGCTTTGATTGTTAAATGTTAGTGCTTGTGTGTGAGCCCAGGATAAAGTATCCTCAGGGGCATCTAAAGTTCTGCTTGATTTGTACAAATACGTGCAAATCAAAAAGTAGTTTCATAATTGTAAACTTAGGATCATCACTTGGAAAACTTCACTGTGCTTTAAAATCTTTTCTTGAGTCAGCCTGCCTGTAACAAAATCTCATCCTTTCTATTAGGGAGCTCGAATGGTTCGTGAACTCTTTGAAATGGCCAGAACTAAGAAAGCTTGTCTTATATTCTTTGATGAAATTGATGCCATTGGAGGTATGCTTGCAGCATGCACAATTTTTTATTCTTTATATAGCAAACTTTAAAAAATATTATATGCCATTTCTTTTAAAATTCTCTCTTCACATTGTAATTCCTTGTTATCAGGACTGTTGCAGCCCATAAATCACAGCTGTGTAAATCACTAAAACTTAGGAAAACTGTTACTCCAAGCTCAGTTAGCGATATTTACTGCAGAGGGAACTATCAAGAAACAGTTAATAAAATCTGAACACATTTAATCCAGAACAGAAGTAATTTATTTCTATAATCAAAATACAAAGTGACAAAATGTAAGACAGAATTTCTTTCAAATATGGTACAAGCAAGTTGCTGTAGTTTAATTCTGAAACATTTTTCTTTTATGTTTAACAAAAAATTAAATATAAACTTAGCATTTGTTCACATTTCTGAAATTGAAATCTGTTTTCCTCAACAAAATCTCTTCCTGTTTATTTGCAAGCTAAAGGGCTATTCACAAAAGCTAATCTTTAATTCTTTAATGATGCCAAGCTATTTTGCTTTGGGGAAAATTATATGAATGTTGTAAACCTAAGAAAAGGGTTTTTTATTGAGGATAGCAGTACCCATCGCTCCCAAAAAAGGGATATATATATTTTGCCTACTCATCTTCCTTTTAGCTGAAGATGATGCATTTCAACTAAGGAAGGATAAAACATTTTGTTTTAGTAATTGTCATGAATACATATACAGCTGTGACTGTTAATATACTATATCCTTCCTTTGTCTGATAAGTGCAGTGGAATTTATTCTCACTAGAAAAGTGACTTTTCAACATCCTGATGTGTAATGGTCTTCTCTGCAGGTGCTCGTTTTGATGATGGGGCTGGAGGAGACAACGAAGTGCAGCGTACGATGCTGGAGTTGATCAACCAGCTGGATGGATTTGATCCAAGAGGCAATATTAAAGTGCTGATGGCAACAAACAGACCTGATACTTTGGATCCGGCACTGATGAGGCCCGGGAGACTGGACAGGAAGATTGAATTTAGCTTACCTGACCTTGAGGTTAGAACTGCTTTTGTTTTCAATGCTAAGCAAGCAGAAGTTGTTTCAGACTAACATTCTGCCGCAGTTTAGAGAGAGATAATACAAGAACCTCTCTAGGAGCTGTACACTTGACATTCATTGAATCAATGTGTTTTTTAAAAGTCCTCCTCTCGTATTGCATAAGTCCATCCCCATAGGGAAAGTAGCTATGTTTTGCAGTGTGCTCCTACCTCAACAAATCTAGACTCTATTGGACCAAATCAGGAAGTAGGCTGTAAAGTTGTAGCCCTCTTGCACAATGGGCCTCTTCCTTACAAGGGGAAAGGAGGTTTCTTGAGATGACATTGTCAAAGCACTTCTAATTAGTATCTTTGCCAACTCTTTGCTTTTTATTCCTCAAATATTCCATTCAGAAACAGTATTATGGCCTCCTACTAGTAGGTGAAGTAGGAAATAAGTGTCTCCCCCTCCTCTGAAGGGGAGAGTTCCACTGGTGGGTACCCTACTTCACTTCCTCTCCCCCAGCATGAATTTTTTACTCAGCCTCAAATCTCTTTTCTAGGGACGAACTCACATATTCAAGATTCATGCTCGTTCAATGAGTGTTGAAAGAGACATAAGATTTGAGTTGTTGGCTCGTCTGTGTCCTAATAGCACTGGTAAGTTAAATCCTCTGACTTATATGCTGTTCCTGTTTGGGTAAGTGAGTGGGTCCCCACACTGGGGGATGTCCTCCTGGGGAGGTGTGGAGTGACCTGGACCTGCCTCACAACGGGTGGGAAGTGAGTGCCATGCTTCCCCTTCCACTCTGTCCCCAGCCCAGGCCCTAGCTCAGCTTGAGCCCCATCAGCCCAGGCTCCACTGCTGAGGAAGCCTTAGCTGTACAGTAAAGGGGGGGGAGGGTGACAGTAAAAGTTTGGCATCACTGTTCAGTGTGCAGGTGTTAAATCCATCTGTCCCCTTCTTTGAAAGGTGCTGAAATTCGCAGTGTCTGCACAGAGGCAGGCATGTTTGCCATCAGAGCACGTCGAAAAATCGCTACAGAGAAAGATTTCTTAGAAGCTGTGAACAAAGTCATTAAATCATATGCAAAATTCAGTGCTACTCCCAGATACATGACCTACAACTAACTTCTTGAAATTGAAGGAAAATATGTTCCTATTGTTAATCTTTCTATGAAACAAAAAGCCTGAGTAACTGTTGAGTGTGTTCACTGTCTTATCTCGGTCTGAGTCTAAAAATAAAAGAAAGCAATCCCAAATAATAGGCTGGCAGGTAGTTTTTTTTTCTTTTAAAGTGTGTTCAGCATTAATGAATTATTGCTGTTGGTAGAAAATGAGGTAAGACTCAGGTTCAAACCTGCTACAACCTTAGCAGTGAAATCAATCAGATTAATTTAAACATGCAATCCAAATTCACTGTTTTAAAACATTGTCTTATCTGTCAAGCTGCTGTGCCCCTAGTGTGCTGTACCCAAAAAGAAGGCACTCTCCTTGTCCTTACAACTTAAAAACAAAGTAGCATGGAGGATGCAACATAAAAAACATGGTACTATTAAAAGTGAAAACTTCTCTGTATTGTTGGGTTCGCCATCGTTAACTTGGTGAATGAAAATCAGTGAATCTGTTTCGGGTTTACTTTGTTCTCAAGTACAGCACTGTGGCATTGTGCAAGCTCAGGAGAACTTCGATTTTTTTTTTCCAAAATTTGTTTTATGAAGACACTGTTCCATCTTTTATTTTTGTCAGAGCTTATATTTTAGCAAGTTTCATCTCAAAATAAATTGACAACTCACTTGTTTTCTACAGTCTGCCTTCAAGTCCTAGTTGCTGGCAGAGTTAGCAATATAAAGCAGACCAGTCTCCCAGCTTTTAAAGTAAACTCCACTCCAAGGAGCTAGTTTTGAGGCCTAAAGCATAGTCACAGGTCTACCTCAATCCCTTCTCAGCAGCTAAAACCTGGCTGCTGGTATTGGAAGAGCATCATGTATGCAGGCTGCACTTACTCCTCAGCCCTAATCCTGTTGTAGTAATTAGGCTATAGCTGGCCAACTGTGAATTCAATGGTTGAAGGGTGGGTATAGACTGAATTAGTCCCAGCAAAAAGGCCGCCTTGACATAAGGAATGTGGGGCTCAAAGTCAGTGGACAAAATTAAGAGCTGTAAATGAATTGTTCAGGCCCTTGGTGTAGGATTCTTTACTCTGGGTGGCCTACCCTGCTTGTGGCACCTCTAACTGCACAGCAGCCCTGTGGTAACCATTTACTGAAAAATATTAGACAAGAGTTGGATGACTCTCACGTCATTATTTGGGACAGATGTTTTATAAGTGCAGTATGACCATAACCTAAGTTTACTTTCTAGCCATGCATCTATATTTTCTTAAATTTTTGGTCCAGAATTTCAAAAACAATTAGAGAGCTGAGTGCAATATTGAAGACACCATTTTGTTGACACTAACAACTGAATTTGCAACAACCTAAACGTAGAAAAAATATACTGTATGTTCATACAAAGAGACTTAACTAGGTTAAAATCACAAAATTTACTAGCTGTGGGATAAAAATGTTCCCCTGATACATTAATACATTCATTTAAACTCCAGCTCTGGTTCATTGCTGATGTATTGCCAGGTAGACCAAAGGCAAGGCACTTATCGCCACCTCTGCTGCTGCTTTGAGGTGCATGGCTCACATACTTCCTCCTCTTCTCTGCAAGTCATTTGTATTGCCCTAGAGCACAGAACCTTTATGATGGAACGGTCCAGTTTATAGTTAAGGAATAAATCAGAAACTCTAAGAGTTTTAGCAATGCTCGAGTTCAGCTCTAAAAATACTATAGCTGAGTCAAGACAGGTTCAGTTACAGTCATTAAAATTAGAGTGAAACTTTAAGCAACATCCTGGATGTGGTGTCAGGGAATATTTAAATCTGAACATGTTTTCATCCATGTAAGTGTATATATATATATATAATTAGGTTTTGCAAAACTTAAAAGCAGGCTCAGGGACAAGCCTGTATGGGCAGCACCAGGGTGTAAATGACTGAATAGCTCTCTTCTACATTAATGTTTTGGGCCTTGACTACCTGCCTATTGCACTTTAAGGGACTGCACAGCTGTCTCAAACAGTCTGCTCTTACCCAATTTAACCAGGATATCCCCCATCATTTACTAGATGGTAATGTCAAGCCTTCAATTTACTATTTGCTAGTAGGTTTGCTCAATTGTGGCACTGGAAATGGCTAGTAGGAATAGTAACATACTAATTATGAAAAAATAATCCAATATGTTTAAACAATGGGCTCTGGATTTGAAATTCAACCAAAACAGGGACAGAATATTTTGAGAATGAGGAGGTCATTGTTGATACATTAGATTTAAAAATAGGAGCATGATCTGTTTCATACATCTTAAAAAAACAGCAGTTAATGGACACCAGCATGAAATATCACAAATCCAGCTAGCAAATTGGCATAGTTTTGTACAAGAGTCTACTATCTATACACACTGGTATCAGTTTTTAAAAGTGATTAAGAAAACCCTTTAAGACAGTGGTACACTGCATTGGCAGTTCCACTTTGCTGGAAACAGTGTGTGACATATCAATTTGTCCATTTACCTGCACTTCATTTGTTTCAATATTTTACCCAAAGCTAATTAATATGCAGCTTAGTGCAATGCCATCTTTCTAAACTCAATCCCACCCCCCAGCAGGATGCTCTGATATCCCATCTACAGCAAAATACATTATTTTCAATAACGTACATATACATATTTGCATGGTGGTTCAAGTTACAGCTGGATTCAGGTAAGGAAAAGCACAGTTCTAATATTAAGGCGGTAAACAGTTTGTTCACTAGTCCTGTAGCAAATAAGCTACCCCATCTCTCTAGAATATACCCAGAGATTTGAACATAGTCTTAGGCTCAGTTTATACTGTGCAAATTAAGTGTTGGAAGAGCATCTCTTTATCTGCATAATTCCATTAATTCAGTTCTCCAAATGTGACTATAAACGACTAACAAGGAAGTCTGAGGCAGTTTGTGAAACAGACCCAACCTTCAGCTGGCAGGAGAGAACAGCGTCATGAACACTGTGAAACAGCAAGTCTCTGGTGATGGATTTTTCAAAAAAATTAAGTCGAGTCAAATCATCCATAACAGGGCCTGTAAAGCAAACATATTAAGCTATAACCATGACATACGTATGTCTCATGCCATATGTTTTTGTTTAGATTACGGGGGAGGGCAATAGCTTGTCGCTTTCCCAGCCTCAAGTTCTTCTGTTCAAAAAAGATTTGAGACAAAAGATGCAAGGCAAATAATGATATAGCTAACAGAGACGAGATTTAAATGCCCAATTGAATGTGGTCCTAATTAAAGATGGATTTGTATACTAGCAGTTCTTCATTCAGCCATACTATACTGATGATCAGTCTCAGAGGACGATAAGCTTCGAAATGTCAGAAATTAGAAACATTGTGTACGCGATTCTCCTCTCACAGTAGTGTGACTCCACTGACTATAACAGAGAGTGAGCTAGGCCTGATTCAACAAGGTACTTAAGCATGTGCCTAACTTTAAGCATATATGAGGTGTCCCATTGACTTCAATGGGAATATTCATGTGTTTAGGGCTTGATCCTGCCCCATTCAAATCATCAGTGGGAGCAGGATCAAGCGAATTCAGGATCTTACAACAGTCAAACCATTTTTTTTAAAATGTGGAGGGTGCTCAGATTCTGCAGTGATGGCTGGCAGTACAGCGACCGTAGATGGATGCCAACCCCCCACTTGAATCCCCCCAAAACTCTACAACTTACCACTGCAGCCAGCTATACACACAAAAACACCAACTTCTTCATATTCTTTTATAACCTGCAAACGTTTAAATGGAGGTTTAATCTGTAGATCTATTTTTGTACATATCACAATTTCACTGGTATGAGAAACTACAAAATGCATTTTTTAAAAAGGTGTTCAGTTGCTTAACTGTTATTTCCCTTTAAAAATGGCTCTTGCACAGCATTATCTTCTGCCTCTTCCACCCCTGTAGCTTTTACACACGCACTTTGTAGCTTAATTTAAGAGATTATTACACATTCCCCAGTATATCAGCAAGAACTTAGCATCAAAGGTGGAAGTTAAAACCTGTCGTAATTAGAGTTTGATGTAAGATCATCTCGACCAGCCCTCTTGGTGCCCTAAAAAAACCATTAAATGTATTGTGGTAGAGGGAACATGAAAGATACCACTTACTGATTTTAACATTTTTGCTCCAACTGAATCCACAAAGTTCACTGGTGTAAAGTCCAAAATTATACAGCGAACATCTGTCACTGGCTCCATAAAGTGCTCAAGTTCATCAGGAGATGTGCCTGGTGCATTAGCATTTGCAGATTTTCCATTTAGGGGTAGCTCATCATTTATTACCTCGTGTTTGACGCTTGTTTCCATGTCATTAGTCTGTGAGAGATGATAAAACCTGAGAGCTTAATGGCAAACAACTTGCAATATTAATTTTTCCACAAGCTTCCTTCAGCCTCTGATGTGGTCTATGGCTTCAAACCACCCACCTGCACACACACGCACTTTACATTCATAGGATTTATACCTGAACTTAGATCTAGCCTCCCACACCCTTCTTTTTATATGCCAATTGTACATAGCAAATTCAAGCAGATCTAAGGCGTGACATTGGAGTGAATTACAGTTTTCATTTACAAAACTTACATCAGCATTTTCTCATTTCTCTGGCAATGGAAATAGCCATTCTGGCCCAATCGTGTCATGAGCAGCTCATTCTGCTATGACATACGTATTCAGTAATAAAAATCTCTAGGGCCAAATCTTCAAAAATAAGAGCCTAATCTCATATTTAGGCACCTGCCTGATATTCAAAAGCACTTTGCATCTAACAGCTCTCACAGAGAATAGGAACGTAAATGTGCACAAGTTTCAGACAGTCCTTGTCACGACACACTGCTTTTCAGCAGATCCTGCTTTGTCTGCTAACTAAGTGAATAAGATGTTCTGATGTGCAGAAATGGAAATATTTAACAGGTTATAAATCTGAATTACTTTCAGATTAGCCCACATTAGCTCAGATAACCCCAAATACGCCTACTGTGAAATTTCTACACCTTTCTCTAAAGCCTCTGGCCATTGTCAGATGGGATACTGGACTGGCTGGATCTTAGCTCTGATCCAGCCTGGCAGTTCCTATGGTCCTAGATTTAGAAAATTAATTAAAACAAGTCATCTGAGTGATACTCCCCTATTTTAATGTAGTTTCCTAACAAAAAACAGTCTGTGCTGCACACACATTTCTAAGCCTTCCTATTTCAAGTAACATTCCTGCATGAATGATGCATAAACAGCCAATACAATAAGCTAGTTTGCTAGATGAAAAAAATAAGGCAAGTATCTACAGTGGCACTCACAAGCTTCAAGACTGCTTGCTTCTTGTGTTCATTTGTCTGCTTTAGTTCCTTGGCATGCCTTTTCTGGGCTTTTTTCTTTACTGCCCACACAGCACATGGATCAACTCCAGTCTACCACATAAGGAAAGGCATAATCAAATGAAGTTCAGCGTGTTAGGACTATCATTTTACTGAATGAAAAGTCAAATTAATCACCTTAATATAACATAAGCTTACATTAGGCAACTTTCCTTAAAGGGGAAATGTATGAAGAAGCAATAATCTTTGGAATCAGCATATTAATACGATGATGAGGTGGAAATCTGAACCACAATCATTTTCTAAATCAGACTGTGACAAGTTTCAACAGAACACTGATTGAGTGTAGAGATTTATAGGGGGGAAATGCTTTTGGATATAATTCATCAATGCCATTTGCTTTGTGAAAACAAACACCACCCACCTCAACTGTACAAGATTCATCATGGAGGCTACAGAAAAATGAGATATTAGTATGTGTGTCATTCCCTGCCAATGCAATCTTGTCACCTAAGTAGATATGTTACTGGTGCTAAACTCCTCCTCACCAACATAATTGCATTCTGGCAGTGAGTGAAGTAACCTGTATATGTAGATAATTTGTATGCCGTGTCCTTAACAGAATCAAACTACAAGTAATTTCATATTCACCCCCTGGGAAATCCCAGTTCCCATTGGGAGGGAGGAGGCTTTGCCAATGGAGTTGAAAGATGATGCACAAAAGGCTTAACCTTAAAGCATTTCAGAGACCAGTTCACAATTTCAAGAAGGAAGAGGATGCTAAGGAATTTGTTTTACTCACCTTTTTCTTCAGCGCGCTAGCATACAATTCACTATTGGCAAAATAGAGTGAGGCATTAGCCTGGAATATTTTTATTCCAGGATATTCTTTCACCTAAGGAAAGAAATGTTACAATACATGAAATTAAGTGCTACTTATTCTGGAAGTAAAGCACATATTTATATTTCTGCCACACACATGGTCACAAGAATGATCACAGATATCCATCGCCCACACCAAAGAATACACTTCAAAGCACAACGTATTTCCCACCACATGCGGACGTCACTGAATGTCACCCATACCAATGGCATTGTTGTTTGTAGAACCACCACTGAACAGAATGAATGATGGTTAGCGTGCTGCAAACAAAGAGAAATATACTCCCACCAGGGCTGCTGGATTGAAAATGAGCTAGAACGACTTTCCTATAGTGGTAATTCAATAAAATATTGAGTGAGATCAGTATCACATAACATTTGCATTTATATTTTTAACAAAAAGAAAATAATTTAAAACTAAATTATATATTTGTAGAGTACTCTGATGTTGCTATGAACACAAGGTAGTATTTAATATCAGGAAATCATGCAGTTCTAGAAATGCTTATCTTCTCCTTCCTCCTTGCTGATTTTATTGATACTTTTTCTATAATTTTTTATTTCTTCCTTTCTTGACCTGCTATGACATCCTCAGTGACAGAAGTGGAAAACACAGTAACTTGAACTCAGATTTGTATGGTTTTCAGCACTTTGTTTTCCTACAGATCCCCACGTTTGGTTACTTCTTGAATATTGTTAACAAAATCTCCTTGAAAACAGATTTACAGCTTTTTACACAGGCACCTACAAATAAAGGTTACTCACTTGTAATCCTTCTTTGAGATGACTCAGCATATTCCCACTTATGGGTAAAGTGCCACCTGGTGCTGCCTAAGGGTACAACCCTCTCCAAGCAGTGCCCCCTCCTATCTCTCTCCAGGTTTCCTAATGTTCTGAGGGGAGGCTATATTAGGGAGTATTCTTTTTTTAAACTGAATGGCATAGCTCAGCAGTTCCCAAACTGTTGGCTGCAACCCCAAACAAGGTTTCACCATCAGCATATGGGGTCGTGGGTCCAATGGGTCAGATTCAGTCCGCGACATAACGCTGTCTGTCCCTGAACACATCCAGATCTGCTCCACAAATGCTGTGCCAGGCCACCACTTTGACCTACAAAATGGCAGATTCTACACAGCGTGACCTCACATGTACGGTGCATGTGATGTCATGCTGTTTCTAGGCCACCATTTGTGAAGCTGGTCCAGACGCACTGGCTGTGCAGCTGCCACTTTGTCACTTGCAACATCCAGCTGAAAGGCTTGAATCCAGAAGATTGTTACATGTAGGCAACAGCCTTATCAACAGAGCATCCTCTGCTTGAGCTGGTAGGAGCCTGTGCTAGCCTCTTTTGAAATGGGAATCTGCAGTGGCGTGTTAGCTCCTTAAGGCAGGCCCCATATCTTATTTTATGCCACCCTGACTACCCTGTTTGCATAAAGAATCATTGTGCTGCCCTAGCATCACCACACAGGGCTTTCCTAAGAGCTCAGATCATCCGCTTAACAGTGCGTTTTAATTTCTGATCTCTGATAAGACTCATTTGTACAAACAGTATCTGCTTCAGCCTCCAGCACTGAGTCCAGTGATGCAGTTATGAATGAACAAGAGTGCAAGAAATGTGTTTGCAACTATAACAAGGCTTGCTCTGAGTACGGCTTCACCAGCATTTTTGTCAAGAATAAAGAAAGGCCAAAATGTGCTATGTCCCACGGTGTTACTAGTGAAAGCATGAAGTCTAATGAACCTAAACAACATTGGGAGACCCTTCACAAAGAACACATTGGAAAATCAAGGTAATTTTTCCAGCATCGGAAAGAACTTTCACGTCAACAAGTGCTCAAAAGGTATCATTCGAGGTGAGTTACCTCGTTGCGTAGGCCAAGAAGCCTCACACAACTGGAGAGACTGATTTTGCCAGCTGCAATTGATATGAAGATAATGTGTGGGGAAGCCAGAGCAAACTCAAAGCCATACCATTCTCCAACAACACAGCGAAGGGAAGGACTGAGGCGCTAACAGTGGATGAAGAACACAGATGCTTTTGCTCTTCATATTGATGTGAGCGCCAAGGGTCGTGATGCACCCTTCTTGGCTTTTGTGAAATACATATGAGAGGGTGCAATTCTGTAAGACATTCTGTTCTCTCTCCCTCTTCTCAATGCCAAGATGGCAGAAGGAATGGTTGATGTGCTACATCCAAGACAAAAATACCCCATGTGATCAGATGGTGGGCTTTCGTGCAGATGGAGCTCTGTCTATGGCAGGTCACAAAGTGGGTCTGCATGCCTTGCTAAAGAAAGTTGCTCCATCCACTGTGTGGACTCACTGCATGATTCACAGAGAACGACTGGCATCTAAAGCTCTAAGTCCAGAGCTAGGGGAAGTTTTGCATAGGTCTCATCTATTGTGAACTACATCAAGACTCAGCATCTTTGTACCTGTTGGTTGGCAAAACTGTGTGAGGTGAGTCTCAAAATTGTGTCATGGCAGGTTGGGCCACCCTGAAGTTTGCTAGCTCTCGAGAGGAAAAGTGTTGGGATGATTTTTTTAACTGAGAGATGAGCTGCATGCCTATGTGCCATGGACTGCAGAAAGAGTGAATCTGTTGATTTTCTATGTGACCAGAGGAAGATGTGCCTTGCTGCCTGTGTCAGACACATTTGGGAAACTGAATCAATTGAACACAGGACTGCAAAGAAAGAACACCCACATCCTTCAGCTGAGTGATCGAATCACATGATTTATGAAGAAAATTGTTTTCTGAAAGAATAATTTATTAAAGACAAACCATGAATCCTTTCTGCAAGCTTGAGAGTTCCTGACTGCTAATGAAATTATTCAGCCTCCGACACAGGTGAGAGCTGAACGCCTCAGCCAGACGGAGGAATAGCGTGCCGCCATTTCCCTGACTTGAACATGATAAACTATGATTGGGAGCAAAAGCCCTTTTAGTGCAAGCCTGAGACAGAACCGAAGAGGCCATGTCAGAATTGGATGGTCCTAACAAGTCTGATATCTGATGCTAACGGTGGCTTCCTTCTCCAAAACCAATACATTTGGAGCCAACATGGCTCTAAGTTCCTTACTAGACAGCTGGCCTTTTTTCCATTAACAGTAACTTTGAAGCCTTGTCATCTTTGACAGCAGGAACCAGAGCCGGCACTGACAAAGATGTCTTGGAACCATTAGTCAGCCTAGAAGTACCTGCATGCTCTGGGCATGACAGAATACTCTGGGAAATAGAACTGCCAGAAGAAGCAGGGCCTTACGTCAGACACTGAAGGCACTTAACATGGCTGTCCAATGACAGGAAGACAGCTGAGCACGAAGCACATCTCTTAAAACCCAGCTTCTTTTTTGGCTCCACCATGACATGGAACCAACCTTACAAGCTATACTGAACTATCTATATTTAAAAACTACCTTGTCCTAAAAACTATACTAAAGTCAGAACGTTCGGAACCGCTCGGGGGAGAAGAAAGAGGACGAGGAGGAGATGCATACGCGCTCTAACGGGCACTGCTTGAAGAAGGTTCTACTGTTAGGAAGTACTAGATGGTGCATTACCCATAAGAGAGAATATGCACAGCCAATCAAAGAAGAAGCTCCAACACTTTAAAGTGAAATGCTTTGGTGCAAAGCAGAGGTCTGGCATGCCTTACACAGCCAAGCACATGCTTACAACCAAGTTAGAAACCCCGGGGGAGGGAATGCCACAGCAGTGATATGGGGCTGCTCTAGTCTGTCTGGATATGAGCATACCCCCAGATTCCTTTTTCTTGTCACTTTGTTGAAAGCATAACTTCTGGTGGGGACAGTGCTTAAGAATTCCAACATCATTCTTTTCAGTGCAGGTTTGTAGGAGATAGCCACTAAGGCTGGGTCAAATTCGCCGCCGTCAGATTGATTGCTCTGGATCGACTGAGCGGTCTGTAGACCCGCTCAGTCGATCTAGCAAGTGGCGCAGGAAAAGCATCCTAGTAAGTGGCATAGCGCTGCGTTGAAGGGAACGCTATTCCCGTCAGCGCAGCACAGTGTGGATGCCGCATGGAGGAGACGTAGTAAAGTCGATGGGAGATATGCAAGTGATTTATGCCACTTGCATATCTCCCGTCGACTGCCGCCAAATCCCAAAGGTAAGTGTAGTTCGGGCCTTAGTGATGTGTGTGTAGGGACCTTTCAAAAGCAGCTCCCCTGATGAGAGCTGGACAAAGATTGCAAAAAATCCTGGCCAATGTTTGAATAAAATAATTTTGAATAAAATTTGTATCCATAAACTTTGCAACCCCTTTTGCTAACAAAGCTACGTTCTAGGAATGTTTATGAAAAGGAAACAAAAAAGTGATTCGAGCACTTGTGCAAATACATAAATACTGCACAAGTATTAGCTCCAGGAGTGGCTCTGCCGCCACCTTGAAGGCTCTGTGTGAGTTTGGGAGGCATTCAGCAAGAGAAGCAGGAATACCATGCAACTCTGGTGACTTCATACAGCACGAACAGCACAGTAGGAATAGATAAAGATAGATATATAGACAGCCTGAGAGTAAGTCAAAGAGTGAAATTATGCTCACAGAAACCACCAATCAAATAATAAATACGTCTGTGAAAATAAAAGTCAGTCCTAGGTAATTTATTCTATAAACTCCACCTCTCTGTTTTCAAGTTATCTACTGCAACCCACTTGCCAACCTCTACTAAACACAGACTAAATTAGATCCTTGGTTTTCATTAATACAGCTAATGTGACCAGTGGAGCTCACCCTGAACAGGTTCATACATGGCTATGGTATTAGCAATGGTACTTATATAAACCCTAGCATCTTAAACTAAGCAATCAATTAACGGATAAAGTATTGTATAAAAGGAAGATCTCTATTACAGGTGGTCTTTGCTCCAGAACTTTTAATGCAATACAAACCACACCATCCACCTGGAAACATGCGCATTTATTACGAAGCACTAAAATCTGAAACAAGAGTCCGTCTTATTAAAGCTAAGTAAGTTTGCTTCCCCACAGTGTAACCTTAGTCTTGAAGAATGTAAGAGTGGTGAGTTTCACAGCAGGAGGCTCTCACCGCTCTGCATAAAATTAGTATTAAGAACGTTCAGCCATTCCAGGAATCTCACTCTCCTCTATACCAGCAATTTAATAATAATAATTTAATACAGGAAAACACATTCCTACCTCTTCATACTCTTTCATGTCACAGTAAACGTCTGTGTTGGGAATTTGACCAAGGATCCTGTACTGTGGACTGGAGAGAAATGGACACATAAGGCCATAGTATAATTCACAGACCAGAGAGGAATGCACATTAAAAAACACTTTCAACCTACACCAGATATGGCCACTGTACTGTAGTGCAGTGTCTGTACAGACTAATCCAAACACACGTTGAGGCAGTTTACAGCATGAACATAATAAAGGTACCGTATGGTGATTAAACCATTAATCAAGCTAAGCCTGTTTTAATAAAGAGGGCATTTGGAAAATATCCATCCTGCCTGATGACCACCAACTGAAGGGCACCATTTGGGTGGGCCAACTGCTGCAACTGGCAAGCAAAAACTACAGGGCCAAATTCTCCTCTGGTCTAAGTTAGTGCAGCTTCATTGACTACAAAGGAGCTATGCCAGTTCACAACAGCAGAGAATTTGGGCCACAGTTTCAAAGAAGCATCCTGCTTCTCAGAGGGAAGGGCCTGATTCTGTGAGATGCTGAGCACTCAGCTCACAGGGAACTAACTAACTATATATTATTTGGGTCCAGAACTGACTTACCACTGAGCCAGAATTGACCCAACATTGCCCCCATTAGGACATCTCTCTCAAATGCTAGCACATGACAGTGACTTCTGCTTAATCAGGCCAGTATTAACATAAATTCCACTTAATAGTAATGCACTTGACAAACGGCAGTGATTAAACTAGGCATTAAATAAATGTGAAATTCTGAGCTCTATGGCTTAAATTAAAAATGATCAAAAACAGATTAAAAATTAAATGGAATTTGCATATCCCTGGCATTTTATTTAGAACAGTATTTGCAGACTTTACCTGGTGTCTTTTATGTAAATTCTCTGCTTGAAGTAACAGAACTGGACCCTGAACTGGGATGCTGGGACATCCCCTGGATGACCCAATTAAGCAGATTTTACTGTACTCATGAAATGGGAGTTGTTTATTTCTATCCCTTTAATAAAGGAATAAAAAATTGACCCACAAAGCCCTGATTCTGAGAAAGAAAGGGAAAATGTCTGACCTTTGTGTTCTGTAAATAACAGTGACCATTGCAAACGCCACAGCTGTAAGCAAGCCGTAGTCTAGTCCCAGGAAAACAGAGGCCACAAAAGCTACAATCCAGATGGCCTAAACATCAAACAAAAGCTCCACATTAAAATTCATGAATTGTTTTGTTAACATGACATAGGCTCACATATATACACCACCATAGTTCAAGGGGAGGTCAGATTGTAACATCTCCTTGATGCAATGAAATGCAATAACCTCTGAGGCAGACATGTTGGAGAGTCTGGGCTGTTTGTTTTATAATTTGACAAGGGAGTTGTAAAAATAGCATTAACTCATTTTCTCTGTAGAACACATTTTACTATGTGCCAGAAATTCAACCTCCTATGAAGCTGGCCCTGTAAAAGCAAACAATGCAAGGGGGATTACAAGTAATCACTTATCAATACTGCATTGAGCAGAAGATGTTGTCATCGGACATTGATTACACAGCAAAATACCAGTGATACTGACGTTTGGTATCATCCGACACACCCAAGGAGCCAAATGGCTACAAGAACTCAGTGGAAGCACCCCAGGTGGTGACGAACCACGGTGCTCTCCGAGTGGGAGGGAATCAGGAAAGGGCAAAAAGCCTGGGGAGATTAAACAAAGCGCAGCAGGCTTACAGCTTGTTATGGAAAAAAGGGGTCACTTGCTGCTTGGGGGATGGTAGGGCCTGTTTTTCTCCATACAGTGACCCAGTGGCATCTCGGACCAGGACCAGGGCTCAGCAGTTCCTCAGGTCTCATGTGACAGTGCAGGTCAGATTGGTTGCACAACTGTTCACCCCTGGTTGTTCCAGGGGTGAAGGCCTGATACAGATGACCTCAGGAGTCTCAACCCCAGGGTTACTATGTGCACGCAAGAGTGGTTGCTACCCAGTCTGATGGCCCCAGCTCCTGCCCAGCTGGTAACCAGTGTCTTTGAGTACTTCTGTGGTTCAAATGGTCTCACACACATCTCCAGCTCCCTCTACAGACAAGTGGGGCACTGTCCCAACAGGCGTGACTGTAAGCCCCAACAGTGAACCAGGTAACAACGTAACCTGCTACCAGAGAATCACAAAGAGTAAATGATGCCTCTTGCGTGTCACTCTTGGCCTTGGCCCACTGTCAGGCTAATGATTCCTTGGCAGTAAAAGAGAAGAGAGCAAAGGGATTTGTTTTTCATGTTACTTAAGGACACCTGTAGGATCCAAATGCTTTATGCATGTTCAGCCAAATCTCTAGCATGTTTTCTGTAACAGTACTGAAAACAGTCCTGCTTCCACATGGAGCTAAAACTACTTTCAACATTAGCTAAGCAGCAATCTGCTGTTGACAACCATGTCAGCAACAAGTCATTTTCCTAATGTAGCTGGACCCTTATATGGTAACTTCATCTGATACAACAATATTTTTATCATTGCCTGGAAAGTTTCTACTCTTTTGTAGATTCTTGGGAAATGTTGAACTGTAGCTTAAAAAAAAGTAGAAAAAAAAACAAATGTTCACTGTGATGTGCATTATTCACTTACCAGTTCGATCTTACTCGTTCTCCAGAAATGTGTTATATCTCCAAACTGTTTAAACATTCCTTTCAGATTCACCATTACGATTGCAGCTAGCACAGTCTAGGAACAAATTTTATAACATTTTTATTTTACCTTGAAAACTATGTTGCTCAGAAATAGTTTTCTATTAAAATGTTCACATTTATGCACTTTGTACCATTGATGGGAACCAACCAGAAAGCCTATTAAATGCACATTTCCTTTAAACAACTACTTTTCAGGTTACCCATTAAAATACTGTGCCTATTAAAACTTTAGGGATTGCACATTATCTGGCATACATTCCACCAGAAACATTTATCTATGAGACTAAACAAATACAGTATAAATGTGTGTGCTGAATGATCAGTTCCCTCCCAGTTATCTATTTCAACAGCCTCTTTCTCCCTTGACATCCCGTTCAAGAATTCTCAGCTCCACACACAGTGCAAGTATTTATTTTAATTTCTCAGGAGAAACAAAATGTCTAACGTGGCTAGTATTAAACATAAGATGAGTGTTCTCATCCTTTGCTATCCTCTATCTTCTAATTTAATGTATAAAAAACCAATGAGCTCACCAACCAAGGGCTCAGTCCTGCAAGGCGCTGAATGCCCTCCTCAGTCCCATTGACCTCAGTAGGTGTTAAGGACAGTAAGCACTTTGCAGGACTGGGTCCTAAATTGTGTTTACTAATTTAGATACAGATTTTGTGATGGCTAAGCAACACTATATGACTTCTGCTCAAACACAACATCCATAGGCAAAGTTCTCATACCTGCGGTAGTGGTTCAAAGAGGTAACCAATAGCCACAATGACTAAGAGAACCATGATTGAGGATAGCGTACCTGCAATCTGAACAAATAGGTACAAGAAATGACATTTCTGAAGAATAAAAACTGTCCAAGACAACAAGACAAAGTGCAAACATTACTGGTTAACCTGCATTGTGCTTTTTGAAATATTGGCGGTTCAGATGATTTTCTGATCCCTCCTTCCTGCTCCATCAATTTCATACTGATACATCCTCTGTGCTTCTGCTTTGGCCTTGGCCAATACCAATAATCTTAGAATACCATGAAAAATGCTGTTCGCTGTCTTTGGACCAAGCAGAAGCCGAAGGCCTAGAAATCTTATAAAGCAAGAGGTTCAAATTCTGGAGTCCCAAAAAGTAAATGTTGCCTGGCCTAAGCATTTGGATTGACACACCTGAGTTTTCCCTCCAGTGCTCTCCTGAACAAGACTCCGAGACATTGAGCAGGTTATTGAGAAGGTCTGAAAGAAGGATCCTGTAGAATTACATATTCCCAAGGCAATAAGTTCCTGTTTCATATGAGAAAGCACATCAAAAGAATCATGCAGAACAATTCTACAAATATAGATGGAGGCTACTTCTACATATTACTTTAACAGCTGCTTCTCATTTACATAATTTCCCAACAAGGCATTAGCTCCTGTTCTAGCAGCGCACTAGCTGATTCATATTAAATCATACGTTAAACAGAGTATTTGGTGGTGTGGAGGGATTGTTTTCCCATCTTTTTACAACAATGATTCACTGGTTGAATTCTGAAATGTAAAACATACAGAATTATATAAAATTGTCCATTTTCAGGCTTAATTTAGGGTTGACTTTATGATTCCAGTATTACAATTCCATGGAACATCATTTTCTATACTAGTACCCGTGCCCATTAACACTAGCCCGGAATTTGGGCCAGGGCCTTTCCGAGTAAAAAAAAAAAAACAAACACAAAACTACAAACTGATGGGTTCAATCCTGCTCCCAGCAAAGTCTGTAGTGAAACTCTCATTGACTTCACTGGCTGCAGGACAGAATCCATGCTGGTGATGGGCAAGCAGTCAAAGATTTGACCAAATACAGAAGCCTAGTATTATGCTATGAAGCTTGCAAACTAGGGGTGGAATCCTGGCCCCACTGAAGTCAGTGGTAAAACTCCCACCAACTTCAACGGGGCCATAATTTCACTGTAGGATTCTGGGGAACTGTCAGAGGGAGTCAGTTCCACAGGCAGGATGCCTCTTCTAAAAGCATCCTCCCAACAGTTCTGAAGATTTTACCGTAAGAGCAAGACAACAAGGGGAAGCAGGCAGACAATAACCCAGATGAGATTCTGTGCAGCATCTCTCAGAGGCTCAGCATTGAAATTTGCAGCCCAGGGGGAGATGACACAAAGGCACCTTAAAGCCACCTTTGTGCTCTCCCAACCCAGGCCTACTCTGTGGCTGGAGGGGCCCCCGTATAATTTAGACGGCCCTGGGGGCCTCTCTCGTTTACAGAAACCTCCCTGGGCTGCTCTATGGGACTCAGCACTGCCCAGAAATTCTGCAGTAGGTGAGGGAGTCCTCAGAGGATGGACTTGCACAGCTGTATTCCCCAGGGCCTGTGCTAGGGACTGGGGCTTTTAGGGATCCTTTATGCCACTTCACCCTTACTACCAGGTGTACAGAGGCTGGAGTGAGGGTGATGATCTTACCCCCACTGATGAGACATATGGCTCAGGAGGAATTACAGAACAAACGTATGACAGACGTTAGGCACATTGGCCAGGTGCAACTGGAAGGTACTTCAGACACTACATTGACAAGGGCGATATAAGAACCCATACAGAATAGAACAGAACATTGGAAGTGATCTTTCAGGTAACTGTGTCATAGATCACTAAGGGCTTGATCCAATGTCCAGTGAATTCAGTGAAAAGACTACCACTGACTTTAGTTGGCATTAGATCAGTTCTTAAGGTTTACATTTGCAGAGGCCAACATATAAAAAAAAAAAAAATCCAAAACTAAGTTACCTGATTTCCATCAATAGTGTAGCCATGTTTAAGTGCAAAGATTTTGGCCATTGACACAGCCATGGAAAAGCCAACAATTGCTATTGCTAATGCGTCTATAAATACTGCTGGGATGAGATTTATATCAGGTACTGCTGGTGCAAGTAATCTAGAAGATAAAATGACGAAGAGTTACTATACCGGTAAACCTGCCATATTGAAAAAAGTGTAGTCTGAATAAGGATTTGCTTCATTCACTGTCCCTACCCTTTAGGGATATCCCCAACAATATCCACTCTATACGTGTTGGACAGATTCATTCCAGTTGAAACTCCAGTAGCTATTATTACCTAGAAACAGATATGTAAACTTGTTTAGAAAGCCACAGATTATTTAGGTGCATGCACACACATTTGAAAAAACAGGCTGAAAAGAGAAAGCGAGCGATCTGAGGGGATAACATCAGTTAGAACCAATACCAAGAGTGGACGTTAAGTGGATGAGATGTAAATTATTAGTCCATTAACTACCCAACGTCCATAGAACCATGGAGCAAAAGGAAATTATTCCCTCCGCCCCATATCCTCTTCATTAAGCTGCTGTCTTTACACAGAATTGACGTGGAGCACGGAGAGGCACAGTCTCTCATCCCAGTCAGATGGCCACTGCTTACCCAAACCCTGGACATTGCTCATGAACCTTAATATTCTGAAGGGAAAAAAAAGTATCAAAGGAGACACTAACAAGATGCATACTGATACTTCTCACTTACAAAGCACTTGCCATCGTACAACTCAGAGCACTTTGTAAAGGGAGCTAAGCCTTATTATTCCCATTTTACATCTAAGGGCCTCAACGTTAAACACAGGCTGTCTCTGAGATGTGAAACCACCTAATGAAAGAACATGGCTGGAATCAATCCCATATGTGATTCTCAGGCAAGAAGGGCAGGGCCTGATGGGTTCTCTTCCATTAAATGGATTGATTTCAGTGCTTTGGTCCTGATGGGAATGATGTTTTGAACCATTAATGTAGAATATGGTATTTGTGGTAAATCTAAACGGTGAGGATACCTATATAAATTACATAAATTACTGCAACATTGAAGTCAACATCAAATCCAAGACTTCATTGCAAATCTGCATGGTCAAAATCACCCTTCTGATGACAGTCTAATGTTTAACTCCTACTAAACCTAGGAAATTTGTTCTGAACTATTCATACATTGCTGCCTTTGGAATCTCTAGACATACCTTTATGCAAGAGTCCTAGATGATTTTAATAGGTATTAAATCAGTAGGTTTCTATAGAATTACTCTAAATACCTATAGGATTTAATAGAGAATGAAATCTTTTCTATATGCTTTTGAGAACCATCGTATAGAATCTAAAGTAGAGATATTCTTCACTATTAAATTCTACAGGACTTTTCTATGTGTGCTTCTCACATGCTAAATATTCTGTGTACATGCACAATATATACAGCTAATCACAACTAACTTACCACTATGATCTCCATAGGAATAGGAACTGGCAGTTTCTTCTTAAATCGGTCATTAATTTCCTTGCCACCCAGCAGCAAAACAATGCATGTTAATCCAACAACCAAGGTTGCAATGTTGGTTTTTGTGATATTTGAAAGTACAGCAATTAAACTCTGCAACATAATAAAATGCTGATAATTATTCCATGATGATTTTATTTGTCCAAAGATATTTGTATTCAGTTGCTTAATAGTAAGCTGCCTGAAAAGATGTGTGTTACTCTCTGGGTTTTTGCTAATCACTAGAGTCTAAAAGCACCTCAGAAACTGCAGAGGAAATACATAGGATCTCCTCTACCTAAGATTATGTTTTACTCTAGCAGTAAATATCTGAGTAAGGGGAGTACATTATTAGAGCAAGTGCTGGCCCAAATACAGGACGTATTAAATTCATTTTGTAGCATTAGTGTACACTCTTTTATGGCCAAAACATATAATACCAGAGTTTGACCAGAACTTGGCAAGAATTTTGAGCAAAGTCTTTATCAGAGAGAAAAAATAAATCTAAACACCTAGTTAAACCATACTTCAATAGCCTCAAGTAGTCTCTCTCAAGTCAAATCTCTTTAAAGCTGCATAAACAGTTTTAAAGCTGCTGGATAAGGCCAGTGAGGTTACCATGGCAAAGGATTCTTTTTGGCTGGGTGATAATGACCTTCCAAAACTGCTGCAGAACGGATCAAAAAACGAAAAGTTCTTTTAAGTTAAAAATGTCTTAAAAGGACTTGTTGCCTTGTAGCATTAATAGAAGTGGTTATAAAGAGAAACCCACAAGGAACACAAACCCCAAGCCTTGCTTCAGGCAGTCACATAATTATAAAAGAGGTACCATGAAGGTTACACACTGTGCTTTGAAACTATTATCCTTTTCCCTCCTAACTGCTTTAAGTGCTAATCCCCTGGGACTTTTTGATAGGTCACTTAAGCAGCAAAGTGGGGAAGTTATCTGTCACATCCCTGGTTTCTGCAAGGCTGATTACATTTATACAAATAGATGATTAAATCTATCTTAGGTTTTCTATAGCTAATTTTACCATTGTCGTTTTTAAGTGCTGCAGCTTTTCTACTGGTGATCATCAACCAATCCAAAGGATTGGGTCTCCTCAGAGATCACAGGCCTCCAGCATTCCCCCACTCAGACTTCCTTGCGCTAATCTTAAAAGGCAGATACAGAATTACAATAAAATCTGGTTTTCCTTACTAGTGGGAGAGATGGATTCTAATATGTTTCAATTATCTCATGTTTCAATTTCATGAGAACAGAAAAGAGCACTATGATGTGCAACATGCACACAGAAATACAGCTGTAAAGTCTAAATGAGAATGTCCCTTAATAAACAATGTATAACTCAGCGCACATAGCATCTGATTTTTCAAAACTCAGTGGTGTCTGTTTTTCAGATCCATGCACAATGGCTTAGCATATACTTAAAGTTACAATAATTAAATTAGAGCTTTTGAATATTATCTAAACTGGAGTGCTGTATCTGAGAGACGTGGAGTCTGGAGAAGATGACCAGGATAAATTGTTCATGTGTAGTACACAGGTAGTACAAAATGGGAAATGATTGCAAGGAAGGAGTATTGTGGAAAGGGATCTGGGGATGTCATAGTGGCTCACTAGCTAAATATGAATCAACAGTATCACACTGTGGCAAAAAAAATAAATAAAAGCAATCATAATTCTGGGATGTATTAGCAGGAGTGTTGTAAGCAAGACGAGAAGTAATTCTTCTGCTCTACTCTGCCCAGATAAGGCTTCAACTGGAGTACTGTGTCCAGGTCTGGGCACCAGACTTCGGAAAGATGTGCACAAATTTGGAGAAAGTCTAGAGAAGAGCAATAAAAATGACTAAAGGTCTAGAGAACGAAAGGTTGAAAAAATTGGGTTTCTTTAGTCTGGAAAAGAAAAGACGGCGGGTGGGGGAACGGCACATGGTAACAGTTTTCAAATACATACAAAGTTGTTATAAGAAAGAGAGAGAAAAATTTGTCTTGTTAACCTCTGAGGATAGGACAAGAAGCAATGGGCTTAAATTGCAGCAAGGGTGGTTTAGGCTAGCTATTAGGAAAAACTGTCAGGGTAGCTAAGCACTGGAATAAATTGTCTAGGGAGGTTGTGGAATCTCTGTCACTGGAGATTTTTAAGAGCGGATTAGACACACACCTGTCAGGGATGGTCTAGATCAGGGGTCGGCGAACCGCGGCTCCAGAGCCGCTGCGGCTCTTCAGCTGCGGCCAGCCGCGGCTCCGGAACGCGGCTCCCCTAGTGACTAGGGGACCAGATCAAAAATTCCCCTAGTGTGAGCCCCCACTCTCCAGCTCCGCCGCCGAAATTGACCAGGACGAGTCAATTTCACGGCGGAGACTGCACCCTGCGATCCCAGGTCCGCCGCCGAAATTGACCTGGACGAGTGAATTTAACGGCAGAGAGTGGTCTGAAGTGCTGGCTGCTGGGGTGCAGTGTGTTGGGTGCTCCATTCATCCGATCCTAGCCCGGCCCCTCTGTCAAATTTTAGAATACATTGTGGCGCATTGTGGCCCCGTGAGTCAAAAAGTTTGCCCACCCCTGGTCTAGATAATACTTAGTCCTGTCCTGAGTGCAGTGGACTGGATTAGAAGATCTCTCGAGGTCCCTTCCAGTCCTACACTTCTATGATTCTATGGTAAATGGGTATTCTTAATTACCTCTATTAAGGAATAGCTTCTGCAATAAATACCATTGATGTAGTGCCTTTCACCTCAAAAAGATCTCAAATACCTTCCATTTTCCACTGGTGAAATACAGAGCTCTGTTGTGACACAAAGCAACTGTTAAATAGTGCCCAGAATACTATACAACAGTTTGGGACAGGAAGTGAAGAACACAGCATTCTCTGGAAACTCTATATGGAATTCAGATAGGCAGTAAGTAATGACCAGAAATGGATCTTGGCCAGAGTACTGGAACTAGCATCTCTAATTTTACAAGATGTGCCATCAGATCTTTAATGATCAGAGATGGTCAAAACCCTAGTTTTACATTTAATCTGAAGAACAGCATCTCCAACAGCACAGTGATCCCCACTTAGCACCATGAGGAAGCACTGGCAGTAGACAAATAGTGAAGGGAATAATCTACCGGATCACTAATAGCACTTCCTGAAACATCCTGCGATTTCCCTGTGGTCCTCACACCCAATTACTGGCTCAGACCCTGATTCGCTATGAAATCTGATTCAAATCACAGCTGGAGATAATGTAGGAACAATCAGACACTTCATACCCATTTCAGACCACTGGACAGTCCCGTTTTTATTTAGTGCTTAAATACAGTGTTTTAAAAATTGTTTTTAAAGACACCCTTGGGGAAAGACTGGCCCCGAGGCCCAGCACACATGCTTTTAAGACAGTTACTTACATATACAACTGAAAGGGCTCCACTGTAGCGTTTTGTCTTGATTCCAAGCAGATACTTTAACTGGGAGGTAAAGACATGAACCGCCGCTGCAGTAGTGAACCCTCTTACCAGTGGCTCTGTTAAATAGATGGCTACAAAACCAAACCGAAGGAGACCTAAAGACAACTAATGAACAAAAGAGTCAGATTATGCAACTCACTAGCGCACACAGCTGTAACTTGAAAGTCAGCACTGTAGCGACCCCGACATAAAGCAAATCAGAGACAGTCCAAGCAAATCTGGGCTCCCCCTCAAAACCGATTCTACTTCCACCTTTCTGCAGGAATAAAGGTTCAGTGAGCAATCTTCACATTGACCTAGGCCAGTCTCAGGTGTTCAGTGCCATCAAGGCTAGGGTGGAGGGGTGGTATAGGTCATGCATATGACCTGGTATCCTCTGGCTTATCGTGGGCTTTAGAGGAATTTCCTGTCAGACCAGAGGAGGGAGTGGTAAAGTAGGAAAAGGAGATCTCTGATGTGCCCCAGCCAAAGCTGAGATGTCAAGAGAAATGCCCTGTTTCCAAGTTCGCCCCCACAATCTTAGGTACATCATTAGCATGAAGCAGCTCATATCCCACAGAAGAGTACTGGAGCACGAGCACTAGCGTTTTGCAGTGGTAGGGGGTCCCAGGTTATGGAGGCTGCCCTCACGCATAGTAAGTTTGAGAGAATCCTCAAGCTTAGCCTGCAGCAAGCCACAAGCAGTTACCTGTATGATCCCTGAAAGCAAGGTGACGGCCACAGCTACTTTTACCCTCATGGCATCTCTGGCTTTATAGTTTTCAAGGAGATCAGTGCTATTGGTGGAATTTGATTCCATAATATTAAACATTTCATCAGGAGCTTCCCTGACAGCAACTCCACCAATCATCAGACTAATCACTGCAAACGTACCTGAAAAAGACGACAGAGGAAAAATAGGTTCAAATTCTGCACGTCATTTAGGACAAACTTTTACTTGGTTTTTACTAGGGTTCCTTATGCAGTGGATTATCTCATGTATGTACACTTTTGTGGAATTAAACATTTGTCTCTGAACTATTTGAGTTTTCAATCAACAAGTTGCATTTTTAGTAGTGAAACTTGCCCTCATGCTCAGCACCAATACAGTGGTTTATACACTGAATAAACACTCCTGTGGCAGGTAAATATAATTATGTTATAGATGCATAGAAATTAAATAAATTTATCCAAGACTACATAGATGGAATTTCTGGTACTCTTGCCCACGCCCACTCCACTAGATGCTGCTGCTTTTATTCCTTCCTAAGTAGATCAGATAAGACGGCAGCACACAGCCTGATAGCACTGAGAATGTGGAAAGCACCCACTAAGAATTTCAAGTTTAATGAAGAAGAGAAACACAAAACTTTCTGATGATTATTTATTTGACTTTACAAAGTATTATTTGAAAAGAATTCACTTCAATAGTTCATTAAGAGAGATACCTATAGATATGTGTCTGGAGGTTCCAAAAAAAGTATATAGAAAAACAGGATAAAATGAAGAATACAGGCCAAATACCGGGGGAACAGCTGCCAGCAAAGCATAGGCTAACCCTAGAAAATACAATCAGAGAGACAGGGAGCCATGTTAGGAAAAACGGAAAGGTCTTGTTTCAAGATAAAAACCATGCCAACCCCTTTATGTTGTAAAAATGATTAAAATAAATGTAGCAAACACTACTTATCAAATGTTCAAATAGACATAAGGAAAGCACGTTATTCAAATGCACATTTCAATTTAGGGCCTGATCCCACAATCGTGAGTGATTCCATTGGAGGAAATCAAGAAGCCTGCAATTACAGGCTTTGGGGAGTGGTAGGTGTTTTTTAATGGACCATGCCTTTGTGGTGACAACAGCCTTCAGTCATCACTTCCCCAAGAAGCTTTGTAGATTAATATGACAAAGCATTCAGATTTACCATCTGAAGCACTCCACGCTTGCTTTCCTTCCTTTGCCAAATAAAATCTGTGTGCCAGTCTTCACTGATTTACACTCAGACAACCACACTGAGATCACTGGGGTTGCAGCCTGGTGCAAGTCAGCACAAATTTGGCGCACATGTAAAATACGAGGGAAGGACCAAGATCTTGACTTTATCACTGCCACTAGCAAATCAACCAAGTAAAAGTACAAAAGATTCTGTTCTGTTGGCAAAGGAAAAGATCAGGAGCAGTTCTCAGGTGCATTTGCAAATGCAAAGGGAAAGAATCATATTTTAAAAAAAGGAAGCCACAAAATGAAGAGCAAAGTTCACTGCTGCTCATCTATAAAGCATGTGGCAATAACTATTATGAGATAAGGCTGCTGCAGGTTGTGTTTCCAACACACAAGAGACATGTGATGCCTTTGGCTGGAATATCAGAATACTTAGTCCAGCTAGTGTCTAAATTAAAGCATTCTGAACATTAATTAAATATAATTAAATATAATTCAGATTTTATTTAATATGCTAAACAGAAAAATAAGAAGTCTGCACCCAATGCAAAAATCTTTAAGTTAAATTGAGAAATGCATAAAACTAATAGATTGCCTACCTGGAAAAGGAATAAAAGCCTCTCTCACAGGTATCTGTATATAGTATCTTACATACAGATATTATTCCAGTGATGACACCTGTAAAAGCCTAAGACCTGGCTGACACTTTTTACTCATTCTTAGACTTGTCTGTGTTCAAAGCGGAGAGCTAGATCTGGCCATGTGATCTCAAACCAAAAACAAGGGAACTCACTAATACTTGCTAATAATATTAACAGTAGTAGAAATACTGTAGTAGTGCCCAAAGCACTGACCAGGGTCCATTTGGCTGGGCTCTGCACAAGCACACTTACACAAAAGTCTACACTAGACTTTCCTGGGAAGTCTCCCACTGCAACAATCCCACTGTCGTCAGTAATCATCTGTATACTAGCATAGACAGTGGGTTAGTATTTTTATTTCTAAGCAGGCCTGAAAGACTTGGTGGTAAAATGCTGGTGGCCACCTGCGCCCAGGCTACAGGACTGTTCCATTGGTGGTGAAGCACCAGTGCTAGTGTAACAATGAGTATGGACTTCCCCACTCCAAAACATACTTCCAGTGTGGACAAAACATGGTTCCTGCCCCCAAAGACTTTACTCCACTTGCAGGGAAAGTGGAGTAAGACCTCCAAGCTGTTTCAGTGCATTTCAGTGATTTTCACTCCTATCATCAAGCTTCTCTCCACTAGTCTCCATGCAACATATGAATCACTGCCTACCAGTCTAAACTGGCTGAGCAGGGTGGAAGAAAAGAAGTCACCATTATGTCATGCAGGGAAAGGTGAGGACCAATCTCTGGCTCCTGATCTTCCTGAAGTTGCTACAAGCAGAGGAGTTAAGCCAATCTTGCACCCTACTGGCACTCCAGAGATGCTCTGAAGTGCCAGTGACCTGTACAACTGCAGGGAACAAGACAGGACCTGCCATTACTCTTGGAATAAATAGGTGAGAGGGGAGTAATTAAGGTCTTCAATCAATATGATATTTAAGTACATGTCTACCTTCAAGACAGGTGAGTCTGGTTGTTCTTCTAAACAGATCTGCTCTAGAAACTATCCTGGGGAAGTTCCATGGCCTGTGTTATACAGGAGGTCAGACTAGATGCCCATAATGGCCCCTTCCGGCCATGGAAACTGTGAATCAGGGCCAAGTATTTTGGCTGGGTGCTCAGAGGAGAGGATTTCACTGTGTACCACTAGCTAACCAGATGTACAAGAACACTTTAAATGACACCCTTTTCAACATGTTGCACTGAATTATTCATGTGTTATCTCCATGTCGATGTGTGCAAAGCAAAGTCCATTATTGTGAAGCATTAACAAACAATCATCCAGGAAATCACTGCCAGACTACAGGCGACACACGACAGCCTAGGAGGATAATAAAATGACAGACAGCTCTACTCACCCTGAGGAAGCTGCATAACTCCAGTACTTATACCTGAGACTATGTCTCCTAACAAATACGCCTTCACGGGATAACGGGGCAGCCATTTTAAAATCGGTAAAAAACTGTAGAGATGAGACTTGGCTTTCTTGGAAGAACAACTGAAAATACAAAAAGAAAGAAATGAGATCAAAGCAGAGGGAAATTAAAAAGATTATACAACCTATTCCCTTGTTATCATGTTTTTGCAGCCCACTGCTTTTGGTTTGGGGGAGGAGGGGGAAGGGGGAGGGGGAGGGAGAGAGGGGGGTGGGGGGGAGAGAGAGAGAATGAGAATGAATTACCAGGTATACAGATTAAGTAAAAATTCATAAGGTTCTAGCAGATATAATATACACATAACCCATACCGACAAGAATGTGCTATCTTCTGGCTAAGAGACTGACGCGTCTTTTCTTTCTTGTGCAGCTGTCCTTGTAAGAACTCTTGATTATATACTGGTCTCTCCACACAGTACATCTGGGTTTGCACAGGGCACACTTCATGTTCTTGAACATGTTCCATAGTACATTTCAATTATCAGGAACAGAAGAAGAGTCACTTCAAAGTCTTTACCAAAAATCCTAGACACACACAAATATACAGTTTAGCTCGTTATTGTTATTTCTTGAACATCAAGTTTGGGGTTTCCTTCCAAGATGCTTTAAGAACTGCACTTTGACTACTCAGTGCTGAGTGCACTAATAAATTCATTGATCAGACTGCTGGCTACTGTAAAAATCACAGTTGTGATCTTTATGTGCATAAATGAACATTTCTACATTTGTCTTTCAGGTAAAAATCTCCTGCATCAATTATTCTGCAAGTAAGGAAACTCAAATTAAACACAGAGTTAAATTAACTTTAATCTATTCTTCCCCTTTCCCTCACCACAGTCTTTCTAAATAAGATTGCAACATTTTAGGGAGATGGTGTTACTTCTGCATTATTTCCTGCTACCTCTCCTTATAAACGGTTAATAGAACTGAGAGCGGAAACTCAAATACAGACTCCCCTTTTAAATTCAGAAATTCACTTCTCTTTACTCCAGTCAGACAGTCACTTTCTTTGCCTGTCCATCTGCCTCCTCCCCCTAAAAATTTACACCATCGTATTTCAGCGAATCCAACAATACTACGTCTCAGGTAAGTGGGGGATGGAAGCAAGCACAATCCCCATTAATTTCAAAAAGTTAATCTCTCAATGCATGTGCCAGGCATTATTAGTTATTCCCAGTCTTGTGCTCACTACGATCAATGGGAGTCAATGTTCAAAAACAAAAAGCGTCTTCAACAAGCTCAAAAACTGTCTGCCTGCTGAGTTGCTTAACAGCTTACAGGCATACAGTGCTCATCCTGTCTGTTGCTCTGCATAAGCTGTTTGTACAAACATGGGGAAAAAGAAATGCTGTCCTCTCAATTATGTGCAATAAGACAGGGCCATTAAACTATTAAGTAAATAGGAGCTGGCTAACGTTAACATGTGAGATTGCAGAAAGGGAACTTGGAGGGGCAAGATAAGGCCTAAAAAAAGCAGTACATTTTTTCCATATTGACTTTTAAAGTAAACAGCATGCATCTGCTTCACCTCAGTAACCTGAAAGTTGAAGAGAAAGGATAGCACTGAGTGTCATGAATGATGAAATGTTACAACCTGTTAAGGCTAGATTGCCTGGCCTTGCCTGGCCAAGCTGTACCACTGAAGTCAATGAATAATCATCTCATGCTTGAGGTTAAATTGTGCTTAAGTGTTTTGCTGGATCAGGGTTTTAAACAATTTACCAGCTAGACATGCAGATAAAGCTAACAAGGATTTGATTCACTGGATCAGACTATTGGTCCATCCAGTCCAGCACCAAGCCTCCATAAGTGGGTGGTCCTAGATGCTTCATTCAGTGCAGCTCAACATGGATGCAAGTGTCTTCCACCTGGAGCTCATTTCAGGATTACTCCATAGTTCTCTACAGCGAAATAACTCTAGTTCAGTGGTTCCCAACCTGTTTGGCTCAAGGGCCACAGATATCATTTTTACAACCCTGAGGGGCCATCAGTCTCCACCAGCAGGCCCTCCTCCGCAGCCAGACAGAAGGAAGTCAGTGAGGAGGCTGCCTCCTCGCTCATCTCCCGTCTCCCTGGCTACAGCAGGGAGACCGCATGAGTCCTGTAGCCCTGTGCGCTCCACCTGGGTCCCTAGGCAGTGGCTCCCTTCTACAGCCAGGGGGATGGAAAATTAGTGCTCCCCTCCCTCTGGCTTCAACAGAGACCCCAGCACCTACGGACCCAGGCAGAGCGCTTTGTTGTGCTCCCTGCTACAGCCAGAGAGAGGGGAGTGCAGCAAGGAGCCTGCAGCAGTCTTTTAGCCCTGCAGAAACAAGCTCCACCTTGGTCCTTAGGCCTTGGTCTCTTCTACAGCCAGCAGCAGGGGAACCGTGGGCCACTTTGAAAGCCACCATGGGCTACTTTTGGCCCCCGGGCCACAGGTTGGGAACCACTGCTCTAGTTTAAACTACCTCCAGCTCCTATGATTTTGTAACTAATATTTTACCTGTAAGAAGACATCTATTCTTATTTACATTTTTCCTGCCACTTTTCAACATTTTAGTTCAGTTCAATCAAATAAGCTTCTTATGGGCTTTATTCCTATTTAGATCCATTTTCCCTTACAACTTTTGTGAAATTAGGTAGAACATCTGACATATTATAAAAACTGGTCAAGTTTAGCACTCAAATGGATCCCAGGGTTTGGTGAAACCAGACAATGTGATATTGGACACAATGTTAAACATGACAGTCCCTGACACTACTGGGACTGAGATTTTTACAGCCACCCACGGGATTTACATGCATCATTCCCACCAAAAATCACAGCCTCAGTTCTCAACATCATGTTATTGAATACATGTTCTAATAGGATATAATTGTCCAGCACACTCAAGCCCCATGACTATCTCAAGAGTTAACCATTTTGAGTACTAAGCAGTGCTTAACATAATGGGGAGTGGAGTCCCTTAAATGATCTCTTTCACAGAGCTGTCCACAGAATTACAAGGACCGAGAACCTTGCCATAACAACACGGACAGACACTTAGCAACTCCCCAATACACCCACAAAACTATCAGCATTTTGTTATCTGTTGAAATTTCTCTGTGGTTGGATGACAGCTCTTTACACTGTCCTGCAGGGGGAAAGAGTTTGAATAGCAAGCTTTCTCTCTCACTCCCAGTGTCCATGGGCCTAGGGACTCCCAGTGTCCATGGCCCTAAATCACATTCTGGCGATTCCCTTGCAGTTGTGCATTCATAGAGAATCAGCAGTCCAATTTCAGAGGAAAGATCGCTATGGGAATGGGCAATCATCTTTGAGATTTTGAGAGTCCAAACTATATACAATGAAAAGCTGCTCTCTGATAATCTCTGCTCAACAATTATTAAGATGAAATTATTAAGCAATAAGAGCAACAGCAGTACTTCTTATCAGTCAGATAAGCTGGGGTAATAAATAGGCTACCTGAAGGAGACTTAAGTCTTTATCTAACTGATAAAGGCCTGCTATGGACACTAATATTAACCTGAAGGTGTTAGAAAAAGTGGGAAGCATGCCACATTAACACCATGTGGAGAGAATGCTCTAGATGTTCCTAGTTTCAAATCTCACATGTTTCACCAGGGACTTCAAACAATTGATGCTGGCTTCTGGAAACTGCACTACAGACTAAAACCTGGTCTGGTTGAAGTTAGTGAGAAAACTCCCACTGATTTCACTGGACCAGGATTTGGCCCTGTGTGAATGTTTTTAACTGTATGGCTACATTGGATGGACACCAGTGGTGGAGCAACTAATCCCTCATATCCAAAACACAACGCACATTGAAAAGGAACAGAAGCAGAAGTGTGAAATTATGTAAATTTCAGATCCTTGATAGGTACAGATTTTTTTTTACAGTCTCGCAATAGGACAGATTTGTTTCTTTCAACTACACATTTGGTCACCATCCATTGTCATTGCTGGATTAGCCAACCTGAGAGGCACAGATGCAGCTCCTCTACAAGTCATCACAAACCTTTTGACTGCATTAAAACACAGCAAACATATTAATTCTACCAACACAAAATGCCTGCTTATCTCCAAACAGCCTTACAATACAGGTAGGATTAATATGTTACATTAAATACACAGGAATGCTTCTCTGTGGACAAACCCAAGTTAAACTTGGGCTGCAACCCTTTGAAGTGTTATCTTCTAGTTTATAGGGGTGAAGGTCATGGCCATTAACCTATGGACTAGAACAGCGGTTCCTAACCTTCTCAAGTGTGTGGACCCCTTTTCAACCTCCAAACATTTCACAGACCACCACACACTACTGGTCTTATTTGAAATTGTACATTTCCTTGGTGAGGATGTTATTATTTTTCTTTTTTGTGGACCGCCTGTAGTCACCTCATGGACCACCAGGCGGTCCATGGACCACCGTTTGGGAACTGCTGGACTAGAGGAAACATGCTATAGCTCAAGACAACAAAAGCCCCATGCATTCACAATTCAAACCTTTTAGGGTTAATAGGACATTGCAGAGGCTGTAAATCCCACATCTATATAGAAAACAACATAAAAGTCATTTAAAGTACCACCTTAAATGTTACTATTTACTCTTTCTTTTTCAATCCTCTTCTCTTTTCTCCTGAGGCCTGATTCTTCCTTGACCTACACCTTGTGCAGTGATGGGATCTGACCATGCACAATTATTGCAAGATAAGGACCTGCACATGACTATAAAATCCTAAAAATAAGAATTGCAATGTTTTACACCAGTGCAAAATGGGTGAAAATGATCAGACAAGGTGCAGGGCCACAGAGAATCAGGTCCCTTGTGTTCCTCAGGGTTCTTTCTGTGGTTCCTTCCCTAACCTGCTCTGCACTTTAACCTGCATGAGACTCATGTCCTGAATGGCTTCATTCAGATGACTCTCAAATCTCAATCTTAACCGCTCACATCTGATCCTGGATATCCTGCAGCCAACTACAATACAGCAAGGCAAAAACCCTTCCTGTCTCCCAGGTTTGGCGTCATGATTGACTCCTCTCTCAAAGTCCACATTTTAGAAACCTGTTGGTTCTTCCCTGGTTTCAAAAATCCATTTATTCACTTACAGCCCGTGCACCAAATTACCCAGCTACACCTCTATCTCCCCCACTTTCCTCTCTGCTCCACACACTGCTTCATCCAAACTCACTGTCCAGATCATATCATTCCCTTCTTTGAAAAGCTTTGTGGTTTCTTAACCCCCATATATAGTTCAAGCTTCTCATCCTCATTTAAGGTTCTGCATAAATCTGCTTCTGCCTACAACTTTGCCTTCATTTCATCCCACTCCTGCACTCATTCCCTCTGTTCTACCCAAGCCTTCTGACTAAACATGGTTTCCTTTTCCCCACTATCTTCTCTGTACTTCTGCCATGCTGCTCCCTCTGCCAGAAACCCCTCCCTTTCCAGTTACAAACCAGCCGCTTCTCTTCATTCCAATCTCGCCTTAACACACACCTTCTGCACTGCCTGCCCATGATAAATCCACCAAGAGTGACAGTGGCGTACCGTGGGTCTCCAGGAGACTCTGGTGTCTGGAGGCCAACACTTACATTTGCACCCTTTCCCCGTCGGCAGCAGCACCCTGAGGGGGGGTGTGTCTGCAGTCCCATTTCTCGCTCTCCCCTACTCCCTCCGCTGCTCTGGGTGCATCGGGGACTGGCAGTAGCAGGGGCATATGCCCCCAGGCTGTGTGGTGGCAGGGGTGTGTGTAATGGGCTGTGCCCCAGAGTCCTGCCTTTGGCTGCCTGACCACTCTGTGGCCTGGGACTCCATGACTCCCTCCTTGCACCCAGCATGGGGGTGGAGGGGCCAGAACACTTGCTCCCCCTGCAGCAGGAGCCCTCAGCCACTGGCAGGCCTGAGCTGGGGTTGGTGCAGCCACCGGGGATGTTAAAGCCCAGCAACCCTGGCCACGTGCAACAGTGGGGGGCAGCTCCTCCAAGGACGGTCTGGCCGGCACCTCCCCCAAGCCAGTGCCCAGGGGCATGGCCCCGCCAACCCCCGCTCAGTATAACACCGATGAGTGACCAGTGCTAAGAGGTGTGAAAAAAGTGGTGGTAATGATAGTCTATCATGCCCACATCTGCCCATTCCCCACCCAGCAATTAGTTCTGCCCTAAGCCAATCCTTTGAACTCTCTCCAAGCTGTCCATGTGTTTCTTAACATGTGGTACCCAAAACTGGACACAATACGCCAGCTGAGGCCTCACCAATGCTGACTAGAGTGGAACCGTGAACTCAGTAGATGAGCTCTGCCATGAAGCAATGGGATCTGACCATGCACAATTATTGCAAGATAAGGACCCTGAATTTCAACTTAGCCCTTATTTAGATAAAACTCCCACTGAAGAAACCCTGTAAGGACCTCGGGATTTGACCCTACATGTTTGCATTTCGTCTCTGAGGTCTAGATAGTGATACAACTCAGTCAGAGTAAGGGCATCTTATACCATAGGCAGTGCCAATGAATCCAGTGGGACTTCCTAGGTGATACTCACAACCTGACGATTTGAGTGATGCCCTAATTATTTTGCTACACATGTTGCAGCCAAATAAAACTGGCCATTTGCAGTGTACATCAGAAACTGAAACTGCATGAAGAAAACACACAAGAAAATACCTAGAGTGATTCAGCATAAAATTCATGGAAATATAGGGTTGATTTCTCTATATCATTTTAACCTATGATCTCCTGGATGAAGTGGAATAGCAATATTTACCTCAGAAAATACAACCAACTTTGAACTTTCTGCAGTCACTGTACTTCACTGGGTTTTTCTAAATACCCTAGACCGAACAATTGATGATTAATGTTTCATACTTCACTTCCCATGTCAAAGATTAAAATAGCATTCCATAGCACTCAATTCATTAGCCCTTTAATACACTATTTTGCCGTCAATAGCTGCTGTTTGTTTTCTCCATGGCAACATATTATAGGTGACTAATACCCATTTTTGGAACATGTGTGAACTTATGACACATTGATTAGATCAACAGTTCCCAACCTGGTGTGTGGGACCCCCTGGGAGGGTTGGGGGGGGGGAAAGATTACAGGGCATCCATGAGACTTCAGTACTACTGAAGTATTTAGCTCCCCAAAACCCAAGCTCCACACTGACCAGAGCGGAGGACCAGCCCCACCCCCCCCAGCAAGCCCAAACCCAGCCAGCAGGGCACTTGGCTGGAACAGGGCAGCCCTGCACCGGTGGGGCCCTGGAGCAGTTGCGGCCAGCCCGCCAGTGCCCATCACCTCCATTACCCTCCATCCATAAGGGATGGGAGGGGGTGGAGTGTGCGTGTTGGCTGCGCCAGGGGAAGTTTACCTTCTTACCCAGGTAAGATTAATGTAATTTAGAGCTGTTATTGTCATCATCGGGTGTGTTTTTAGGGGTTATATTTGTTTATGGCCGGTGAGGGGCTGTGATTGGGAGGGCATGTGTTTTACCTAGTGTAGACTAGTGGGGCTTTCACTCAAAAAGGTTGGAAACAACTGGATTAGAGAGCTCAAGTCACTGCTCCCTTTAAACAGCAAAACACCATGCCCTCCCCCCCAAATTCAGATAAGGGGCTCTGTTTTCCAACATAACCAGCCTGTTCAGAGCAAAACAGAGGGAGATTTGATCATTTGTATTCCTCACTTTTGCAGCTTTGGTGACTCTGGCACCTGATCATGCCACCCTTTCTTCATCACTGCCCTCTCACTAAACTCAGCAACAGGTTCATCTCAGTAAGGAATGTGGGATGAGGCAATCTAAGTAAAATAGTTTAAAATGTTCAATCGAATCTCGTAATATTGGGGTGGGGAAAATCAAGGTCATAGCTTGACTCAGGTCCACTTCATCATGCTGAAATGGGTTAGTCAGGATTTGGCAGGGGCATGAAACTATGGGCCAAGTTCATTTCCCCAGAGACAGTAATCCCTGGGTTGATTGCATCAGTGGGATAAACCCAAGGCTACAGATGACATCATTCTGAAGTCAGACCCCTTGTCACGGACTAGGATGGAGAGAACACAAATCTACGTCTCACACGCCACAAACAAACCCAAAATACTTCCACGTGATATACAGAAAAGTGAATTTAAAATGTAAAGGGACTGGAATTCAGAAGTTTTAGGTGGATCTGAGAACAGTGAGCCCCTATCACTGTTTATACACTTTTTGCAAGAAAGATGGAAAAACAAACCAGGAGCATGTCTGGGTTCCTGAGGTTTTGTTTTAACACACTCTGACATTAAGAACTATTATCAAGGAAAACGTGAGACTTGTCAGTCTTTTTATGCGCTGTGGATGGATTAAAAAAAATGTCACAGCTGAACTTCCTAAAATCATGTTTTATTCTTGTGTCCATTAAAGCATTTCCTTAATCAATCAGAGCAACAAGTGAGCAAGCCAGATGAGGTGTCCTCCCCTCCTAGTAAAACCTGAGACGGGGGAGAAATCTCACCAAGGATTCCATAGCAGAGTTTCTCCCTAATTGTTCCACTGGGGAGGTGCACTTTGCAATGCAGCAGAACAAGCTGCATAGACTGCCCCAAACCTCAGGTGTGGTGGATTCTTGAAAGACTCAGATTCTTTTTGGAAGAAGTAGGGGCAACTGGGGAGAGAGCATGTGAATGGATTTTATTATGTATCCAATGCAGACCCACTCTCACTTCAAAACTATAATATCAAAAAAAGAATCTACATTTACAATGAAAACAAAAGACATGGGCAATATTCAGTTCTTGCTTACTGCTTTTTTCTTTCTAATGTCAACCTGACAGATACACATTTTTGTGCAATATGCCTTGGACTAAACTCCAATTGCCTTACTCATGTGAGCAAAGTCATCAACCATGAGCGGGATTTAGTCCATGACAGGGTCTGCCCTCATTTATGCACTTGTTATTTATCTAAGATTACATTATCTAACTGATAGCAATTTCCCCTCTCCTGTTTGCTCAGGAGTGGACCCTTGCGTGTTCCTCGCATTCCTCAGTTGGGAAAATCATTCAATAGAAATAAGCTTCCTCAACACTGCATTCATTTCTCTAGAAGCATTGAGGACTCCTCCTTAAAGGAACAAAGAAACAGACTGAAGCTCCCCAGATAAAACAAGGAAGCTGATGTAAAATGTACTTAATTGCAGACTCACATTCAGGACTTGGCATTTCCTCTCTTACAGCTGAATATATCACTAACAAGGAAAGCAGTGCAAGGGTTGACTCTCTTGGATGACCTTTAAGTGTCAGCTGTTGCAGGATAAATACAATGGGCTAGATTCTTCCCTCAATTACACCAGAAGTAACTTTCAAGACTTGCAAAAATGAAACCATAATCGAGCAACAGTGCAACTACACCAGAGGATGCTGTACAGTGGACGACACTCAAGAGTTGCTTTGGATTTACATCAGTTATTGGTTTAAACTGAAACCCGGAAACCCTAGAAATATGCTAGGGTAAAACAGATTGCTGAAGCAACTTGCCAATTTCCTGCTCTGTTAATTTGTGTTTCAACTTGACTGCAGTTTTTTAAATGTAGCACTGGAAAGTGAGTCTCAGAAGTGACTAAGCTACTTAGGTGCTTTTGAAAATTCCATGGTCTTTAATTTCACAAATTACAACAAAAGCAAGGTAGTATACAAGGCAGTATATAACCATAGCTAATATGTTTGTGTCAGCTATGCCCAAAGAGTTTTACACTTCCAAAATTGCACTGTCAGTATATCTTCCCAACGTATGCGAGAAACATGAATTGTCAGTAATTGGGGTCCCTGACAATTAAAGGCATGATCCTGAAAGATACTGAGCATCAATACATGATGAGTGGAAGGCAGTAACAGTCTTGAAGGATGTGCCATGCCTGTGCACATGCCTATGTCTACACTTGCTGCCAAATTCGGTGGCAGTCGACAGGAGATACGCCAACTACGTAGAGAGCTCCCATTGACTTACTAACTTCTACTTACCACAATGTTTTCAGTTTGGTGCGCCGATGGGAAATGCACTCCCATTAACGCAGCGTTACTCCACTTGGCAGAGGTGGATTAATAGCGTCAATTTCTGTGTCGATTGAGTGGAAGTGGAGACCCGCTCAAATCGATCCGGATAAATCAATCTAGACATAGCCTACATCTCACTTCTAAGGTCCATCAACTTGTTTGAGTTCCAGGCACATCAGCATCTGAGTGAAATTGTTACCATCATGTAGTTGTATCTGATTGCAACACGCATTCCCAAAAAAGCACAGCCTCTCAAACTGGTCACTTTGGGAGAGGAAGGATACCTAGCAATTAGAGCCCAAGACAGGGAAGCAGTAGAGCCATTCCTACCTCTTGCAAGGATCATCATCACTGGGGAGTTAGCTTAGGATACAAGTCAAGTGTCACCCTTAATTTCACTTCTATCCACACACAAAAAAATGTTAATTTGACTGTAGTGGTGCTTTTAACCTGAGCTGTCTGGCCAGAGTAGAGATGAAAGATACAGCTCAAGCAAGCACAATCTGTTGGCTATGACACTCTGCAGTGTGGCACTCCAATGCCTTCCCACAATTCCCCAAAAAGGACCAAGCAAATTCTCTCTCAATACACTGAGGCTGGGTCTACACTGACGGCGGCAAATTCGCCATCGTCACATCGATTGCTCTGGATCAACTGAGCGGTCTGTATAGACGTGCTCAGTCGATCTAGGAAGCAACGCAGGAAAACCACCCCGGTAAGCGGAGTAGCACTGTGTCGAGGGAGCGCTGTTCCCTTTGACGCAGTGCAGCATGGACGCCGCGCGGAGGAGACGCTGCAAAGTCAACGGAAGATACGCAAGTGATTTACGTCACTTGCGTATCTCCCGTCGACTGCTGCCAAATCGCCAAGGTAAGTGTAGACCGGGCCTGAGAAAGAATTCACAGTGGGGCTCAGCTTAGTGCAGTGCTAAGAACTAATGGATGTACCCCCAGAAGTCTTAGCACTAGGAGGAGAAAGTGGAGCACCACTGTGGACACAGGCATGCACGTGTTATTTTAGCACGGCTACTCTCACTCCGTCTAGGCTAACTCAAATGTAGATAACTCGGTATAACTGCAGCGAAGACATGCCCTCACAGACTTGCTGTGTGAAGCTGGGCAGGTGCGTGCCTGACTTTCTCACCTGTAAAACAGCATTAGTAACAGAGCAGAAATTTACTTAGCCAAATCCCACTGTTTACATCAAACAGAGCCCTGTTCCCCGGGGGATTTCCGATAAGCAAGCTTCAGACACACTGATAGCAGACTATATTCCTACACACAATTATTTAAAGGGATCTCCTGACAATTTTTTTCTTCCTCTTGCTGAAAACTACCAAAAATCCAGTGGCTGAAACCCCCTTCTCGAGAAAGCCTCCCAGCTTTCCCAGTGCAAGCCCGTTCACGTACATGTGCAATCAGGCATCAGCACAGACGGTGTGAACGCCTTTACATAACGGTGTGAAGGGTTGTGATCAGAAGCCCTGCAGAAACCGAGCTATATTAGCAGGGACAGGACCAGGAAAACGTTGCCCTCCCCAGGGGTTACACACATGCTAATATCAAGGCCTTTTACTACCTAGGCTTTATATACCCCGCCGAGCCCTGGGATGGCGGGTCCTAATGCACCGACCCGGCAGGCAGGAGTCCCGGCAAAGGAAAGGGGTGACAGTCTGCGAGGCGCTGGAGACCCCCCTGGGCACCTCCCCCGCAGCGCAGCCTCGCTGTGTCAAGCCACCAGGTCCCACTGCCGGCAAATGACTGATGCTGGGTCCCCCCCTCTCCGCCCGCCACCAGCGGGGGGCTTTTTAAACCACCGCGCGGGGCCGGCGGGGTCCGAGCCGCCCCCAGCGGGCTGGCACGGCGGCCGGCCAGGGACTAGCGGGCACCGGCGAGCAGCAGGTGCAGCGCGGGTCCAGGCGCGACCCCCGGCCCTGGCAGAGCCCAGCAGCCCGGACAGCTCCGGGGCGGAGGGAAGAGGCCGGGCGCGCAGGGGCGAAAGCCGGCCAAGGGGCTGCGGCCGGACCGCCGGGAGCGGGCGGGGGGCGCGGCGCGGCGCGGCAAGGCCGGGGCAGCCCGGAGCCGGGTCGCTCTCAGCAGCTCCCGGCCGCGGAGCCCAGGGGACGCGCCCCCCGGGAGCCGCCGCCGCGCCCGGCGAGCCGCGTGCACTCACCTCCCGCCACCTCCCGCGGCCAGGCGCAGCTCCGCGCCCAGCCAACCCCGGCCGGCGCCGGCACAGCGTCACCGCGCCCCGAGCCCGCGCCGGCTGCGCCCTCCCCCGGGGCCGGCGGTGCCAGCAGGCGGCCGGCGCTGTCCCCCCCGCCGCGCACGCGAGGCGGGGCGCGAGCGTGGCTGGGAGTCGTAGTCCCCCCTTCCCATTGGCCCCGCGTCTGCCTGCCGCGAGGGGCCGAACGCCCGCGCCGCCGCGTTCCAGGGGAGAGCGGCGCGCGCCCGGCGGCCGCGCGGTGTCTGGGGGCCGGGGTCGGCGCCCTGCGTTCGGCGGCGCCGGGCGGGGGGTCCCCGCGGCGCGAACTGCAGCCCGCGTGATGCTGGCCCACGGCCGCTCACCGCTTGGGAGCTGCCCGAGCGCGGTTGTGCCACCTCCGCCGCTGGTTGGTGCGCCCCGGCCGGCACAGCGCCGTGTAAGTGCGCAGCGGGGGTCTCCGCTGTATTTTTTTGCAGCCATTAATAGTAAAAATCTCCCCGAAGAACTATTGGTGTGAATGAAAAAGGGCGAGTCAGACAATCAGGGAAGGTTAGGGTTGGGAGGGGCCCCAGGAGGTCAGCGAGTCCAGGCCCCTGAGCAAAGCAGGGCCCACCCCAACTAAATCAGCCCAGCCAGGGCTTTGTGAAGCTCGGCCTTGGAAGCCTCTAAGTGGGCTCTTGGCCCACCAGAAAGCAAACTCTGGCTGCCTGGCTGTTGTTTGCCTCACCTGCTGCCGAACAAGGCATGTAGGAGGCTATCAAGGCTTTCAGGCTCGTTTCCCAGACCTGAAGAAGAACTTGGTGTAGCTTGAAAGCTCCACTGTCTGACTAACAGAAGCTGGGCCAATAAAAGCGATTACCTCACCCACCTTGTCTCTGATATCCTGGGATGGACATAGATACAGCAGCACTGCAGAGGCTAGTCTGTGGCCAGCTAGGATCACAAGGCAGGCAGGGGATGGGTTCACAGGCTGTTGGTCTTCATACAACCCTGCCAGTAAAACACTTGACATTCCACACTTTTTACAAGTAATGCATGTGCCAGTTCCAGGGCAAAGTCATCATGGACATTGTCCAAGCTCAATGAAGTTAGTTGATGCCTCTCCCTTCCCTTCTGTGGGCTTTGTGTCAGGTCCTAAAGACCTCCATGGGCTGTTTAATTACTTATCTGCTAATGTTATAATCGTCTCAAATGACTGTGTAATTTTCAGTTACCACAGTCCCAAAGCTGCTTATCAGACTGCTGTTGTATGTGCCAGAGAAGGGCACCAGAAAAGGGCGTAAACAGGCAATAAGATGAACTGTAATGTACTGCAGAATGCATGAATGGCAGATGAATTCTGTTGCTTTCCTTCTGCCCTGATGCAAATGAGGGGCCAATATTAGGAGGCCATTAAGAGAAGCAATTCTTTGGGAGAATGTAGCAGTCTTAGCCTAAGATGTCCATCATTCCTCCACCCCCAGGTTCATTATCTTCCTAGAGTACTGTGATCCCTCCCTGAGTCTCATCTATTATTTGCTCAACCTCTCTTATCCCATACCTGGCTGTTGCTGTCTCCAGAGATGTCTGCCCTTTCATCCTTGCTACCTCCCTTTGTGATCCTCAGATCCCTTCACACTCTCCTGTCCCATAACTTGCTGCAGCTCTCCTTTGCCCCCAGGCAACTGACAGTGCATCAGATCACAGACTCCTACATAAACCGCAGCCAGACACAGGCCTGCTACAGGTAGTATATCTATGTAGTGTCAAGGAGTCTGTGACTTTGAAAAAAAAAATATGGCAGCTTCTGAGCCAAAAATAAAATACATTCTAATGAAAAAGGCTTAAAACATCTTTTTTTCATTGCTTCAAATTTCTTTTTAACAGCAGATTGCAGTGCACTCTCCCTGTATAAAATAGCATGCCAGATTTCATATATTTGTGTTACAGTTGTTTCAGACTCTTCTACTTGAAGAACTGTAACACACAAATATATTAAATCTGGCATGCCCTGCATTTGGAAAGCCACTGATCTCAACACAATAAGCTCTTAAATGCCACACTCCACTCGCACCCTGTGGAATAGAAGATTTTTTTCCACATGCTAATAGCAAACAACCTATTTGACCATTGCTAATGTCACAAAGGATTGATACGTAATCTAAGTAAAAAGTCATGAGAACTGAATGTTCAGCGCAGAGGGAATTTTCACTCATTCCTCCTTCCCGCCTCACACTTGGCTCAGTGCACTGTGGGAAAGTTTCTACATCTCCTAGAGCAGCAAGTATTGACACTGCTAGAGGCTACACCCGATTTACTGGTCTGAGCTGGTATCCTGCTTTCTATGTTCTTTGTGCTGAGCTGGAATGGGTCTAGTGTGTGTCCATATTACTACTACAGAGGCCTAGAATGGTGTTTGCCTATGAATTTAAATTTCCCCAAAGTTCAGGGGGTTCAGAAGGACTTTTGATTCAGTGGCTTATAGGGAGAGGCCCAAATGGTGAATTTTGGAATGGGATGTGAACTTTCTGACGAGGGACTTTGGATTCCATGATCCAAGTCAGGTCCTTCTCCAACCTCTACTGTAGTTTAAATGGCTAGCTTTGACATGTTAAAACCAAACCTGCTTGTTTGTTTTAACAGAGCAGCACAAATAGGAAGTATTTAGAGGATGGAGGTCTGTTACTAAAGAAAAGTGGAACAAACAACTGAACATCATCTCAAAGGTTTCTTGTCAGGAATTCAAATTCTTGATAGATATAATTAATTACAAAGCAAATATTATAGATACCATGTAAGAATTAGTTAATAAACATTGGAAATTGCATCAACTGCTACACGGAATATATAGGATATGAAGCTGGGTTTAATTTTATTTATGAATGTTAGTTTGGGCCAGTGAGTTAATGTTGCTTTTTCATTACATCTTTCCAGCATTGTCTAAGGAGGCCAGGGATACTGCAATAGTCCAGTGGAGGGAAAGGCAGGGGCACTTTACAGGGAGATTTTGATAGACCAGTAAAAAGGGCCAGGGACCACTTGATAGTGTAATATTGCTTATCGTAGCTGTTGCTAACAGCAGCCGGACTTGGTAGGCTTTTCTACACACCTGGGCAGCCTTGGCATGACTAAGCCAGGAAGGGAGGGGAGGCTCTTGTTCAACCTTTGTCTGACCTTCAGCCTCTCCCTGATGCATGTGCTGGGAATCTGTGTTTCAGGAAAAGACCAATAAGCTTATTTATGCATGCCCTCTGGGAGATGCTTGTCGGGGCTGCAAGATATGCCGATTCTGTAGAAACACATCTAGTTAATTAAGTACTCTGGCAACCCTCGGTCTAGTTTTTGAAACTTCCCCCCTTTGTTTCTTGATCTGTTATTGTCTACTAACAAGGATAAAGTGGGGGAGGGAAGGCGTGAACTCCTTGGTGTCTCTTCTGGGGCCCTCCAACAACAGCTGGAAGATCAGGCAGAAAGCTGTTGTTTCCACTTGAAAGCTGCCCCAGACTTTGGTAATTATTAAGGGTTGAGGTGTTTTACTAACCTGTTGCGGACATGTGTGAGTGCTTAAGCCTAAGTAAGAGTATAGCTGTAAAGTAGGAACACTTATATTGTGCTTGAGCCCAATAAAGTATAGCTTTGTAGTAGGAGCACTTTTGTTTTATACTGTTTCTTCCAGTCTGTCTATTGGCTGGACAGCTGCTTCTCCATTTGGCTTATTTTCTGACAAAGTAAAGTTACCTTGAGCTTTGGGTTGGTAGAATCCCGGGTAACAGTATTGTGCTATTAATGCAGTGCAGCACACAGCAGGAGCTCGGATTTAAAGAAATCCATTTGGTAAAAATAAAAACTGGGAGCAGATGACAAATAATGTGGACAATGGGAGAAGACTGCAAAGCATACATTGAGGCAAACTATGGAAAGGCAGTTAATGACACATAACACTTGGATTTGCATGGTAACAATGGGCCTACTGTACATCTCAAGGGACTCCTCTGGTGCACATAGGAATGAAGCAGGGGGAGCCATTGTTTCCCAAGAGAGCAAGGAAATCTGTGAGACAAGTTCAAACAAAGGGGTAGCATCATTGCTGCTACACTGACTAGACATTGAATAGTCATCCCATCCAGTTGTCAATTTATTTTAACTTTTCAGCCTAACTCCTAGAAAAAGTGCATATGGCCATTGGAATGGCCTGTGTCTGAAAGGCTGGGAAGACTGCAGATTTCTGATGTTTCTCATTGTTCCTTATTAGGATGCTATTTGTGTGATTCTGGCAGAATGCCTGTCCCAAATTCACATGCTGGGTAGAATTAGTTCTTGTGTCTGTGTCATTCCCCCACACTACATTTCACACCTTTTTCCAGGCTACCTCCTTCACTATTTTCAGATCCCTTCTAAAAACTCACTTCTGCCCTTTCAGTGAGGGGCAAATAACCACTCAGGAATTGAACCATCCAGATATGTACATGCTGTAGCAAATAACTGATCATCTTATTGCCAGTATATTCTTTCCTCTCCCATTCCTAGTCTGTTTATGGCCCTCACTGGTTGTGTCATTTTACATTTAACTAGTACACTTGCTTTTCTGGATAGGAGGCTTGTATTTACTTCTTTTTTAGGTACCGCCGTAGGTGCTAAGATCACACGCAATGGGATCTCTCCAAAATTCAAACACCTGCCCTTCCCTGCTATGGCTAGCACAATTCTCTAGTCAAATTTATGTAGGGCCAGTTTTCCTTAGCCTCTGTAGTGAGAGCGCGCAGGTCAGGAAGCACTAATCCACTAATTCCCATCGTTATGTGTCTTTCAACTCTAGTAATTTCCATACTGTGAAACTAAATGGTTGTTTTGGTTTCTTTAAACCCTTGTGTCACGTATTTGGTGTCTTAATCAAACATGATATTTTAAATCAGGCTGTACTATTGGAACATTTATATTATATTCAATATTTAACAAGTCTCTTTCCTTGAAAGGAAAGTTGTTGAGTTCCTTGCACTTTTTCACTGGCCAGGCCTATATCATCTCTTTGAGGTGTTTCTGAAAGTGAAAATAAGACATCTAATTTTTTTTTTTAAACTAGCTCTAGGTGAGCCCTTCCCTACTCTAATGGAAGGGTAGCAAGATGCCAGTCTATGTCTTGCTCTTAGCTTGAAAAAACAAACTGCAAATTTCTGGGCAGTAGTTTTGCATAAGGGAATACTGGAAATAAGCAAACCTGAATGTGTGCGCTCTGGGCCTTGCAAGTGGTTCAGATTTTCATTCATTATGACTTTCTCTTTTACAAAGGAAATCCAGAGTCTGGTCTAATCAGCCTCTGAATGGACGCAAGGGCAGATACCAGAAACAGAAAAGCTCTAGCCGCTGACCCTGAAATATTTTTTAAATCCTAGTGCATGTCATAACAACTGTTTTATATAGTCATTTAGAGCCTGATCCAAAGACCTTAGAAGTCAATGTCGTTCTTTTCCATCAATTTCACTGAATTTTGGCCTTAATGTTTCCTGCTGACTGGTTGCCATCGGTAGGTTTCACAAGTATATTCTCAGTAAGCCTTGAAAAAAAAAGACCTCGTAATAATACTGTAAGAGTTCTTGTAGTGAAAGACCAAGCATTATAAAGTTGCCCATCTCATTGCAAACAGTTCCTTGGAAACAGGTGTACATTTAAATCCTTTAAGTTGTCTATTAGGAAGGATTTCATTTCTGTGAGCTGTTTTAGTTTGAATGCTTATAGGAATTATACCATATTGGCAAAGCCCCTGAAATGTTTGTACATAGTCTCAGAGTATATCATAGCTTGAGCATTTCTCTGGATCATAAGGGTGAACTACATGCATTTCTGATGAAGTGGGTTTCTGCCCACAAAAGCTTATGCCCAAATAAATTTGTTAGTCTTTAGGGTGCCACAGAACTCTTGTTGTTTTGCTGCAACATGCATGTTGTCCCTCATTTCTAATGTATGCAGAAAGCTGTACTTTGTTAAGGTCCCCTCCATTAAATGCTATGGCCTTAAACGGAACTGCACCCACTGATACTAACAGTAAATGTGGCCTTCTCCTTCCAATATAGTCCTGTGCCACATCCCTGATGAAGAGATAACAAGGTCAGTGGGTATCGTCTCTCTAAGCGATGCTCTTACTATAGGAGTCTTTCCCAGCTGGCATGTCAGCCCCAACAGGGGAGCCTTTGGTACAAGGAAATGTATTGAGGACAGCTGTATTGCATTGGCTGCTGCAACCACCATTTAGGGCCATAATCAGTTGAGCTTAAGTTAAGGAAGCCCTCATGCTGGTCTACCTTACAAATGAGGCCCAAAGGGCCCCAAGCTGGCCCAGGACAAAAGTACAAAGGTTGCATATAGCCACCTTTGTCCCCACCTTGAGTCCTATGCAGAGGTCAGCTCTGATACAGGGATGAATTGGACCCTGTGGCAGTCCTCGCTCAGGGTGATTGGTAGGGGAGCATTGCCTACTGGTCAGAGCTTAGGCCCATGACATGCAGAGGGGCTGTTGGTAGGGGAGTCCAGGCCCTCCCAGTTCACTAGACTCCTACCCAGGACCCTTTGAGGGTATCAGTGGTCCAACAGTTGGGGCTGCTTAAGGCTGCCTTCCCTGGACCATTTCCTATCCCCCCCTCCCCAAGGTTGCCATGTGGCTTAAGGCAGCGTGAAGGTTGTCTGCTCACCACAAGTCACCTGCTGGCAGGTTGCTCTCTTTCTCAGGCAGCAACTGACTCCTCCTGCAGTAAGGCCCACCCTCCTGGGCGAGCTCAGTCCTAGGGCTTCCCCCCGCTGGGGTAGTCCAAACAAAATAAAGAGGGTTCACCAAGTCCAGAAGTCATACAAGAGGGAGCAGGCAATGCTTCCTTTCAAGGAACATCCTTTAGGGCAAAATTCTGCTTTTCTACAGCTCTTTGCTGGCACAGAGGGGTGCAGATTTGCGCTCTGCTCTGCCTCAATATGAGCTGTTCCCCTGCCTTTTAACTCCTCCTCCAGTTGGTGCATTTGCTACAGGTGTGGCAGGGGGCTGGCTGGGCCGAGTAGTTCATTAACCCCTTGTTGCCCAGTGTGGGGTTTGTCTATCCCATCACAGACCTAGGTTCTCTAACACCATTTCTGTCACCTCCTGAATTTCGACCAGTATGTGGGTTAGAGGCAACTCTGGTGTTACAGTGAGTTATTTTAGTGAGTCACATATTGCTCAGTCGTGTGGATAGTTACCAGCCTCATGTGGTGGTTCTTTCAGAACATTATTACAGTTTCCTTCTTGTGCCAAGGTCAATAGAACAGAAGATGGTATCAGAATATGAGTCATGCACTAACGGATAAATAACGAGTTGACACTGTGACAGCATCATAATTCAGTGATATTATTTGTTTTATTCTAAAGGATTAACAAGCAAATAAAATATAGTTAATAAATATAAATTTTTTCTATAGCTATATTGAGTGATAACTCACTGTGGCACTGTCCTGAGTGAGGAACTATTGTGGGGACCATTCCTGGCTTCTGTTACCCCGTGGAATTGGATAGCGAAAGGATCTGAGTCATCGCCCCCCAACTCCCTTTATCCAGATGCCTGCCTGCCCTCAAGGATGCCAGTCTCCCATGCGGCAGAGTCCTCGTAACCCCAATAAGGCTGGGCCTAGGATCACTGGGTGGGGTGGGGCTTACCTCCCAGTCTCGCAGTGTGTCACTCAGGACAGGGGCGAGGGTGTCCTCACTCTGGGGTACTCTCTCCTCACCGGCCAATTTCCTGACTCTCTGATCACCACATTGAGTTGAACCCAAATACAATTTATTAAACAGCAAGTGTCAGCAAATAAGGGAAAACTGAAAAGTTAAAGTCTCCAGAAACCCCACACTCTGGGCAGGGGGCACCATCAACCACATGTCTTCTGCCCCAGGTCTTGGCTGTGCCGTGGTGATACCATGGGTAAGACACGTGCTCTGGTGGCAGCTACATGCCCTCAAGCGAGGTGACAGGATCTTTCTCCTGAACATCGGCCCTCCCATTGGGGGTCACACACATCCTCTGCGGCTCCAAGGCAGTGCCTTCCTCTGCTGGGTCGCTCTGCCCAGGGACCCCATTGCTCTCCAAGCTGCTCGCTACGCTCAGCTCCAGTACTGTATGGAATGGGGCCAGCCTGCTGCTGTCCTATTTCTGGCCCTGCAGCTCCCACCATAGCTCAGACCGAGCTCCCTCCAGCTCTGGGCTGCTGCTCTGCCTCCAGCTCTGCTCCATCTTCTCTGGCAGCCCCAGCTCACCTGGGGGACAGGCTCTCTCTGGGCTGCCTGTCCCATCAATCGGGCTGACTTGGAGCATTGGCCTCTCCTCATTAGCCCTGGGGACTGTCAGTTTCAGGATCCTGATTCTTCTTGGCCCTTTCCCTTTCTCCTGATATTGGGAGAAGGCCAACCAAAAATACTCCACTAAGTTTCAGTAAGGGGCCAACAGCTGCCTCACAAGAGCATGCTCTGCTCTCTGGAACAATATGGGAAAGCTGCAGTGCAATGGTTTTAAGATCAATGTATGTGCTTCAGCCAGTTGTAGCCACTTCAGTGTTCAAACTGTCAGTGCCATGAATAAAATGGCTCTTGTTGGGGTGGCTTTAGTCATTTACTAAATAAGGGTCAGCCAGTCAGCAAAATGATTTTTGCAGCGAGCAAACCATAGGCAGAGTCTGTTACTGCTGGGGGATAATGCTGTAAAATGTACCAAATTCTTCTGATACTTTTAAAAAAAGTGACAGAGGGAGGAATATGAGAGGCAAAATCATCAGGCACAGAGGACTGAAAAACAATGATTCCAGTAAAGATTTAACAGATCATAAGAGAAGCAAAGAGGTAGGATAAATAATGCTATAAAACAGTTTGGAGGTACTTAGGATGCCAGGGGCACTGATGTAGCTTCCAAAAGATGGGATTGGTCATATGTAACAAAATTAGGAGAGACGGTAGATGGCATGTTAGCCGACAGTTCATAAAATGACTGGGATCAGCTTCAAGAAACCAATATACATTTTGGGCTAGATACTGCTTGCCTACAGATATAAGAAGTTGTGCAATGAGCATTGGATGCTGTAGTTAAAGTCGGTAGGACTGTCCCCATCAGTAAGGCAAGCAGGATTTGACCTATTGTTGGGAAGGAAGAAAAACTTCTGAAGATCAGGGACATCGCAGAACAGATACTCAGTAAATCGGAACTTCTGAAGAAAGTCAAGTAACTGAGGAGGATCCGGTAAAGAGTTATCTGAGGAAAAATGGAGGTCCTATGGTTAAAACACAGGACTGGCAGTCAGGTAACCTGATTTCTCATTCTAACTCAACAACAGATTTTCTTTTATCTGAGCGCTTTCACCTCCATCTTGCTTTTTTTGTCCCTTTGGGCCTAGTCTAAGATTAATCTTATGAGTCAAGGAAAAGGCTACTCTGACTTCTGCTAAGGACTTGCCTAGTCCTGGCAGCACCTACACAACTGCAAAAGTTATACAGTATGGTAGGACCAGCTGCTATAGGCCTATAACTGTACTGTGGAAGACAGAGGTGTAAATGGTAGCGATCTCAGCAGATCTCATTTCCATGGGTCATTTGATAACTGCAATGCCAGTTGTATCTCAGCAGTGTACTTCTGAGCATGTGAGAGACTAAGCCTCAGTTTGAATGGGTTGTCAGTTAGCACTTGAATGAAAGGTCTGTGGTGACAAAGGAGGGGAGTAATTGGGTTTGCAAATCTCAGCTAAACTCTGGTAATGCAAAGGTAGTGATTTTTACCAGGAAGAGGAACAACAGTTTAATTTTCCACACAAGGCTCTGGGTTGCATAATAAGTATTAACAATAATTAATAAAAACATAGCTCAAAAGTTTGTGTGCATTGTCAGGTACCTAAACGTGACCACTCAGTCACAATCCAAGCGATCATACCCTTCATGGACCAATGAACTGCACCGCAAATTAGGACTGCCCTAGGAAACTGCCATTTTGACATGATTAGGCTGGCATGGAAGGTAATGTTACGCTATTCTGGAATAATGCTATCTGCTCTTTCTCAGGCTGGGGCTGCACTGACGGCAGCAAATTCGCCGCTGTCAGATTGATTGCTCTGGATCGACTGAGCGGTCTGTGTAGACCTGCTCAGTCGATCCAGCAAGCGATGAAGGAAAACCACCCCAGTAAGTGGCGTAACACTGTTCCCTTCGACGCAGCGCAACGTGGACGCCGCAAAGTCGACAGGAGATACACAAGTGATTTACGTCACTTGCATATCTCCCGTCGACTGCCGCCGAATCCCGAAGGTAATTATTCAAGGATACCTGAATAGGTTTAATTATGGAGTATACTGATCGCTAGTTTTCAGCGTAATATAAGATTGAGTTCTTTTTTCCTACAGAAGAGCCTCTTATAAAGGCAACATGACTTTAATTATCAATACTGTATTGTATTATTTCATGGTTGAAGCTGTGGGTTGCTGACTAAATAGTTGCTGCTTAAAAAGAAAGCAACTTGGGGAGCAAATATATATGCAAACTAGAATAACAGCTTTTACTTGGATTCTTCCTGGAACTCTAGCAGGCTGGAGGTTTGCTTATTTTAATATTTTTAAATTCATATTTTGTTGGACTTACATTCTCATTATTCCATTGCAGTGTGGTTAATGGAGAACTGGGAAAGACCAGCAGGAACAATAAACACTGCTAACTTCAGAGCTATCCCTGCCACGGTGTAGTATCAATAGAGAAGATTAGCACCTTCTAGCCGTGCTGTTAGAATATTGCAGTTGATAATGTGCTATTTCACTCTTGCTACACCATCGGCCATTATTGTCAGTGATACCAGTGTTTCATCAGTCGTGTGGGAGAGAAAAAAGGCAGTAGATAAACTGAGCATACAGTGCATGCAAGCTTTGTGTGTTATATTAATTAAAAAAAAAAAGAAAAACTTAATAAAAAGCTTCCTGGAAAGGGCAAAAGGGCAGAATTCACTGTAGAGTCCCCTGTGGACGTTGGTGTGCAGAAAAGGTTTTCCAGTACAAGGCTTAGCTATTACAGTGCTGGGCTCTACATATATAACTCAATTGAACCAATTTGTCACACACAAATATTTATTGAAGACACTTGTCTATGATTTTGAAAAGCATCTGATCTGAGTGTACTGGTCTCACTTATCTGGAGCGTCATCAATTCCAACTCACTTTTCTCACCCCCTTCATCACTCTTGTACTCGATTGAAAATTGTTTTTCTCGCTATATAACAGCTACACATGTGCTGTATGTTGAAGTGTGGGCCATCTGTTTACATACTATGCCAAATAAAATTACCTTAAAGAAAAAAGTTTTGATATCTTGGATCTTTGTTTAGGAGGAGGGAGTTGGGACTTTGTATTATAATATTTTCAATCGTGCACTAAAACATTAAATTATTATACTATTTAATAATATTTTGGTTCATATGTCAACACCCTTCCTTTGAACAGATTTTTTTTTTAACAGATAGATAAGATTGAGAGTAAAATAATTATCTTGAAAAGGTATGGTCCAGTCTGTAGTGGAGGACACTGGAAGTCTGGACTTCTGGGTTTTGTTCCCAGTTCTGCCATTGACACATTGTGTAACTTTGGCTAAGTCGAAGTTTTCAGTTGTAGGTCCTAGGGTTAGCTCCTAATGGTCTAATTTTCAGAAGTGTTCAACACCCACATTGTCCATTAAGTTGTATGGAATCAGCATAAATATGGATTTAGATGCTTAACTTTAGGTTCCACACTTGAAAACATTTGTTCTTACTCATCCCCTCAGGTTTGCGACTTGTAAAATACTTAGATACCTCAGAGGTGTTATGAAGCTTCCTCAGTTAATGTCTGTAAAGCACTCTGAGATTCCCAAAGGAAAGACACTACTGAAGCACAACGTACTAAATATTAAAAAATGTACAGTGCTCATGTGTGTGCTATTGTTAGAGTCTGAGTAAGCAAACCAAATCCCCGTACCCAAATGGCCTGAAAAAATTAACATCAAACTTGTTATCAACTTTACTTTATTGAAGCATGGATCTTTAGCTTGGTTCACCATATAGTGAAACATTTTATATATGATAATAGACAGCTTAGGGCTATAGGGCCATTATAATGTTGCTGGTGTAGGTACAACTTTATCAGAAGATACAAACATGACCCGCAATAGAAACAAACACCAAATAGAACACGATGAAACGTTCACTTTACAAATCACTCCATTACTACGGACATCAAATGGCAGTTATTGTAAGTAAATCAGCCACAGAGAACTGTTTTACCTTTAGATAAGGAAATGGGAACTTCTTTTGGGGGTTTTATCCATAGCTGCTTAGTAAAAAAGTTTAAATGTCAAGCATTCTTCTTATCCACAAAACAATGCTAACCAACAGACATATCAAAGAGTAAGACTGAAGGAGCTCAACGTCTTTACAACTACTTTTGCAATTATCGTCTTGAGTAGGTATTGCAATTTGCTTTATGCATGTTATCAGAGTGTAAATAGCCCAAAAAATCAGCAGCAAAATATTACAACAACATAAGTAAATACAGTGCCAATGTGTCATGTTGTAGAAGAGAATACGAAGAAGACAATGATAACTTAATCATATAAAATATGATACAGAGCTGAAATACAAGTGCATTTAAATAGCTGTGTGACAAAGAATGTTAAATACTGTACTTAATATGTAGTTTTTTAAACATAAAATCTGAAAAGTCTTTGTGCTTAAACTTTTTTCCTGTTAAACAGATTAGTTGCTTACTTCCCATACTGCCACTGTAACTGATATTACAACAGATCACAATTTTCACAGACACATCAACATTAAAACATTTACCTATGAGAAAATAAGTCACTTCTCATTAGTTCACAGTGCGAAAAAGTGGTGTACACTCTGTCTTGAGAAAGGCTTTCAGTTATTTACCAAGCCAATTGCAGAAAAGTCCTGATACCAGATGCAGTGCTAAGATTTAAAGAATGGAAAGCAACACATCACATGTTGGAAGGAAAATATAAATTTCTCGTTTCTTCATGGGTATCGTCTAAGTGACCTTCGTCTTCTGTTGTAGAAATGCCTGAGCCCATGTTGCCGTGAAAAATTCATCATGTAATTTTGTTTGCGAGTGCTGTTAAAATCAAAGGGTAGAGAGGAAAAACAGAATGTCAGTATCTTTGCATCCATTTTGAAAATAGCTTCTGAGATCTAAGATAGGGGAGCAGATTCTCCACCCTCTTGCGCCTTGCACGGTCTTTTCTGTCCCTTCAAAGTGATGTAAAATATTACCATTTGGATCTGATAACATTTTAGCACAATGACAATGACTGTAGGAGGTGCAAGGCAGTTGAGACTTGGGCCCACTTTGTTTTTGCTTACAAGTCAGTATTTCAGAACTAGAGCAAGAGTTTAAATTAATTACCACTGATGGGGAGTTAGGGCCAGATTCACTCAAGCTGTATGCACTCTATCCCTTCCCAACATAAGACATTTCTCCAAACTGATATATACTGCAAAAATCCTTGTCTCTCTCATTCACAGACTCCTCAATGGGAGAGACGCTGTTAGCTACCTTCCTCTTGAGTGTAGAAGAAAAATTCTGCTCCACCTCCCTAACTTCTGGATTTGCTCTTGTGAGGATCTGGTGAATCAGTTTGTACAACTTGTGAATTCTGACTGATGTTACTATGCAGATTTCTGTATCATTAAATACCTTTATGTGTATGTGGATTTCACCCCTTCTGACAAGGAGTGTCACACCCCTCCCTCACCAGGCACAATAGGCGGGGGGAGGGAGTCATTAGATCTCAACAACCATCTAGTCAAGCAGAAGTGCCATGGGACAATGGTTTAACTCAAGCCTAGAAGAATTAATTTTATCCTACTTCTCTGCATGGGGCTGGTGAAGTGGAGGGAGTGGAGAATTCCCAGACAGAATAAAGAGACAGGGATGACAAAGCAGGGTTTTGAAAAGAGCTGACAGGTGAGAACCACATAAAACGTTTTGGGCAGGCAAAAGGGACAGGTGTATTTTCGTAGCAGGTAGGAATCAGTTTATCTGCAAGACCAAACAAGGACAAAGCAAATGGACCTAGAGAGGGATATAGAGGAGTGCCATGGTTGAGAAGACAATCCAGGTGTGCAAAAGAAAGACCCTAGGCACCCCCAGAGGATTCTGACCCCAACCCAAAGAATGCTCTGGAGTGGTGAGGAAACTGAGGCAGGGAATACATGTAGGCTTTATTACTTTTTATCTGGGTATTTCTAGTGCTATTTTAAAAAGGAATGGTGTTTTAGAATACTGTGTGCAAAGTACATGTGTGTGAGAGAGACACACAGAGAGATAGATACAGCGAGACCTATCATGTGCCCTTGAAGAGTTAACTTGTGATCCCAGACTGCTTACCCGCTGGAGTGCTGGGAGAGAGTGTGTTTAAGCTATGGGAGAGTGAGGCGTTAGTACTAGAGCTAGGCAGTTGGACTACGGTTCTAAGCTCACAGAAGCAGGAGCTAAATAGAAGATTTGCACCCCGATCTTGTGCCTAGAGACCTCAAACCAGGGGTAGTGCCTGAACTCTGTTCAGATTTTAGAGGCTTAAAACACATGGGATCCACAAGTGGGATCCCCTACAGTAGTCTGGTGAGTAACCACTTCCTTTTGAGAGTAAAATAAAAATATTGCTCCACCTTCAAAACGTTAAGATTTGCTATACAGCAAACCCTTGAACTAAGAGATTTTGTTTGAGTGAGGCTTTCTTAATCCTCCTCCACCCCCAAAAGAAAAACCTTTAAAAGAGGATCAAAGAAACATGCTGAACAGAGTGACCAGATTTTAAATGATAACTTTCCCATTTCCAAGTTGGGCCCTTCCTTTAAAGATAGTGAGGCTAAATAAAACAAAGGGAAATCCTGGGGCACAAGGGAAACAAATGGAAAATCATGGAAATCAACTCTTTTGTAACCACCATAAAACGTAAATTATTTCCTTACTGGCTGAATAGAATTGGGGTATTTGGGGACCTAATATACACTATAACTGAATAGGTGGAGACTGTTGTATATAATCACAAGAGTATAGCACCAGCCTCTAGACTTCACCTTCCTTTAAGGGAGGGGGGGCATGGCTGTTGCTATTTTTGGCCTTTTGCCTACACCAGCCCTAGCATATGGAACGGCCAGAAGATGGTGCAAAAATTTTGGTGCATATTATGTATAAACTTCCATAAAAAGGCTGAGCTGTATTTAAATATAAACATAGTTAAAATGATCTACATTGAAACAGGTTTAATACAAATAAACAGCTAATATTGGCCGAAGAAGCCTTTTTCCTTATGCTCAAACCCTCACTGAGGTTGGGTGTCAGGTGTGGCCACTTTCAGAGCTACCAGTCTGGAAACAACGAAGCGGAAAAAGAGGTCTCTCCAGTGTTTCCTGCTGAAAGGCTGGTTTCCGAACAGTGTACCTTTTAGTATCTTCATTTGGGCAAAAGTTATAAGACTAAGCCAGTATATACCTGCTGTGGCGCCATTGATTTAATACACTTGCACCAGAGACAAATTTCTTCCTCTTTGTTTCTCATGGCAGCTGAATTTCTAACTGCTGGGAATTCCACAAGCTCTGGAGGAGAAACTTATAACTTTCAGGAGGATTCAATATAGTTCTGCTCCTAAATGCAAACTTGTACATAATCCTGAAGAGACACTTTTGAGTCTGCATGGCAATTCTAAGCTCCACCAACTATGCTGGTGGAGTGGAACTCTGAACAGGTGCAAAAAATCACATTTGGTTTAACTTGGTTTGCTTGTAATTTTTGTTAGCATCATTGGTGTAATACAAGTCTCATTTAAAGCTACAAGCAAAATCCATTCAGAATTATCAGAATGGAAAACTACATATAGCATCGAATATGAATATTTGACATTACTATAGCACCTTTCATGCCTATTGATCACAAACCACTTCTCCATCCATATACACACAACACCCCTTTAAAGCATGCAGTTCTGGGAGAGAGCAGGGCAACCACTGTGGCACCACGCCGGGAGGAGAGGGGACAGATCCTTTGGTCGGAACACTGGAGGGCAACCCCTACTTTTAAAAACAAAGAGAAGGTGTCATGGAGAATTTAATATCCATACACTGCAGCAAGGGCCTCATTTTTAAAGTCTCATCTGAGAGCGCCCACACAAGACACTGCACAGAATGAACTAATCTCAGAATAATAAAGGGCAGTGTTGACCCTGTCAGACTTTGATGCTGTTGTTCTAGGAAGTCCAAGTATTACAATCCTGATGCCTAAGGCCACTGCCCTATTCCTCCTGGACACTATTTGAAAAAAAAAAAACAACAATGTCAGCCCAACATCCACAATCAGACCTTGTGTGCTGTACAACAGTACGTCCACAGCAATGCCAATGGTTTCCAGCATGAGAAAACAATGATTCAGCAGAACAACCGCTACCCACCACAGGATAAACTGTTATAGGACCTGGTCCTATCTTCTCTGGTTTCAATGGATGCAGGATCAGGCCTATAAGATCAAGACTAAAGGTCAGATTCACCATTGGGGATTCAAGGGGGTGCAATTTTCAGCCCTATGCACCCAGAAGTGGAACACTGCACCAGAGAGAGGGAGATTCAATCCAAGGAATGCCACCATAATTCCCTTGGGTGATTCCATGGGAAGACAGTAATAAGTTCTAGTGGAGTCCATGTAGCTTCTGGCTGGTTTGGCTCTGTCCCTCCAGGGCTGACCTGCCTACTTCAGAGATTGTGGGGGTTGGTTTTGATCCCCCAGTGATGAGAAGGACGCAGGCAGCTTGGCCTATTCACCTCTGCTCCAGGTGGACGTATTGTTGCTGGATGCGCACGCACAACCCAGGGAGTGCATCAATTCTAAGTTTTGTTATAAAGGTGATATATGAAATAAAAAGTTGGCAGCAGGTGTTACAATTAACTCTTTGGGGAGGCAGGGCAGGATGGTGAGTTTTCATTGTGAATAAAAAGTAAATGCTCAGCTTGCAATCAATTATCCTCTCCCTTCCGAGTGCATAAGCTTATTTTCTTAGTGAATATGGTCCCTAAGGAAAAGGATTAAATACATGTTTCTCAAAATAAGTATGAACATCCATAGGCAAGAACAGCTTTTATTGTTGTATAAAGAAACCACCAGTATAAAATTGACTTCAAAATTATCTCCTTTCCAACAACTGAGAACTTTATTTACAAGACTAGACTAAAATCATTTGCACCAAAACCCTGGGTAGAAAAAAGAATTCCAGGCTGGTTCCCACCCAGTTTTTCAAGCCATCCAGCTTCTGGTGGGAATGGATGCAATACAAATTCTGGCATTGTTACAGTAGCCATTATGCCAGAGCATCTTTCATTTAAGAAGTGGTTTTTGTTTAACATCTGAGCTTGATTTCACCTGACTTTTCCCAGAAAGGGAAGTTCTGCACCACAATGATTTATTATAGTTTTGTGAGAGACTGACAGTGTTTGACAAAGCTAATGTTTCCTGTGCACCTTTGTTTTCCTGCCACCTTATAATCTAAGGCAAATCAAATATGTTTTTAAAAAGAAGAAATAGGTCAAATGTTCTTTAACAATTCTTATTACACTATCATTTCTGTCTAACATTGCTTACCGCCCTAAATGTAATGACACTAACAAGACTAAAGCAATAATAATTATGCAGCAGACATTTTAAGGAAATAAATACATAAATTTAGAAAAGGTTATCAGGTAAATTATAGGCCAAAAGGCAGTTGCTTAATCTTTGGCTTACATTCAATCTGTTAGTGGTATTTTACAATGTATATGTTTTACAATGTAAATGTATATGTTGTATGCCCCAAGGAGAGAGTTCACATATTTTACTACATTAAATCGAACATACAAACTGTGCAATACAAGAAAAAAAAAAGGGGAGGTCTGAAAACAAAACAAAACCTAACCAAACACCAAAAACAATAATTAAGATAATGCTCAGTCCTTCAATTGTGCTGACAGGGTCCAATCTCACTCTCACTAAAGTCTGTGATAGTCTTTCCCCTGACTTTGATAGGAGTTTGTTAGGGCTTTAAGGGCTGGCCCAATGAAGTCAATGGAAAAATTCTCATCACCTTCATAGAAGTTGGATCTAACCTTTAGTGTAGCATATAAGAGTATATTCTGCTATCTATGGACTGGAGTGGAGGTATATACATATATTTCTATTAATTATAATGGAAGTTAATGTCATACATTGATAAGAGAACAAAATTCAATAGTACTTTACAAGATCACCTTACTAGCTACATCATAAATCCATTGCAGAAAAGGTAATTCTGCATTTCTTTGATTTATTGTCTGTAAAGAAGACCTTTAATATTGTTTTTAGACAGCAAAACTAAACTTTATTTCTATTTTTTGTATAAATAGATATAAGGATTTGTCATTAAGACAATGAAAATGCTGTTGTAATCTATATTGTAATTGCATCCAAAATGTGGTAGGCACGGGAAAGATCTATAGGGAGAAACAATCCCTACCTCAAATATTATGGGATCTGAATGGAACCGTTTAGATTGCAGAGGGAACTTTGACACCATTACAATTTCAGTGAAAGGGCACAAGAGACTTTTCAAGGCTTGTCAGCAGGCACTGAGCGTTTGATGCATTTACCAGATGATTGGATGAAAGGTATAGATGAAAAAAAATCTCCTGAAGACTAGTTATCTGTGGATCATTTGTCAGAAGGAGCAGTAATAAAACCGATGAAGCAATTAATGCACAATCTAATCTGCCACCTTTCAAGGGCAATCTGCTTGTATTTGACAGATGAAGGCTGATATTGCTGCGGTTTCCTATCTTAGATTCTGAGTAACTCCACTGAAGTAGCTGGAGTTACACCAGTGTGAATGAGAGCAGATCAGGTGCGTATAGTATAACGCAAAGTCACGTTGGGCATGCTCCGTAAGCATGAACAATAAAGCAATTTATGAGGAGTTAATCTGTCTGTGCTTTTTAAGCTTCAGTATTTGAACATGATATTTTTAAATATAAATTTCTTAAAGTACATTTTTGAACTACTCTCCTGCATTTTTTTTTAAAAGAAAATATGGCCAAGTGAATAAGAAAAATCTGGTAAATATTATATACCTAGTCTAAGACCATTCATTATTTTTACTTGTCATTCATATTTTTAATTGACATGGCACACTAGGAACAAAAGCTACTGGGTGCCAAATCAAACTTTAACCGAAATCAAGTCTTCGCAAAAATCGAAGGCAACATAGTCTGATAAATAAATGTATCAGTGTTTGGCATGGTGTGAATTTTGTGCCTGAATTACAGACTCTCTCTAAAGTGGGTAGATAATAAGAATGGTGGCAGACTTCACATGAAATCCTGGCCCCTCTGAAGTCAATGGCAAAGCTCCCATTGCCTTCAATAAGATCAGTATTAAAACCTATGTCTCTTGCTATGATGGTGATTAGAAATGTCTAGCTGTTTAACTATGGCGGTGCAAAGTGATGCTGTTATAATAAACCAAAAACCCATCCAAAATAAATACTTATTGCTGTTCTTAGTTATATGGACATGCATCACAGCATATATTTATTGCACATATTTATGGACACACAGTCTGTAAGTAGATGATTTTGGCCTTAGTTCTGTAGTTCTTATTTACTGAAAAGAGTGGGAATTTTACCATAGGTCTAAAGACCAAATCCTGCAAGATGTTGAGCACCCTCAATTCCTGCCTGCTTCAAAGATTGTTGGGAATGCTCAGAAACTCTCAGCAACTACCATGATCAGGGCTCCCAAATGTTAGTTACAACTCCCCTTGTCTTAATTGAAAGTTTGCGTGGCTGAGGTGCTGAATGTATCCTGCAAACTTTAACTCCAAATGCCAATCAGAACCAGCAGAATCAGTCTGGGAGGCACAGCTGCAAAGCTTGGTCCTTTCTGAGACAGCAATGCATGCTCACTTCTGTCAGATACAAATGAGGCCTCTCCCTTTCCCACAATATCATCACTGACGAAATACAAGGTTAGAGTTTGTTAAAGTACCGCAGCTGTACTAACAATACATATTTGATATTAATGCAGGGAAATTACTTACCTTACTCTAGTGTAAAACCAATGACAGCAAATAATGAAATACAACACAAGTTAGAAAATGCCTTTCAATGCATGCAGCACTGTGATTAGTCATAAAAGCCTGATGAGGTTTAGAGGCAATATAGGACTTTTCATCTCTTTTGAAAATAAAAATTGAACAAATTATTTTCTGATTTTTAAATCAACATTTATATTTTTATTTTCTATAAAATTCATCATGCAATTTTTTTTTAGAAACATAACAAAAGACAGTCTTAAAAGCACAGTCTCTACCATACTAAATTTGGCATAAATCTTAAAATAATAATCTTTAATTTTAATAATATTTAATAAAATAATAATCTTAAAATAATGCCCTAACGTTTTATCTGCTCCTTTTCTTTATTAGAAATATTTGTAATAATCTTTAGTGAAATATGTTTTAAAGCATTGCCTTCTGCTAAAGAAATGAAGCAAATGAAAATGTTTTTCCATATGAATGTGTTTTGTTACGGCTTAGAAGATATAATTTGTAATTGAATATTGCAAAAAAGTATAAAATTTCTTTCAACAAATGCAACACAAAATCCTTAACAAATCATTTGTGCCACAAATGGAAGATTATCTCGATAATGAATAGCATGAAGTGATGGTTATGGAGGGATTAATTCTGTGTTTATTCTTGCAAAATTAACCACAAAAAATAAAAAGAATTTTGGGGCCATATCCTACATTTCTTGCACAAATCAAATTCCCAAAGATGTCACTGGGAGTTTTGGGTGCATAAAGAATGCAAGAAAAGACCGTTAGTTTGCAGTTTATTCCCCTTCAGTTCCGAATGCATTGGATCAGAGCTCACTATGTCTTTATAGGTTAATAAGGGCACACTCTGTTCACAAAGAAATGGCTTTTGAAGAAGCACATGCAAAAAAGGTCTGTGGTTTTATTGTGCAGCAGACAAGCTGTGAATTATATGTAGACAAAAACTGAAGTGCAAATGCAATGCAGAGGTGGATGCAGGCCGTTCTTAGAGTAGAAATACTAGGGCATAGAATAAGCACTCTTTTGTAGGAATGGAAGGCGGAGGGTGTGTATATTTTTATCCTAAGAAGGGCCACATTCATTGAGCACGTGAAAGATCTGCCCAAAACTTTATTCAAAAGTGCAGAGAGCAAGTATGCTAAATTACAAATGAACCAAAATAAAACTTGATTTAAATGGACAGAACAACTTGATAGCAGTTTCACCCTCACTTTATAGGTCCACCATTAAAATAGTTTGACAAATGATTAGCTGGCAAGATCAATGTATACTATATTCAAAATATCTTCTTTATTCACACTGAGCACTTTGCAGCAGCATTATAGAATTAGCAATACTTCTGTTGTATTAATTTAATGATTCAAAGAAGTATTACAGATAGCTCCTTGTTTCCAGCGTTCCTTATTGCACACACAGGTTTTGCATATGCAAATTAACTGCAGGTCTAAATACTGGCATGTTTATTTGTGCAATATATCTTGGGAGCAAAAAAATTGCCTCCACAAAAGGGGAGGCTAGGCTTCTGAAAATGTAGCCCATAAATTGTCTGCTAGTCACAGGATAGTGTTATCAGGATCAGGAGTCAATCAGAATGAATAATATATGATAATCTTGCTCATCATAACTCAGCTGTAAACTAAATTCTGGACTATAAATTGGCATGGAGACTCAGTAGAAAGCCAATTTTAAATTTTTGGAGGGGTAAGAGCCAAAAGCATCAACATAGAAATTTTAAGGTCACATAAGTGTAAAAATATTCATAAGTGTAACTCGGAAACTGCCTTATTTCTCAGGGATTAGGTGGAGGCTGATTAGGTGGGGGATTAAAGGGTGCTGTAGGAGGGAGGATGGCTGTAATTGCAGGAAAGCAGAATCAGACCATCCCAGTCTTCCTTGCAGTGAGTCACTGCTGACCACAACTTTGTTGTGGGGTGTCACTGCTCCGACCTGCCCTCCCTCTACATCCTCTCACTCCTCTTGAAGCTGGGAAGTTTCAGGAGACTGGGAGTGCATAATAGCAGGCAGCAGCAGATGCTGGGGGTAAGGAAAAGCTGGCGTGGACCCTACAGTCACTCAGTACATGCAGACCAACTGGCAGTGATTAGAGGTGGGCTGGGAGGATCTTGCTATCTGCTTGTTCAGGGAGGAAAAATGGTAAAAGTAAGGGGGAGTTAGAGAGAGGAGGGCATGGGGAGTTGTAGTAAGAAGGGGGCATCTCACTTCAGAAAGCTGAGGAGAAATGTAGAGACAAGGTGGGTGAGTTAATATCTGTTATTGGATCAACTCCCATTGGCAAGAGAGACAAGCTGACCTGAAGAACCCAAAGAAGAGCTCTGTGTGGCTCAAAAGCTTGTCTCTCTCACCAACAGAAGTTGGTCCAATAACAGCTATCACCTCTCTCCGGTATCCTGCACCGTCATGGCTATCATGGCACTGTATATGGCAAGAGGAGTACAGTCATCTGTAGCACCCTAAGGAGTCAGATGCTTATTGAGACACTTTTATAGCTTTAAACCAGTTTGAATGCAACAATTTAACAGCCAGATGCTCAGGTCTCGCTGGGCCACATCCAGTGCAGAGCATGGGGCAGGAGTCAGAGGTTGCCTAATGCTTTTTTGTATTCCTCTAGTCCTGTGGAAAGCAAGGTACTGTTTCTGTCCCTGACATCAAGTAGAGCAGACTCACAACTGCTCTCACCCACGCTGGCTACAATGCCCCTCCTATGGCCATTCAACTAGCACAGGATTGCCAGTTTCAAGGGGCTCTGGCCATGCCTCTCAGATCCCCAACATGCCTCCTATGCTGGACCAGGAGTATGGTGCAAGCTGCTTGAATAGCCCGCTCTACACCAGCAAGGGATTTCCCTATGCAAGAGGAATCCCCATCTGCCTCTGGGCAGTTTTCCAGCCCCTTTGTGCGACAGTAGAACGTAGGGGTTGGACTAAGCGGTGAAGAGCTGGTCTAAATTTGCAGCCCCCAACACCCTGCCGGAAGAAAAGGAATACAAAGTATGATCATGCCATGGTTTAACAATATGGCTGGAACAGTAAGGTTTATAATCAGATTGTATGTATGGTGTTTATACTATCTCCCCCGGGATGTTTGAGATGTACACGAGAGCCCCTCAATACACACTGACAACATGGATGACTAGATTTTTCAGATGAAAAACCAAGACATCTGTCACAGGGGGTGGAGCAAAAGAAGGCCGGAGGGGATGATTTTGGTGGGAGACAGAGTGGTATACACAGGATAGGGAAAGAGAAGAGTGTTCCCACTCCTTGCTCTGTGCCCCAGCCATGCAATGCCTCTCCCTCTCCTTCACACCGTGGTTCTAGCTCTGTGTATTGGGTAGTTTGAGGACCTGGGCAAGAGGGACTCCTTAGGAGGCCACCTTGGGGGCAGGACAAGGTGTCAGCATATGAGAGGCCTGGTGAAGTGCACTCAACTGGCCTGTGAACACTGTCATCAGCTCAGCTAACTGGTGTCTCCTTCAGGTGGCCAATCTGCAGGGGTTACAAAAATGGGACCATCAGACAGTCCCTGAAAACAGGGACATTCCTGGTTTTCTGAGACACATGATCACCCTACATATGAATCATTGGTTGCTTGGTGACTAATACTCAGATAACACCCTCTCAGGAAACACTAGGGCAAGGGGATCGGGTCAGTCCATGTGGAGATAGGTTCTACTGCCTTGCAGAGTAAGCAGGGATTCTGTGTCCATAATCCATGGATCAATCCAGGATCCAACTCTGCCGTTTCCTGACAGCTAAACTCCAATGGCTGCCTCCTGCATGGAGTATATTTGAGTGCAGAATTTAGTTTGTACGGCCAACTTGAGAGCTGACAAGATGGTGGTATAAATGACAAGTTGAGAAGATGGAAAGGCAGGGCTGTAGCAGGACACGCCGCCGACAGAAAGGTGGGTGAAGGGTTAGGGTAAAGCAGCTCCTCCATTACTTTTAATTAAAATATTTTATTAACCTTTTTCAGGAATAAAATACAGCACAAAATCCCATTTGCTGGTTGGTACAGCTCTGCCTCTCCACCTCCTTGGCATATGCTACTCCAGTTAATGCTGACACTGACAAAGAACTTATACCATCATGTTCTGGGGCTGTTAATTTGATTAATTATGTCAACTCCCCTATACTTCTAGGACCCATTTTCTTCCTTATCCTCTCTCTTTTTCTCTGTTATTGAAAATCCCAAGGAAACTCATATATTACAAAACGTTTATGTCTAGAGAATCAAGGAGAATTAAGACTTAAAGATAAACTGTATCCATAATATAAATTATAATGATGCTTAATGTTGCAACACAAATGCATGTAAGGCCATCCAGTGGTAATAGTAATAATGTTAATAATTATATAGAGCTTTTCATCTATACTTCTTGAAGCACTTTACAAAAGTGGTTATGTATATTATCCTAATTTTAGAAGTGGGGGAACTGAGTTGCAAAGAGGTAAAGTGACCAGCCCAAGATTACACAGTGAGGTACTAGCAGAGCTATGAAGAGAACCCAGGTCTCCTTCACCTACTCCTGTTTCTTGCTCCTGTATCTTGCTTCTCCTTGGCAATACCTGAGCAAGAGTTGGGGTTTTGAGTCTTCTGGGTTTGCACTGTAGCTGAATGCTATTTAAAATGAATTTTTATTACGTAATATAGAGAATATTCATATTAACTACAGGTTCCAGTCAGTGCAGTTACAGGGAGATACAGAGATAATTAACCACTAATTAGTACCTGCTATATATGCCATTGTGCATAGTTCAATTCCTGAGAGCAGTGTATCTTACAGTATTGTGATTAGCAGGGTTTTTGATTCTACATCTTGACTTTTAGTAATATGCTGCTAATAACCAAAACAGCGAGCAAAGATTGTTCTCTCTATTCTGGTTTTGCCCAAAACTCAGAGAGAGCCCTCAATAAGTCCTCAACAGGAGCAATGGGGGATGAAGAGGGAGGGGGCATGGTCTGCATTTCTAGTTCCTCTCCTGGACAAAGCAGATGTTCTATTTCTACAGTATATTTTCTATTGCTTTTTCCAGTCTAGCTTTAAAGTACCTCAAATGATGGGGCTTCCACTATTTCCCTTGGGTGGCTCTCTTGCAGCATGATAGATTGCACTCCTAGTATTCAGCCTATATTTTTCTTTTCCAAATTTCATTTTTCCTAATTAAACTCAATGTTCAGTATAATCAACATTCAGATTGCTCTAATTTTTTTCAACTGATTTTCTCCTTTTTCCAACTTTAAAAAAATACTTTAAAGCAGAGAGAAGTATGAATGTTGCATAAGCATCTGTACCCTTTTCCAGTTCAAATATTGCCATAAATAATTAGTCTTCTCTTGGGTGTTTACATCTATAGTTATTGAAAGATGCATATCATAAAGCTCTAAATTAACCAAGAATCATGTCCATCTCTCTGTTCCTTCAAATTTAAGGTTAATGTTATGAAGGCAGACCCCAGCAAGGTGTGTAAAAGCAGCAGAGCACGTACAGCTACTTAGTGTTGGGACCAGTTTGGTCTTTAGTTTGGGATGAAAGTCTTGAAAGACTTGAGATGAAAGTCATGCAAGCTGGTACTTCTCAGTGGAAATTTGAACAGGGCTAACTAGAGATCAAGTAATCCAATTTGTTACGGTTACTAAACAATACTTGCAGTGCCTTTGCTAGTTCGAATTTAAAAACAAAAACCTCATTTTAATAATGACTAAATCTGGATGTTATCCACATCTAATTTCTATGTTTTTTTAAATTTTTCAATAAAAATGAACATTTGAACCTATCTATTGGGAAGATATGCCTCTCTCTGCCAAACACTATCAGCAATGAGTGCCAGCCAGACAAGGCACTAGCATTTCAGCTCTACTGAAAATAAATTCTTAAAGAAAAAGCAGATCATCTCTCTGTGATGTAATACAGTAAAAATGGGTTAATTGAGAGTGAGACCCATTTTATTAAATCAATATGGTGAAGACACTTTACTTGGTAAAATCTTGACGGGGGATGAATATAGAGCTCGGATCATAGGAACCTGATATAGTGAACCCTGTTTCTGAACAGTATCCTTCTTACTAAAAAAAGGAAATGAATATGACATTAGTTGCTAATGCAATTTTTCAGAGCCTGATTCAACAACATTACTGTGTACAAAGAGCAACACAATAGATTATTCTGAATCTTTGAAAGCATGTAAATCAACTTTATATGGCAGCATAATTGCTGAACACACCCATCCTTTCAGATGTCAGATCATAAAATATTTCAAAGACACTGATGATTTATATGAGTACCCCAATATTTAAAGATGTTAAAAGCCCACACATTCCCTCCTGCATTTCTCCACGATGCACAGTATGCTCCTCCAGTCTGTTACTTTATTTCAGGGTTGTCTTAAATGCTGACCTTTGCAGTCAGTGGAGAACATGAGCAAAAATTATTTTAGAGAACAGTTCTTACTTAGTTTAACATTCATGCTGTGCTGAAAGAATTTAAATGCTTTTGGGGATGGAGATAATATGAGGTGAATTTGATACTCACAGGACGACTTCTACATGGTCCAAAGCCCATTGATCATGACCTGTTCCATTGTGGCGGGGTTGCCACCAGCGCAGTAAGACTCCTTTCATTCGTGCCTCCCTATGGTTATAAACAGAAGTACCAGCTAGGCTTCTATACTAAGAAGGACCCTTTCCAGACTACCTATCTACCCCCAAAAATAAGAACTAAAAGTAAAACCAAAATATTATACATGCACTCGTACACATCAGCATATGATATTAATGAAAAATTTAAGGGGAAACAATATAAATACTTTTCACTTAAACTGAATTGATTCGGAAAACAAAAACAAGGTCTGGATGGTTCATTCTTTTATCATTTAAATTTAGAGAGACGATTTTTCACCTATTTTAATTATACCAAAGGACGTCAGGCAATTTTTAATTATAGCTATAATTAGCATCCTTCTCTCCTCTCTTGTCCTGAACCTATTCTATCCTTTCTCCAGGAAATTCCTAGTATGCATTTAGCAGTAATGTAGTGTGATTGGATACTTACAGCGGAACATTGTAAGACACTCTTTGGGCTTGTATAAAGTCCTTTGGCTGGTGCTGTGCTATTACTTGCCATGTAATTCCATTATTTACACTGTACTGGAGCAGAACTGCCTTGTCTACAGTGTTAGGATCACTCAGGTTGGTATTGCAACTCTCTGTTTGTGAAATGCTTCCAATTTGCAGAACAAACATTATTTTGCTGCAAAACGCAAGGAAAATTACTTTTAATGCATATAAAGTATTAACGTAGGAGTGAAAACACCGTCGTTATCCTTTTTTAAAAATGCAGAACGTCAAGAATAACTACCATTAGCAAACAGACTGCTTTAATATACAAAAAATACAACCCCCTTTCTCAGTAATAATATGCTTGGTTAACACTTTTCTGTTCAATTATAATTTTAACATCTTTCTGTGTAATTGGAAGCAATCAATCCATGATTACAATGTAACTGCTCAAAACTGAGGTGTATCAACAATGCCAAAAAGGCAAATAGGAATATGTATAAAAAATTAAAAAGGAGACAATATAAAAGCCAAACAAAAATAAGTGCTTTCCAAATCCTTCTTTAGGTACCTAAATAAGAAGTTAAGAGCTTAACGTTAGGGATAATATTTTGGCAAATTTGTGGAAAGGTCCTAATCCTAGTGCTTGCTTAGGTGTGCTATAAACATCTGACCTTTCCAGCCAACAGTCACTTCTCACACTCTCACCATCTCCCAGATGACAGTTGCTAAACATTTTGCTGCCCCTAATTTTTTGCTGCCGAGAGGTTTGTGCAGCCTGAAAGAGCCATCCCTCTTCATCCTCATCATTAGGACCCTACAGGCCATTTCATTTTTATAAATAGTTAGGTCTGTCATGAGCTGTTAGTTAGTATTGTTATGAAAAAGTATTTCACAGTATTTCACATTAATAGTAAAGTGTTATTACCTTGCTCGGGTGAGATCCAGAGGTTTAGTAACAGCTTGCCTTATTTGACATCCGTTAAAGTACAGTGAATCTCCATGGGCATATGGTGCCAGCTGTCCACATCCATTCCCTATAACTCCACCCTGAATAGTTTCCCAGTTTATTTCAGTGACTCTTTCAGATTCAAAGTTATCTTTAATATAACTGGGAAGATCATGGCTGAAAACAGAGCAGTCATCACCTAAAAGTGACAAGACAAAGTTATAATGCAGACAAGGATCAAAACACTGAAAAAAAAATGACTGAATTTAATTGCTCATTCAACTTGTTGTTACCGCCACAGGCAGGGCCCTGTGTATATGTGACTGCATAGTTGCATACATTGCTTCCTAATTGCAGATTATGTTCAGACTGTTGTTTGATTCTGCATGAGAATCTAAGCTTTCATTTAAAAAAATTAAGGGATTGGTTCTCTTCTCATTTACAACAGTGTAACTACACTGACTCCAAAAAGGTTTACACGGTATCAGGGAGAATACAATCAGGACCTAAGTGTCTAGCCTTCCTGTTCAAAATGTGAACTTAGTAAACCAATGCAGTGATGTCTGCCTAAGTCTGCAGGAAGCCTGAAATAATTGCTTTAATGGAACTTTCTCTAAGATTGACAGGAGCCAAAGTTAAGGGGCTCAAACTTGCAAGATGCTGAGCAATATGGCCCTGCTCCAACACAGCAATTAAGCAGTTCAGTGGATACTCATGTACTTATAAGCACACGCTTGATTGATTTGATGGATCAGGACCCAAATGCTATATTTGCAGGACTGAGTCCTTATCGGTCAAAATAAAAAAACTTGAATTCCTCCTGGAATCAAACTGGAAGCCTGTGCACTCTGTGAATGAATACAGGCATAATATGGTCTGTGTGTGGAGTAAGCAGCCAGCCACATTCCACACTTGGTGAGGTCTTAGTGGCCTTTAAATGTAGCTTCATGTAGAACAAGTTACAGTAACTCAATCTGGAGATAACAAAGGGCAGAGATAACTGTTATTTGAAGGTGAAAAGTCTTTCTATTAATGAATTTATATTTTGTCACTTGTTACTCAGGCATTCTATTGCTGAGTTAGTATATTTGACTGTGTCTCTATACACACACATACATGAACAAAAACACACACACACGCAAAGGAATTTAAGAAATAAAACCTTGGTATCTTTCATCACAAATGCAAATGGCTCCAGTAGTGCAATATCCATGACCACTGCAGAGTTTAGGGCAGGCTTCTCCAATGTACACATGATCTATTGCCCAGCTTTGCTTCTCTGTTTCCTCTCCTTTTTGAATCCATCTGAACTGAGTTGCACTACAAATACCAAGCAACACAATATCATATTATGTTACACACAGCACTTAAATATCTCTGCATAGGAAACTTCAACCACATGGACAAAAGTTTAAATAAAAAATTTTGTGTGGTAAGAACACTGCATTTTGGGGTGAGGCACAGAGGAAGTTGAAGTAACTTGCTCAATGTCACACACTGAGTCAGCGAAAGACCTCAGAATAGTATCCAGAAGCCCATGGTCCCAGTTCCCAGCTTCCACTAGTGGGGCCATACCACGCTAAAGAATACCAGCACACATTCCCCTGAAATGGAATTTTATATTGATGGGCCTCATCCTGCAAACATTTACTCCCCGTTGAAGGGCACACTTCTGTGAGTAGTCCCACTGCCTTCAGTTAAACAGCTGTAGGCTTAAATAGATAGCAGACTCTGGCTACATCTACACTACCAGATAGGGCTGTGATTCTCCTGCTTGTGTACACATACTTGTGCTAGCTCACACTGAGTAGTGTGAGTATTTATAGCAATGTAGCTGCAGTTGCACAGATATTGACAGTGGAAGCATGGCTTAGCTCTGACAAGTACATATCTACTGGTTTCAGTGAGGTTTGTACTCAGCCGTGCCTTGGCTGCTGCTACCCTTTCTACTGCTATTTATATTTGTGCTAGCTCAATGAGTGCTGGTGCAAACATGTGTACATGAACAGGGGAGTCACACTCCTAGCTTGTGCTATAGACGTAGTCTCTGGCTAAGTTTTTCAAAAATAGAAGTCTAAAATTATACTCCTAAATGCACACTTAGACACTTTTGTGATTTTCAAAAACTTTGTGAACCCAATAGCTCCTAGGGAGATAAACTGGAGCTGCTGAGTGCTCAGCACTTTCAAAAAGCAGTTTCTAGGACATGGACTTGAAAACCTGATTTTAGGTTTCTATTTTTGAAAATACTGTCCTGGGTCTAAAGATTTACCTTGGTCTACATTATAAATTCTGAAAGCACTTGTTACCAATCATAGTGCTTGCTAACATGGCTACTCTGACTGGCTTCAATGGGACTTCTCACGGTAACAAGTATTTTCAAGATGAGGCCTTATGATTGTGTCACAATGACAATCTTTAGTCTGCATGTCATGGCTATTTAATCCTTGGCAGTAGCAGTTTTTATTAAAGAAAAGCAATTCCAAAGGTGTTCATTACATATCATTTCCAAATCCAAACAAAAGAGAGACACTGTAAATTCACCAGTTGTTCCAAACTAACAGTGCCAGCCAGACAGATGAAGTTTGATATCTCCAAAGTGAGCTGACCTTTTGGTAACCTACCTGGAGGAGACATGATCAGGCAGCTGGATAGTTATTCTTTTCCATGCGGAGCTGTTGACGGAGTTATAGATGGTAGCTTCATGGAATTGAAATGGGGAGCAGCCAATGCTGTTAGATGAGGAAGGAAGACATTGTGTCTGGACAAGTTGCCATGAATCTGTCCTGTGGGAAGCAAAGAAAACATGTTGTTAGAACAACTGAAAATAATAACGAAAGGGAAGTTAGCAACCTGCTAAAGGTCATGGTAATATTTAAAAAAAAACATGTTTTTCAGTAATAATTTTCATACACTGTAGACACAAATAGAGTGTGAAATCCAGCAACCCTTATGTCTCCATGATAACCCACCCACAGGGTCGAAATGTTGTGACACACCTGTGCAGGTAAGGGGAAGTGGGAAGCAGAGACCAGGGAGGAGCCCCTGTGAGCTGAGATTACACTTGAGAATTCTAGTCCCTAGTCCTTCCATTTAGAGGTCAGAGAAGAGCCCTTTTATACTGACTTAGCTCCATGGTGTTGTTTCCATCTAAAACGATGCACAAAATACATCCTCACTTTTATGAAGTAATTCATACATCCTATTATACTACACTACAGGAGACAATAACATAATTAACTGGTCACCAGTTAAACCACAAATTAACATCACACAGCTTCTAGTACAGCACTGCTTTAGCTCAAAATGTATAGACCTTTATCAAAGGGCACAGCACACTAAAACAAGAGGTACTTTGAAGACATTTGTGTGTGTGTGTTTACCAGCAATATGCTCATTAGATGTAATTCCAGGCGTATTGTCATAGGTCTGGCAATGTCCTGGGGTAAATTATCGACAGATCATACCTGGCATCCTTAGTGTATTCCAGCATTACAGAGTGGAGGTCACCACAAGAAGTTGCCTCACAGCCAACCACAATCTGAAACACAAATAAAATGTGTCCGATGTTGCTAGATCAGGGAGATCAAAAGGACATTTAATATAATACATAATACACTGTTGGTTGTCTTTTCTTTCTAAAGATATAGAATTAGAATGACTGAACTGAAAAAGAGCAAAAGGCTAGTAAGCTTCCTTTTCTCTTTGCTCAATCAATCCCGCTGCATCAATCCCGAGAGCCTGATGCAGCCCTGGCAGTGTAGACATACCCCAGGGGAGCACTCCTGGCTGGTTGTTGAGACTGAGGAGTTACAGACTCTGAGGAAGGGCAAGGAAGGTGCTGGGGCCATGGGGAAGTGGCCCAGGGAGACATAACAGTGGTGAAAGGAATTTGAGGTGCAGCAGGAGGCTGCTAGCTACTGGGTCCCTAGGCCAGGACCCAGAGTAGTGGGTGGGCCTGTGTCCCCCCCACTCACCACTGAAGAAATGTTTGGACTAGAAGCTAAACTCCCTCAGAAGGAAGAAACACAGATGGTAAAGAGGAGAAAAAAGGAAAGAGAGGAGGAAAAAGGAGGAACACAGATGGTAAAAGATGGCTGGTTAAATATGATGACCACCTGTGAAGCTGATATCCAAGGCTTTCTACATCCTTTGTATGTAATAGTAACAGTAAGTGAAATTCATCCCAGGGGTAACTTTGAGGGTGGGGGGAGGGTCAAATGCTGCAAGGGAATGGATTATGGACATTGAATCTAAAATTGGCAACAGTTGTGAGGGAAGACGAAAGTCTTAATTTGTGGCAGAAAAGAAATTGAAGATGTTTAATTTAAAAATAACAAAAGCAAATATAACTAGGAAGACACATGTGCCTATCACTTTGCTCAGATGTTATACCCTGTTTTTGTTTTTTAAGCCTGTGTGCTCGTTGGGTCAGTGTCTTCCCTTTTGTTTGAAAAGTACCTACCAGATTTTTGAGCACTAATGCCATACAAAAAAATAATAGCAAGACTAATTTAATAGCTACATTGTATTGATTCTAAAATGTGTTGGCCTCATTCAAAAGTTCATCTTAAAATCAAGAGTAACATCAAGTAGTACTTTCCTGATTAGCTGGGCCCTTTTTCCATGATAGGTGATCATGTAACACAAAGGGCTATTAGCACTTTCCTATTTTCAATATATCACATTAGTTAGATGCAGGTGGAAACCATGATTGAGTTTAGAAGCAAGTTTGAGCAG